>CAWUFW010000292.1:1200000-1842500 GCA_963921515.1 Calotriton arnoldi | reverse complement strand
AGATAAATCTGATCAATTTCCCAAGTCTCCTGAAGACACAGAATATCATAACCCATCAGCAAGGATAGCCAATCCAAATTAGACTTTTTTTGATTATAACCTGCAATGTTCCAGGAAATAGCTGCAGCGAACTCCGAAGGGTTCTCTGTAAAAATTGAACGCTGTGACATAGTTGGGCTGCCTAGCTGTAAGCTTGGACTTAATTGAGGATTTGTAGGGGAGGAGTGAATCGGAGCTATCCCATTAAGTGAGACTATATAATGATCGTTGGGAGCTGTTAAGCAACGATCAGCAAGTCAATCACATTCAACCGCATCCTCCAGTAGAGTAAATCTGTTACTAAAGGGTAAAGATGAAGTAGATTGTGGGAGATACAAACTAGATGGACGATAAAGTGGATGGGAATTGTTTACGTTCTAGTGTGCAGGTTAAAATGATCTACAAGGTTTGTAAAAATAACCCAGCGGGAGTGCACAAATTTCAGAGTAGAGAGAGGGGGAGCTGGGCAGTATTCTTAAGAGTTCGCCTACCATATGCTGATTGTTGAAATTAATAATGATGCAGTCCCCTCCTATAGTTTTTGGGCCTCTTCCTACCCAGTTTACTTTCCTGGCCATGATAATATGTTGATACAGATTAAATCTGTCCCCGGTGTGCTTAAAAAGTCTGTGCAGGGCTTTATGGATTAGCTGCTATGTGGTTTCTTGCTGGTCCGGTTTTAGTTCTGGGACATTTGCAAATACTATAACAAAAGGACAGACCGCTGGAGGGAGATCTAAGATTACGCCTACCTTAGCTGTAGGAACCGGTTGATTAATAGTATGCCCCCTATGATGAGCGCCTGTACTTGTGCTGCCTGAGCAAACATTATTTGCAGAGGATTGAGCATTATCAGCAGCAGCCCCCAATAAATCCAAGTTGCCTAAAGCTGAGGTAGGACGCGGGGAGAGCGCGTATTTAAAGGATGTGAAGGCTGGGAAAAACACCTCTGCTCCAACCCCCTCGAAGAAACGTCAGTTTTCTTAGCAGGGTAATTACTATCAGTGGATGGCTTCGATATAGCTAATATTGGTACAAGACCCGTAGCCAAATCATTGGGAGGGGACAAATAAGCCGCGCTAAGCAATGAGGGATTACAGTGATCAGAGCTAGTTGTATGTGCCTGTCCCACCTTCCCCCCGCCCACAACAGAGACTGAAAGACTGTTACACAACAGAGACACAGATTCCTCTATTTTTTCTAGTCTTATTAAAAGGGGTTGCAAGTTCCAACTTCCCGCATAGATCGTCTGTTAATTGCGGTGCAACCCTCATGCTGGGCTGGGGAGGGTCTCGCAGTCTTAGGTGCAGTGGTCTTCTTCACCCTCCTCCTCCTCTTTTTGCCCAGGGGTTCAGATGAAGGGCTCCCTTGAGGTTGAGATTGGATTTTTACGGCAATGTCAGAGGCAGGTATAGTCCCAACAGGTACAGCGGGGGTTGGGCTAGTTAATAAAGAGCCAGGTCCAGATAATCCCGGGCAGGATCTTACCTCCTCAAGCAAAAGGCGCCGTTCTGTAATCTCAATCTCTTTTGAAAGAACATCCGCCGCTCTTAAGAGAAATGAGTCTAGCGTGTTGGTAATTTCGGCCCCTCAGTCAATTGATTTCGCCTTCCGCTCTACCATCTTTGAGGGTGGGCAATGTAAGCTGTCCAAATACCAGGCGTTAGGGGGGTGGCCCAGCCAGGCCTCCTCCGGTCAATGACGGGCGTGGACGGGAGCCCGCGCTGCTATTCAAAGCGCCTCCTGGCGCTGGTGTAAACGTGGGCGGAGGCAGGCCGCAAAGAACTGTGGTCCTCAGAGTCCTGGCCCTGGCAGACTGTCGGCAGTGCAGTGCAGCGGAGCCGCAATGAAAACGGGCTTCCCGTATAATCAATTTCCAGACACACTTGTGATTTAGTGTCTCTGAATTTGAAATGCGTGTTCTGGTATTTGAACACTTTGAAGTGCCTCTTTCTCCGGACAGCAGCCTATAACAGCAGGACAGTCATCAATCTTGACAGCCCCAAACACAGGTAACTGGAGTGACTAGAGGTTCATTCCTAAATGTCAGACTCAGTGATATGTGCTTCAAAAGGTTCCCAACATTTCCCAGCCCTACACTTTATGATTCTCTTATCAGCTCCATTTACCTCCTCAGATGTGCACAAGCCCCTTTGAGTAGTGACCTGTTTTCAGAATCAAAGAGCTTCTCTTGAAGTGCAATCAAAGGGCCAGGTGCTACTGCTGTAGCCTGGCCCTTCCTTCCTTGCATGTGTATCCCACCCAGCTAACAGGAATGCGGCAATCCACAAATCTGTCTAGGGCAAACCTCCACCTCTCCCTGCTTCTCCAGTAAGGCCTGGGTCTCCCAAAATGGAACTCAGTGCATTTTATGTTTGGTGTCCTACATAGCACTCACATATTCCTATGTGCACACACACATTCAGTCGTGCGCAGTTTCCAATGTACTGTAATTCTTCCAGGGCGTGCACACATCTTAGCACATTCACTCAACATCACACACTGTCTCCTATATGATCTACCATCCTGAAGGCACATGCACACCTTAACATGCACATGCAACTGCTCACTCTATTTCTACTCCACTGTACCATCTCTCAGGCACATGTACTTCCTCACGCTGCACACAATCCAATGCAGGCCAAGGATTGAGTTCAGTACACAGCAGCAGAACTTTACCGGAGTGATCCAGGAGGCATCATACTAGTGACACAGGCACACCGTCCTGCTCACTCTACTAATTACTAAAAACACTGTATGCTGCCACCTCAGGCTTGTGCTACTTAACTCCAGATGAAGGCAATAGCCTTTCACCTTCTGAGGGTAACGCTTTATGCACCCGTCTCATTCTAAGCAGACTGCAATCCACTAAACAGTCCTTGGTCGTAGTACATAAGCATTATCCATCCAAGTTGAGGGGGAGTGATAGTTCATAGAAGGTTTGGGAGAGGAGCAGTAGTATTTCATATGAGGTTCTAAGGAAAGGCAGTGGTATTCCATAGCAGGTTTTGGAAGGGGGCAGTGGTATTGAAAAGAAGGCTCCAAGTATAGTGACATTCCAAAGGAAGTTCCAAAGAGGAGCAGTGAAATTGCATAGGTGGTTCTAAGGAGGGTCAGTGGTATTCCATAGGTGGTTTTGGAGAGGGGCAGTGGTATTTCATAGAAGGTTATAATAAGAGGCATTATTATTCCATAGGAGGTTCCAATGAGGGGCAGTGGTATTTCAAGAAGGTTCCAGAGAGGGCCAGTACCTTCCCATAGGAGGTTCTAAGGCGAGACAGTGGTGTTGCAAAAGAGTTTCCAAAGAGGGTCTGTAGTATTTCATAGGAGGTTCAGGAGAGGGGTAGTGTTTTTTCATAGGAGGCTCTAAGGAGAAGCAGTGGTATTCCATAAGAGGTTCTAAAGGGGAGCAGTGGTTTGCCATAGGAGGTCCTAAAGGGTAACAGTGGTATTCTACAGGAGGTTCTGAAGAGGGGTTTTCAGTATTTCATAGGAGGGTCAAAGGAAAAGCTGAAGTATTACATAGGAGGTTCCAAAGGGGGGCAATGGAAATCCATAGGAGATCCCAAAGAGGAGAAGTGGTGTTCCATAGGAGGTCCCAAAAGGGAGTAGTGGTATTCTACAGGTGGTTTTGGGGGGGGGTCTTTAGTATTTCATAGGAGGGTCTAATGAGAGGCTGTGTTTTTTTATTATGAATGTCCAGTGAGATTCAGTGACATTATACATGGGGTTCTAATAAAAGGAAGTTGTATCTCAAGGCAGGAAAATAATTGAAAGACAAACAAAGGTGTAGGTGCAGGCCATGCAATGAAACCATATAAACAAAGTGCTACTGTCTGAAAAACAAAGCAACGTCTAGAGATGTGTATTGTGTAGAAAGTAAGAAATGTGTGTGTGTGTAAACATGTATGGTTACACGGGGCATTAAAGTTATTTAATAACACCACAGGCAAGGAAACACTCACTGCATGCTCCTGCTCACTGGTTCTCAAACCAACCAAAGGGATATCCTTGCAGTTTGTAGCTAGTAGTGAGGTTGAGACTTCACTTCACCTTTTTCATTTTCTCACAGGATGACATTTCAGAAGATGACATGGACGATTCCTTTCGGGATATGTTTGGACAGCTGGCTGGACAGGTGGGTTGGTTGCTATTTCTTACACTTCAGATGAAGCTGGAGGTGGAGGAGGGAGTGTTGTTCTTCATGTTGTCAAACTAATGTTCTCAAGGGGGGTGCTCGGTTGCTTTTATGTAGAGGCACAGCACAACGATTTCGGAGAACAGATTTCAATGCAAGTTAATGTCTGATGAAACAGTCCATAATAAAACTAACCATCAGACCCATGGGAAAGACTTTTCACCTCCCATATTTACAAGTCCCCCCCCCATCAGCCACTGGAGGTAGTCTTAGGGCGGCATAGGAAGATTTGTGAGAAAACAACATTCCAAAATTGTCACACTGAGAGGTATTTCCAGCAATGCCTCATAGGGACACTGGAAAGAAGCTCCTGACGGCGCATGTCTGGTGGGACTTCGGGGTGAAAATCCGACTGTGTAGTCAAGGCCTGGAGATGACATCTTAGCTTTGCATTGATAGGCTGCATGTCATAGAGCAGCGAGATTGTATTGGAACATTGGATGCTGTTTCTAGTGCCATCCTGGTGATTGGGTATATTGACTCACTGCTGCCAACATGGTTATTGGGTATATTGAGTCACTACTGCCATCACAGTTAGTGTATATATTAACTTACTGCTGCCATCACAGTTAGTGGATATATTATTGACTTACTGCTACCATCACAATTAGTGGGTATATTGACTTACTGCTTCCATCACAGTTAGTGGGTATATTGACTCACTGCTGCCATCAGTTAGTGGGTATATTGACTCACTGCTGTCATCACAGTGGGTATATTGCCTCACTGCTGCCATCACCATTAATGGGTATATTGACTTAATGCTGCCATCATAGTTAGTGGGTATATTGACTCACTGTTGCCATCATGGTTAGTTTCTGGTATGGGAGGCAGGAGAACTGTGCTTTTAAAAAAAAAAAAAGTAACATCATCAGGCAGCAGATTCTGTCTGTGAGAATTGATTGAACGTGATTACTGACTCATGGACAGATCACCTTCAGCTTTGCGTTCTGCCTAGAAAAGATCTTCACTCCTGGAAAGGTCTCTCAGTGCCATAGAGATTCCCCCTATTGCTGTCTTCCTTTCATTGAGAAAACCTAAGAAGTGATGGGTAGGATGCTTGAATTAAACTATATTTACTCTAAACTGCTTTCCCTTCCATAATTTTGTTTGCTTACTATTCTATTACAGCAACGAGGCCTGTGGGTCTCAGCCATGGTCCTGCTCAAATAGGAACTGTCCAGCTTTATCCATTCTGGATGGGAGCACAGGCACCTCAGGCATGGATCAGCGTTATTGGGCCTCATTAGCGTAGTGCGGCTGCAGGACCCATAATAAGTTACAGTACCACGGTCTGGGCGTGCTGACATAGCAAGGGAGTTTCACTATGGAATAAATTGGCCCATTAGTTTTTGGATCTTTCAATGACATCAGAGGATTTAGACCTCAGTTCCTAGTGCTGTTTTAGTGCTTTAGAAGAGCTTGTGCAATGTTTTAAGACCCTGTAGGTCTAATGCGTGGGTGCTGGGGCCACTGAACAGCGATAGACTCACTTCCCTTCATCTAATTCTTCTGCAGGACATGGGGATCAGTGTCTCTGAACTCCGGACCATTCTCAACGGAGTTGTGACCAAGCATAAGTATGGAGCCCTGCAGAAGGCCTGAGGTCCAGCTCCCTGATACACGAGGAAGGACAGCAGGAAGGGCGAGTTGAAGGCCTCAGCAGGCGGCAAGAAGGAGGATTAGACATGCACAGCGCTCTTTAGCTCCCCAGCCACCTTTCCACTTTATAAGAGCGAGTACATGCACATGTGGATGGGTGAGGAGGAGAGAATCAGAGATGCAGTGGGTGACAAATATTTGTGATTGGACAGCATGATAGGGGGATAAAGTGACGTGACAAGGGGGAGGGGGAAGGGAATGTGCAGAGGGGAATCTGACATGATTACGAGGCAGTGAGGGGAGTATCCTAATAGTATCAGTGGTGGCCGCCACTAACAAAGGGTGGTGAGGCGGTGGGGGTAGCGCGGGGGATGGGTTAATAATAATTTTAAAAAGTGCCTGAAGCCGCCGGCCGCCTCCCACATCACGTCGCTCCTGCTGTCCTCTTTCTGGTCCCAGCAGCCCCTGGGACAGACTCCCATCCAATCCCCGTGCTGAGCGGCATGGGGATTGGGCTGAGCGGGTAGGAAAGACGCTCGGCTCAGGTTGTGGAGTCTGTGGGGTGTATCCAGCCTGGCTGCTGAAAGCAGCCAGGCTTGAGAAACCTAAGTGCGCATGTGCGTTTTGGTCAGCCTGAGACGGCTGGCCAAACACACATGCGTAGTTAGGGAGTGCACAAGCACTCCTCGTCCTCCCTCCCGTGCCCCGCCCCTCCATGCACAAGCTGGCTCAGAGCCGGCAAACAAAAAATAAAATGATGCAGCGCCAGGCAGTGGGGCAACGCTCCTCCACCATTGCAGAGGAGCCGCCACTGAATAGCATACGTGGGGGTAGTGATAGGAGACAGGTGTGCATTAGGGCTTTGGGGGAAATGTATCGTATGCATGGATGTGAAGATAAGCAAGACACATCAGAGAGATGGAGAAGTGGGTATCTGATACTTGGAGATGGGGTGGACCGGATCAGACATATGTTTGGGTGTGCGAAAGTAGGGGTGAGCAAAGCACGGCTGTCATGGGAATGCCCATTTGGCAAACAACAACAAAAACATGTAAGAATGTACAGATCATTGTTATAATTGAAGTCTATGTTTAAAAGATGAGTTTACATTAGCCAGTGGTCAATGCTAGTGCATTATTCACATGATCATCTGAATCCAACCTTTGCATGCCATCTCTTCCTACCCCCTGAATGCCCCATTCCTCCCGGCAGACACCTGCTCCACTCCCCTCTAGGTTACATGTTTTCCAGATCTTCCGCTGCCTTTGGCTGCTTGTGCTAATCCTGTGTTTTTGCCATTGGTTCCTCTTGTGCAGTTCTATGAGCCTTAGAAATGCCAGTATAGCAGGTATTGACTCTGTCAGGCTGACATACAGGTAAGGTTTGCAGAACTAGCACTAACGGTTACCTTTGCCCCCTAGACAAGGACCTGAAGAGAGATGGCTTCAGCATGAAGTCCTGCCGCCAGGTGGTCAACCTGCTGCATGTATCCTTCCATGGCGTCTAGTTTATTTCTTTTTAGTTTTTGATATAGCGTCAGCCATCACTGCAAGTGGGGCGTCGGAGTGCTTAACAAAGTGTTTGAATTAGCACAGGACAAAAGTGCAATACGTTCACAGGAGAAGAGCTGTGACCTTGAAGCAGGAACAGGAGAAAGAGCAGTCCTGGTCTATCTAAAGATAAACATGGTTAAGGTTAGATTTGAAGAACAGAACGCATGTTAATGGGATATTATCATCCTGGTCTGCTGGCTACGTGGACTAATGCATCCACTCCAGGAATCCGTGTTTGACATCATGATCACTGGTTCAAATCCATGGGCTCGACTCAGCCTTTCATACTTCTAATGTCGATAAAAAGAGTATTGTAGCGTAATTAAGTGGACCCCCTGCTAAGTGTGAGCGTTCCGAGGGCAGGGAAAATAGCAAACAGTGTACAACAACCCTCCAGCAACTCATCAATTACTGCTTAATTTCCTATCTACATTTTGGGTTCAAGATACAATGAGTCTAGGGTGAGGTCAACTTTTTATTAACAATTAACATTGATAAAATATTTCATAAAAAGCATACAATTTGAACAAGTTTTATTGTTGTGTTCCAATATTTCTGGCATGGAATCAACAATCCAAATGAAGGTGCGTATTCATCCCAAGGAATTCACAACATTCACACCTTCATTTATACCTCTCACCCTTAGAATATCACCAGTAAATATACGATCTGTACATTACTAGTGCATGATACCTAACGAGAATAACATTGACAATTATTAATCATCATTCTAACTTCAGTATAGTTAATTACAGCATCAGGTTTCAATATTTTTGAAATGCTGTTATGACAGTTGTTGCTCTCTGTGGGTACAGCAACTGTGGCTTAAATTGTCAATCATACTGTGTCGTCTCTCTGCGCGCGTTTCAGCGAGTAAACGCCTTCATCAGGAAAGCCATCATCACAAAAAGTAATAGTAGGTACCTGCAATCATATAGCATAATCATTTGAGCCCATCTACTAAATATATGTACAATTTAAAAACGGTATGTAACCAGTGGTCAAAATCTTCACTGTAGAAAAACTTTCACCACGTGCTCTTCAGTCCTAACTGAATCTTAATGAAGAAAGTGGTATGTAAAATCATGCAAGTCATGCCTTTCAACGTGCCCAAATGGGCACAATAAAATATGAATTGTTCAGTTGGGTAACAATAAAAATCTGTTATTCAGCCCCAAGGTGCCCCAAGGGGTGAATGCGTGCTTTTGTGATGTAAGAGAGGAAGAGTACGATAGGTAACATAACAGAGGAGCAATGATCATGAAATAAACAAAAGTTTGAGTAATCTTGCTAGTTTAGAAATGATCTTAGTTCAGTTTTATTAAATGCAATAAATTAGAATCATGGGTAAGTGACAGACTGTGATAGGTAGAACCATGAGTGGGTAAATGTCTTCAGAAAAAGCATCTTAAGATCATTTTTTAAATGATTTAGAGAAAGAACGAGCTTAATCTAGATCAAGGAGTAGGCTCCAGATACCAGGCTTGATGCTAGAGAATGATCGACTGCGGATATATTTCTGATGGAAGGAGTATAAATAAATAGAGATTTACGACACAGTTCTCTTGTTCCACCGGAGAACTTGAGATTTTGCCTCAGATAGCTTCCTTGGTACTTCCGGATGCTGTCTGAGGAGCCTGGACCTGGGGTTATAGGATCACATATGTGGGGCATTAGGCACAAGTTGAGCAGCAGAATGGTTGACAGCTTAAAAGGAGCCTGTCATGTTTTAGGGAGTTCTTTGATGAGGGTTGTGTGATGATATCGGACATTGATCTCTTGGTCTGCAATCAAGTGAAGTAGCTGGTGCTGAGGCTGCTGGAAAATTGGTTTGTCTCTAGGATGTTAAACATCGCAAACAGGATACATAAGAATCAGCCCTACCAAGTACCACGCATCAGGGGTTAGACTAATGTATTTTGGTGCCGATGTCCGCATCACACACTAAAATGCATTAGTCACGCATTTATGGCAGCGCTAACACCAGTCATACTAAGCTGCATACCTAAGTAGCCTTCCTGACAGCACGCTAATCGGCTAGCTCTGCCGGTTGCTTCTAACAAATTAAATAATGATTGTCTCACTCTTTGTCACAGTCTAGCACTGGCTGTCTCTTTTTTTCCAGTCATGGCACATGCCCCCTGCAAGCCTGAGCCTGGTCTCTGTACCTGGACCACATGGTCACTGTAAGACACTCTAAGCAGAATAAAAATAAAATATATCAACCACAGGGTAGACTAGAGGGGCACATGTGGAAACAGGTGGTGCCTTGCCGTGTTTTCCGGTGGCAGGCCCCACCTTTTGACCGCATACACTTGCAGGAGAGGATTGGCCTAGCTGCAGCATAGAGGCGGCAGGAGACACCTTTGTGTTTTTTCCTTGCTGCACCAGCAGCAGGCCAATCATGATTTCACAGCCCCCAGCAAGTCAACAGGTGCTTTCTGTCCTCATGGTGCATGACCCCCTCATAGTGGTGCTCACTGTCGAGAAGGGTCGTCAAGTGCTGGCTGCAGAATGTTGTTTTTTTGCACAATTCTGGGCCAAGCAGCCAGTCTTGGAGTCCTGTCATGCCTTGCCAGAGACATGCTGGTGGGGGCCCCAAGATGAGAAGATGGTCAACTTCTCACAGAGGTCTGGTCACATGTGTTTGTTGTGGGAGTAAGGGGGTGCACTCTGTCTAGTCCCAGCACACACATACTATTTAAAAGTGAACAAGCCTGACAGGCCCAACACTGCCAGCAGCAATCCCTTTCAGCTCTGCCAAGTGCTGATTTCTCAGGTCTGCAACTAACTTGCTGTAGGAAGCTGACTTTTTATGTAGTGTAACAAAATGAGGTACACTATGTAGCAAGTTCAGATGACCCTTATTGTTTTACATGGCTTAAATTAATAATCCCAAATGCTCTCTTTGTGGTAGTGTGGGCGAGCAGTTTAGGCTTATCAGAGGGTAGTGTTAAGCATTTGTTGTACACAGAGTCAATAAATTAGGCACACACCCAAGAAGAAACTCGAGACCAAGTTAGAAAAAGAACACCGGTTTTTATATACATTTTGACACCAAGATTATTGGAATTAGGTAAGTACTTTAGACATTATCAATTTTATCCAGCAGAAACAGTAGAAAATGACAGCTGTCAGATTTGAGGCATGAGCCTCAAATGTTATTCTATGGGAGAAACATACACTGCAAAGGTACACTTACAGACTATTTACAGGACTGTTCTTCTGGACTTAAGGTAAGTAGGGGCCAAGGTCCAAGAAAGCACCAACAGTTCAAGTTTACCTGCCCTGGGGTGTCGGGTACAAAGGTGCTTTACAAGGTAGTAACCTTGAAAGCTACACACTAAAGTCAATGGGGAAAGGTACCTAATGAAAAGGCTGCAAGGGGGACCAGACTGGCTGAACCCAAATGGGGCTAGGTGCTTGAGCATCTCAGAACCACAGATACACTGTCAGTTTACTTGAGTCTGGGCTGGGGAGCTCAGGAGCAGAGGTGTTTTGTCTGGCAGGGTCGGTAAGTTAGAGGCTCTCTCGGTTCTTGGGGTACCTGCAGAAGAGGGAAAAGAAACAGCAGGGCCACTCTCGGTGTGGGGCTGGCCACTATTCAAAGTCCCTCTACGTGCAGGTAACGTTTGGCAGTGGTGGTGTTCCGACTGAACACAAACAAGCCTTGGTGCTAGGAACTGACTCCTGTACCTCGGGTACAGGTGCAGGGCAACTCCTGGGGGTCCTGGTATCTCCAGACTTGGTAGGGAGATGGACCTGACACCTTGGAACATGAAGACCTCTTGCTGGGATGCTGCTCCCTCGGTGGGTCCGGAGGTCGACAAAATGCTGTACGGGGCAGCTGCAGTCGGTGCCTGCTGGTGCAGGGAAAGTGGCTCCTCCACTCCAAGGGAGAAGCTACTGGGTCGAGGAAGTACTGGGCAGTCCTCCAAGGGTTTGTGGAGGCTGTTCCACTTCTGGACAAGTCGGTTTTGTTGACTGTTGGGAGAGCTGCAGTCAGGCAGGGTTTTGCGCCCAGTTAGATGCTGGTCCACAGTTCGCACGTCTTCGACTCTTTGTCCTTCTTCTTTCAGGTAGGCGATTCTGAGTTCCTGGTGTCGGGGTGCCACCTAAATATTAAATTGAGGGATGTTAAGGGAAGTGAAGGGTAGTAGCCGATGGGCTACTTACCCCTGGGGTTACTACACCTCCTATATGACCCCTTCCTGTGGCGAGTGGGCATAATTATGTCCCAGAGTTCCTAATTCTACCAAAAACAAGATGGTGGAACCCTTCTTTCGTGGAGCACATCAGGTAGCCCTCCTTAGGGTTGTGACTAGCCTAGAGGAGCAACATACCTACTTTCATAGCTAATTTCCCATCTGTCCTGGTGCCAAATGGGCTCCAGGGTGTAGCATCTCCTAGGTCTGGGGGAAGCTAGGGTCACATATAAAATGAGGCAGGGGCTTTGAAGCCCCTGGCCTTGATATGCTAAATCGCGAGGCATCATGCTGAAGGAGGTGTGAAGATCTTTCTCCAGAGCAGGCATTGTTTCTGGCTCTCACCAGCAGGGTGTCAGAAACTTGTCTGTGGTGGCAGGTTGGATGATGCCAGTCAGGCAGCACACTAGATACTGTTCGGTTTTTCAAGGGGCACCTTCAAGGTGCCTTCTGGGTGCAGGTTATAATAACTCTAATACTGGTAACAGTACAGATTTAATAAGACAAGGTGTTTGATACCAAACATCATAGGTTTCACTAAAGTCCTCATTTAGCTGGGAAACTCATAATGACCAGTGCCCAGTACATATACTTAAGATGGCTTCCCTGTTTACTTGTGCCATCTAGTAATTGACACAGGGGCACAGCTACTCATGCAGATATGCCCTCATATGTAATATAATGCACCTTGCTTTAGGGCTACAAGGCCTGCTGTAGGGGTGACTTACATATATTATATGTAGTGACTTTGGCATGGCACATAGTGAGTGTGCCATCTCGTGTTTTCACACATGGTTTGCACCATGTCACGCAGCCTTCAATGACAGCCTGCATGCAATTTGTGTGTGTGTGTGTATCTTGTACCCCATAATAACAGCACCACAACGATGAGGTATGTAGAACTGTTTATTAAGCGGCCCCCCTTACAATAGACTAATGCAAACAAGAACACATACACATGGATACAGAAGTCTCAACATAAATGATGATACTTTATTGGACATAATCTCTCAAGTATGCAGGTGTCTGCATCTACTAACATTTCTCAAATTATAATTACCATCACTTAACCGAGGAATTTCCACCACAGAATCACGTTCACCCAACCTGGAGCATTACTGGGCCGTTCAGCAGACCCGTTCATAGACCCATCAAACATTAACATGAAAGAGCGGTTGCCCTGCTCCTCACCACCCTGACTTTGACCACCTCTCTGGTATAAGGCCACCTGTCTTTTGTTCCAGCTCTCACCGTTGTCCAAGGTCACTGAGAAACGGTGGACCTGCTTGACCTTAAATGGGCCTCTGAACTTTGACAAACCTCATCCTTTCTGGGGACAACGAATCTTCACCCAGTCGCCCACTTAAATACGTGACGCTTTTCTCATCCTGAGCACACTCTGCAGACCACCTGCATACTTGAGAGATTATGTCCAAATAATGCATCATTATTAATGTTGAGACTTCTGTTTTCATGTGTATGTGTTCTTGTTCACATTAGTCAATTGTAAGGGGGAAGATGTGTTGTGCTTTGTAAAAGCTTCATGACAGAACTTGG
Source organism: Calotriton arnoldi (assembly GCA_963921515.1). Taxonomy (NCBI): domain Eukaryota; kingdom Metazoa; phylum Chordata; class Amphibia; order Caudata; family Salamandridae; genus Calotriton; species Calotriton arnoldi. The sequence continues at coordinate 1,829,346 of CAWUFW010000292.1, read as the reverse complement.
AATGTAGGATTAGCTGGTGTTCTGGGTTCTAGTTTACTCGCAAGCGTTCTTCTAAAGTCAGTTATACTAGGGCTAGCTGAGGGATAGCTGCGCTTCTGTTGTAAGGACTTTTGCTCACTTAATAAACAGTTCTACTTATCCTGCGTAAAGAACAGATAAGGCCAAACCCAGGTTTGATACCTTTCCGATTGATAAACTCCAAAACAAAATTTAAAAAAAAAAGCTTTGCGTGCACCAGACAGTCCATGTGATGCCGTATGGATACAAGCCACTAATATTCAGCATGCATCTTCCTAATTACATTCAGAACAAACATTTCAAATGGTGGCACTGCAAACATTCTCTAAGCAGACATCACATGCTCAAAAACATTTTCACTATTCCACAAGCGTGTTTCTAATGCATGAATGGGCGCTTGTATTGATGACAACAAATGATTACCATTAGGAATATATATTAAACAAGCATTGGCAAAGCCAGTAGGTCTCGCCTATGTGATTTCGATTGACATTGTAAATTGTTTTCAGCCATGTTGTACAGTATCATGGCTGCTGGGCAGCATGGTTGAAAGTAAAACAAAATTATTGCTATGATGCGGCCAGTGTTGACAGCGTCATAAAACCTTTTTTTTAAATGTTTTTTTTTTTTTAACTTTAGGCCACGCTGCACAGCAGTCGTAATGCTGCAGAACATGGCTAAAAAAACACAGACACAGCCAATAGATTCCACATAGGCAAGACATATTGGCTTTGCCAATGCTTGTTAAGTTTGTAAATAAAATGGGTTAAGAGAAAGGATGTAATGTGCAGTAGAGACAACTGTTTTCAAACGACCATCAGTGATTGGATGATGGGGCTGGGACCGTCAGTTTTTGAATCATTGCTGGGGCTGGGACCGTCAGTGATTGGATGCTGGGCCTTGACGTTGTGAGCGTCATTAGAACTGTTTATCAATTCTGCCCTAGCACAATTTATCTGCGAACAAACCACAGTGGGGGGATTAAAAGGAACTTAATTGCAGCAACAGTTTCCTACCATTATTTTCTGTTACAGTTTTGATATGTAACTCTTGCATTCTGTTCTGTTGCATCTACCTACATATGCCACGTTTGTGTAATCTGTAAACCTACTTCTGCTGTCTTTCAGTATTTGCTGTTTGCTGCCGCCAGTAGATGGCATCCCGAGACTGTTACATTTCCTTTCGCCAGCCCTTGCTATGGATGTTCTAGTTTTCGCCAGCCGCATGCTCCTTTCTAAACTCTGGAACGTTGTCCTGCTCTAGTGGGGCTGGAACAATTTTCCAGTAATCTCATCAGTATTACATCACTGAAGTCATATGTGTTGATTACAAATCCAAGAATCACACAAAGAGCAAGTGTTGCAAATGTAGCCGGTGGTGCATTATGTATCACACTGCAGAAAATATATTATTAAATATATTATTAAAACATGGTGTGCTAGTACACTGCCATTTACAGGCAGCACATTTTATATTGAAGTGGACACACAATTAGCACTGGCATGCAGTTTTACTGATAACATTTTATAGCACACCAATAGTGTGTGGAAATCTGGTTTCACCAAGTAAAGTTGTTTGGACCCTATTAAAATATTTTTTCCGTCACACAGAATTACAAAAATATTTGCTTTTCTAGCTGCTGATGTATTTTGAAATATTTGTACAGTTTATTTATAGGTACTTAAATGTTGTGTGTTAGAAAAAGAAGTGACATACAGCCTTTCCTTTCACTCTCATCACCCTAGCAAAATTGTCAGATAGTTCACTTTCCAAAACCCTATAACTATGCAGTCAGAGAACGAAAAATAAACACCATTTTCCATGTTCAAACAATAAGAAGTAATTTGTCATTAGACTTAGTCTGATATTTGACCTCTCTCTGAACACACAGCAAATGTTAAAAAAATAAAAACAAACATTTTCACCTTCTGAACTCCAGTATGGTTATTTTGGAGCTTTCTTTTCCTTCTGTTTTTTTGTATTATTTACATACAGTACTGCCCTCAGCAACACCCTGCTCCTCTTATGCCTTGTCTTTGGAACAAGGGTACACATCATGGTATTGAATACAGGAGATGTTTACCTTAACTATAATAAAAAATTGTAGTCGCTGCCAAGGGCAGTAATGATTGTTAAAAGCATTCATGCGGCTCCGGCCCATAACAAGGGTGAAGCCCTTTAACAAGTACTATAGCCTGAGGCAAAAAGGCTGTAATACTATAAGAACATTCAACCCACTGGGGATAAAATATTCTGGTGCTCATGTAAAGCGCTCTGATACCTTCGGGTCTAGTTCGCGCTATAGAAAAATTGCCCACCTTAAAAAAAACCCTGCCGGAGCTCATGGTCTTGTACACAATAGTTTGTGTTGCAAAAATGTAATAAATATTAATTTAAAAAACTTTGTTTAGTCAAATGGGCATAGAGATAGTGATCCTGTCTGACAAGATGTTGGGAGTCTTTAAGCCTCTTTAAGACATATATTCGTAAGGATAATGGGCAAGGACTTTGGTATGATTCTTGTGTAGTTGTGGGCTTAATTTAAGCTTTACTTTCTCTCATCCAGTCTTTCACCAATATTTCCAATCCATTATTCAACACACTCGCCATCCATTCAATAGCCACCCTTTTTTTTCAACCATCCCTTCACCCATCCATCCCTGTACCCACCCACGCACCCTTTCACCCACCCTTTCACTCATGTACCATTTCACCCACCATTTCCTTTAACCTTCCATTCTTTCCTGTTTCTCTCAATCCATAAACGCTCAATATGTGAGCTTTTGCTGAGTTGCAGAGAGAAGAGGCCATAACTCAACCACCACGGAAGCTGCTAAATCGGGAGGGTTCATGGTCCTGAGTCAACGACACCCTGGTAACTAGTGAGTATACTAGTAATTGTCAATGAACAAGCAATTATGTGACTTGCCAGTGCCCGTCCCTGCCGCCGCATTGCCCTCCAACTGACAATCCTTCGGCAGCGGCACTTGAGCTGGGGTCACCGGTGGTCTGTGTGGTGTTTCAAAGTAGATGGGCAGAACTGTAATCTATGATGAGCATGATTACTGTCATTGAAGCCCAATGTAGCGGTGGAATAATGGTCAATGAAAGACATATAGTATTGGTTGGCAAATGCAATGGGACCTCATACTTTCCAGCCATGCTCCACTTTCATGGAAATGGTTGGTATACCATATAAATCAATTACACAGCACAACATTTGGGGGGCGGGGGTCCATGACCATGGCCACACTCTTGTTAACTGTTAGAGGAGCAAGAAAATGAAAGCAGCAAACATACATGGTGAATATTATTTATAATACTAGCTTACTTTGGCCTGCAATCTTCACAGTAGACAGAAGAGTATGAAAAATGTGTTCTTAGTCTTACAGTACCACAAAACAGAGGGGCGAGGGAAAGATTACCAACAAAGCAGAAGATAAGTGAACTAGAGACGGGAAAAAGTCAGCTACCAAAATAAAAAACATGAAATAAGGAAACAAAAAATGCTGAGATAACAGGAATGAATCTAAAATTGGATAAGAGAGTTGGAAAAATGAGTGTGTAAAAAAAATAAACAAGGCAAAATTTAAAAGTAGAATCATGGGCAGAGGAAAAAGAGCTAATCAATTGTGCTTTGCATGTGTGGGGTCGTATCCATCCTAGTCACCATGTGAAAAGGCAGAATAGCAGGAAAGGGTGTCAGAGCAACTTTATTTCTCGCCAGCAACACCAGGCTCCAGGCAGCAAATCCCGCCCTGGAAACCAGCACCAACATTCCAATACCCCAAGATTCTACCCTAAGCCCACAACAATCATAAAACCCAACATTAAGGAATTGATAACAATAAATAGGACTTACTAGGGTTAGCAGAGCCCTCCGCATCAGTGGTTGACTCTCCCATACTAGCTATTCCCGGACCCGCCTTGGCAACATCCCTCTTCTTGCCTTTTGGTGCTGAAAAAAAAAATAGATTAGTGATTCAGTTACTCTCCACAAAACTATGACAGTCAAACACAGTCACATTGTGCTTATCTAAAACAGATCGCCTATAGTACTAGTTTCGAGGCTATTGACTATCGTTGAGTTGGCCATTCTAATCCTAAAATCTCTATTCCAAATTTCCTTAACAAAAACTACATTTGGAACTAATGCATTGCATTGAATGATCTTTGATTCTATTCTCATTCCTCAACCCCCTTAATGGACCAACTCAGTCTCCCTTTTTTGAAATGCATAGGTGCATACTACTATACATCACTGTGAAATGGCTGGAAAACTGTATGAGCTGCATACATAAAGTCACAGAGAGTGCTAACTCACTGTTATCACTAATTCACTATGATGACACGAGGACATAAGAGTCTGAAATGGCTTCTTTAATAAATCAGCCAAAGCGAGCACCGCAAATAAGTACAATTCGGTGGCACCAAGCAATTTCCTAGCTGAAAGTGGATCACATAATAATCTTAATGCAAACATAACATAACTTACTTCTGAGTCTGAGCAACATGCTATTTGGGATTTTTTTTTAGCATTGCAGAACATAAGCAACACAACAAATAATGCTCACCGAGTACCGGGATCTCTACACCAAGCTGGTCATGCAAGTCCTGCTCCCGGTCAAGAATATCCACCCAGCAGTGTATCAACTGCTGGAGGTTGAGATGTACCTGGCTGGTGAGACGCACACACAAGCGCACCCTCTCCTGTCTCTGAGTTAAGTCTGCCAGCGCTTAAGTCTTGTGCACACTGGTTTATTTTTTGAAAAAATTAAATACAAATATTTTTTTTAAACTGTGTACTAGCATGGGCTTAGAGAATGGCAAATCCTTCTGACAAGGTGTTGGGCATCTTTAAGCCTCTGTAAGACATATATTGGTAAGGATCATGGATAAGGACTTTGGTATGACTCGGAGTCATGTGTACTTGTGTCATCTTTTGGAATTTTGCCCCCATTGCAAATCTGAATTTCATTACTCAATATCTGCAATTTCAAGCCCATGTATTGAAATGTATATTAAACTTTCAGAAAATGTAATTCGAAAATCACTGCAATATATAGCCTAGTGGTTCAAAAAATTGATAGGAAGAGAGTGGATAGAGCAACGGTGAGAGGTAGAGGTAGCCTGAAAAGAAAGGTTAAGAAACTGGTGAAGTATCACTTTCCTTGGGGACAGCCTAAAAGGTAGGACACCTTTAGCAACTGCCCATACCTTAATACCTCTGGTGTACTTGATGCTTCAGCAGTGTCCGAATTAGAAGTATAAATTCAAAAGCTACATGAGAAGTCTCTGCAAGGAGGCTGGTGTTAGATTTTGGGAGGCATAGACAACTGCCTCCACCTACTCTTTATTTGGGTATATTATTAAAGTGGCTTCTTATGCTCCAAGGTAGTCAGATGTGTTTCCCCCACATTACTACTACCAACTATGATTGCTTGTTTTTTTGGGGTGGGTTTCGGGAGGTTGGTTCATGGCCTGTTACACCTGACATCCTTGCTGTGGTTCTCCCCGAACTTTTAGCCTTCATATCGCCTCTTTTTTGTGGCTCAGTTTATAACGGCTCTTTTTAGGCTGCTCTTTTTAGGCGGCTCTGTTTTTGGCGGCTCTGTTTTTGGCGGCTCTGTTTTTGGCGGCTCTGTTTTTGGCGGCTCTGTTTTTGGCGGCTCTGTTTTTGGCGGCTCTGTTTTTGGCTGCTCTGTTTTTGGCTGCTCTGTTTTTGGAGGCTCTTTCTATTGTGGTACATTTTTTTTTATGGACATCTTAATGCGGTCATTGCCAGTAACTGTACCTCTATTATATTAACTGAATACTGCTTTTCTGGCTCTGAATTAAGCCTGCCGGCGCTTATGGTCTTGTACACATTGGGTTGTTATGTGTTGTGAAAATGTACTAAAAATATATATTTTTTAAAACTTTGTTTAGCTAAACAGACTTAGAGAATGTCAATCCTTTTGACAAGGTATTGGGCGTCTAAGCCACTTTAAGACATATATTCATAAGGATCCTGAGTAAGGACTTTGGTATGATTCATTTGTACTTGTGTCATCTTATGACATTTTTTCCCCATTCAAAATCTGAATTTTATTACTAAATATCTGCAAATTCAAGCCCACATATTGAGTTGTTTATTAAAGTCTCAGAAAATGTTGCACTAAAATCACTGAATGTCTTCCCCAGAGTACCAAAAAATTGATAAGATAAAGTGGGTAGAGGAACAGAATAGGTAGTCTCAAAAGAGGGTAAGAAACTGATTACTTTCACAACGGGTCAGCCGAAAAGGTAGATGCGTTGACCAACTGCCTATGCCTTAATACCTCTGGTGTACCTGAAGCTTCAAGGTTAGCAGAGAGGTGCCCCACTTTCCCAAAGGGACATTGAAGCTTCAGCAATGTCAGAATTAGAACTGTAAATTCAAAAGCTATAAAACAAGGCACTGCAAGGAGTCTGGTGTAGTCTTTTGGGAGGCATAGACACCAGCCGCCACCTACTCTTTATTTTGGTATGTTATGCTAATTCTTGACTTGTATTCCAAGTTAGTCAGATGTGTTATGTTATGTTATGTTATAAGGGTTTTGTAAAGCTCTCGTACACCAGTTGGTTTCATGGCGCTGTCTAGGAAGGTGAATCAAAGGTTCATTCGTAGGCCTGGGTAAACAGCCAAGTTTTAAGTGACTTTCTGAAACTCATTAGGTTGGTGCTAGATCTGATTTCCAAAGGGAGAGAGTTCCACAGTTTTGGTGCTAAAGTGGCAAACCTACAGCCCCCTTGGCGCTTCAGTTTAAACATTGGGACCTTCAGGAGTAGGAGATGAGCTGAACGTAGATTGCGGGAGGGGATGTAACGGGAGATAAGATTATCCATGAATTTAGGGCCTTGGCCATGCAAGGATTTAAACAGCAGGCAGCCCGTTTTGAAGGTGCAGCGTTGAGGAATAGGGAGCCAGTGCAGCTTCTTCAGGAGGGGGGAAGCGTGTTGCCACCTGGGTTGCCTATAGATAAGTCTGGCAGCTTGATTTTGGGCCATCTGGAGCCTTTTAGAGAGGTAGAGTGGTATACCAAGGTAGATAGCGTTAGCGAAATCAAGACGTGATAATACCAAGGCTATCACCACCTGTGTCAAGACTGCTTGGGTAAGTAGTCTGCTTATTTTCCTGATCTTGCGCAGCTGAAAGAAGCAGGCGAAAACCACAGAGCCAACATGTGTTTTTAGTGTGAGATCATTATTTATAGTGACTCCCAAGCTTTTAGCTGAGTTGGCCGGGTTCGGTGGGGGGCCTAGTTCGTTGGGCCAATAGTGTAGGCCCCATGAACTTATACCGCCACTGGTCAGGACTACTTCGGTTTTACCCGGGTTCAGCTTTAAATGGTTGCAATCCATCCAATGGCAGATAAATTGCATAGTAGACTGAAAGTCAGAAATTGACTGAGGAGAATTGTCAATCGTGAATAGTAGCTGCAAATCGTCCGTGTAGTTAAAAGTGACAGTGTTCCTTTCTTTCAGGGATCGTATCAACGGCAGCAAATAAAGATTGAAAAGGTGGGGTAAGCGAAGATCCCTGTGGGACACCACACTTAGTTTTTAGTTTAGGGGCCGTGAACTGACCAATACGGACAGCCTGGAAGCGGTCTTTCAGGAAGGAATTGACCCAACTGAGGGCAGGACCCCGAAGGCCTGCCTCCCTGACACGGTCTAACAGCATACTATGGTCGACCGTGTCGAAGGCGGCCGAGAGGTCCAGTAGTACCAGGGCCTGGGGAATGGCTCTGTCGGCCTTTTCCCGAAGGGAGTCTAGTACCGATAGTATAACCGTCTCTGTAGAGTGCGCTGTCCTAAAACCCGCCTGGTGAGGATCAAGAAAGTTAGAATTTTCTAAGAAAATAGATAGACATTTGGCCACATGTGCCTCTAGTACCTTAGCTAGGTACGGGAGCAAGGAAATAGGGCGGTAGTTAGATAGCGTCTGCTGGTCAGCTCCAGGTTTCTTTAAGAGGGGGACCACAATTGCCGCCTTGAAAGCATTGGGGACCTTGCCCTGAGATAGAGAGTTATTTAAGAGATCCAGTACAGGCTTTGGATATGCTAGCAGAACCGTTTTTAGAATATGTGGGGGACAGTGGTCCTTTGGGGATCCCGATCTAATTTTGGACAGCAGATCACAGAAAGTCTTAGGGCCCGATTCTGATGCGGGTTGGAAAAGCTTCCCGACCGAATCGGTTGGGAAATGGTTTCCGACCCACTCGGATCGGGAAAGTCCAACCGGCAGAGTAGGATGCATCCGGATGTTTCCAGATACGATTTGGTTGAACTCCCATTGACTTCAATGGGAACATTTGTTCCTAACCGCATCAGAATTGGGCCCTCGGTCGGGAAGACACGTTCCCGATCCGATTTGGAAGGAGCAAATGCCGTTAGGAGGCCTTCCTAACTGCATCAGAATCAGGCCATCGGTCGGGAAGCTTTTCCAACCCGCATCAGAATCGGGCCCTTAGTGTCCAGGGGTGGGAATGACTCAAGGAGGTGGTGGTTTCCGGGGAAGTGAGGTGAATTAACTGTAGTAGGATGGGTGGGAATGCTGGCTTTGATAGAAGCAATTTTGTCAATGAAAAAACTATTCAGAGAGTTGCAGAGAGCCTGGGTGGGTAAAGGCTTGCTAAGGACTCTGTCGGGATTGGATAGTTCATCTACAATGGTAAATATTTCTTTAGCTTGATTATTGGAGTTTAAAATTCTAAAGGAGAAATGAGTTGCTTTTGCCTTAGAGATTGCTGTTTTATATTCTCTCAGTGCTAACTGGTAGATAGTTTTATCCGTTTGAGAATAGTTCCTTCTCCATTTTCTTTCTAGTTGACGGAGAGAAAGTTTTTGCATTTTTAATTCCTGACTAAAGCATCTCTGTGCCTCGAGACGGCGGGATTGTCTGATTTGTTTAAAAGGGGCATGTTTATCACTAGCCGCTAAAAACCAGGCAGAGACATGTTCCTCATGGAGATTAATGTCAGATGTGGAATTAGGAGCTGTGTTGGTTAGAGTGGTCAGGAAATCATTGGAGTCAATGTGGTTCCACTTTCTCGCCAGTCTCCCTCTGTTAGCGGGGGTTTTAAGGGTGGTCGGGTTTTTTAAAATGAATTTGTTTAAGTGGTGGTCAGACCAAATACAGGGAGTGATTGACACTGCGGAAACCATCAGATTGAGGGTCCAGATTTGGTCTAAAATGTGTCCTTTTATGTGGGTAGCTGTAAGCACCTGTTGGGCGAAATTAAGATTACTGAGAAGTTCAGTCAGCTCTAGCGACTGTGGCCCACCTTGCGCATCGTTTGCCAAATAGTTAAAGTTGCCCAACAGCATGATTCTGGTGTGATTGGTCACCAGGTTAGCAATCTGTTCCCCCATAGTTTGAGGAAAAAGGGGCATGTGTTGTGGAGGCCTATAGAGTAACACACATATTAGCGGTGCCTGGTCAGATTCAAATTTTATTACTGCATTATCCACTTTGGGGAGACCGAGTGGAGTAAGGGCAGTAAATTTAAGATCCTGGTGAATGATGGCTGCAACGCCGCCCCCCATTTTCCCTTGAGGCCGGTTGGTGTGGAGAATATAATAATTATTGGGTAGGGCCGCCAGGATATCAGGCGAAGAGTCAGGGGTGAGCCAAGTTTCAGTGAGGAGCAAGATGTCAGGCCTTTCAGACTCTAGGAGGGTAAAGATCTCTAATTGATGTTTTACTAATGAGCGCGTGTTGAGATAATACATGTTTATATCTGTGTACCTGTCTTTTGCCAGCCTTCTAGCTGTTTCTGACTGGCTGGTTTGAGAGGTAGCCTGGCTTGTTGTAGGGAGTGATTTCTGGCGCTGATATATAGAATTAAGGTGAAGCTTGGCAATTATGGCAGGGCAAGGCGAGAGGGAGGCAGAATAGAGTGAGCGTAACTGTGAGGAAGAGTATTTATAAGGATGGACAGAGTCCCTGGGCCCTGTGCACGGCAGGGCGCGGACGGGTGCAGACGGGATTGCCTTTGGCGCCCCCACTGCGCTCACCCGCTGCGCCCCCGCGCTGCTGGTGAGTCCCCCTTAGCTCCGCCCCTCTGCGAGCGCGATAGGCTGCCCCAGGGGAAGACCCGGAAGTGAGCAGGGAGTAACAGGGATGCTTAAGCCAGCAAGCGCGGTGAGTTCATTCTTTAAAAAACAATCAAATTCATACAGTGAGATGAATTAAAAGAGCGAGTGAATATCGTTGCAGTAAATAACTGTTTAGCCAAGGTCTCGGGTAGCGGCCTCTTCCTAGAGTGCCCGCTCCTGCGCTGCCGCCGGCATTTGTGCCGGTGAGTCCCCCTTAGCTCCGCCCCTCTGCGAGCGCGATAGGCTGCCCCAGGGGAAGACCCGGAAGTGAGCAGGGAGTAACAGGGATGCTTAAGCCAGCAAGCGCGGTGAGTTCATTCTTTAAAAAACAATCAAATTCATACAGTGAGATGAATTAAAAGAGCGAGTGAATATCGTTGCAGTAAATAACTGTTTAGCCAAGGTCTCGGGTAGCGGCCTCTTCCTAGCCCATTCATTTCTTCTACCATCTGTGATGGCTTGTTTTTTTTGGGGGGGTGGGTTGGTCATGGCATCTTTGGTGTGTTTCTCCCCTAACTTTTTGCCTTCAACCCTTCTGTGTTTGGCGGCTCTGTGTTTGGCGGCTCTGTGTTTGGCGGCTCTGTTTTTGGCGGCTCTGTTTTTGGCAGCTCTGTGTTTGGAGGTGGCCCGCTATTTTGCAGCTGCCGCTATTTGGCGGCGGCTTCCTCTTTGGCGGCGGCTCTCTATTTGGTGGCAGCTCTCTATTTGGTGGCAGCTCTCTATTTGGAGGCAGCTCTCTATTTGGCGGTGGCTCTCTATTTGGTGTTGGCTCTCTATTTGGCGGTGGCTCTATTTGGGGGTGGCTCTCTATTTGGCAGTGGCTCTTTTTGGCGGCTCACTTATTTGGCGGTGGCTCACTTAGTTGGCGGTGGCTCACTTAGTTGGCGGTGGCTCACTTATTTGGTGGTGCCTCACTTATTTGGTGGCACCTCATTTATTTGGCGGCTCACTTATTTGGTGGCGGCTCTCTATTTGGGGGCCGCTCTCTATTTGGCGGCGGCACTCTATTTGGCGGTGGTTTACTTTTTGGCAGCAGCTCTCAATTTGGCGGCAGCTCCCTTATTTGGCGGCTCACTATTTGGCGGCTCACTATTTGGCGGCCCACTATTTGGCGGCCCACTATTTGGCGGCTTACTATTTGGCAGCTCTCTATTTGGCAGCTCATTTTTTGGCAGCTCGCAGGACACATTGAGCATCTGCTCATTCCTTAATTCTTCTATTCTACTTGAAGCTTCAGCAATATCAGAATTGGTACTGAAAATTCAAAAGCTACACAACAAGCCACTGCAAGGAGGCTGGTGTTCGCTTAGACACCTGCCGCCACCCACTCTTTATTAGGGTTCATTATGATAGTTCTAGACTTCTTAGATTGCAAGGTAGTCAGATGTGTTGCCCCTTCATTACTACTAGGCCTGGGCAGAGCAAAGTGACCAACAAACGTACGCCGTGCAGAGTTCCGTAAGTGGGAGAGTGCATTACGTTGTGACATTCTCACTGATTTTTAGCGCCAGATGTTTGTCCAGCATGAATAAAACCATGCGCAGCTCAAGAGTGCACTGCTTCTTTCTGCCGCTCGATTAGATAGTCTACTCGAGCTGCAGTTTCCTCAACGCGAACAGAAGGTTTCTCAACGCAAGCGTTCTTGGCCATCCGCGACCACCCGCGTTAAGAAATCTGGCCAGATGGTGGTCTGGAGTAAGATATTCCTCACTCACGCTCGCCAACTTAACATTGGTGAATGAGAGCGAGGAAAACAATTCTGCTCTGCGGAGTGGAGTTTTTCAGAGCTTTGTTTGCTCCGCAGAGTGCAGATAACTCCTCGATCGGAGCGGAGTTCACAGCTGTCAGATGCTGGCTTAGTACATGGTGCACACTTATTCAAGTGAAGCACCTTGCACTAATCCAGACAACCCTTATGATATTTTTACTGGTCTTATACAACCTTAGAAAGCTCTCTAAGTGGTAGCTGTGGAGAGCAGCCTTTAGGCTTAGTCCAGAAGTAGTGTAAAGCAGCTTGTTTTACTTCATCTTATGGTATAGGTTAAGTGAAAAAGAACCACACAGTGTAGTTATAAAAATATGTATTTTATTATCAATACTCACTAACGTATTGCAAAATCTCCTACCTGGAGATATAAACACAATACACACAAATACTTAGGAAATAGAAAAGTGTAAGTAGCACAAATACACAGGGGTCTCCATGGGGATAACAAACCATATACTAAAATTATGGGATGCGAACCACGACTCAAGTCGAGACTGGACCCAGAAGACGTAGAAGTGCTGGGGACCCAAGGAACCACCTGAGGTAAGTACACAGGAATCCCAGGGAGGCTGTGTGCAGAGCGTGAACTTGACTGCGTGATCAACACAAGTCAATGGGTAAGTCGCAGTTGCAGTTTTAAAGAAGGACCCTTCCCAGAGGACCCTGAAGAAACCCCGTGGAAGATGGAAGGTTGGAGAGTCACCCCACCCATGGATTCCCCAGGAACCAGGATAAATTACCTACACCAGGGAAGCCGGGTGCATAGGTGTGAAGTGACGTCGGAAACCGCCGTAGACCACAATGGAGGACTTCTGAAAAGATGCCGCTGGAGAAGGAGACAAAGAAATCCGGTGGAACCCAAAGGTGGATTCAAGATGAGGGGTACCTGCAAGCAGAGGGGACAGAGTCTTTACCACTAAGCAGTGACCAGGAGGCATGGAAGACGAATGCCCACTGTTTTCAGAGATGCAGGAGAGTGATGGTGCCCTTGAAGTTTCAGCTGTACGGACCAGGCGACGCTGTGGAAGACCAGTAGCCATCCCACGTCGGATGTTGAGAGCAAAGGGGGTCAGTGTCCAGCAGGGGCACCAACAAGCCTTGACAGCGGCAAACAACGTAGTTGTCGAAAAAGGTGCAGTGTCTGGACCAGCAAGGTCCAAGTGACTCACCATGAGCAGGTAAGTCAGAACAGGCCCTGAGCAAGCAGGGGAGCCCACTGGAGCCAAAGAAGACCCTCAAGAGGACCCATAGGCCAGAGGTACAGGAGTCTCAAGAGGTGCAGAGGAAGTGGTGAGGTAGAAGTTCTTGGCTGCAGGAGTTGCTTGAGGTTGGAGCTTCTTGGAGCCGAAGAATTCTGGAGGAGAGACTCAACAAGCCTTGGCAATGGCAAGGCGACGAGGTGCACAGGGGTTCTGTTCCAGGTGTTCCGACGAGGGATATTGGTCTCAAACTCGGCGTGAAGACCGTGCAGGCCTCGAAGGAGTTGCAGAACCACCACCTGTGTTACTGAGCCTTTCGGAGTCTGTGGGAGCCTAGGATTGTCAGACCGGTCAGCTGCGTTGCGGTGTCTGCAGATGCAGGGGAGTGGCTCCTTCACTCCAAGGGGAGATTCCTTCAGGTGTCTTGGTTGTCCACAGGCCTTGTGAAGAACCTGTATGGAGCATGGGCACAAACTTTGTAGAAGACTGGCAGGACGACGAGACCAGAAGCAGCAGAGGCTTCCCAGTTGCAGTCTCGGTTCCCAAAGTGAAGTCCAGAGGAGGCCAGAGTGCCCAGACGGTTGAAGTTGAAGTGGTGTTCGATCTGAATCTTGTCCTATGACAAATCTAGGGACCCACCTTCAGTTAAGCCCTTAAGTACCCTAAGGAAAGGGTTGGGCTGATTCAGGGGTCCCTCCCAGAGGATTGGCTGGACAGTGGGGAGGATATTCACATGTCCTTTGTCCAGTTTCGCGCCAGAGCGGTAGCCAATGGCTCCCTGAACTAGTTTGAACTGGAGTATGCAAGGAGGGCACCAAATGTGCCCTTCAAGCAGTCTCAGTAATGCTGGCAAGCGCCCCCACCTTTTCTCAATACACTAAAGCCCGTCTGGGAGGTGGTCACACCTCTCTGTGATAGGATACCTATTGTTCTGCCTTCCCCTGCTTGAGCTTGGCTCAGCAGCAGGAGGGCAGAATCTTGTTTCTGTTCGGCAGCAGCTTTATCTTGCTGTCCGGGTCTAGAAGACTGGTACCGAGAGCACTGAGGGCCTCGCGGAGGAGCTTTACAGTGCATGGAATCATGACTCCCACACTGTTTACTATATGTAGGTATGATTCCAACATGTTTGATACCAAACATGACTGGGTTTGTTCCAGCCAGTTCAGAGATGGTCATCGCGTAATTACGCATGGCCACTCTATATAACGTAATGGCTGATGCACTTACAACCCAGGAGAATGGACTCTGAAGGTTGTAGGGGTGTCCTGCTCATGCAAGGGCAACCTCACACTTAGGAACCAGCCTTCAGGATTGAAATGCCTGCCTTAGGGGTGACTTATAGGTTTTAAGTGTAGTGACCTCAGATATAGGAAAACCTAGATCTGTCGTTAGTGGTGCTAGTACCAGCTTTCACAGGCTGCAATGGCAGGCCTGAGGTACAATTTGAGTGGTCTCCCATGGGTGGCATAATACATGCTGCAACCCATGGGAGATCCTTGGTGTACCTATGCCCTGGGTACCTTAGTACCATATGCTAGGGACTTATAAGGGTATATTAGTACCTAATCTGGTGGGTACCTAAGTACTCACCATGTCCAATTTAGGATAGAAGCATAGAGACTGGGGTCCTGATTAGCAGGATCCCAGTCAGACTAGTCAGTAAAACATAATGACACTAGCAAAAAGAGGGGTGACCATGAAAGCAGATGCGGCTTTCCTACAATAGCCCAGGCCTAATTACTACTACAAGCTGTGATGGCTTTTTTTGGGGGAGGGTGTTGGTTATTTGCCTGGTAGACATGGCATCCTTGGCATAGTTCTCCCTAACATTTCGACTTCAACCCTCCTATATTTGGAAGCTCTGTCTTTGGCGGCTTACTATTTGGCGGCTTACTATTTGGCGACTCTGTTGTTTGGCGGCGAATTGTCTTTTGATAGACATCATAATGCTTTTATTGCCGCTACCTGAACCTCTATTTTTTAACAAAAGACTACTGTCCTGTCAATAAGGTAAGCCTGCCAGCGCTTATGGTCTTGTACACATTGTTTTATGTGCTAAAAAAAGTAATAACATTATTTATTTAAAACACTTTTGTAGGAAAGTGCCCTTTTTTGCATGGTTGCCCCCCACTTTTTGCCTGACATCTGATGCAACCTGGCTTGAAGTGCCCAGGGTCCCTGCCAAACAGGTTCTCAAGGCCTGTGTTCTTTCCCAAAGCTGTACCTTTGTACCCACAATTGGCACATCCCTGGCAACAGGTAAGCCCCTTGTAAAAGGTACCATGGGTACCAAGGGCACTGTGACAAAGGAAGGTCTCTAAGGGCTGCAGCACTTATTGTGCCACCCTTAAGGGCCCTGTACCTTAACACCCACACGCTGCCAGTGCAGGCTGCGTGTTTTGGTGCAGAGAAAAGTGAAGAGTCGACTTGGCTCACATCCCTGTGTGTCATGCCTGAAACCCACTGCCTAAGGCCTAGGTAATTCACCCCTCTAGCAGAGTGCACTAGTCCTCAGGTGAGGGCACAGTGGCATAAGCCCTGTGCACCTACAGTGTCGAAGTCCATTCTCAGACACTTTAAGTGTAGTAAAGCCATAAAGAGTAAATGGTCTGGGAGTTGGACATTACAAACTCCATAGCTCTCTAATGGCTATACTAAAAACTAGGAAGTTTGGTAGCAAACTTCTCTGCACATTAATCCAAGACATTGATGCCAGTGTGGGATATAATGTAAAATGCACTCAGAGGGCATCTTAGAGATACCCCCTGAAAATCGACCAACTCTGGTGTGGTTCCTGAATGGCTGCCTGCCATTTGCCACCGCCAGACCAGTTTCTGGACCCCTGGGTAGGGACCCTCCGCTCTCTCTGTCCAGAAACAAAGCCCCTCTTGGGCAGAGGTGTCATGCCTCCTCGCCCAGGATGGGCTGGGTCCACGAAGGGGAAGCTTCAAAGGCCTGCCACCTTTGGGAGCCGTCCCTGCCTTTTGCTGCCCCCAGCAACTGGCTCCCACCAGCTCTGGCTCCCACTTTGGGCAGGAGAATCGGCGGGAAAACCAAGCTAGGAAGAAAGGTGTTCCCACCTTTGCCAACCCCACCGAATCACTGTCAAAATATCAACCTAAAAAATATCGAGGCACAAAAATATCGTGACAAAAATATCGAAGTCAAGAATATCGACATCATATCTACATCATGGTAAGTACAAAAATATCGAAAATTAAATATCTGTCAAAAATATCGTTGTAAAAAATATCGTTTTTTTTAAATGTAAAAAAATAATCTCAAATAAAGTAAATAATACATATAATTAAAAGAAACAGTTAAAATTATTTAAAAATGTTTAAAAATAAAGACTAATACATATAATGTTAAAATAAATTAAACATATACATATAAAATATAATATATATACTTACTTAATATTCATAAATAATTATTTTAATAACTTATAAATTGCTAAAAATATTTTATAAATTAGAAATACAGACATACACATACACAAATATTATTATTAAACATTTTAAAAATACATTTAACAAATTTAAAAAAATTACAATATTTTTTATTTTTGTAAAATAAATTATACACAACATTAAGTAAAACAATACAGAAAAATATTGGATAGCGGAGGGAAAAAAATTACTATTCCCACTCCAAAGAGTGCAACAGTAGGGAAAGTATTGGATAGCGTAGGGGTAAAAATTACTATTCCAACTCCAGAGGGTGCAACAGTAGGGAAAGTGTTAGATAGCGTAGGGGTAAAAATTGCTATTCCCACTCCAGAGAGTGCAACTGTAAGGAAACTGTTGGATAGCGTAGGGCTAAAAATTACTATTCCCACTCCAGAGTGTGCAACAGTAGGGAAAGTGTTGGATAGCAAAAGGATTAAAATTACTATTCCCACTCCAGTGAGTGCAACAGTAGGGAAAGTGTTGGATAGCGTAAGGGTAAAAATTACTATTCCCACTCCAGTGAGTGCAACAGTAGGGAAAGTGTTGGATAGCGTAGGGGTAAAAATTACTATACCCACTCCAGAGAGTGCAACAGTAGGGAAGTTGTAAAAAATATCGTTTTTTTTAAATGTAAAAAAAATAATCTCAAATAAAGTAAATAATACATATAATTAAAAGAAACAGTTAAAATTATTTAAAAATGTTTAAAAATAAAAACTAATACATATAATGTTAAAATAAATTAAACATATACATATAAAATATAATATATATACTTACTTAATATTCATAAATAATTATTTTAATAACTTATAAATTGCTAAAAATATTTTATAAATTATAAATACAGACATACACATACACAAATATTATTATAAAAAATTTAAAAATACATTTAACAAATTAAAAAATTACAATATTTTTTATTTTTGTAAAATAAATTATACACAACATTAAGTAAAACAATACAGAAAAATATTGGATAGCGGAGGGAAAAAAATTACTATTCCCACTCCAAAGAGTGCAACAGTAGGGAAAGTATTGGATAGCGTAGGGATAACAATTACTATTCCCACTCCAAAGAGTGCAACAGTAGGGAAAGTATTGGATAGCGTAGGGGTAAAAATTACTATTCCAACTCCAGAGGGTGCAACAGTAGGGAAAGTGTTAGATAGCGTAGGGGTAAAAATTGCTATTCCCACTCCAGAGAGTGCAACTGTAAGGAAACTGTTGGATAGCGTAGGGCTAAAAATTACTATTCCCACTCCAGAGTGTGCAACAGTAGGGAAAGTGTTGGATAGCGTAAGGGTAAAAATTACTATTCCCACTCCAGAGAGTGCAACAGTAGGGAAAGTGTTGGATAGCGAAAGGGTTAAAATTAATATTCCCACTCCAGTAATTGCAACAGTAGGGAAAGTGTTGGATAGCGTAGGAGTAAAAATTACTATTCCCACTCCAGTGAGTGCAACAGTAGGGAAAGTGTTGGATAGCGTAAAGGTAAAAATTACTATTCCCACTCCAGAGAGTGCAACAGTAGGGAAAAGTGTTGGATAGCGTAGGGGTTATAATTGCTATTCTAACTCCAGAAAGTGCAACAGTAGAGAAAGTGTTGGATAGCGTAAGGGTAAAAATTACTATTCCCACTCCAGTGAGTGCAACAGTAGGGAAAGTGTTGGATAGCGTAGGGGTAAAATTACTATTCCCACTCCAGAGAGTGCAACAGTAGGGTAAGTGTTGGATAGCGAAAGGGTTAAAAATACTATTCCCACTCCAGTAATTGCAACAGTAGGGAAAGTGTTGGATAGCGTAGGGGTAAAAATTACTATTCCCACTCCAGTGAGTGCAACAGTAGGGAAAGTGTTGGCTAGCGTAGAGGTAAAAATTACTATTCCCACTCCAGTGAGTGCAACAGTAGGGAAAGTGTTGGATAGCGTAGGGGTAAAAATTACTATTCCCACTCCAGAGAGTGCAACAGTAGGGAAAGTGTTGGATAGCGTAGGGGTTAAAATTACTATTCCAACTCCAGTAATTGCAACAGTAGGGAAAGTGTTGGATAGCGTAGGGGTAAAAATTACTATTCCCACTCCAGAGAGTGCAACAGTAGGGAAAGTGTTGGATAGCGTAGGGGTTAAAAATAGCATACTATTCAATTAAATAATTGTTTTAATTAAATAATGATTTATTAATAAATTAACAATAAATTATTTATAAATACCAATAAATGAAAATTAATTACTTTAATAACCTTAAATTTCTTCCCACCCTATTCCCCAATAAACACAAAACCCACTCCACATAAAATGTAACACAATTCATATAATTATCAATTAATCATTCAATAAAAATTAATTAACAATTAATAATTAATTAACAATAAAATAATTATCAATACCAATAAATAATAATTAAAAATTAATTACCGCTTAATTAATGAACGATAAATTAATTATCAATACCAATAATTATTAATAAATAATTACTTAATTATAATAAATTACTTCCCACCCTATTCCCCTATAAACACACAACCAACTCCTAAACTAAATTAACACAATTAGTATATTTATCAATTAATTAATAAAAATTAATTACCCATT
This sequence comes from Calotriton arnoldi, assembly GCA_963921515.1. Lineage (NCBI taxonomy): Eukaryota > Metazoa > Chordata > Amphibia > Caudata > Salamandridae > Calotriton > Calotriton arnoldi. The sequence continues at coordinate 1,810,190 of CAWUFW010000292.1, read as the reverse complement.
AATAATTAATAAACAATAAATTAATTATCAATACCAAAAACTAATAATTATTAATTACTTTATTATAATTAATTTACTTCCCACCCTATTCCCCTATAAACCCACAACCCATCTCCCCTAAAAATGTATACAATTAATATAATTATCAATCAATAAAAATTAATTACCAATTAATAATTAACAATAAATTAAATATCAATAACAATAAATAAAAATTTATAATTACTTAATTACAATTAAATTACTTCCCACCCTATTCCCCTGTAAACCCACAACCCGCTACAGAACTAAAATGCCAAATTTAATTAAAAATAATTAATAATTTCTAAAAATTATGAATTAATTTACTATAATTAAATTATTTCCCACCCTATTCCCCTATAAACCCACAACCCGCTACGGTACTAAAACGCTAAATTTACTTTAAAAAAATTACTAACTTCTAAACAATTAATACATATATTTAAAAAAATAATACAAAACATAACAAAACATGTGGAACACATACATATAAAATACATACTAAAATACATAACACTAACATAAACATCGATATTATTAACATCGATATTTTTACTATCGATATTAACAACTTCGATATTAACAAAAACGATATTTCTTACCTTCAGATCGATATTCTGGTCACCGATATTCTTGATGTCGATATTCTGTCCCTACGATATTTAAAACTCGATATTAATGTAGGTCGATATTTAAAAGTCGATATTTTGACTGTGCACCAACCCCACCACTGAGGTGGGGAGGGGAGGTGAAGCGCACATCTCAATCCTCTCTATCGTGAAGATGAGGGGACCCAGCCAATCAGGGAGAGGCTCATGCCCCCTCCCACTGCAGGGTGGCATAATAGGGGGGATACCCACCCCAAGGGAGGGACCCATTGGTCCCGTCCTGCACACCCCTTTAAATGCCCCTAAATCTAGTATTTTGAGCTGACCCTGAACCTTGCTTCCTTGGATTCAAGGAAAGAAGGACTGAAGATCTGTGCTGACCCAGGAAGAGGAGGACCTCTACTGCTTTGGCCCCAGACCTACCGGCCTGTCCAACTCCGACCTGCCTACTGGGAAGAAACCGGCGTCTCCAGCAGCCCCCCTGAGCCCAGAGGACCTGCCCTGCACTCCCCTTACAGACTCAGTCTCCAGTGAGCACACAATTTGCTCAACAAAGACTCCAAGACCAGAATCCGGAATCAGGTAACTACGCGATTCTGCACCACTCTGCACCCGATGCCCATGGCCCGAGTTCAAGTGGCCCAACACCACGAGGAGGTCTCCCCATCGATCCTGACCTGGGCTCTGGTGATCCCCTACCTCCCTCAAGGTTCAAGAAAATGCCTGCAGCCTCAACCTGAAGGGTCCCCCTGACAGCGACAGGAGCTGGTAAGAATACCCAACACCAGAAGACACCCCTGCACTGGACGCCCCACTGCCTTGGGTGGCCCAACTGACGGTGTCCCGGCATCCATCAAGATCCCAACTTACCTCTCCAGCCAGTGGTTGCCTTCAGAAAGCCTCCCTGCCCAAGCCTGTAGCAACTTAACTGAACCAAAGGTTTCCCTTGAAAAGCACAGGGTCCATGATGTCTTTAGGCACCCTGTACCTGGCCACCCCAGTGCCACTGATGGTGCAGCTCCTGTGCTGATTGTTGGCCCCTGCAGTGCTGACCTTATCCTAAGGAGCTTTGCTCCAACACCCTATTGGCCTGCTTGTAAGCTGTCCCTAACCGAAGGCCCCCTTTGCCCCATTGATTAACATTGTGCCCCTGCACTCTGCACCCGGCCGCCCCATTGCCGCTGGTGGTGCATCTCGAGTGCCCATCTAGACCTTAGGAAACCCTGGTCCTGACCCCCAAACCTCCCACTCATAAGTCGTGTACTTGCCTGAGAAACCGCTAACACTTTTTCTCCCTTAGGAACCTATGTTATGAGATTTTGGGTCTAAAATGTTCTAAGTGTTGAACTGGTGTTTGTATGGAGAAAAGAGAACTAAACTGCAAAGTATAAAGTCTTACTTACTGTGTATTGTGAGAACCTTAGGTGTGGTATATAGACATACTTCCCCCAGTCCTCAAAGTAAACCAAAAGTAACTAAAAAGTATTCTGAAAGTAATTACTGTGTAATTCAAACTGCTTTTTAAAGAGATACAAATCTGTAACAACTGCAAATCCATCCTCATTTGCATTTCTGTGTAAAGGTTTACAATTGAAAGTATATTTTACCTACCTGTACCAAGTCCTGCTTGGTACTAAAAATAGAACACGAGTATACCTTTTTTATACTTACCCAATTGGTCTGGATTCAGTCATTGAGTGTGTGTATCAGTCTTGATTAAGTGAATACTATAAATGCTTAACACACCCTCTGGATAAGCCCAACTGCTCGCCAACACTAACACAAAGAGAGCTGTTAGTACTTACCTAATTTAGCCTCTGCTATACCTCTGGGGACTCCCTGGACTCTGTGCACACTATACCTTACTTTGGTATAGTATATACAGAGCCAGCTTCCTACATCTTTGTTTAGTCAAATATGCTTAGAGAATGGTGATCCTGTCTGACAAGGTGTTTGGCATCTTTAAGCTACTTTAAGACATTTATCGGTAAGGGTCCTGGGTAAGGACTTTGGTATGATTCATATGTACGTCTCATCTTATGGAATTTTCCCCCATTTGAAATCAGAATTTTATTACTCAATATCTGCAAATTCAAGCCCACATATTGAACTGTATTTTAAACTTTCAGGAAATGTCACTCAAAAATCACTACAACATCTTGCCCAGGGTTCCAAAAAATTGATAAGATGACAGTAGACAGAGCAACAGTGATAAGTAGGGGTAGCCTGAAAAGAGACTTTTCCTGTTGGTAGGCTAGAAGGTAGGACCCTTTGAGCAACTTCTCACGTCTTAATACCTCTGGCGTACTTGAAGCTTCAGGAATTCAGAATTGGAACTGTAAATTCAAAAGCTACACAACAAGACACTGCAAGGAGGCTGGTGTTCGCTTTTGGGAGGTATAGACACCTGTTGACACCTACTCTTTATTTGGGTTTATTATGATAGTTCTTAACTTTTTATATTCCAAGGTAGTCAAATGTGTTGCCCCTTCACTACTACTAGTAGCTGTGATTGCTTGTTTTGTTTGGATGATGAGGGGGGTTGGTTATTTGCCTGTTAGACCTGGCACCATCTACATGGTTCTCCCCTAACATTTTGCCTTCAACCCTGCTATTTTTGTTGGCTTTTTTTGGCAGCTCTGTTTATTGGCAGCTCTGTTTTTTGGCGGCACTGTTTTTTGGCGGCACTGTTTTTTGGCGGCACTGTTTTTTGGCGGCACTGGTTTTTGGCGGCACTGGTTTTTGGCGGCACTGTTTTTTGGCGGCACTGTTTTTTGGCTGCACTGTTTTTTGGCTGCACTGTTTTTTGGCTGCACTGTTTTTTGGCTGCACTGTTGTTTGGCGGCACTGTTGTTTGGCGGCACTGTTTTTTGGCGGCTCTGCTTTTTGGCGGCTCTGGATTTTGGCGGCTCTGGATTTTGGCGGCTCTGTTTAGTGGCGGCTCTGCTTTTTGGCGGCTCTGCTTTTTGTCTGCTCTGTTTTGTGTCTGCTCTGTTTTGTGTCTGCTCTGTTTTGTGTCTGCTCTGTTTTGTGTCAGCTCTGTTTTGTGTCTGCTCTGTTTTGTGTCTGCTCTGTTTTGTGTCAGCTCTGTATTGTGTCAGTTCCGGTTTGTGTCTTTTGGCAGGTATCTGCAGCCCACTATTTGGTTCTCCCCTAACATTTTGCCTTCAACCCTCTTATTCTTGGTGGCTCTGTTTTTAGCAGCTGTTATTTCCATCACAGTACTTGGCAGCTCAGGATTTTGCAGCACGGTATATGGCCACTCAATATTTGTCCGCTCACTTTTAGGCAACTCAGTATTTGTTTGGCTCAGTATTTGTTTGGCTCAGTATATGTCCGGCTGAGTATGTGTCCGGCTGAGTATGTGTCCGGCTGAGTATGTGTCCGGCTGAGTATGTGTCCGGCTGAGTATGTGTCCGGCTGAGTATGTGTCCGGCTGAGTATGTGTCCGGCTGAGTATGTGTCCGGCTGAGTATGTGTCCGGCTGAGTATGTGTCCGGCTGAGTATGTGTCCGGCTGAGTATGTGTCCGGCTGAGTATGTGTCCGGCTGAGTATGTGTCCGGCTGAGTATGTGTCCGGCTGAGTATGTGTCCGGCTGAGTATGTGTCCGGCTGAGTATGTGTCCGGCTGAGTATGTGTCCGGCTCAGTATGTGTCCGGCTCAGTATGTGTCCGGCTCAGTATGTGGCCGGCTCAGTTTTTAGGGGCTCTTTCTATTGTGGTGCATTTCTTTTGATGTACATCTTATTGCTATTATAGCCACTAACTGAATCACTATTATGTTAACAGAATACTGCTTTCCTGTCTCTGAGTTAAGCCTGCCAGACCTTATGTTCTTGTACTCACTAGTTTGGTATGTGTTGAAAAAATATAATAAATAATTATTTTTAAACAACTTTGTTAGTCACATGGGCTTAAAGAATGGTGATCTTGCCTAATAGGGTGTTGGTGTCTTCAATTCACTTCAAGACCCATATTCGTAAGGAACCTGAGTAAAGACTTTTCATCGATTCAAGTGTACTTGTGTCATCTTATGGATTTTTTTCCACATTCGAAATATGAATTTTATTACTCAGTATCTGAAAATTCAGCTCACATATTGAATTGTACATTAAACTTTTAGAAAATGTCAATAAAAAATCAGTGCAATGTCTTGCCCAGGGCCCTAAAAAATTGATAAGACAGTGGGTAGCGCGACAGTGAGAGATATAGGTAGCCTGAAAAGAGAGGTAAATGCATTTTTGAAAGATCACTTTCCCTGGGGGGCAGCCTAGAAGAAAGGACGCCTTGAGCAACTGCCCATGCCTTAATACCTTTGGTGTACTTAGCTTCAGCAATGTCAGGATTGCAACTGTAAATTCAAAAGCTACACAACAACCTTCTGCAAGGAAGATGGTGTTAGATTATGGGCGGTATAGTCACCAGCCGCCACCTAATTTTTATTTGGGTATAATATAACAGGTCTTGGCTTCTTATATTGCAAGGTAGTCAGATGTGTTGCCCCTTCATTACTACTACCAGCTGTGATGGCTTGTTTTTTTTTGGTAGGGTGAGGGGAATTGGTTCTTGGCCTGTTAGACCTGCCATCTTTGGCAAGGTTCTCCCCTAACATTTGGCCTTTGACAATCCTGCTTTTGGCGGCTCTGCGTTCGGCGGCTCTGCGTTTGGCGGTCCAGTGTTTGGCAGTCCAGTGTTTGGCAGTCGAGTATTTGGTGGTCCAGTGTGTGGCTGCCCAGTGTGTGGGGACCCAGTCTTTTTGGTGGCTTTTTTTGTGTATTTCTTTTGATGTACATGTTGATGGTGGGATTGCTGCTAACTGTACCTCTATTTTGCTTACAAAATACTGCTGTCCTATCTGAGTTAGGCCTGCCAGCGCTTATGTTCTTGTAAACATTCATTTGTTATGTGCTGAACAAATGTAATATAAATATTTATTTAATAAACATTGTTTAGTCAAATTGGCTTAGAGAATGGTGATCCAATCCGACAAGCTGTTGGGCATCATTAAGCCACCTTAAGACATATATTCATAAGGATCCTGGATAAGGACTGTGGTATGATTCATTTGTACTTGTGTCATCTTATGGATAATACACTTTCAGAAAATGTCGCTAAAAATCACTGTAATGTCTTGCCCAGAGTTCCTAAAAAATTGATAAGATGACAGTGGATATAACAACAGTGAGAGGTAGAGGAAGCATGAAAAGAGAGGTTAAGAAACGGTTGGAAGCCTTGAGCAACTGCCCATTCCTTAATACCTTAATGTAATTGAAGCTTCAGCAATGTCAGAATTAGTATTGTAAATTCAAAAGCTACATGATGAGCAACTGCAAGGGGGCTGGTGTTGGCTTTTGGGAAGCGTAGACACCTTCCACCACCTACTCTTTATTTGGATTTATTATGATGGTTCTTGAATTCTTATATGCCAAGGTAGGCAGATGTGTTTCACCTTCATTAGTACTACCAGCTGAGATGGCTTGTTTTTTTGTGGGGGGCTTAGTTTTTGCCTGTTAGACCTGGCATCTTTGGCGTTGTTCTCCCTAACGTTTTGCCACAAACTCTGTTTTTGGGGGCTGTGTTTTTGGTAGATTTTTTTGTTAGCTCAGTATTTGTTAGTTCAGTAATTGTTAGCTTAGTATTGGGCGGCTCAGTATTGGGCAGCTCTTTCCGTCGTGGTGTATTTCTTTTGATGGACATCTTAATGTTGTTGTAGCCAATAACTTAAACATTATGTTACCATAATACTGCTATTCTGTCTCTGAGTTAAGCCTGCCGGTGCTTATGATCTTGAACACAGTGGTTTATGTGTGAAAAATATTCAATACATTTTTTTTTTTAAACTACTTTGTTTAGTCACATGGGCTTAGAGCAGAGGTCTTCAAACTTTTTGCTTGCGAGACCCCCGTGTCATAATCTTTTTAGGCGTAATGACCCCCTCCGGACAAAAAGTTCTAGAACCTACAACGCCTCATCGACAACAATAAACGTCGCCATTTCCCATGGCAAATCATTTTTATGGTGGAGAAATAAAATAGTGTTTAACATACCAAAGGTTTGTGTGTGACTGTGGTTCGGTGTCAGAGGCTTACCACACACTTAAAAAGAAAACTCTCCAAAAAGAAAAAACTAAAAATGCACAATGTTACTTATTTTTCACAAACCATAATTTGACAAGTCTTATTCAGTTAACATCTTTCTAAACTAATGTGATGGGTGTGCCTGTTTTCCTCTAGAGAAATAGTCAATCTTTGGTCGCACCTTGGGTGTTAAACTGGTACAGAACCAGTTGAACACCCAAATATAGCAATAAGCAACAAAAAGGTTACCAGTCCAGCTTTGCAAAGGGCCATCTACTGTGCGCAACACATGTCGCTGCTTTTCAGTAACTTTTCAACCTTTTGAGTAATAAAAAATGTCAGAAGATTATGCGTTAGATGAAGGATTATGTGGCAATTGCGGCTATATAATTATACTAAAGTCGCCGCGGACGTACAATCGCATATTTCCAGTGGTCATGGGTATATTGGCTGTTAGTCATGGCCTGCAACTTTAGTGCAAGGCATCCCAGGAGAACCATACTATATTTCATGAGATGCTGATGGCTTGGCTTTTACAGCTGCATAGAATTGGAGGTTGCTGAACATCATTCATCGTAACTAAAACGTATCATATGCAATCATTAATGATGAACTGTAAGGTCCAAGTAGGATGCTTTCTTTAATTTCAGGAGAGGAAGTGGTCCCTTAATCTTCTTTCATACTGTTATTCTAAAAAGGTTTTTCTTTTTAATATAATGAAAACAAACGTTTATATTTTAGCAAAAACTGACTCTGGTTATAATATTTTGTTGCTGTTGTTGACTTCACTCATGTTTCGGGGGAGCTAGAGGTCCTTGAGAGTCTGAACATGGGGCGGAGTCAAAGATGTGGCTAAAAACAGAATATTCTTTACATTTTTAGGTCTTTCATTGTCTGGTAGGTACATATAAAATAAAGGGCAGCTTAAATGAAGAATAAATATTAAAAGTTGTTAGAGGTTTCATAATGTACTACAGTGCATTTCCCACAATTAGTTAATGCACTGCAGAGGTCTGTGTGTACCCAGAGAGAGACAGAATTAAATCTTGGTTGGTGAAGTGTGGAATAGTGACTTGTATATTTTTAATGCTATGAGATCACAGTCTGTGACAGAAAGTGTTGAAGGGATTCTGCTCAGGAACACAGCTATGCTTGGGACCATAGAACCTTAGTGTATTGGGACTGAGTCACCATAACACAGCGGTATCTGAGCCCAAGTCCGGCTAGCTATTGTGCCTCACTTGCCCTCCTAACCTTACCAAAGAGACAAGTGAATTTGCACCCCAGGACACAACACTCTCGACCCACTCGGGGATCACGGGAACAGGACACACACTTTCGCTCTCTCACTCGCACTTTTCCACAATAAGATAAACAAGAGACACGAAGGAAGCTTAGATTATTTATTTAAATTATCATGTTCTAACATGCAGTTTTCGTGCCACAATTAGAAAACAAATGCATACTAAAAATACAGTTAGCACAGTCAATAAACCGTATACCATGGAAAGCCCTGTCATGCTACAAGACAGAGTAGCCTAAGCCCCCTCCCCTTCTACTGAAGCTAAATGATTATATGTCAAACGTTTCTGGGATTAGTGGTGTACCACGTACCTTAGCATACACAGACGTTTGACATTTCGGTTGACGCAGTGCTCTTGTCTCAAATTTCAATCCATGTGTATTTTTTGGACCTCTGTGCTCATCTACATGACAAGACGTGTGCTCATAAAAAACAGCTGCATGCTTGTGTTATAACTAGGTGCTAGTGCATGACCTGAGAAAATAACAAGGGACACTGTTGTTTGACCATGTCTGTGGTGTGCTGACTAAATCCCAGGAAAAGAACAGAACATGTAAACATATGCAGGTTCTGTCTGAAAATACAATGTGCCACAAAAGCAAGCGTGTTTATTATAGTAAAGTGCGCAAAGGAAAATGCGGCCTACAACATGCACAATTAGGCTAAACTAGGGAAAATTACAATGGGCCATGCAGGAAACACACAACACCCCCCTTTGGTCAGGATAATGGCACAAAAGAGAATACCAAATGGAATATATATATATTGTTAGAAGGTAAACATACTCAAAGCACAGGTATAAAAATGGCAGGGGAGATGGAGCACCTCTATTAACAAATACCATAGAGGTCAGGGTATTACTCTGCTGCTCTCAGTGCCCGTGTGTGACTGTGAATGAGTGTGTTGGTCAACAAGTTTCGCGCTGGGAATGGGTCCCTAATGGATCCCTGTGCACTTCGTCAGGACCGTGTGGTGTGAAATGGTGAATAAAAATAGGAGTAGGGAAAAGACACCCTGTAATCCTATGGTACCTCTTGTCAGGTGTAAGTGCGTACTTTGCGCTCACAGGAACATCTCTTTTGTGTTCCTGTTAGTACCTAGTGATAAAAAATACCAATGGGAACACAAAGAAAAACATATAGAGACAAACGTAAGTTGTAGTGAATAGAAATCCACAATAAATGTAATTGTTGCAGCAGCGTTTGATTCTTGCCATGCATATCGTTGTAGCAGTCTGTGGGAAAAGTGCCCTAGACATATTATTACTGCCACATGTGCTGACGGCGTAAGCTGTCAGTGTCTGTGATTTTGATGAGGTCTCATGCACTGGCCTCGTGATGGCTGTGCATGCCGTATTTGTACCGAGTGCGAAGTATCAAAAACACTTGTTTTGTTTCATGGTGGCCACCAGTGCTAGTTAATACAAAAGCGCGCTCCATGAGTGAGTCAAAAATAACGCGGGCAGGTAACGGGCCAGAATGAAGGGGCTTTACTGTGAGTATTACTCAGCTGCTTCCACACGACAGAGACAGGTATGTCGTCCGCGCACTGGGCTTAATTTGGCATTCTTATCCCACAGATATTCCCCCTCGAGACCGCGGGGATTTGCCGAAGAGGCACTTCATTTCCTTTTAAAGGGGTAATTAGTATGAGAATCTAGAATGAGTGTGTGTGCTTTATGGATATTTTTGCCTCACGTTATTTTAATGTGTGCCTCATTACCAGATACCGGTAATGAACAGCCCGGGACAACGCAACACCCAACTGCGTTATTTTTTACTCACTCATGGAGCGCGCTTTTGTATTAACTAGCACTGGTGGCCACCTTGAAACAAACGAGTGTTTTTGATACTTCGCACTCGGTACAAATACGGCATGCACAGCCATCACGAGGCCAGTGCATGAGACCTCATCAAAATCACAGACACTGACAGCTTACGCCGTCAGGCACATGTGGCAGTAATAATATGTCTAGGGCACTTTTCCCACAGACTGCTACAATGATATGCATGGCAAGAATCAAACGCTGCTGCAACAATTAAGTTTATTGGTGATTTCTATTCACTACGACTTACGTTTGTCTCTATATGTTTTTCTTTGTGTTCCCATTGTTATTTTTTATCACCAGGTACTAACAGGAACACAAAAGAGATGTTCCTGTGAGCGCAAAGTATGCACTTACACCTGATAAGAGGTACCATAGGATTACAGGGTGTCTTTTCCCTACTCCTATTTTTATTCACCATTTCACACCACACGGTCCTGCCGAAGCGCACAGGGATCCATTACGGGCCCATTCCCAGCGCGAAACATGTTGACCAACACACTCATTCACAGTCACACACGGGCACTGAGAGCAGCATAGTAATACCCTGACCTCTATGGTATTTGTTAATTGAGGTGCTCCATCTCCCCTGTATAATTCTTTTCGTCTTACCTCCTGGACCTACGAATAAAAAATGGACCCTAAGGTACCGGTGGGGTAATTTTAACACACTTTCACCTACCCTTTTTAGGCCCACAGACCCGCATGCTCAACTGCGGCGTCTCCTAAAAGATCTCCAACAAAGAGCCCTCTCGCGGGGCCCATGGGGGACAGCAGCGCCACCCCCACGAGGAGCAACGCCCGATGATGAAGCATGACACTCGCAAGAGTGTGTGAGGGCACTAATTTCTAAAGGAGAAATTCCCTCACCTTCATCAACTGGGAACCACATATAGCGACTACCTTATCTTTCATTCTCTACTTTTCTTTCATGCTTAACCAAGTTGGTTATGGGTCCTTGTTTTAGGGACAGTTACCACACAGTGATTACATTGTTTCACTGCAGACAGTGTGGAATGTCCCAACGATAGTTGAAACATTTTTCCCACCTAATAGGTTTTAACAATACTAGAATGTTCTGACTGGGGATATTGGGGATCACGTCTGCTTGGTTTAAACCCTGCTGTGGAGTTAAGAAAACAAGCATGACAACCACTCCTATCCACTGGCCACAATAACCACCCGCCTGGACGGGCAAATTAGGAATTATTGGTACCATTCTGCACTATCCCTTTCAGTTGTTCTTCAGTATAATTTGCTAAACTCTGCCAATTATCAAAGTGGGCCACTGAAAAAGACTATTTGGGGTGTTCATTTCTTTGATTTTTGCCAACCCCTGACAAGCAGTCTGTTGGATTGTTTAGTTTAGGAAAATAATTTGTGTGGGAATTAAACAGGCTCAAATTAAGGTTTCCATGCCCTGAACCTGCCAGGACTTCGTACCCCAAATTGATTTCAAATAAATTCTGTCCTTCCAGTTATCATAACCTTTCAGTTCTAACTGATTAAAGAACGTAGTTGTATATAAGTTTAGTTTGAGTAAGCATATATTTCCTTGGTGGTGTTGGGGTTAATTTAAAATAATATGAAGTGGGGTCTGAAGTGTCATATGTGAAATCTTTACTTAACTTTTTGGAAATCCCTTGAGGGGCAGTTGGACAATGTTCCCACTGTGTATAATTAAAATGGGGACACTGTCCACTTGGTCCGTGCATAAAGTGATGTCCATAATGATGGTAGCAGAACATATCCACATAATTGGCAGAATTGTGGTATAGGTCTTTTGATTAAAAAACAGTGTAATACTCTTATTCAGAAACAATAGAATTTACAGTATCAACATCCCAATCATCTGAATACAACCCGGTACTATTAAATCACCCATAGAAACTTTGAACACATATGGTATCTGCAAGATCTCCGTAGGACCAAATGGAACTTTATCCCAAACAATTCCATTGGTCACTGGAAAGGCTAAATTGTTAACGAGGGACAAGTCCCTTTTCAATATATGCGATCATGAATGGAGGGACCAGCACCCTGTCAACCAGTTCTGTAGCAGTACGTTCCGGGAGATAATGGCCATTATTAAGGAGGAAATAGTCACAAATCCAATCCATAGGAACAAGAAAACCAAGGAAAGTATGATCCTGACACACATCCAAAGAGGGGACTAGATAAGTGTGTTTTAACCAAGAAATAAAAACACAACTCCATGTTGGAGGCGTGTACAAAACAGAAGAACTGTCCGAAGAAGAATTATCTTGATCCATATAATACCTGGAGGTACCTAGCTGGAAAGCAGGAGGCTGTGACTCAGCAGTTCGGCTAGAAAAATCCCACTTAGGATTTGCCAATGGTGGATCATTATATACGACATCCATTTTATGAGGCTGGATTGAAGAAACGGGCAGCGTGTTAGGAAAATGGTCAGCGTAGGACTCAGCCTCCCCCTCCATTGGGGAGTATCGGCATCGGTGGTGCTCACGGGCCCCAATTGAAAGTCTTGTGTAAAAGAACCACTACTCCATGTCATACAATGAAGAATCAGCCACATTGTGTAGTTTGACATGTTCAATAGAGACGAAGTGTTTGTCTTTGTATCCCGAAAGTGGTATCAGAATCACTGTTCTCATTCCTTGGACACCAAGAAATGGAACAGGAGCATGGTACACTGGACGAATTCCTTTTTGATTGCCACCTTCTATCGAACTAGATCTCCAATCTTTGGAAACCAGCTGGGAACTGGAATTTGATCTGCAGCCCTGGAAGAGTGAGACTCAAGCAAGTGTTTGTGAGATTGAGTGTCACAAACCTTTTGTAGGTCCTGTAAGACAGCACAATGGTTATCTGCGTCAAAAGTTGTGGCAGCTGCCAGAACGTCTGGACCATCAAGGTCTGGAAAATACATCTTGATGCCAAAAAGTAATTCATACGGGGTCCGCCCACCCAGAGATCTTTTAGGGAGGTTATTTAACGCTCGATAAACCCCATGAAGATGGTTTAACCAACCACGCCCTGTACCTAATAATCTAGCCATTAAGTACGGCTTTAAGTCGCGGTATATTCTTTCCATATCAGAATTACCCTTGGTTATATATGGAGAACAAAAATGCACTTGCACACCCATGAACTTCATCGCATCACGGTACGCTTTAAAAGCGAATGCTGGACCTTGGCCTGAATGGAATGCTCAATAGGCATATGTGCCGATAAAGACTTGCAAGTCTTAACAGTTTGAATTTAAGCCAAGCGATGTGGACAAACCCGAAGGAATGTATAGCAAGAATACACTGCAACCAAATTATATTTCAACGCATTATATGAAATCAATGGGCCACAATGATCTAAGTAAAAGCAGCCAAAAGGCTGATTATAAGTAAAAAGATGTCTGTGGTGGACAAGACACAGTGGAACTTTTGATTTGTTGACAAATGTCACAAGTTAAAGCATATTTTCTGGTCTGTTGGTGTAAACCTTGCCACCAATAATGTTGCTGTAATTGAAAAATAGTGGCAGCCACTCCAGCATGAGTGGAAGCTACACCTTCGTGTGCTGCTATAATTAAATCCTGTCTGCGATCTGCATTGGCAATCACACGATCACAAACACCAGGAATAGTTGCAAAAGGATCACTGATCAATTAAGTGAAAGGAATATTTTCAAGGAAAGCCCTTTGGTAAAGCTGTGCCATTTTTAAATGCATTAACGGCATACAAGATCATTATCGATACGGGTTTTAGAGCATGTTACTGCTGCTATTTTAGATGTGGTAACTGCAGATTTGGCAGCTTCATCAGTCAGAGTGTTCCCTACGGCGTGTGTTCCAACAAGTTGATGACTCCATGTATGTATAATATGAGTTTGTGACAGCCTATCCTTTAGATCTGCCACTCTGACATAAAGCAGTTTGTGCTTTATTGTGCAACTGTTGGAAACCTTAAATTCATATCGCCAAAAATGTAAGTTGTCATTAAAAGACAGTACACATTAATACGAATCAAACACAATAAGTGTGGGGAATTCAGGATCCATATTTTCAAGAGCAAGGAATAAAGCTTTAATTTCAGCCAACTGCACAGTACAGTACACAACGGACTGGGTGCAAGTAGTTGGTGGGTGAAAAGCGCCATCTGACATAGTGCCAATACCGATAAAGCATGCTGCAGGATACGGCTGCTTAGAACCAATAGCAGGGAGAGCAGAACCATCAGTGTAAACGATTTTTGTGCATTGATCAAGAGGCAAAACTGAAGAAGGCAATAGATAAAGGTATTCATATTGCAAAATGTTTTGAGTTTGCAAAGAAGGGTCGAAGACTAAATCTACATCCATGGCTGTTAAGGACGTAGACCATTGTATCCATCGGGATGGAGGGCCTTTGCAATAGGAATGTTTTCTTTTGTGATAGCCTCGAAGGCTGGCATAGGAAAAACAATAATAATGCGTTTACTTTGTCAAGTGGACGTTCCTTCAGGATCACCATCTGTATAGCATTTAGATTTTTTCAGTAGAAGCAAAATGCATTTCTGCAGGAGAATATAGAAGCGATTTATATGCTATGGGTACCGTTTCACCTTCATTAAAGGTTATATATGTAAATCCAATTCCACCCTGTAATACTCAGATGACCAAGTTAGTGGTGTTAACACGTGTATGTAGGCTAGGTGTTTCAGGCAAATCCGATTCTAAAGACCTGGGTGTTGCAATGTGTTCTGATGTCCAACAGGAAGTGCAAAAATCAGGACGTATTAATGTATAAAGCACATTAATGCATTGTGCATAATCAGGTATGTATGTCCTGCCAAAATTCAAAAATCCCATAAGAGACTTACAGTTTTTTAAGTGTTCATGGAGGCTGCAATTGAGCACACTTTTCCTGAAAATGAGGGACAAGACTTTTCCTCTCATTTTTAAGTTCAGAACCTAAGAAAAGGACACTGAGAAAAGCTAAGTAAGATTTTTTTAAGGTAAATTTGTAACCAAGTTCAGCAAATCATGAAAATATTGATCTACTCTTGCTAATTGGGGGCTCAATTCATCATCTGAGATAGATATCATCAAAATAGGAAGGCACATCAGGGTCGATCTCATGGTGAATCGACACAATGCGTGCCTCAAAGACTCCCGAGCTGTTCTTATAGCCCATAGGAAGTCTGGCGTAGCGCCTCTAAAAACCGAGGGTGCTAAATGCTGACCAGTCACGGCTCTCAGGAGCCAAATTGTGAATGAAAAAAACATTGGAAATGTCCAATGTGGTTTTGTATTTCTTATGGATGATATTATTAATCAGCACCGTACTATGGGTATTTTGCAAGAGCTGGGGCCAAGGCAAGGGCCCATTCAGATACATATGCATGTTTGACCTTGTCTGGGATGAGGTGTGAGAAAGAAGGGAGAATAACGTTTTCACCTCGGGGACACTCAAGAACAAAAGGTGGGGGCCAATCAACCTCTGCCAATAGAATATCATTAGAAGTAGTCAAGTTTCCCCAAAAATTGCTTTAATGGTGAGTTGAATATCACCCTCAATTTGGATTTCCCAGTGATAGTCTGTCCGGAGTGGCTACGCTGGTGTCTGTAGTTTCAACTGTAATGAAGGCATCAGTTGCTCTCATTACCAGAAATTGGTGGAGATTCCGGCTTACTATGGTGACCACTCGCACTCTCGAGAGTCACCGCCCAACTCCTGTTCAGGAAGAGGGTTCTCAGTCTGTGGCATGTCTAGCTGTCAATGCTGCAACTCTTAAATGGTGCTTTATATGAAAGGGGCCTATTCTCCTCCTTTATCTTCACGTCAGACGAGCATTGTCTCTGTTTTCAGTTGCACATACTCTCCTTGTCTGAGATCAGATTGCCCTCCTCTGTTGTACTGTTGATCAAATGATTCCTGAAAGGAACAAGGAGAATGCATATCAGGAATCTGATAACTATCAGGAGTCTTGATTTTAGTTAACCCTGGGCGTAAAACTCTGCTCGCTTAGTTTGCAGAGTTTTGGCACTCCGCAATGGAGCGGAGTTGTTTTTGTGTTGGTGTGCCGGAAATGCGTTTTCGCGCACACGAAAGCGACTTACTGGGTGTCTGTGATAGACGGCGAGATTTCTGAGCCGTTCGCGAGCGCCATGAGATTTGCTAGGCATCCGCATGGTTCAGCGAGAGTTTGCAGTCGCCAACACGTCATTTGAGCGTGCCAGCGGACTTCCGGAGGGTGTTTTGTGATGAATGCGATCCGGAACGCCAGGATCTACCGCAACTGCAATCTGGAGAAGGTTCTCTCCCTGAGCAGCATCAAATCCTTCTCAAAATGATGATTTGGAGTAAAACAACTCCTCAACTTGACATTTGACTATACTTTTTTGTGCAAGGAGTCCTTTTTCTTTTTTTACTTTCTGTTTTTCAAGAGGAAGGAAGTGCCCCAGAGCCTCCAACTTCCTGTCCCTGTCCAGCAAGCTCCTCCCAGTGCTTTGTCCATCTCCTGGACACTTTTAATTTGGATTTGGAGCTGGAAGGATCACTCTTTGTATCTGCTGCATAATAAATCAGGCCTGTAATTTCGGTAGGGGCCTAGTTGTTTCTTTGTAAGTAATTTTTCTTCTTTTATAAAGGAAATATGTTGCACGGTTCACTACATTTTCTCCATGTTTTGCTTTTGAAATAAATTTGCAATATTTATTTAATTCACTATGTAGTCCAGTAGTCTGCCAATAGGCCTTTCTCAGCCAGTAGGCCCAGAGCTACTCAGGGGTGCATGAAACAACAATTGTTTCTGTGGTGTCTGTTTAATTAAAACATCATTTAGGGCATGGATGGCATTGGATTGAAACACAAAATGTGTTTTTTTGTGGTATTTCACTTTGTTCTTTCATGAGATGTGTTGTTTAGCATGCCTCCTTTGTCTGGCCAGTGTGTGAGTGTGCTTGTAATAGTAGGCCCTAGCATTTGCCTTGGCTCCCCACGTGGCCAGGGGCCATTTTGTAAAGTATGAGTCTATAGGCCTGCTTGTGTTCATTGTTTTCCAGGCCTCCTGCTTGTTGTTGTGACCATGTGGCTGGTGGCCATTTTGTGGAGGCAGTCAGTGTGCTTTTTTGCCATAGGCCTGCATGTCTTCCCTTTGTTTCTCTTAGCTTATTGCTTCTTGCTCTGGTGGCCTGGCCATGTGGCTATCGACCACTTTGTGAAGGTGACCAGTGCGCTTTTGCCATAAGCCTGCATTGTCTTCCCTTTGTAGGCTTATTGCTTCGTGTGGTGGCCTGGCCATGTGGCTGGCGGCTATTTGTGAAGGCAGCCAGTGTGTTTTTGCCATAGGCCTGCATTGTCTTCCTTTTGTAGGTTTATTATTGCTTCTTGTTGTGGCCTGGCCATGTGGCTGGCGGCCATTTAGTGAAGGCAGCCAGTGTGCGTCTGCCATAGGCCTGTATGCCTTTTTTGTGGTGGGTATGTTTTCTTGCTAGTTGTTGTTTTGCATGCAATGCTTTCTTCTTTTATTCAGCAAAAATGAAGCACAGTTTGGTACATTTTCTCCATGTTTTAAATAAATTTGCAATATTGATTTTAATTGATTCACTATGTGGCCTAATCTGCCAATGGGTTTTCCAGCCAATAGACCCAGAGCTACACATGAGTGCATGAAACAACTGTTTCTGTGGTGTCTGTTTAATATAAACATCATTTTGGCCATGGATGACATTGGATTAAAATACAAAAGATGTTTTTTTTTAGGTATTTCACTTTTTTCATGTGCTAAATTAATTTAATGCATTTGTTGGATGTGTGTGGTTGTAACTTGCAAATCTTTTTAGCCCTGTGGATTTTTGTTTTTGGCAGTGTTGCATTAAAGATGTGTTGTTTAGAAAGCATGCCTCCTTTGTCTGGCCAGTGTGTGAGTGTGTTTGCAAGTAGGCGAGTAATGCATTTGCCTTGGTTACCCAGGGCCATATGTCGGGGGCCATTTTGTAAAGTCTGTGTCCTCCTTAGACCTTCTTGTGTTCATTGTTTTTCAGTCCTCCTGCTTGTTCTTGTTGTGATGTGACCATGTGGCTGGCGGCCATTTTGTGAAGGCAGTCAGTGTAGTTTTCCATAGGCCTGAATGTCTTCCCTTTGTTCCTCTTGGCTTATTGCTTCTTTTTGTGGTGGTCTGGCCATGTGGCTGGCGGCCATTTTGTGCGTTCAGCCAGTGTGCCCCTTTACCATATGCTTGCATGGATGGTTGATCAATGAGATAAGCACCTTAATAAATTAATAATTAGATGCTTGAGGGTAATTTTAAGTTTTTACTTATTTATAATTATTTCTTTATTTTAATTTCTTTTTTGTTTTAATCTTTCCAATTTGTTAAAAAAAAATGTTATCTTCATTTTTTCCAATTTTTAAAATTATTTGTTTAAATTTAAATGTTTTTTTTTTTTCAGTTTCAAAGTAACATGACTTGGCATCAATGAACCATTAACATTAACCCCATGACGTGCACAACAGAATTCATTGTCTAGGGACTGTACCATTCCATTGCCATTTGTCAGCTGCAGTTCCCTGAGTGCCGCATCCATTCCCCGCCATGTGATGCACAATGTCATACCGTTACATTTGTATTTTTGTTGTTGTTCTTCATCTTACCTATCTTTCCTGAGTGTACTGGGCTGAACAGTACACCATGAAAGCTCTTGTTGTCAAAGTCTCACAAATGGTTACACTGTATTGTTATTTTTTTTTAATAACTGAGGTAACACTAACAAGTGTGACCACACACTGAATTATATATTATAATATTTGATTGTACTAGTAATTATCGTACTACAACAATGCCACATTTCACTGATGTTCTTCTTGCTTCTTTGCTTTTAAGTGCACAAGAGGAGGAGACAACATCACCCATTGTACTGCCAGACAGAAGGCCTGCACTCAACGTCATGTCTGTGGTCACACTTCACATCTCTTCAACTGGGGAATCTAAAACAAGTGCCACTGCGTGCTAACTGACAGCTTCAAGATGGCCCCACAGAAAGATACCAGTATCAAGAAAGTCAAAGTTGCCAGTGAGAAAAAGGCACTGCCACTTACCACCATCGGTATGTCGCCCAGTACCTTTTTTGGGAAACCAAAAATTGTGCCTGCAGCAGCGGTGTCTGGGGAGCAAGCTAGGAGCAGCATCCCCGCAGCAGCGGACCCACCCTACCAACCTAGCCCCAAGTCCATGTCTGTCACAGAGAAAGCCAGTCCCTAATCATGACAACGCCGACGAGCAGTGACGTTGAAATTGACTTATCGTTTGTGGAGTAGGTGTTAGTAGGGGTTAGCTTGGTACCAACTATGGTACCGGAGGCCAAACAACCAATCTGAGAAAACTGATCATGGTGGAAGGTGAAAAAGAGGGAGACATCTTCTCCGGTCCACATAGCAGCCCTGTCCCCAGCAGTGCAGTGGTACCACCCACATCATCATCAGCAACATCGCAATGGCACAAGATTCAGGTCGAGACACCATGGGGGTCCAAGGCAAGAGAGTACCACAATGAAAAAACACACATTGAGCCTAACAATATCTGGTCTCAAGAAGTCACATGCATCAGTGGCACCAGAAAAGATAAAAATCCAGGCTATTATTCTCAGCATGTTTAAGCCGGAGGGGCAGTACGAACACAACCACCCAACGGCATGTTTGTACAATGCGAAGCTGGCTAAAATGTTAACGCTGGACCTCCTCCCTTTTTCTTTTGTGGGAGGGGTGGGTTTTCTTGAATTTGTGGCAGCCATCTGTCTGAAATTGAAGGTTCCTAGCCAGACCTATTTCGCCAGAGTTGCTGTTCCAGCACTACATCACGATGTGCTGGAATTGCTTGGACAAGCTTTGCAGCAGAGTGCTGTTCACACTATCCACCTGTCAACAGATTTGTGGACCAGTTGCCAAGCCACTGATTACATATGCATCACTGCACACTGGATCTCTTTTGTGGAGGTTAGAGACAAGATATCTGCAGGTGTTGACACTGCTGACATTTTTCATAGCACTCGGAAGCATGGTACAGTAGCCTTGTTTGCCATGGAGAAATCCCATACTGCTGCAAACCTTTTGGGAGACTTTAACACTAAGGTCTTGGAATGACTGCGACCAAGAGGGCTTAACATTGGTTTTGTTGCCACAGACAATGGCAGTAATATAGTCAAGGCCATGGCCGATGGTGGCTATTTCAGGGTCCTGTGTTTGGCGCACTGCATCAACATCATTGTTCAAGACTTTCTGAAAAAAGAAGACAGAGTCAGCAACTTACTGACCACATGCAGAAGAATCTGCACATATTTCAGCCATTCTGTTAAAGCCCGGAAGCAGATGAGGATCATTCAACTTGATAATAGAATGCCAGTTAAAGCACTCACCCAGGAGGTTCCAACATGTTGGAACTCAACCTATTACATGCTTGAACGTCTGTTTGAGCAGTACAGACCAATCAATGAATATGTCATGCAAAGAGGGGATGCAACTGTGAAAGGAATGATCATTGAGGTGGACCAATGGGGCCTTTTTAAGTGCCTGACAGATGCTGCTTCCTTTCAAGGCCTTCACACGAAGTCAGCAAGGAGGACTGTACCATGGGCCAAGCTATCCCATTATTGCACATGCTACAGGTACAGCTAAAGGAGGTGTCTGCAATGTACGCAGGTGTGGAGGCAAATAAAGAAGCATTTGAGTTGGTGGAGAGCTTAATCCTTCGCTTATCTGAAAATACAAGGGTGCAAAGAGGCATTGTGTCATTCAACCATTACATTTGTGTCACAATTCTTGATCCACGGTACAAACCATTACTGGACACTTTCATTCCTTTTTCAGAAGAGGATATTGCCAACTACAAAACTTGGATAGCTGTGCAAGCCAGTCACCTAAAAAAAGAACGGCCTGGAATAAGAGGCCGACTCCTCCAGGGCACAACAAGTACTGCAGGGCAGCCTTCAAGTTCAACTTCAGAGCTGAAGGCAGTGCGGTTGGCTCACAGCAGCCAAAACCACCAACAGTAGCAAGAACAACAACAAGAACAGGAGCATCAGCCCCAAAATCGGCAAAGGAATGGTTTCTACTGGCAGGGCTGAAGTCCAGTGCTGAGGCAAAAGCAAAAGAGGCCGTGCAAGGCGAAGCACCCATGACCATTGAGCGGATTGTCCAGGCCTATCTGGATGACCCAACAGAGGTCTACTTTGATCAAAACCCATTGCTGTATTGGTATGGGAAACAGCACCAATGACCAGTGCTCAGTTGGCTGGCGATAATCTATTTGGCTTGCCCCGTTGCAAGTGTCTCTGCTGAGCGTGTTTTCAGTGCTGCTGGTGCCCTTCTGACAGTGAGAAGGACCTGTCTCTCACCCCAAAACATGGAGAGGTTAACCATGATCAAAATGAATCAGCACTTTATACAACCGGATTACACCATACCTGAAGTTTCACAGCAGGAAGATGATGACTGCGACTCAGGTCATGGAAGTAGTGTGTTAGGTGACCTACTTCTGGGCGAACCACCAGAGTTGGAGGACAAGCCCTACTTCCCTAACAACTAGGCTTTAGTTTCTAGTTATTTTCTTTCTTTCTTTAACATCCAAAAATAACCCTCATAAAAAGATATAGCTAAGGAACATTATTTACTTTATTATTTGTGTGTGTCTGGTTGACCAATCCATCCCCACCGTCTTAATCTTAGACACATTTTATTGCCGGATTGGAGTATCAACTGTGTGCAGTGAAGAAGTCCTGACTTGCCCTAAAGACTGTTCCCTCAAGCCAGACATTTGATGGAGAATACAAACAAATGTGTGTCTGCCTCTGCCTCCAACCCTGGGCCCTGACTATCTACCTATCCTTTCCTCCTAGCCTAGAGGGACTGCCCTATATGTGAGATTATTAATAATTAAATATACAGCGAAGCAGTGGAGGATCTGCACTCTGCAATGTGCCACCAATCGATCACGGTGAGCACACCGGAAGAACAGGTAAATGATGGCATGCATTTCACACTGAGTGATTGTTGTTTGTTGTGATGTCAACTTGTGAATGATATGTCCTCATCATCAATCATGTGTCTGTCAACTTGAGTTGAGAGACTCGAGAAGAAGAGATGATTCATGTGGTGGCAGCAGGCAGTGTGAGACTGGGTGATTGTTTGTTATGCTTAATGGTTTAGTGATGATGATGATTGAGATTCACAATGTTGTGGTGGCCTACCGACAGCTGATCAATAATTTTCCCCTGAAGGTTATTTTTTTCCTTCCCCTTTGAAAGATCAGATAGCAAGATTCCTTTACCGGGTCCACTCCACACTGTCCACACTGCTTTTAAAAAAAATTGTTTTATGCTTACTTATATTCCTCAAAGACTAAGACCTGACCAGTCACTTAGTTAATGCAAAGCTTGCAAACACAAATCTAGTCTACTCTACACACAAAACGTGACTCTGTCAAGTCAATCTTTCCCTTCTTGTTGTTCAATGACAAAATTGTACTACTACTACTACAGGCTGATCCATTGCATTGAGTCGGGACTCACTCGGGACACTTTTGGTACCGAGTTGGACTCAGGAGGTTCAGAGATGATGGAATGACTCAGGGCGTGGACGTGAGCGTGACTACTTCGAGAACGGCCACCAGAAGAAGATGGAAGTTTTCAAATTCACTGAAACTAACCGATTTGGATGATGGTGACTTTGAAGTGGCCTAAAGGTGAACAACAACACCAGACCTACACATGTCTGTGTAGTGGTAGTGGTGGTGGTGCTGGTGGTGGTGAGTGTGGTGTGACTGACTGATAGCGGTGCATTGATTTTTTACTTAATTGGGAAAATGCTATGTTGCTGTGTGTGTCTGTGCTCGGTGCTGTCTGGATCAAATTCGAAGCTGAGTGGAGGTTCGGGGGTGGGGTGGCTGTTGTAGGAGGTTACTGCTGGAAACAGACATTTAGCCATGCTGCCTCTGAAACAAAGTCTTCTTGTTGCACTCCTTTATGCAGTTTAACTTTCCCCCTTGATTCTTCAATATCATTTGTTTCCATCTACAGGCCCTTACCCTGCGCCATACTGGAAAAACAACTCACACTTACCTTACCGAACCACATCCGCCAGGCACCCAAACTAACGGACAGTCCAAGAGGAATGCAGTGCAGAGATGCAACTCAGAGTCCCAATTTGGCAATACAGTATCATTTTTTTTCTTTAATCATTACAACTGTGTGTGTTGTTTGTTTGTTTACTTGACTCCTACAGATATTTTAATTTTATTTGCTATCTTTTAAAGCCTGCTACAAGAACATAATGTAACTTGGGACTCTCTGGGGGCAGACGGAAAATTAATTTACCTGCATTCGTCTAGTACTCATCATGCATGCATTTCCTTTTCCTCCCATAACAGATTTATGAGGGTCGGCCGCCAAGATGAATGTTTTGTCCTTGTTTAGTAGTGTTTGTCCTTGTCAAACCTTTCTCTCAAATCCCCCTTCCTATCCATTCATCGAACCCCTAACCCTCTTCCCCTGAGCTGTGTGATTTATTGGTGTGACCTAATTAAATCAACACCATTAATTGATCACACACTTGGTGGGGCGGATATGGTGAAAGCAACACCAACTCAAGGCAGGGTGAGGATCTTAAGTTCTGCTCTAAGCATCACTATAGCCCACACTGGCAATATATATATTGCTCACCCATGCATAGACAGTAATCGATGTTCAAATTTTTTTCTAGACCTGGGCAGTGAGCCCCGCTCCGTTAGCAGAGTTTTCTGCACTCCGCGCTCCGCGGCACTCGTGGAGTGCAGAAAACTCTGCTTCGCATAGGGGAGCAGAGTTTTTTCCCCTGCTCGCGGTTGCGAACGGTAAGTTTGCGATCGCGAGCCGCCGCTCGGGTAGAATTTCTACCCGAGGGGCAGGAAGACCAGCGCGAATGGCAGTTCGCACTGCACTCCACCACTTGAGGAACTCTGCAGAGTTTTTTTATAACTTTGCAGAGTTCCGCGTAGCAAAACTCCGCAAACTACGCCCAGGCCTGTTTTTTTCACAGAAACATAATCCATCATAATTGCCAGCACCATCATCCTTCCAGCACTAAAGGGTACGTGTGTCCACTTCCCTTCATAGCCCGAGTCAATTTCAGTTTGTAACTTGTACTAGCCCACCATTTTGATTATTTTTTATTTTACTTTAACATTGCTTATCATGTTTTCACATTTGGCAGTCTTCTTCTTGTGTAATGCTATTCGTACTTTACTCAGTCTATCTAGTCTCCCTCAGGTGACTGTCTCATTTTTTTTGCAAAGCTTGCATATCAAATGGCATTAACTCAGTTTGTAAATTTAATTATTTAGTTCCCTGTGATGAATATTCCTCATCCTACAGTTTGAGTTCGGCTAGGAGGGAGTGGAACCTCGCTGCAGAATCTGGTGCTTCTAGTATTCGACTAGTCCGCTAGCATGCTCCTACTGTCTACTACTACCACCACCATGGCACCTTGGGGAACCATCAGCATGCAGCTATCACTTTGCCTGATCACAGGTAAGAGAGAAGAGGTATGGGGGATTCATTCAAGATGCAATAATCTATATACTATGGAAACTAATTCACACATAGGGGTTAGTTGCAGACTGCATAGACTAGGAGGAGAGACTGACAGTAGTAGGGCAAGTGAAGGAACTGCATCTATCTGTTTTACATGACCAGGGGGGAGCAGCAGTGGTTGACTTGCGGCGGACAGCTGCCAGACCACGGCGCCGTACCACCGGAGGCACTGGGTGGAGGCCTGGCTGGGGCATTGGAGGTTGCAGCAGCTGCCCTCTCCTCCTCCTCTGCCAGAGCCACCAGCCGCCGATATTCTGCCCTGATGGCCTCCAGCTTCCGTTGCTGGGTCTTGGCTGCTATCTCCTTCCTGTTGGGTTGGGAAGGAGTAGCTATGTCAAGAAAGAAAAAAGACAATTGTAACCAATACCCTTAGCAAAACAGTAACACATAAAATTATACACAAAAAATTATAGTGGCACAGTAGCACTAGCAGTACATAACATTTGTGGTATCCTCGATTCCTCTGCCCCTAAGATTTGGATGTGATTAGTTTCAGGCATTAGGCACTATGGAGTAAACAAGTATTCTTCTTCTCTCTCTTGTTTAGCTAAATTAATCTTGTAGGCATGCCACCTCAGCTTGCACCCTAGACAGACATACTCGTGCCGTAGACTCACGTTACTTTACTACTGTCTGCAGGTGGGGCAGCTGTACTACACTATCTCTTTTTTCTATTAGTATGGCCATAATCTGTTAAAACAATGGAAAATGTTCAATTTCACTTTCACCTTGACTACTACAACAAGGCAGATGATATGATTAGATACTAATATGAATGATGATATACGGCACAACGTCACATGACGTGAGGTACTACTATTGTAACCATGCAGCCGATAGGCCAGCTGTGGCTGACACTGTCAAAATGACATGGGTAGGGAGGGAGTGGGCCTCGGAGTCGGAGGGAGGCGATTGATAATGGGTGGGTACATACATACATAATATATATGTTGTGCTTGCCAACTACCGTGAGTCAAGGGGGTAGTCTGAAATATAACCTCAAACCTTTGAATCAAAAACCTTGAAAAACAAAAGCATTCCTTGTTTATTCTTCTACTCAGGGATTTTTCCATTTATCATTGCATTGTTCTTCTAGCATTATTTTTATCCTTCGCCCTTGGCTTTGCTACTCTGGCACTGTTTAATTTTCTTTTACATTCTCTTTATCCAGTCTTCACCTATGGTTGAATACCATCCAGGCATCCATCCATCCAAGCATGGCTATTATTCTCAACAAACCTTTCACCAACATTTGTCATTTAACCACCCATGCGTCCTTGCTTGCCTTTGAGTTTGACCCATAAAACCCTCCGGAAGATTCCTTTCACCCATACAGTTTCACCCACCCACCCAGGCAGGCCTTCTTTCTTTTACCTTTCACCCATCCTTCAACCACCCATGCATCCTATCAGCCACCTATATGCATCTCGGGCCCCCTTCACCCACACATCGTTCTCTGCCAGTCATATATTACATGTCACCCGTCCTTCCTCCTTCCATCCTTCTTTCCCTTAGCCATCAACCCATCAAGGTCTGACTTTTAGTCTTCTTCATAAAACTTTCTCTTCTGAGTTGAGAAGAGGCCATTAGTTACTTCACTCCCACTAATGCTAAGTAAAGGGTGTCTTTTTCAACTGTTCCCAACATAGGGCCCAATTTTGATGCGGGTTGGAAAAGCTTCCCGACCGAATCGGTTGGGAAATGGTTTCCGACCCACTCGGATCGGGAAAGTCCAACCGGCAGAGTAGGATGCATCCGGATGTTTCCAGATACGATTTGGTTGAACTCCCATTGACTTCAATGGGAACATTTGTTCCTAACCGCATCAGAATTGGGCCCTCGGTCGGGAAGACACGTTCCCGATCCGATTTGGAAGGAGCAAATGCCGTTAGGAGGCCTTCCTAACCGCATCAGAATCAGGCCATCGGTCGGGAAGCTTTTCCAACCCGCATCAGAATCGGGCCCTTAGTCTCAACAGTACAGTGTACACCCTTGCAGTGAGTGTATACATTTGATTGTCAATAAGCAAGGAATATGCCTTACCACCGCCCACCACTGCTGCTGGCTCACCCCCTGCAGCTGCCGCATCTGCTCCCTCCTGGCTGGCGTTGCCTTCCACGCTGGCACTGGTGGTCGGTACGCCTAGAAAAGACATTACACATTTTTTAGATGCCATATGCGCCTCCCCCTATTTATTTATTTTCACTAGCAAGATTGAAAATACAATACATACACCACACACCTCACTACAATTCAGGTACACAGACTAGAGTAGACAGTATGTCCTATTAAAAATAATAAAATATCCGGTTGGACATTTTGTTGGTAGCAATTTTTGAAAAGCCTCTCAAGAAGAGGACAACCCAATGGACTGTACTCAGTGGCTAGAGCTATTGGTGAATCTGAGTTTATGAAAAGAAAAAGTGTGGCCATCTGGGCGGACAATCGGACATAAGGTCTTCTTGGCTGGAAAATGTAATGGTGCTGTCCTCCTCCTCATACCTCCTTCTGGCCTTGGTGCACAGTAATCATTTCATAAACAACTGTTGCTAATAATAATACTAGGCCTAGATGAGAAGAAGACACAACTTTGGGGTGTCAAATGTGACCATCATTTACTGATTGAGCATGAGAAAGTAAAAGAAAGCCTTCTCATCTCAACAAACATGCGTAGAATACCTTACTTGGGCATGCAAAGCAGCAGAGAAGTAGTACTACTAGTACTAGTAGTAGTAAGGACCAATGGGTTCTCTGAGTCTTTACAGTACGACCACTAGGCAGTCCACAAAATATATAAGAGGAGAGGGAAAGCTGACTGAAAAACCGAAGAATGCAAGCTACAGACAGACTAATAAGGAGTCAGAGGCAGTTGGAGGTAAAAAAAAAAAACAGACACTAGAAATATAAATGATTAAGTTAGTAGGTAATGCAGGGATAACAAGAATTTAGAAACAGATAGATCGAAGAGGATTTTGAGAAAACATAAAATTAGGAAATGGAAATAATATAGTTCAAAATAAGGAGCGGTAAAAGTTAGAGAAATATATATTAAAATTAACAACAGGAGGACTTACTGGGGCCAGCAGAGCCATCTGATGAGCGTTCCTTGCCCTGGGAGGCACCTCCAGCTCCCACACCCGCCTTGGAAGACCTCCTGTTCTTGCCCCTGGATGCTGATGATCATGTAAGACATAATGAAAGAGACAAAAAATGATTGGTGTTAAATAATTATTAAATAATTGCTCCAAAAAGATGTTTTGACAGGAAACGGCAATTGCAATAACATAGCGACCTCTCCCCCAACGACTCTGTGAACAGCAGCTGGGCCAGCGACTGCAAGCCACCGCCGACGGGGGACGGGTACGCGGCCTGGTATTCCGAGGACCTCCTGTGACTGGAGCGGCCTGCCGGAAAAGAGGTGACATCGGGAGCAGCGGCTCCAATTCTGTGAGCGGCAAGCAGAGACCCAGGGGGCAGCATCATCCAGATCAGCAAAAAGACAGTGAGACTGAAGCACCGGTGCGGGGGGATAACGCCGGTGAGCACGGGCAGCACCCTCTGCTCCTATTAAGTTGCAAGGGCAGCGAGAGGGGCTGGGAAAAGGGCCTCAGCAGGCACAACAACAACCCTAAGTCTTCCATAGCTCACCAGAGGTGGCTGGTTCGGGCCCCCCACCCACAGAACAGGGGCATTAACAATAAACTATAAAAAGGAAAAATTTAAAAAAAGGAAAAAAAAGAAGAAAGCAAAAACCAGAGCCCCTCCACAGAAAGAGAACCTATGGCTAACCTACATCCCAGGACAAATGGGGGATAACCGGGGGGCCGGCTCAATGACTGGAGAAGAGCGTGAGCCACACAGAACTGGCGACAGTGACAAAATATTTGCCGGGGAGCTGCTGGGACCATGACGCCAGTGAGACCCCACAGCCCCATTGCCAGAGAGGACAACCGGAATCGTACGTGCAGAAAGGGGAGACGGCCTGAAGCCCCCAACATGGGCAAAGACAGAGGAGCTAGGGCCCAAATGAACAATACTATCACGCAATACAACATCCCCAGACAGCCCTCACAAAGACTGACAAGGCAGACAGACGCTGTGGATGGGGGGAAACGGGGGAGCCCCCGGCCTCTGAGCCCTCCAGGGCCGAACTTCTGACAGCCATACAAGGATCACGCATGGCACTAGAACGACAAATGGAAACAGTCTCCATCGATGTGAACCTTCTGAGGGCTGACATACACAAAGTCTCTGATAAGGTGGTAATGGCAGAATCTAACATTGAGGCCCTCCAGGGAGTGGTCACCACCCTGAAGCGGCAAGTGGCCACAATGTCTACCACAATGGCCGAGCTGGGCAGGAGAGCAGAGGACGCAGATGGCTGATCTCGCCGCAGCAATATCAGAGTCCTGGGATTCCCCGAAAAGGCGGAAGGCAGCTCCGCCGAACAGGTCCTGGAGGATTGGATCTGAAGGGTCCTGAAACCGGAAGGCCTCTCGGTTTGAAAATGGCTGTATACACATTTACCCGGAGTAAACAAAATTGGTTCAAGAGCCACGCAAATCCTTTTTGGTCGTTAAGCAAAAACTCAGAGCCAGAAACCAAACAAGCAATTGTGGCTAGTGGACCCGTTTGTCGCACTATCACTTGTTGCTAAAAGTGTCTGGTGATAAATCAGAATCACAGTTGCCCACCTCAAGAAATGGTTGACCAACAAATAAAACCACAAATAATTCAACATAAATCACAAAGATCTGAGAGGCAACCAGACCAACATACACTGAAATAACGGCAAAATTGCCAGGCATAAACAGATGAAACGAGAGATTACCTTTGAATATTAGATCGTTTATTTGATATTCTTTGGAGAATTTGAATACAGCCAACGCGTTTCGCCCGTATCTGGGCTTCTTCAGGGCTGCAATATATACAAATATGGCTTACATTAATTCATTTATAGTTACAACTCATAACCACAAATTAAAATTTCAACATTGAAATACAATCCACCAAAAACAATTATGCGCAAAATAGGGTAAGCACCAAAAGATTTTAAATACAGTTCTTTGATCCTCAGCAAAGGATATTAATAAGTATAAATTATATACTTAAAACACTCATACAAGTTAGCTCATATTCATATCAGCTCATTAAAGCATAACAGTCAGCAATAAAATAAAAGTTCACTCAGAGAGGACAGCAGATGATAACAGATGTAATCAGCAATGCGTAATAACAAGCGAGCTGAGCAAATTCTATAATTTCTTTAAAGCAAACTGTTCTAGTAATGCTTAAGAACCAAAGAGACCTTATATTTGCAGCCTCAGGAAGAATGATCTGACATTAATTCAAGCCCATTCCATCCACCAAACACAGGGAAGTTAATCTCGCTTACCATCCAAGAAGACAAGCTCCTCAGTTTCATGGCTTTTCCCTGTGCGATATCTTTTTAATGAACCAGAAGCTACAAACAAAGAAGATGAAGTCACACATCCAGCCCCACAAATGCTACTTAAAATAGTATGTAGCAGTTGAGGATTAGAAAGCATAAAGGGCTAACAAAACAGTCATCCAAAATTAAGTGAGTTTGTCCTCAAACAACATAACACTAGTATCGCATGTCTCAAGGAGAGACACTTTATAGACACCAAAGCGGCAAAACTGGGGAAAAATGGAGAGGTCAAACATACCATGCCACTTACTCATCCTTCTGTAGGGGGGTCTCGATATGGGTGGTATTATGGGTTCCCTTTGCACTGAAATACATGGAGGCAGATGCTGAGGGTAGATATATACTGATGCAGGGCACGCTAGATGGACGAGAGATAGCAATCCTGAATTCCTATGGTCTCACGATGGATGACCCGTTTTTCTATGCTACATTGAGGGATGTACTGTCTCCTGGAGTGGGGGTAGACACCTTCTGGGTGGGAGACTTTAATTGTGTGATTGACGGAAGACTGGACCGCCTCCCTCCCTGACACTTGACTAAACCATGAATGACGGCGAGCCTGGAGGAAGTGATGGCACAGCTGGGGTTTGGGGATGTTTGGCAGGACACACCCTCGGAAACGAGAATATACCTGCCACACGGCCACACATGGAACATACAGCAGACTAGATAGGATCTTGGCACCACATCAGACAGCACTGAAAATACAAGGGTCCACGCACTTACCAAGATACCTATCGGATCACACACCCGTGACATGTGAGTTCCGGTGGGGGACGAGGCCCCGGGCCCCTCTACTCCTGGAGGCTCACCTCTGAGATACTACAAGACCAGGTAGGAAAAGAATCTATGGCAAAGGCTCGGGGGGACTACATTGAGCTCAATTGGACCACTGCGCAAAGCTGCGCGGTAGAATGGGAGGCCCTTAAAACGGTCTTTAGGGGAAAGTATGTAGGCCTCACAGGTGGAGTGCGACGCTCCCTTCAGGAGACACTCCTGGGAAAGGAAAGTGACTTAGCAGCCCTGCAGTGGAAGGTAGGAGAGGGAGAGCATAGTCAGGATACTGAAACGGAATTACTGAGACAAGTTAAGGATACGTGTGACAGGCTAGAGAAATACACACTAACATCATATCGTCAACTGCTACACCATTGGCATACGGTTCGGGGCCAGGGAGCACCTGCTTTCCTTATATGCCGATGACATCCTGTTTTATCTGAAGACACCAGCAGTCTCGATCCCACGCCTGTTGCAATATTTAGAGGCCTTTAGGGAAGTATCCAGGCTACGAATCAACATGATTCAATCCTTGTTTACCCATTGGGTGCCTTGCGGGGTCGGGACTCTACCGCGCTCCCCCTAAGCCTCTGCGCTGGGAGACAGATCAATTCAGATATTTAGGGGCTCTGGTCGCCCACACCACACAAAAACGGAAACAATATAACATGGACCGGGTAACAGAGGGTTTGGCTCGATCAGTCTCCTTCTGGAATACACTCCTCTTTTCACTCATGGGGCGCATAGCAGTGGCCAAAATGGTGTTCCTCCCTCGATGCCTTTATTCACTCCAGCAGTCACTAGATACACTACCGAGGTCAGTGTTCAAAAGACTCCATTCCTTACTATTAAAATTAATGTGGGCTGAGGGCAGGAACGAAGTAAGCTGAGAGATACTGCAGCCACCAATGGAAGAGGGGGGGTTGGCACTCCCTAATTTGGAAATGTATTACATGGTATTACAACTACAACACACAACACATTGACTGACCGAAGAGAATAATTGGGCGAAAGATCTCCTGGTAGATAACACAAGAAAACGAACGCTACCCCAGCAGCTGCATGGAGGTACAAGGGGATTCGGAGAGGATCATTATTTGATCAGACACACAGCAACAATCTGGGAAAGAGCAGTGAGGGTGGTCCTAAAATGCGCCCCCTTTGCAAGAGAGTTTGTGTTCTGGAACCTCCTAGCATTTCAGCACCTAGCGTCAGAAGTGGATGTCACGGCATGGAAAGAGGGGAGATGCATGACATTAGCAGACTTATTCCCCAATGACACATTGATCACTTTTGAGACGGCACAGGAAAACTTTGGGGTAGGGAGGCCCCTGACTCCTCAGCCCTATTCAGGGCGCTACTGGAGCTTGGAGTGGGAAGACATTTGATGGCACAGTTATACAAAGCCATGATTATGGATATGCCCAGATTAGAGTCACAGGCTAGAAGAGCCTGGGAGAGGTACTTAGGCACGTCAATAGCAGACACAAGATGGAAGGAAGCCAGTGCACTGGTGAAGAGGGCCTCATGTAATGCAAGGTTCAAACTGGTTCACTTTAATTACTTGCACCGTACATATGCCACTCCGGCCTGGCTGCACCGCATAAACCCAACAAAACCAGACACATGCCCCATATGCAACACTACCCTGGCATCCTTCATACACTTAGCCTGGCACTGTCCAATGGTCCATACCTACTGGAGCAAAGTGGTTGAAATACTGCAGAACATAGGAAGTGTGACGGTGAGGCTAGAACCTGCCACATGTTTACTGGGGATATTGAAGCAACGCAAGGCGGGAAAATGCAGTGGAGATTCATACAGTTGGCATTAGTACTAGCAAAAAGAAGACTGGCCATAGTATGGATGCGCACTGCGGGTCCCAACAAACAGAAATGGGTGAAAGATGTCAAAGAATGGGCAATAGCAGAGGAAGTTAGACTGCGGGGTGTAGAGTGGATGAAAATGCTGAAGAGGATTTGATGACATGGAGGGAGGCCATAGTGAGTTTCAAGAATGCAGTGGTAGGTCGAGACCCAGTGGATTCCAGATCCGAATAGGGAGGTGGCACAAATATCAGAGAGTACTCAGATATAGTGGAAAGGTACTAGTAACATTACCCGTGCAGAAAATAGAACCTGAAAAACAAGGAATCTCGAGGGGGTGGGTGACTTCTCTGGCAAATGCGTGGGATGGGGTGGGATGGCTACAAAGTTTGTTCATTTTTCTTAAGTTGTTGTAAAGTATGACATTATTGATGTAACCTTGACAATGGTGAAATGGAAAAATAAACATATTCTTTAAAAAAAACTGTTGGAGTAGGATCAAGAAAATGAAAGCAGCAAACATACATTGAAAATATTATTTATAATACAGCTTACTTTGGCCTGCAATCTTCACGGTAGACTTAAGAGTATGAAAAATGTGTTCTTAGTCTTACAGTATCAGAAATAATAGATGGGAGAGGAAAGACTACCAACAAAGCAGAAGATAAGTGAACTAGACACCGGAAAAAGTCAGCTACCAAAATAAAAAACATAAATTAAGGAAACAAAAAATTCAGGGATAACAGGAATGAAACTAAAATTGGATAGTGGAGTTGGAAAAAAGAGACAGTGTAAAAAAATAAAATAAACAAGGCAAAATGTAAAAGTTGTATCGTGGGCAGAGGAAAAAGAGCTAATCAATTGTGCTTTGCACGTGTGGGTTCATATCCCATCCTCATAGCCATGTGAAGAGGCAGGTCCGCAGGAAAGGGTGTAAGAGCAACTTTATTTCTCGCCAGCAAAACCAGGCTCCAGACAGCAACTCCCGGCCTGGAAGCCAGCACTAACATTCCAATACCCCAAGGTTCTACCCTAAGCCCACAACAATCCTAAAACCCAACATTAAGGGCTTGATAATAATAAATAGGACTTACTGGGGATAGCAGAGCCCTCAGCATTGGTGGTTGGCGCCTCCTGACCAAAATTATTATGACAGGCAAACACAGTCACATTGCACTTATCTAAAACAGATCACCTATAGTACTATTTTCGAGGCTATTGACTATCATTGAGTTGGCCATGCTAATCCTAAAATCTCTAGTCCAAATTTCCTTAACAAAAACTACATTTGGAACTAATGCATTGCATTGAATGATCTTTGATTCTATTCTCATTCTTCCACCCCTTAATGGACCAACCCAGTCTCCCTTTTTGCAATGCATAGATGTATACTACTATATATCACTGTGAAATAGCTTGAAACTGTTTGAGCTACATACATAAAGTCACAGAGAGCTAACTCACTGACATCACTGATTCACTATGATGACAGCAGGAAAGAAGAGTCTGAAATGGCTTCATAATTAATCAGCCAAAGCGAGCACCGAAAATGTGTTCAATTAGGTAGTGCTGAGCATCTTCCTAGCTGAAAGTGGATCACATAATAATCTTAATGTAAACTTAACGTTACTTACCTCTGAGTGTGAGCAACATGCTACTTGGGAATTTTTTTAGCACTGCAGAACATAAGCAGCACAACAAATTATACTCACCGAGTACTGGGATCTCTACACCAAGCAGGTCAAGCAAGTCCTGCTCCTGGTCAAAAAAGTCCACCCAGCAGTGTATCAACTGCTGGAGGGTGTGCTGTACCTGGCTGGTGTGATTTAAAAAAATAAATAAACGTAAAATATAAACACATAAACACACAATAAAACAATAAATAAAAATGAGGGGTAGAATGAATACGAGGACGGAGGATTGCAAAGATTAAAGAAGGATTAAAACACAGGACCAGCACAGTTAACAGGATAGAAATCAAGATGGCTGCACCCATGCAAACCGCATGGTTCCATACTTGCATGATTTGCAACGCGAGGACATACTCTGCATTGCATTCGATGGGAAAACACAACATGAACGGGGGTCCTGGGAAACTCTGCCCACCAGCAGAGTTTTTTGCCACTTCCCGTAGCACAACTCCGCGACCTCTGTCCGGCCTAGCCCAAATATTGATCTATACATTAATCTTTCAGAAAATGTCACTTAAAAATCACTGCCGCCACCTACTCTTTATTTGGGAATATTATAGTGGCTTCTTATGCTCCAAAGTAGTCAGATGAGTTGCCCCCTCATTACTACTATCGGCTGTGATTTTCTTTTTTTTAAGGGGGTAGGTTCTTGGTCTGTTAGACTTGGGAATCCTTGACATGGTTCTCCCCTAACTTTTTGCCTTCAATCCTCCTTTTTTTTATTGTCTGCTCAGTTTTTTTTTTGTTGGCTCATTTTTTGTATTCCGATGGACATCTTAATGCTGTTATTGCCAGTAAATGTACCTTTATTATTTTAACAGAATGCTGCTGTCATGTCTGAGTTAAGCCTGCCAGTTTTTATTGTCTGGTACACATAGGTTTATGTGTTGAAAAAATGTAATACAAATATTTTCTTTTAAAAAACATTCTTTAGCCAAATAGGCTTAGAGAATAGTGATAGCGTCTGACTAGGAGTTGGGCTTTTTAAGCCACTTTAAGACACATATTCATAAGGATCATCTGAAAGGAATTTGGAATGATTCATGTGTACTTGTGTGATCCTGTGGAATTTTACCCTCTTTCAAAATAAGAATTTTATTACTCAATATCTGAAAATACAAGCCCACGTATTGAACTGTACGTTAAACTTTCAGAAAATGTCATTCGAAAATCACTGCAATATATAGCCTAGTGTTCCAAAAGATTGATAGGAAGACAGTGGATAGAGCAACTGTGAGAGGTAGAGGTAGCCGGACAAGAGAGGTTAAGAAACTGCTGAAGGATCACCGTCCCTGGGGGCAGCCCAAAAGGTAGGACACCTTGAGCAACTGCCCCTACCTTAATCCCTCTGGCACACTAGAAGCTTCAGCACTGTCCGAATTAGAAGTATAAATTCAAAAGCTACATGAGATGTCTCTGCAAGGAGGCTGGTGTTAGATTTTGGGAGGCATAGACAACTGCCTCCCCTACTCTTTATTTGGGTATAATATTAAAGTGGCTTCTTATGCTCCAAGGTAGTCAGATGTATTTCTCCTACCTTACTACTACCAGCTGTGATGGCTTGTTTTTTTGGGGGTGGGTTTGGGGGGGGGTTGGTTCTTGACTTGTTACACCGGTCATCCGTGCTATGGTTCTCCCCGAACTTTTTGCCTTCAAACCTCCTCTTTTTTTGTGGCTCAGTTTATAATGGCTCAGTTTATGAGGGCGGCTCTGTTTCTGGGGTGGCTCTGTTTCTGACCGCTCTTTCTATTGTGGTGCATTTCTTTTGATGGCCATCTTAATGCCATCCTTGCCAGTAACTGCACCTCTATTATATTAATTGAATACTGCTGTCCTGTCTCTGAGCTAAGCCTGCCGGCGCTTATGGTCTTGTACACATTGGTTTGTTATGTGTTGAAAAAATGTACTAAAAATATAAATGTTTTAAAACTTTGCTTAGCCAAATAGACTTGGAGAATGGCAATCCTTTTGACAAGGTGTTACTTTAAGACATAAGTTCATTAGGATCCTGAGTAAGGACTTTGGTATGATTCATTTGTACTTGTGTCATCTTATGGAGTTTTACCCTCATTCGAAATCTGAATTGTATTACTCAATATCTCCAAATCCAAGCACAGATATTGAATTGTACATTAAAGTCTCAGAAAATGTTGCACAAAAATCACTTTAATGTCTCCCCCATAGTTCCAAAATATTGATAAGATGAAGTGGAAAAGAGGTTAAGAAACTGATCGAAGATTACTTTCACAGGGAGTCATCCGAAAAGGTAGGATGCCTTGACTAGCTGCCTATGCCTTATTACCTCTGGCGTACTTGAAGCTTCCGCAATGTCAGAATTGGAACTGAAAATTTAAAAGCTACACAACAAGCCACTGCAAGGAGGTTGGTGTTATCTTTTGGGAGGCATAGACAGCTACCACCACCTACTCTTTCTTTTGGTATATTATGCTAATTCTTGACTTGAATTCCAAGCTAGTCACATGTGTTGGCCATTCATTACTTCTACCAGCTGTGATGGCTTGTTTTTTTTTAGGGTTGGAGGGGTTCGATCTTCTCCTGTTAGTTCTGGCATCTTTTCGGTGGTTCTCACCTAACTTTTTGACTTCAACCCTTCTGTAGTTGGCGGCTCTGTGTTTGACGGCTCTGTGCTTGGTGGCCCAATGTTTGGTGGCCCAGTGTTTGGCGGCCCAGTGTTTGGCGGCCCAGTGTTTGGCGGCCCAGTGTTTGGCGGCCCAGTGTTTGGCGGCCCAGTGTTTGGCGGCTCATTGTTTAGCGGCTCATTATTTGGCAACTCGCAGGACACATTGAGCATCTGCCCATGTCTTAATTCTTCTAGTGTACTTGAAGCTTCAGCAATGTCAGAATTGGTACTGAAAATTGAAAAGATACATGACAAGCCACTGCAAGGAGGCTGGTGTTGGCTTTTGGGAGGCAAAGACAGCTGCCCCAATCCACTCTTTATTAGGGTTCATTATGATAGTTCTAGACTTCTTATATTTCAAAGTAGTCAGATGTGTTGCCCCTTCATTACTACTATGCCTGGGCTGAGCGAAGAGACCAAAAAACTGCGCCGCGCGCAGTTCCGTAAGCGGCAGAGTGCGCTAGGTTGTGACATTCACGCTAATTTTTAGCGCCAGATTATTGTCCCGCACTGGAAAATCAGCGTGGACAAAACCATGGGCAGCGCAAGAGGACACTACTTCTTGATGCCGCTTGAGTAGATAGTCTACTCCAGCGCCAGTTTCCTCAACGCGAACGGAAGGTTTCTCTAAGCAAGCGTTCTCGGCCATCCGCGTTGAGAAATCTGGCCAAGAGGTGGTCTGGAGTAAGATATTCCTCACTTACGCTCGCCAACTTAACATTGGCAAATGAGAGCGAGAGAAAAACTCTGCTTTGCGGAGCGGAGTTTTTCAGAACTCCGTATGTGCCACAGAGTGCGGATAATTCCATGAACGGAGCAGAGTTCACAGCACAGGCCTAATTACTACTACCAGGTGAGATGGCTGTTTTTTTGGGGGCGGTGTTGATTATTTACCTGTTAGACATGGCATCTTTGATGTGGTTCTCCCCTAACTTTTTTACTTCAACCCTCCTATTTTTGGCAGCTCTGTGTTTGGCGTCCTTTTCTATTGTGGTGCATTTCTTTTGATGGACATCATAACGCTGTTATTGATGCTTCCTGAACCTCTGTTTTTTAACAAAAGACTGCTGTCCTGTCTTTGAGGTAAGCCTGCCAGTGCTTATAGTATTGTACACATTGGTTTAGGTGCTAAAAAAGTAATACAAATATTTATTTAAAAACCTTTTGTAGGAAAGTGACCCTTTTTGGATGGTTACCCCCAACTTTTTTCTGATATTTGATGCAACCTGACTTTATGTGCCCTGTGTCTCTTCCAACCAGGTTCCCAGGGCCTGTGTTCTTCCACAAAGCTGTGCCTTTGTACCCCCAATTGGCATATCCCTGGCCGGCCACAGGTAAGCCCCTTGTAAAAGGTACCATGAGCACCAAGGGCACTGTGACAAAGGAAGGCCTCTAAGGGCTGCAGCACTTATTGTGCCACCCCTAATGGATCCTGTTCCTTAACACCCACACACTGCCCCACATACTGCCAGTACAGGCTGCATATGTTAAGAAAAGTGAAGCGTCGGCATGGCTCACATCCCTGTGTGCCATGCCTGCAACCCACTGCCTAGGCCTAGGTAATTCACCCCTGTAGCAGGGTACACTAGCCCTCAGACACAGTAGGGGCACAGGGCTCATGCCACTGTGCCCTCACCTAAGTCCATTCTCAGTCACTGTAATTGTAGTAAAGCCATAAAGAGTATGTTGTCAGGAAGTTGGTCATTACGAACTCCACAGCTCCATAATGGCTTTATTAAAAACTGGGAAGTTTGGTAGCAAACTTCTCAGCACATTAAACCCACACTGATGCCAGTGTGAGATTTAATGTAAAATACACTCACAGGGCATCTTAGAGATGCCCCCTGAAAATCGACCAGCCCTGATGTGGTTCCTGAATGGCTGCCTGCCATTTGCCACCACCAGACAGGTTTCTGGATCCCTGGGTAGAGAGCCTCTGCTCTCTGGGTCCACAAACAAAGCCTATCCTGTGCAGAGGTGTCATGCCTCCTCGCCCAGAATGGACTGGGTCCACAAAGGGGAAGCTTCAAAGGCCTGACAGCTTTGGAAGCTGTCCCTGCCTTTTGCTGCCCCCAGCAACAGTCTCCCACTAGTTCTGGCCCCCACTTTGGGTGGGAGAATCGGTGGAAAAACCAAGGTAGGAAGAGAGGTGTGCCCACCTTTGCCAACCCCACCCATCAGGTGGGGAAGGCGAGGTGAATCACACATCTCAGTCCCCTCCTTCTTGAAGATGAGGGGACTCAGCCAATCAAGGAGAGGCTCATGCCCCTCCCACTGGAGGGTGGCATAATAGGGGGTGTACCCACCCCAAGGAAGGGACCCATTGGTCCCGACCTGCACACCCCTTTAAACGCCCCTAAATATAGTAATTGGGGGCAACCCTGAACCTTGCCTCCTCAGATTTGAGGAAAGAAG
The DNA here is from genome assembly GCA_963921515.1 of Calotriton arnoldi. NCBI lineage: Eukaryota > Metazoa > Chordata > Amphibia > Caudata > Salamandridae > Calotriton > Calotriton arnoldi. Next base: position 1,770,977 of record CAWUFW010000292.1, on the reverse strand, counting down.
GACCGAAGAGTCGTGCTGACCCAGGAAGAAGAGGACACCTACTGCTTTGGCACCAGCCCTACTGGCCTGAGTTATCATACCTCCCCCCCTAGGATAGGTTGGGCCCACGAAAGGGGAAGTTTCAGGAGCCTGCTGCTTTTGGACACTGTCCCTGCCTTTTGCTGCCCCCAGCAACTGACTCCCATCGGTTCTGGCCCCCACTTTGGATGGGAGAATTGGTGGGAAATCCAAGCTAGTAAGAGAGGTGTGCCCACCTTTGCCAACCCCACCCCTCAGGTGGGGGAGGCGAGGTGAAGCACACGTCTCAGTCTCCTCCATCTTGAAGATGAGGGGACTCAGCCAATTACGAAGAGGCTCATGCCCCCTCCCACTGGAGGATGCCATAATAGGGTGGTGCCCACCCCAAGGAATGGACCCGTTGACCCCTACCTGCACACCCCTTTAATGCCCCTAAATTTAGTATTTAGGGCTGACCCTGAACTTTGCCTACTCAGATTCGAGGAAAAAAGAATAAGGACAGAAGAGCTGTGCTGACTCAGGAAGGAGAAGAATACACCAACTGCCTCAGCCCCAACCCTACCAGCCTGTCCATTCTACGACCCGCCTACAGCAAAATCCCTGGCGAGTCCAGCAGCCAGCAACCCCAAGAACCTGGTGGATCTGCCCTGCAACCTTCCTACAGACTGTCACCCTTGAGCACTGGATTTGCTCAAATAAAGACTCACCTCCAGATACCGGTGTCTCCGTGGTTCTGCACCTGACACACACGGCTTGAGTTTGAGTGGCCCAACACCACAAGGAGGTCTCCCCAGCAATCCTGACCTGGGATCTGGTGATCCCTGACCTCCCTCAAGCTGATGCCTGCACCTCAACCTGAAGGATCCCCCTGACCGCGACCGGAGCTTGTAAGAAAACCAGACTCCAGAAGACACCCCCACACCAGACACCCCTTGGCCTTGGATGACCCAATCGACGGTGTCTATCTAGGCATCCCGCAAGATCCCAACTTACCTTTCCAGCCAGTGGTCGCCTTTAGGAAGCCTCCCTGCCTGAGCCTGCAGCATCTTTGTGAAACCAAAGGTGGGCATTGGAAAGCACAGGATCCCCGACATCAGACTTACACCCTGTATCCGGCCACCCCAGTGCCACTGGCGATGCAGCTCCAGTGTTTGTCGTTGGTCCCTGGAGTGCTGACCTTAACCACAGGAGCTTTGCTCCTATACCAGAGTGGCCTGCTCGAAAGCAGTCTCTAACCGAAGGCCCCCTTAGCCCCATTGGCTAACATTGGGCCCCCTGCACTCTGCCGCCCCAGTGTCGCTGGTGGTGAAACTTGAGTGCCCATCTAGACCTTGGTGAACCTTGGTCCTCATCCCCAAGACTCACCCTTGTAAGTTGTGTACTTACCTGTGAAACCGCTAACACTTTTTCCCCCATAGGAACCCATATAAAGAGATTTTGGGCCTAAAAGTGACTAAGTGTTGAACTGCATTGTATGAAGAAGATAGAATTCTATTGCAAAGTATAAAAAGTCATACATACCTTGTTATTAGAGATACTAAGGTGTGGTATCTAGGCATACCACCCCTGTACTCAAAGTAATCCCAAAGTATTCCAAAGGTAATTACTGCGTAATTTAAACTGATTTCAAAGCATTTACAAACCTGTAACAATTGTAATTCCCAGCACAACTGCATTTCCTTGAACAATCTTGCATTTGAAAGTATATTTCACTTTCCTGTACCAAGTCCTGCTTGGTTCTCAAATAAAACATAAGTATACCATTTTTATACTTACCTAATTGGTCTGGATTCTGTCTCAGAGTGTGTGTATCAGTCCTTGATTGAGTGAATACAATAAATGCTTAACACACCGTCTGGATAAGCCTAACTGCTCGCCCACACTGCCACAAAGAGAGCTGTTAGTACTTACCTAATTTGGCCTCTACTATACCTCCGGGGACTCCCTGCATACTATACCTCATTTTGGTATAGTATATACAGAGCCAGCTTCCTACAGCGGCCTTTTCTATTGTGGTGCATTTCTTTTGATAGACATCATAATGCTGTTATTGCCAATACCTGAACCTCTATTTGTTTTAACCAAATACTGCTGTCCTGTCTCTGAGGTAAGCCTGCCAGCGCTTATGGTCTTCTACACATTGGTTTATGTGCCAAAAAAGCTAATAAAAACATTTATTTATAAAACTGTGTACAATATCGGGTTTAGAGTTTTTTGATTTTTTTGGACTCTAAACCCGGAGGTGGTGTACATGCACTGAATACTATTGTTGCGGTTTAAATGCCGAAATGGGCTAGAACATTTTAAAATTCCCTGATATTGTACTCTTCCATCTTGAAACAAAGACCTCTACTCTAACAATCAAGGATCTCTCTGAATTAATCAATCCAAGGAGATGTTCTGAGAGACACTTCCCTATTAAGGTCGAAGCCCTGAAGAAGTCTTGTGAAAAGAGACGAAACGCGTTGGCTACATTGATGTGAATATGTTTTTATATCATCAATAAAGAATTTTCAACACACATGTCTGAAGCCAGTTTAATGACTTTAGGGAAAACCAAAAGCAAACTTGGCTAATTGAATAGTGTTCAAATCAGAACAGACCATATTTGCATAACACAATATATTGTGGGTGCCGATTTCTTGTGTATATACTTGAAGTAGAGCTTGCCTCCTGTTCAGAAGTCTCAGGGCCACAAAGAATTCACCACCAGCTCCCCTGAACTTCCTTGCTGGGAGTTCTGACCTGCCAAGAGGTCCCTGTTCCTGTGTTGGGCCTCTGGAGGTTGTTCTGCTGCCGGTGGCTGGAAAAGAGAAGCAACTAAAGAAGCGTAACGCATCCGTACCCGTTTCCGATGCATCGCTGCTGTGCGGGAAGAATTTCCATGCACCGCCATCGTGCCGCTGAAGAAACCGACCCAGCGCCTGCCCGCGGCTGGGTAAATCCCGCACTCCGAGTCTCGTGCACTGATCTCCGAAATCCGAGATCACCGCACCGACTCCGATGCAGGCCCTGCGGTGTGACTGCAAGAACCAGCACATCGTGGGACCGCGACGGGAGAGATCAACGTAGCGCTGTTGTCGCCGCATCGAGAACCGATGCATCCCCGAATCCTCACCCATCGTACTGGGACGCCAAGTCTACAACAACTCTGGGGCTGCAGTTAGAAACCGACACATCACCTCACCGCACAGTAAGAAACCAACGCATCACCTCCTCTTCAGTAAGGAAGCAACGCATCACCTCCACTGCGTGGCAGTAAGGAACCGACGCATCTCCTCCCCTGGAGCAAGGAACCAACGCATCACCTTCCCTGTGTGTAAGGAACCGACGCATCACCTTCCCTGCAGCTGTTTTTGCTTATGATTTTGACTCATCCATGGTACTTTATGTTGAAAGTGTCGCATCAATAGTTGCTATGGACAGAACAGTTTTTACCTTTTAAAAGTCATATTTGGATAGCTGTATGTTGGATTTTTGTCATTTTGGTCTTGTTTGGTTTAGATAAAGATTACTTTTTTTTCTAAACGGGTGTGGTGTCCCTTTGTAGTGTTTTCACTGTATTACTGTATGTGTGCACAAATGCTTTACACACTGCCTCTGAGATAAGTCTGGCTGCTCGTGCCAAGCTACCAAGGGGGTGAGCAGGGGTTGTCTAAGGGCATAACTCCCTTACCCTGACTAGAAGCATGGGTCCCTACTTGGACAATGTTACCTACCTCTGCCAACTAGAGACCCCCATTTCTAACAGCTAGGCACACACACAAACTCAGAGCCGGGATAACCTCAAGGGTGATAGTGCGCTTTACAAATACACATAACATAACATTACACAGATACCCGAGTTGGGGGTGGTAACATATTTACTCGTGAATGTAAAAAACAAAAAAAAAGTTTGTTGGGAGTCGGCAGTGGTTCTTGTGACCACTGTCTACTGTCAAGAAAGCTTAAAAAAACAAACTATTCTTTATAAAAGCAGGCTCATTTTCTTTAGAGCTAGATTTAAAAAAAGGTTTTCTTCATCTAAATCAGATCACAGAGCTGTTGGTCTGCTGATCCATGCAGGGTACTATTCCTGTGATGGCATCAAAACATAGCAAGTTGCAATTTGCAACCTACCTCATTAGTAGTGATGCGGTAGGTCAGATTGTGACACAGTACAATGCGGAATTTTGTGAATGGAGCTATTATTATGCTAAATTCTTTTCCATTCCCCTAAAAGGTGGGGTGTGATTTGCAACTGAAAATTGTGTACATTTTCCCCCAGTTCCAAGTTTGGCAGCTCTGGCTGTTAGGCCACATCTCCACGGCACAGCTCAACCACCCTTAAATTACTACCATGAAAGTGTGTGTGTGTAAGTGTGTGTGTGTGTGTGTGTGTGTGTGTCTGTGTGTGTGTGTGTCTGTGTGTGTGTGTGTCTGTGTCTGTGTGTCTGTGTCTCTGTCGGGGTGAGATCCAACAAGACAACAGGGCCTCATTTATGAAAACTGTTGCATCGCTGCATAAAAACAGTGATGCAACAGTTTCCACTGCGCCCTCCTTGCGTCACGATGGATGCGCTGTATTTAATGTACGGCACTCCATGTCGCAAGGAGTTACAGATACGTCAGTATTTCTGACGTATCTGTAGGCGCAGTAATGACGCATTGCTGGAGTGTGTCGCAAAAGTGAAGCAACTCCATCAATGGGCCATTACATATGGGCAAGTTAAATGTGCCTGCGTCAGTCTTACGCCTGCTGTGAGGCAGGTGTCGGGACTGTTGAGTTAGTTCCCTGGGCAGAAATCCAACATCCACGGGTGCGAAGAGTAAGCCTTTCCACTCCCTTAAGGTAGAGTCACCTCTGATCAATCTATGTATGCCAAAGGATATACTACTACCCCCAGGGAGTGAGGAGACAATGAAGGACCACCAGCCAGGTTTTCAAGGGAGGATTGGAGAGGACCGGGAATGAATATGTCTGTAGAAAAGAAACAACAAAAGAAACAAGGGGGTTAAAGAAACTGCACTAATTAAGACAAAAGATAGAGCAAGAGCACGGCTTAAGGCCCCCAGGTTTTATGCTTCCCCACACTTACTTCTGCCTTGGTTGCAGTACAACTAAGAAGATTATGCTGGTAACAGTCCTTGTGTTGAACAAAAGGAAGAAGTAGTTCAAATAATGAATTCGAGACAAGCCCAAGTACTGAGTAGACTCCTCTAAATAATATGTAAAAAATTCAGTCTGCGTGCAGTTGAATTCTGCAGAAAAGCACCAAATGTTTGTTCAGGCAATAGAGAGGCCACAATGTAACAGGGCGTCCTTCGCGCAGCCGTTGGAATTTGAAACAAAGTATCAGCGCGTCCTTCACCTGCCGTGAAATTTGAAACAAAGTATCAGCGCGTCCTTCGCGCTGCAGCTGATAGCTTGCAACAAAGTATCAGCGCGTCCTTCGCCTGCCGGGTGAAATTTGAAACCAAATATCAGCGCGTCCTTCGCGCTGCAGCTGCAAGCTTGAAACAAAGTATCAACGCGACTTCATGCATTACAGAAAACGAGGCAGGGAAAGTCTATCAACAAAAAAAAGGCAACAAAGTGTCAGCGCTCCTTCTTGCAAGGAAACAGATGTTACCATAGAATGTGGGGTTCCAGGCAAGGGTTTCAGGAAGCCTTAACACATAGGAGAAGTGTTCTTTTCACTGAAAAAACAAAAACAAACTGTAGCTTGAAGAATACAGGTTCCAACACGAGATCCAAACACACAGGAAGGGCGTGGTCCTAGCAAGTAAGAAAGCCAAGCACTGGAGCCCAGGAGCTGACAGCCTTTATGCTGTGGAGGTCACCTGACCTTGGACTAGTGCAGCATGGGAAAGCATGCAGTCCGGCAGCCCCAGCAATGCCTTATGGGAATGGTAGTTTTTTGGCTATTATCAAGCAGAGACAGGGTACAGGAAGCCTGGCGGTTAACAGTTCTCCCCCCTAAAGGCCTATTCACTGGTCTGGGTTTAGAGGGATGTAGTGCGTAGAATCTCCTCACCAATAAAGGAGCATGGACGTTCTCAGCGGGTTCCCATGTTCGGTCTTCAGGGGCATACCCCACCCAATCTATAAGGTATTGTAGCTTACCCCGGTGTCATCTTGAATCAATAATACGCCTGACTTCATACTCAAGTTCCCCTTCAATGGTGACAGGAGGAGGTGGATGTTCGGGACATGAAGGAGGGACATAGGGTTTGAGCAGGGATGTATGAAAAACAGGGTGTATCTGCATGTCTGGGGGAAGTTCCAGTTTCACCGCCACCGGGTTAACTACATTTTTATGGTGTACGGTCCTATGTATCTGGGTTGTAACTTTCGGGGTCCAGATAGCCTGAGGTTTTTTGTGGACAGCCACACCTGGTCTCCGACAGAGTAGGCAGGGGCAGGGCGTCTATGTTTATCTGCTTGTGTTTTCATGTATTGTTTGGCTTCAAGTAGTTCTTGTTTGGCCCGCTCCCATATGGACAATAGATGAGTGTGGTGTTCAGTGACTGCTGGTACGTCAGATACCGAGGGAGGAAGACGAAGAGGGAGGAATCTAGGATGATAACCTGTAGTAAAATAAAAGGGGGAGATCTTGGAAGCAGAATGCATGGAATTATTATAAGCAAATTCTGCCAGGGGAAGAGCTTGCACCCAATCACTGGTGGTAGTGCTTGTTAAACAATGGAGAAACTGCTCAAGGGTCTGGCTTGTTCTCTCTGTTTGCCCATCCGTTTGCGGGTGGTAAGCCGAAGAGAGACGATGGTCTATGTGAAGCGCTTTACATAATCCTTGCCAAAATTTGGATACGAACTGAGGACCCCTATCCGAAATTATCACAGAAGGCAACCCATGTAGACGCACTATGTGTTCTATGAACACCTCCGTGAGTTCTTTGGCTTTAGGTAGTTTCTTGAGAGAGACAAAATGAGCCATTTTGGACATCATGTCCACTACAACCAATATAGTGGTGAACCCTCGTATAGCTGGAAGGTCTGTGATGAAATCTATGCTGATGGAAGACCAAGGACTATCTGGAACTGGCAACGGCTGTAACAGGCCAGCAGGGGCACAATGTAAAGACTTCTGTCGAGCACATGTAGGACAGGCTTTGACAAAGTTAATAATATCTCGGGACATGCCTTTCCACCAGAACCATCTCTGGCATGTTTGCAGGGTTTTTTCTCCTCCCGGGTGTCCGGACATTGGTAGACTGTGACACCACTGCATAATCAGGTCACAGGTTTTCTCCGAAGGGAGGAACAGGCGGTCTTCATGATAAAACAGGTTATTCGCTATTTTGTTTAGAGGATCTGCAAACCATTCACCACGATCAAGCGTAGCAAAAGCCTGCTCTAGTAGCGAGAAAAAGGAGTCAGAATCGTCACCCTTACATTTACCAAGAGCTATGATCTTGTTCTCTGGTATAATGGGTACCGGGGTCTCTACTACGTATTTATGGTCTTTTCCCAAACGTGATAGAGCATCTGCTTTCCCTTGTTTCGCTCCTGGGCGAAAGGTGATGACAAAGTCGTATTCGCAGAAAAAGGAGACCCACCTCATCTGTCTGGGAGTAAGGGCTCTAGCTGACCTAAAGAATTGGAGATTCCGATGATCGGAGTAAATAGTAATGGTATGTGGAGATCCCAATAAGTAATGGCGCCATTCCTGGAATGCCATTTTTATGGCCAGGAGTTCTCTTTCTCCAATGGTGTAATTTTGTTCTGCCTGCAACAGGGTCCTAGAAAAGTAGGCTACTGGATGGAGAGTACCAGATTTCGGATCCCGTTGGGATAAAACCCCACCCACCGCATACTGCGAGGCGTCTGCTTCCACAAAATAGGGCTGGGTTTCGTCTGCGTGTCTTATGATGGGAGCGGAAGTAAAGCTGCTCTTGAGTGCTCGGAAGGCCAGTTCGGCGACCTGATCCCACTCGAACGTCACTCCCTTTTTTAGTAGCCTCGTGATTGGAGTGACTAATTCAGAGAAAGGGTGGATAAATCTCCTATAGAAATTAGCAAAACCTAAAAAGGACTGCACCTCTTTCACTGTCTTAGGGCTAACCCAATTGGTTATGGCTGGCACTTTAGCAGGATCCATATGGATTCCATCAGGGGAGATAACAAAACCCAGGAAGTCTACTTTCTGGGAATGAAAGAGGCACTTGTCGAGCTTGGCAAACAGATGATTATCTTGCAGGCATTGCAATATCAGCTTTACATGCTCCACATGTTCTTATTTGGTCTGGGAATAGATTAAAATATCGTCTATATAGACTATGACAAAGATGTCCAGATACTCTCTTAGGATCTCGTTCACAAAGAACTGAAACGCCGCTGGGGCGTTGCACAAGCCAAACGGCATGACGCAGTATTCATACAATCCGAACTTAGTGCGGAAGGCCGTCTTCCACTCATCTCCTTCTCTAACTCTAATCAAATGATAAGCCCCCCGTAGATCAAGTTTAGTAAAGATCTTGGCCTTGCGCACTTGATCCAAGAGGTTGGAGATGAGCGGAAGAGGATATTTGTTCTTTACCGTCACTTTGTTCAGGGCACGATAATCCAGGCACGCTCTTAATCCTCCTTCCCGTTTGAGAATAAAAAAAATAGGGGAGGAGACTGGGGAGGTGGAATGACGAATAAAGCCTTTCTGCAGCATATCTTGAAGATACTCAGAGAGATATTTAGTCTCCGGTTCGGTGAGGGCATATACCCTACTCACAGGCAGATCCGCACCAGGTACAAAATCTATCCTACAATCGTAGGATCTGTGTGGGGGAAGGGCCACTGCTTTCACCTCATCGAAGACATCTGCGAAGTCAAGGTACTCAGAGGGCAGGACTGAGGAGCCAGTATTCAAAAGAGCACAACACAAAGGAGATTGCCATAAAGTGGTTTCTTGATAGCAGTGCACCATACAATAAGAGGACCGTAGCGTAACTTTCCTAGAGACCCAATCTATGTGCGGATTATGGAGTTGTAGCCACGGAACTCCAAGAATGGCGCCAAAGTTTGGGGTATCAATCAGATCAAATGAAATTACTTCTGAATGCCCATTATCACATACCATTATAAGGTCTGGGGTGTGATAAGTTATCAAGCCAGAGGACAATTCAGTCCCATCAACCGCTCTTACCCTTTCGGGTTGTGTTTTAGGAATGAACTCTAACCCCAGTGCCTTAGCCACTGCAATATCCAGGAAGTTCCCTGTGGCCCCTGAATCCAAAAGTATGGACATGGACTTTCGATGTTGGGAGGGCAGGATAAAAACAACAGTGATGATGAAATGTTTGGGTACAGGAGACAGAGTGTTGGCCAGGGATTGTGAGATCTGTAACAGAGAAGAACTTGGAAGAGTGACCTCTGTACTCTCCAAGTCATTTAGTTTTCCGTCGGCACCGCAGCCCCTGACCTGCCCGTAGGATTCTTGAGAGTAGACTTAGGTTTGACAGGACACTCTCTAGCGAAGTGACCTCCTTTGCCACAATACAGGCAGAGGTTTAATTTTCTACGTTTCTCACGTTCTTCGGTGGATAACGGGCCCCTTACACCTCCTATCTGCATAGGCTCACTGGTGTCCCTAGTCTCTTTTTTCTCGCTTCTGGCAAGGAAAAGGCGAGAGTAATCTCCTTTGGTCTTTTCTCCTTTCCTTTCAGCCAAGCGATGGTCTAACTTGACTACCAGGTCCATGAACGATGAGCAATCCTCAGGTGGGTCCACTATCTGGGACAGAATGTCTTTAAGCTCATCTCTTAATCCCCTATAGAACAGAGAAGTCCTCTTTTCCTCAGGCCAATGGGTCTCAGTAACTAACCGATTGAAGGTGGTGATCTAGGTCAGCAGATCCTTCGAACCCTGTTTGAGATTGAGCAGTTCATTGTCACTAGCCTGCATATAGGAGTGACGGGCAAAGAGGCTCCTCATTCTTTCTTTGAACTGGGGCAAGTTATACAGGATAGGGTCATCACTCTCCACGAGGGGTACCGGCCAAAGAGCAGCATTACCACTTAAATAAGAGATTATGAAGGCTACCTTAGCCGCGTCATCTGGACACGAGGCAGCTCGACATAAGAACTGGAGGTGACATTGATTCATAAACACCCCATACTTATTGCTATCCCCGTTGAATCTTTCAGGCATTGCTAGAGGTGTTTGGGGGGGTGTAACTACAGTCGCATTAACCGGGGCGGAAGCAGGGATAGAGGATGCCCCAGTAGAGGGGGAAGGGACTTGGAAATGAGCGGGCTGTATGTAACTGCGTTTGTGTTTGGGGTTAGCCTCAGACACCCTAGCTTCTTTATGTTTTTGCGCCTTCAGGACGTCTAACTCGGATACAAGGCGCTGGTTATCGCCTCGCAACACTCTAAGCTCGGCTTGCAGATTAACTACTGCCGCTGCTAATTCACTCATAGTGGTTTCGGGGTTTTCAAGGGTCAGGGAATCATACATGAGCGCGTCAAACGAGACGCCCTTGTTCATCTTTGCTCGGGGGATAGAACGTTCGTGGGCTTGGCTTTCTGTCGGGACTGTTGAGTTAGTTCCCTGGGCAGAAATCCAACATCCACGGGAGCAAAGAGTAAGCCTTTCCACTCCCTTAAGGTAGAGTCGCCTCTGATCAATCTATGTATGCCAAAGGATATACTACTACCCCCAGGGAGTGAGGAGACAATGAAGGACCACCAGCCAGGTTTTCAAGGGAGGATTGGAGAGGACCGGGAATGAATATGTCTGTAGAAAAGAAACAACAAAAGAAACAAGGGGGTTAAAGAAACTGCACTAATTAAGACAAAAGATAGAGCAAGAGTACGGCTTGAGCCCCCCAGGTTGTATGCTTCCCCACACTTACTTCTGCCTTGGTTGCAGTACAACTAAGAAGATTATGCTGGTAACAGTCCTTGTGTTGAACAAAAGGAAGAAGCAGTTCAAATAATGAATTCGAGACAAGCCCAAGTACCGAGTAGACTCCTCTAAATAATATGCAAAAAATTCAGTCTGCGTGCAGTTGAATTCTGCAGAAAAGCACCAAATGTTTGTTCAGGCAATAGAGAGGCCACAATGTAACAGCGCGTCCTTCGCCTGCCGTGAAATTTGAAACAAAGTATCAGCACGTCCTTCGCGCTGCAGCTGATAGCTTGCAACAAAGTATCAGGGCATCCTTCGCCTGCCGGGTGAAATTTGAAACCAAATATCAGCGCGTCCTTCGCGCTGCAGCTGCAAGCTTGAAACAAAGTATCAATGCGACTTCATGCGTTACAGAAAACGAGGCAGGGAAAGTCTATCAACAAAAAAAAAGGCAACAAAGTGTCAGCGCTCCTTCGCGCAAGGAAACAGATGTTACCATCGAATGTGGGGTTCCAGGCAAGGGTTTCAGGAAGCCTTAACACATAGGAGAAATGTTCTTTTCACTGAAAAAACAAAAACAAACTGTAGCTTGAAGAATACAGGTTCCAACACGAGATCCAAACACACAGGAAGGGCGTGGTCCTAGCAAGTAAGAAAGCCAAGCACCGGAGCCCAGGAGCTGACAGCCTATATGCTGTGGAGGTCACCTGACCTTGGACTAGTGCAGCATGGGAAAGCATACAGTCCGGCAGCCCCAGCAATGCCTTATGGGAATGGTAGTTTTTTGGCTATTATCAAGCAGAGACAGGGTACAGGAAGCCTGGCGGTTAACAGTAGGCATACGATTTTGATGCCGTGCCATACTAGAAGTGGCGCAGTGAAATCTGATAGATTTCACTATGCCACTTCTGCAAGGCTTTTTGCGCAGGAATTCCCACCCTGCATACATTATACCTGACGCAGGTATAATATAGCACAGGGCTTTACAATGTGACAAATCTACCTAGATGCGTCACTTTGTAAATAGGGTTCAACATTCATTTTTTATGACGCCGGTGCGTCCCAAAAATTGACGCAACTGCAGCACAAAAGTATTGCAAGGCCTCATAAATAAGGCCCACAGGGCCTCATTTACAAGGAATTAACGCAGCGTGCTGCCGCAAGCCATTTGGTTCCGCCGCGCTGCTTTAATTCCACAGCAAAGGGATTGCTCTCCCCTGCGCTGGCGCACAATTTGCTGCCATGAGCGGATGCAGGCACCCTTGCACAATGGTGCAAGTGTGCCTGCATCACGGGGATGACTGTTTATGTGCAGGAAGGTGTACCTACCTACACATAGACAATCTGAAATAGAGTTTTTCAACTTCTGTGTGTGCTGCATTAGCACACTTGGAGCTTGCCAAATGTCATTTTTTTTAATGATTGTTTGTGCAGGAGGGGACACCTTCCTGCACCTAAACAATCACAAGAGGTGATTTCCTCGTTCTATGGGGCTCATTTTGTGCCGCACCGACGGCGTATTTTGATGCCCCATATTTACAAGGTCAGGAAAAGCCACCCTGCCTGGGAACACCCACAGCAACACCCATGAAAAGCCCCTTTCAAGCAAAGTGCTGCGGGTAAAGGGGCCATATTTACAAGGACAGGAAAAGCCACGCAGGGTGGCTTTTTTTTGTCCTTGTAAATATGGGGCAGCAAAAATCGCTGCTGGTGCGTCACAAAAAGTGACTCACTGGCGGCACAAGGGGCTTGTAAATAAGCCCCACAGTTTTTAATTTTGACCATTAACTATGTCGAAGGGTAGTTTTTATTATGACCAGCATTTTCCCTCGAAAGAATAACGTGGATGTTGGTCTCAGCGTCTAATTTTCCCACTACAAAGCAATTTTAAAAATTGCATTTATATATTTCTGTTGCACCTCGTCTATCAAGATACAGAATAGAGAATATACATACGTACGGTGATGCCTCCTTGGCTCGGTGGAGTTCAATACAGTCAGTATGATGAAATGGATCTAAAAAAAGATAACTTATTCTTGAATAGCTGTATCATTTACTGCTTATAATAATCCCTCACACTAAGGACAAGCTACTACACACACAACATATAACTCGTTTTATCAGAGAGCACATTTTGGTTTCCTTTTTAATAACTGAAAACCAAGAGAAGTACATATATTCTGACAGCAGGTGGCAGGCTAATACTGTATTTTTTTTAGAATTCTAAAGACATGTAAACGAGCATCTGTTTTTAATGGTACAATCTGCAAATTATAGTGACATCAAAATACAGATAATAGTAGTTCATATTTTAACGCCCTGAAGGAAATACTAGACATTTGAAGATCCTTTTATTCCGACGTTACATGGAGATGCTAAAAGGTATCTTAATCCGCTCACTATCATGCGATTATATGACAGCAAATACAATTTCTGGTTTAGAATCGTACCTGGAGGACATCACCTCAAGGATACGATGTACACACAGCTGCCAGATTTGTAGTGCTTATGTGTGGCAATTCCATGTTTGAGGGTGCTTATGTGTGACACTCTAATCCTTTTTGTATGACAATTTATAGGGGGCAGAACCAAACAGTTATCTTCAGCAAGAAATAGCGGAGAGCAAAGGAGTGCTGGTGGTGACAGAAGGTGGAAATATTGATAGAGAGCCTAGGGAGGGATTGTAAGAACATGGAAAACTGCTTAGTGAGAGTGATGTTGGGGGGTCTAAATGGAGAGTGTGCTGGCAGAGTGCAGAGAAGGAGGGAGTGCTGCTATAAGGCCTGAAGGGAGGAAGTCAGACAAAAAGGGAACTATGCCCCTGGGATCTGATGGGAAAGGATCCCGGAAGAAGGGATGGAGTGAACAAGTGTTGACTGATAGCCTAAAGTAAAGAAGGAAGATATGTAATCAGAGGTCATGATGGAGGTCTGGCACTGGTGGCCTACTTGAAGGGTGTGCTGGCCAAGGGCCTCGATGGAAAAGGCAGTGCCAGCAATGAAGTCTAGAGGACAAACTTGTTGGCAATGGGTCTAGTGGAAATAGACTTTGTCAGAGCACCGAAAGGGAGAAGGGGTCAAAGTTGGTCTGAAAAAAAAGAATGATGGCACTGGGGCCCTGGTGTCAAAAAATGCCAACAGGAGCGCCAAAGAGAGGTTCCTAGTGGAGCACTCGGCCTTGAAGATGAGAATCATTGTACAGAACGATAGACCATTTGTGTTGCTGTTTTATATAGCGCTACCTCGACCAGAAACTTTTGGAGCACATTACATAACACAAGGACACATACATTTTAGTTTTTACGCAAGGGGAGATAAGTGATTTGCCCAGAACCACAGGGTGGTGAGCCGATGCCAAGACTCAAACTTGAGGTCATATTAACAATGAAGTGTCGGAGCGTGGCGTTAGCTTTCTTGGCTTAACGCCGCGCTCCACCACTTCTGAAACGCAGGGCTGCACCGTATTTACAATAATACAGTGCACCCATGCAGTTCTCCCTGCGCTGGTGCTAATTTTAGCTCCCTAGCGCCAAAGCAGGTACCCTTGCACCATTGTCCAAGGGTAAGATTGTTTATGTGCAGGAAGGGACACCTTCCTGCATATAAACAATCAATGGCATTTTGCTGTATCTATGTGTGCTGAACAATGCAGCACACATAGAAACAGCGAAAACGAGGAGAAATAAAGCATTTCTCCTCGTTTCGCCAGGGTAAGGCCAGGATTTTTTTTTGGTCTTAATTTTGGCGCTGCACCATATTTACGCCACCCTTCTAAATATGGGGCAGTGTCAAAATCAATGGGTGTTGCGGTGGAACGCCCACCACAACACCCATTGCCCACCCCCTCCACGATAAGTATAGTGTGAAAGGGTGCCTTAATTACAAGGCAGCGTTAAGCCACACTGCCTTGTAAATGAGGCGAAGCCCGTATCGCCATCACAACGTCACTAAAAGTGACATTTTGGAAGCGATCGGAGCTTGTAAATATGCCCCTTGGTTTCCGAGTTTTCACAGAATTAGGTTCAGATTGACTAACATTTGGCTCAACACTTCAAGACAACTTGCTGCACTGCATCAAATGGAGAGGGCAGGAATATGCCATAATTACTAACATATGGGGCAATCCTGCTCTCTCTATGTGCTGTCGCACATGTGGCTACCAAGTTCCATCAAGGGCACCCTTGCATCATGGTACAAGGTTGACTGTAATGCAGGCATGATTGTTTTTGTGCAGAAAGGGACAGCTTCCTGCATAAAAACAATCCTCAGAGGCATTTCCCTCTTTCTATATGTGCTAAATGCAGCGCACATAGAAAGAGGACATAACAAGGAGATGGCTTAGTAAATCTGACGTAAGCCCTTGCATTTTTTTTTCTCCCGAATTTTATCTAGCACAAACCTGACCCGAAGGTATCAGTGCACTTTACATGAAAACCAGTTCCGTTACAGAAGGACACATTTAGATTAAGTGATTTGCCCAGAATCACAGGATGTTGAGTGTCCCTGCCGAGATTCGAACGGGTTCCCCAGCTTCAAGGCCCACCGCTCTAGCCGTTAGGCCACAACCATTGCCCTGCCTGATCCTGCGTGACACAATGGAAATGCAAGGGCTTAGTAAATCTGGCCCTTAATGTATTCATAGACCGAATGAGTGTTGACAGAGGACCTAACTGGGAGGAGGTAGTAGCTGGAAGTTGCATAGCATTGTCACAGGGGCTGAAGTTAGGAGACAATGGCACTGGGTGCCTGGAATATGAAAATGCTGGTAGCAGGATATGGCAAAGAGAGGGATGGAGTTCTGGCACAGTGAAGTATAGAGAAGTTATAACAGTGGCTCGAAGGGATGTAGTGCTAGTAAGAGACTAAAGGGAAAGTAGTGGTAGGACTGGGTGCCTGTCTGAAGAGATGGCTGATAGAGGGCCTGATAGAGATGGAAATGGGAGGAACTGTAGGCAGATTAGCACACACACACACACGCACAAGCACACACACACAAACACCCCACCCCCAGCCCACGGTACATAAAATTCTAATTGGGAACCCTGCTAGTGAGTGACTGCACTGTAAATTAGAACACCAATGAGATTAAACAAAGAAATTGTGATTCCAAAATTGTGCACTTTTTTCTATTTTATGCATAAACTACTGTACTACGCACAGTCATAGCTATTACTACTATTTATGGCCAAGATCTAAACGCAAGGATGCGCTGGTGCTGTGCCACAGGTCAGATTCAGCCGTTATCTATTAGCCAGTAGCAAATAATAGAAGGTTTGTATGGCTAGCAACACGGGGACCCCATGGAGACATTTTAAATGTCTGCCCCTTCTTCTGGTTTATATGAAAGCTGAGTTCTTCTATTATTAAATGAACTAATGTAATTTTAATATCTGTTGAAACAGTTTTGAATGGCTTATAGCCGAAACAATAAAGATAGATTGGTTGATTGCTTTTTTTTAGGTCGAGCCTGTAGGCAGCGCGCATGCCTTGTTGCTATTGCGAAAATCTATTGTATTTAAAAAAAACTCTAACGGGGTTTTTATCCCACCCACTCTCACCATTGGTTAACAATATAATCACTCTACTTTGCTGCCTTCTAATTGGCAGAAGTTGCGATATGTCACTTCTTGTGGCTTGTGTGGAGCACCGCTCAACTACCGATTGATTAAACTTAATTAGTGTCCCTCCGCTGCAATCGCTGTGATTGAGGTACTATTTCTACTTTCTTTATGAATTATGTGTTACTATAAAAAGGTAGGGCAGCGGAGTGGTGCAGCGGCCATGATGGCTGAATCCAGACCACCTTGGCTCACGGTTTGATCCCTGGCGCTGGTGGCAGGTTAGCCCAGCACCTTGTGACTCTGGGCAATAGCTCATTTAATCTTCCCGACGGCCCCCAGCGCTGGGACACCTCAACTGAGGTAGCTGCGCACTTTACAAATGCTGGTATTATTATTATTTACAGAGTGCCACAATTTGCTAGAGCAACTTTACAATGCGTAGAAGAGATACAAACATATCCTTTCACTCCTCGGAAAATACCAATCTTGCCTACACTTCCTACCTTTGGGATTTGATCTGTTCATAGACAGAGTGTTGAATAATTTAAAGTGGACAGTTCTGCTTCACAGCACTCACTGCTTTAAGTAAGCTTCAGGAATTAAATCAGGGCCCTAGAATGACTCCGCTACTGACTGTAAGACAAGCGCATATCAGCTACAATATGGAGTGTGCTGCTATCAATATAGAATTATTTCTTTGAACTCAGGCATGGGGTAAAGAAACTGAATGATTCAGATAGCTGAATGACCCATCAAACTGCATTTAGGTTACACGTGGTGTTAACAGTTAGTACTTGGTTTGTTATTCAGCACATAAAAATAATATGAATGGTGAGTAATTTATGAAAAGTTGCTTAGCATAACTTGGGGAGAGGAGGTGGCCTAACGGCTAGGGCGGTCGACCTAAAATCTGGGGAACCGGGTTCGAGTCTCGGCAAGGGCGTGCAACATCCTGTGATTCTGGACAAATCACTTAATCTCCCTGTGCCTAACAAAAAATGAATGTGTCCTCATGTAACACAACTGGTGCTCGTGTAAAGCGCTCTGATACCCTATACCTTCAGGTCAAGTTCGCGCTATATAAAACTCGGTAAAAAAAATAATAACCTGTAATATTTGTGCCAAAAGTACGACTAATTTGAACTAGTGCAGTGTAAAAGAACTGGAAGCCAGAGTATGTTATTCCATTTTGCACATTAGTGCTTTACAGCAACGAGGGGCAATGCCGTGCATTACTAGCACAAGAAGGGGCATGGAGCAAGAAGTACAATATGCCTTCAGGGTTGTCTCCACACCCAAAGTTGCAACATGCTGCATGACCAGTGTGTATGAATGGCACATGTGTATCCAGCCTAAAGTTGCTGCCTTTGTGATTTACTGGCTTATTAAAGATTCACAAAAAACTTGTGCACGTGGAAGTTCTGTGCACAAATCTGGTGTCTCTGCTCAAAAGCGCCAGATCCTTTGTCCCAAAATCAAAATCTGCGGATACGTTTTTGTGTGCATTTAAGACTACAAGACGTGTGGCTTTTCCCAATTGTGTAAGCCTGGTTAATCATAACCTTGTGGGCATGCTGTCATCAGAATGCATTCAACAAAAATGTGGGAAGTTCAGTACCTGCTGCCTGGTTATAGTGCTGCAGCGAGCGGGCTGGTCACAGTGCAGCTAGGAATTTTAAGAACGTTCAGGCCTCCTATTCATACCTGGGCAATTATGTCTCTTCCAGGCAGTGGTAAGGATTATCACATGCAGTATCCAAGTTACCACAGCAGGCAATATACTTTAAGGTGCACTATTTCCAGTGACGCAAGTGACACTGGTGATGACATTTTTCCACTGGATATAACTTTCCCCACCAAAGCACTTTAGCACTGTTTTATGTTATTTACAGCTGTCTTAAGGGTGGCTATGTCATAGCATAAGCTATAATGCAGAATTACTGCTCTGCCACTGCCAACAGGGATATGAAAATGGGCCTCAGTGGTGCTTTCATAAGCACTGGTAGTATCTGCAGAGTGCAGCAACATGATATCTCAAGGAGTATCTGTGAATCAGAATGCAACTTCACTCTCCCATTCACAAGCGCAGGCAATTCAAACTTCTCAAACACACACACAAAGCCCTACACAACATAGGACCAGAATACCTGAGCATCTGTACACTATCACCAACCAACCATACACCTACCCTCTGCCTCTCTACCACTCGCACTCATTCCCCGCATCCAAAAAAACTCAAAAATGGAGGTCGCTCATTCTCCTACTTTGCACCCAAGACATGGTACGACCTCCCTCAACACATCAGAGCCTCCTCCTCACTTATTGAGTTCCGCACGAAGTTGAAGAGCACCTCGGGGGCCATACACCTGCCCAAGCACCTGGATACCCTCTTGGGTGATGAGCAGGGGCGTAACACAGGCCCCCGCAGCCCCCGTGGTGTGGGAGGCCCCCGAGCTGCAGGGGGCCCCCCTCAGCACTGTACTCAGGCCTGACAGCTCAGGATTAAATCCAGAGTGGGGGCCCCTCTGTGTACTTTGCAGGGGGCCCCTTTAATTTTCGTTACGCCAGTGGTGATGAGTGCGCTGTACATATTAATACAACATAACATAACTCTGCACTGCAAATGACACACTGGAAAAAATGATGGCAAACTAATTTTGAGGATGCTTGTGTAGAATCACACTTAAAATGCAAAGTATTGAGCCAAATAATGATGTATAGCTTTCGAATGTCATATCCCTTTTGGCACGTCAAAAAACTATTTGAAAATCCACTTTCACATTCTCAATCTGTAAAACCACAAAAACATTTTATAATACATCGTTGATTCAAAGAATAAGCTGTAAATAACAATTTGTGAATACAAAGTCCAACAGAATACACCAGAACATGGATCAATAAACAGAAATGTAGTCACATGTGGCAGGATGACAGAGACCTTTGAACATTAGCGGTCATTCACTTCATGTAAATCATTGTTTATACAGTACTTTTTACTCCCTTGGTTAATGTCTAATAACAAAGGTTGCTTCTTCTCAGTGTTTGTTATTCTGCAATTTCAAAAGTTAACTTATCTGACATCAACAAGTAAAACATCTCATTATTCCATCTTTCGCTATGCCAGAGCAGTAGGGATACAAGCCGTGGAGCCTAATTTAGAAACATTAGGTAACATATGATCCCCAGAACAGAGATAGTGGCGCAATGACCTCTATGCTTTTTTGGTTCCCAAGCTCTGGAATGCTCTCCCACAGCATATACAACAAACCAAGTCAGAACCATTATTAAGGAAACAGCTAAGACAGCCCTTTTTAGGTCGAGCCTGTAAGCAGTGCGCATGCGCTGTCGCTATGGCGATGATCTATTGTGTTTTTAAAAAAACTCAGAAGGGGCTTTTAGCCCACCCACACTCACCACTGGTTAACAGCATAATCACTCTCCTTTACTGCCTTCTAATTCGACAGAAGTTGTGATGCGTCACTTCCTGTGACTTGTGTGGAGCACCGTTCAACTGCCAATAGATTAAACTTAATTAGTGTCCCTTCGCTGCAAGCACTGTGATTAAGGTACTATTTCTACTTTCTTTGTGAATTATGTGTTACTATAGCACAATTTCTTTTTGTTTGCCTCTGCTTGTGGATTGCAATGATGTGTTCGTGTTTTGTTTACTTTGTGCCGGCTTGATAAAAGAAACATTTGCAGCCACGTTTCATGTTTCTTCACGGCCGCCAAGCTCTTTTGTTTACTTTGGGCTTCACCCATCCTTTCCCATGTTCATCCCGCCTCCCTTCTCCCCCACCCCAGTCAGTTTACAAACTTCTAATTATATATTCAAGATGTTAACAAATATTCTGAATCTTGATAATGTTATTACTGTCTTGAGTCTCAGACAGAGTTTGTGCACAATGTCTACCAAGATTGTTCCCTGGAGCGTTCAAGAGACAATATCTATCCCGTACATTGCTCGCACCGTGCCCGTCTTTTTTTTCATTGCTTGTGTTCCTTCCAGTACGTAAAGAAGCATGGCTGCCCCCTTCACCTCATGAGCCGAGTCATATACAGAACCCTGTTGTAACATACCGATGCTTTCTCTGTAGATTTATACTAAAGCTATCGCTCTGCAGCTTAAGGAACTTTACAGTCAGCTGTAGCATTGTATCAACTTTCCAATAGCAAAGCTGTACTTTCCAGTTCCAGCACTTAGTCTCCCGGCATTCCTTCTTCCTGCTTGTTTTTTTTTTTTGTCATTTGGCTCCCACTAATCTTTGATGTGCCTCACCCTACCTAATTCTTGTCTTACCCAGACACCATGGAAATTGGTCTTTTTTCCTGTCTCTCTGCACTACTTTGCACATACTCACATTTGTTATTGATACCCATTAATGTTGTTTTTCTAGCACTTATTGTTCTTTGAGCTAGAGTGGTGTTGAACAAAAACTGTGAATGAGCGTAATAATCGAATCCGGAGCTTTCTCTTTTGCAAAAGCATCCTGCTATATAGCAAGCGCCATGTAATGTTTTTAAAAATGGAGACAATACATTTGCCACCACATTTTCTGTTTCTGTGTTAATGAACATACCACACTGGACTATCTTCTTACTAAAGTTGTGCCCCAGGGCAATAAACTGGAGAAAGCCTATTTCTCATTACTATTGTGGAGTTTACATTATAATATTAGGAGCACATGCACTTCTTGTTATGCTGTGGCAGTTGTTTCCTGAGGACTACACATGAATTAGTATGTCAGGAAACAACTGTAATTGAATATTCACAGTTTTGTACTTTTATTTTTGCCAAAATGTAACCAGTCCTTGTTTTAGTAGACTACAGTTATAGTCACGTAATGCCCATTGATTAGCAGCCAACAATGTGACTTCCTAATATTATATCATATCTGCCTCCCAAAAAATACACACATTTGCAGCTGCACCCGTGACTCTCTAAGTAATAAGCCTGCTGTACAAAGTTCTACAGAAAAAGACACACAACAGAGTTCTTTGTTTTATTAAGGTGGGGAGAGCATATCCTTACCAAGTGCATTAATGTTTGACCATTTACATCATGTATTATGTCATTTTAAAAGTATTATTTATAGGCATTTTTGTGCCATGAAAGGCAGCCCTCAACAGCACACCACATAATTAAACTCCACTAAATACCACTCCACAACACAAAATACCATTCCACATAATTACACTCCAAAACACACAAACCCACTCCACATAATTCCAGTACACTAAATACAACATAATTACTATCCACATAATCCCACAGCACACCATGTCACATAATTACAATACACAAATCCACTCCACACGACACAATTCCATGCCACACAATTACACAACTAACTAATCCAATCCAACCCACATAATTCCACAACACCTCACATACATACACTCTAAATCTAAATCTAAATCCGTATTTGTAAAGCGCGAACTACTCACCCTTACGGGTCTCAAGGCGCTGGGGGCCGTTAGGAAATTAAGTGAGCTATTGCCCAGAGTCACAGGATGCTGAGCTGAGCTGCCGCCGGAGCCAGGGATCGAACCGTGACCCCTGTGCTCGAAGTCAGCTGCCCTGGCCGCTGCACCACACCTCTCCACTCCATAACACATAAGTAAAAACATTGCCATTTCAATGCCAATAGTTCCAACAAATACAAGACCTATTGCATAAGTAAAAAACATTGCCATTTGCAATGCCAATAGCTCCAACAAATACTGTTACAAATGGGGATCTTTAGTTGGCAGAGGTATGCACCATGTTTAAGTAGGGACCCTTTCTTCTAGCCAAAGTAAGGGGATTACACGTCTAAAATAACCACTGCTCACCCCCTCGGTAGCTTGGCACGAGCAGTCAGGCTCATCTCAGAGGCAATGTGTAAAGCATTTGCACATAATACAGAGTAATACAGTGAAAGCACTACAAAAGGACACCACACCACTTTTAGAAAAATAACCAATATTTATCCATGTAAAACAAGACCAAAACAATAAAGATCCAACATACAGTAATCAGAATACAATTATTGCAAAAAATAGACTTAAAATCCAGTTCCTTGAAGTCGATAGCTTCGTCCGGGGCTATCACGACGTCATGAACAAACAAATCCAATGGTCGTGGGCCAGCTACGGTGTTAGGAAGACCCGCAAACAGTACCTTGGAAATGCAGGGCATTGTGGATCCTGCGTTGAGCTCCAGAGAGGCGGCGTTGGTAGGCATCGGTCAAAGTGGTCAGTGCAGGAGTCGTCGGGCACTTGAAGTCACTTGCATTGCAGATCGAAGTCCGTGAGGTTGAAGTCAGGACCGCCAGCAGGCATGGAGGCTGCGGTGCGAAGTGGAGCAGTGTGGCATTCAGTGATCATGTGCAGGCAGTGACTCAGTGACAGCGTCCAGCGGCATCGGTTAGACCATGGCTGTGGTGCAAGTTGGGGCGGTGTTCGTTGCGGTGCTGGCAGGTCATGGTGCAAGTAGTGGCGTCGTCGGTGCTCAAGCAGTGTTGTGGGTAGATGATCTGGAATCGATGGCTACAGCATCGGTAGGCCAAGACTGCGGTGTGGGATGGGGCGGTGTGCCGAGTAACTTACGAGTGGTGCCCCCGGCCACGGTTCAGGCAACAGCATTGATGTCAGCGTGGGGCAGTGTCATTGGGGATACCAGGGGTGCGATGTGAAGCAAGGCGGTGTGAAGTGCAGTGCCCTCAGATCATGGTCTAAGCAGCGGCTAAGTGGCATTGTCGGTGAGACTAGGGTTGACCTGCGAAGCACTGAGGTGATCTCTGCAGTACGAACAGGTCACAGGGCTGGCAGCGTTGACTGAGTCGGATTGCTTTTTCTTCTGTTGCAGCACAAAACACACAGTTCCTAGTGCTGGTAGTAGATGATATTAAAGCTTTTGCTGTTCCTGAGAAACAGGGCGCAAGCTCTACCTCAAGCCCTTGGAGAAACTCAGGAAAATAAGTTGCAGAAAGTCCAGTACAATCTTTTCACTGTCCAAGACAGAAGCAGCCACTGCAGGCCAACCCAGCAAAGTGGTAGTTTCTCCTGGCAGCTTCTCCAGCTCTTCTTCTTGGAAGGTTCCTTAGTCCAAAAGAGTTCCAAAGTTCTGGGGTCAGGGCCCCAATACTTATATTACTTTTCTCCTTGAAGTCTTAGGCAGCAAATCCCTCTTGCTCAGTAAAAAACAGTTCTGTCCTCCCTGTTCCATCTTCACCACAGGAGGGGGAGATGGCATGGTGCAGAGCAGCCACAGCCTATTCAGGTGTCAGTGACAACTCCTCCCACCACTCTAGCCCAGGATGGCCCATTAGCATATGCAGGGCACACCTCAGCTCCCACTATGTGAGGGTCTGGAGTGAATGCACAAACAGCCCCTGTCAGTCTTAAACCAGACAGTGAATCCACAAGTAGGCAGAGGCACGCAGAATGGTTAAGCAAGAAAATGTCACTTTCTCAAAGTGGCATTTTCAAACACACAATTTAAAAATCACCTTCACTAAAAGATGTGTTATTAAATTCCGAGCTCAGGAAACCTAAACTCCATTTTCCTATCTTTTCCCAATTGGAAGTTACACTTGTAAAAGGTTACAAGGCAGCTCCAATGATCACCTATGGGAAAGACAGCCTTGCAATAGTGAAAAGCAAAATGTACATCATTTCCCTATCAGGACATGTAAAACACACCACCACATGTCCTACCTTCTAAATACACTGCACCCTGCCCATGGGGCTGCCTTGGGACCTACCTTAGGGGGGAATTATGTACCAAAAGGTAAGGTTAGGGCCTGGCTAGTGGGTGTACTTGCCAGGTTGACATGGCAGTTAAAACTGCGTGCAGACACTGCAGTGGCAAGTCTGAGACGCCTTTGAAAGGCTACTTGTAGGGATGGTACAACCAGTGCTGAAGGCCCACGAGTAGCATTTGATTTACAGCCCCTGGGCACACACAGTGCACTGTACTAGGGACGTACTAGTAAATCATATATGGCAACCATGGAAAACCAATCATAGCACAATCTACAGTAGGAGCACTGGAACTTTAGCACTGAATGGCAGTGCAAAGGTGCGCAGAGATACTAAACCAGCAAAAACGAAGTCCAGCATACCATCACAAACAGAAGGTCAGAAAGCAAAAAAGACAGGGGAAACACGCCAAAAGATGCCAGGTCTAACAACGACCTATTGCATGAGTAAAAAACATTGCCATTTACAGTGCCAATAGCTCCAACTCCAACAAATTGAGACCTATTGCATTTCCAATGCTTGTTTTTGTTCTAGACAGAGTTAAATTATGCTATAATGGATAGTGGTTCTTTTTAGTTCATATTTCCGTACGTGAATGGATTACTGAGTTCTTGGTTTTGCCTTTTTTTTACACATTCCATGCATAATTTATTTATCTGTATAGTTGACATCATCGTTTACCTTCAACTTTGGAAACAGGGCACTGGTAACATTTATGTGTGGCACTTCATTGGTAGGTGAGACATCTACAATACAATCTAAATCTACACAAAAATCCAGGTCAAGGCGAAAAGACTGGAACTGAATTATGCATCAGGAGCACTGTCCCGGTTTGCTACATGGCGCGCACTGTCACAGTGCATCTGGATACACAAATAAAGGGCCTCGTTTATAGGGATTAGGCGTAGGGCAGTGCAGCAAGTCAACTTACTGCGCTGCCCTACATCAAAATGAAAGGGCAAGAATGCACCATATTTATTAAATGTGATGCATTCCTGTCCTTTTCCCCAGCACTGGCGCCATTTCAGCAGCCTAGCGCCAACTGAGGCACCCTTGCACCATGGTGCAAGGGGGCATGTGTTGTCGGCTGAATTGCTTTTGTGCAGGAAGGAGCAGCTTCCTGTACAACAAGACTCTTGGGAGGCTTTTTCCTCTTTCTATGTGTGCTTCAGAATGCAGCACACATGGAAAGAGGAAAAAAGGAGGAGAAATAAGGTCATTTCTCCTCATTGCGCCTCCCCTGGGGAGGCGTAAGGTTTTAATGCATCCCCATTGTAAATGTGGGAAAGCATCAAAATCCGTAAGTGTGAGGGTGTGGCCAGCCATCATGGCCAGGTGGACGTGATCCACTGAGGCCTCGCACAGTGCCCTGCAGAACACCCAGTATCTGACGCCATCCACTCAAATTTGACCCCCTATATAGCAGGGGTGGCAAGCGGGCTTATTACATGGGGCACACGCCCTGCCTCAACCCTCCCGGTTCACCAAAAATCCTTCTTTGTGGCCTGAGAGCATCCTGGCATCCTGCAGCAACATGGCCTCATAACGGAAAGACCCACAGTGCTAAGGAGGGTGGGGGACCATCCCATAGTGGGGAAAACTACAGTTCACCACCTGCCTGGTTCCTGTGACCTTCTGCAACATGGCGGCAATCGGCTTCCCAGTGCATCCCCACTTGTAGACTGCTGAGTGGGGAGACCCTGACTGACGCAAGGTGAAGATGTGATCCCCTTAAAAAACACCTGTAGCATTGGGGGATGGAGAGCGAGGGCAAACAACCGCAATGGAGCCTGGACCGTCTTTGCCTGACCTTGCTTTGGCGCATGCAACAGACAGCGGCCTGGGTGTCTCCATGCCTGAGAACGTAGAGACCCGCCTCCACTCCAATGAGGCAAGTAAGAATACTACTCCTATCTGGTCTGTTCTGTGACCGGCCCTGAACCTGCCAACCCTTTTCTTTATGAATGTTTTGCCCAATGGACCCCCAGTAGCTGCTGCTGGTAGCCTGACCTATCACAACCCCAAGCCTAAGCACGCAGGACACCCAGAGCAATACATCCAGCACATTAGGCCACTACTCCAGTCCCCAGACTCAGAGAGACTCGCTGGGGCATTGCAATAGACCCAAGCAGCAGCGCGGTTCCATGCAGGACAGGGGCCGATGTAGAATGTAAGGACCTTTGAGCTTCCTCTCACTGCGGCTCCCCCCGAAGCCCCCGTATAACATGTATGCTGTATAAATCCACCCTCCTCCATGTGGAAGGTGCAGCAAGAAACCACTGAATTTCCCTGCTCTACTTGCATCACAATATCATTGGCAGCTACCCTCCTGAGGCTCCTGCCCAATGCGACTAGATAGTTTTGATGCCACCAAAGTGGGTTCAAGACAACAGGGTATCTAACTATTTTACACCGGCAGAAACAAGGGAAGCCGGGATAGACTCCAGCACTGACACAGAAATAGTCTTAACTAAAGAAGACCTCTCATCCCTGCGAAACTTAAAGAAAGAACTTCAGGAAGAGCTAAAAGCGGACATTGCCACCTCGTCTGAAACCTTTAAGGCAGAGGTTGATTCCTGCCTGGTATCCCTCAAGGCCGATGTCGACTCCGCTGGCACGTGTACACTGAACCTCGAGACGAAACATCAAGACCTGGAATGATGACTAGGTTCTGTGGAGTGCACCCGGAACAACTCAAATCCCAGCTCCACATGGCCCTTCAAAGTGCGAACACCTAAAAGACTGATCCAGACGGGATAACAAATGAGTGAGGGGTCTGAAGGTGGGAAGCGAAGGGCCTAATCTATAAGCTTTCATAGCCAGCATCTTCTCAGAACTACTAGATGAAGATCGACCGGAGGTATGGGTGGAAGGAGTCCTTAGAGGGGTCCACAGCTTGCGGGCTGAGGGAAGAGACCTAGAGATATGCTCTCTAAATTGCATTTATTTAAAACTAAAGAAATGATCCTTCAGGAAGCCCGAAAACGGGATTACATCTACTTCCAGGGAGCAACATGTTCCCTATTCCAGGAATTCGCATCCGCGACTCTGGCACAACACCTACAATTTAAGCCAGTGACAAACGCCCTGCGTTGAGATCATATTAAATATCGCTGGTCATACCCCCTTGGCATCGCTTTCGAATTCCATAACAAGTTGCACCACTTTACAGAGCTCGAAGATGCCACCACTCTCCTGGGACTGACTCTCACTACCCCGCACAAGGCGGCCAATCATGGAGGGGATACCTCTTCCACCGCCAAATCCGCTACAGGATCATGGCATTCACAGAAAAGAGGGAATCGCTGTGACAAAAGATGGCTTTCAAGAAGTCCTTCCCTCGCACCCCCCCTTGTGACCTCTCTGAGAACACTTCAGGACTCATGGATTGGATCTCACTTCACAGCCTGAACTTGCCTTTCTACTACTTGGAGAAACTGTAAGGCTCCATGTCTGAGGGATATGAGATTGACTCTCGGAGGTTACTCGTTCTGACTATTTACCCGGCCTCCTATCAACAGCCATACAGTATGCTTACTTTATACTTAGACATCAGAATATTATGCCACCCAAAGTCAACCTGTAGAGCACACTGGCAGGTTTGTGTCCATGAAGCCCGCTCTATTTGAGTCTCTCATTGAACTGTTTGTTAACAAGGAGTTTAGACTCCCAAGTTTACATTGTTTACTGTGTTACTAAATGTGATGCCTGAATGGAATTGTATTATCCAGAGTAAAGGGGAGAGACCTGGTAGTGGAGGGGGGAGATGGGGCGGGGGAGACAATGGGACGGAAGGAGGGGCCTTCTAATTTTTTGCCTCAGCCCTTCTGAGAGGGCACCTTATGAATCCACATGTACTAAACCCTGCTATGTACTTAACACCATATCATGGAATGTAAAGGGGCTAAATACCCCAACTAAATGCTAACAACTTTGGAAGTATATTCTTGACAGGCGCCTAGATATCGTAGCCCTGCAGGAAACACATCTCAAGCGCAGTGAAGACCACAAGCTGCAGCACAAATCATACCCCCTAATATATAAGTCCTCGCCCGCCACTAAACATAATAGGGTAGCGCTCCTCTTTCACTCCTCCCTGAAATTTCTAATTACTGGTAGCAAAGCCGATAAGGAAGGGAGGATCTGGCAGGTCAAGGGCAATATCAAAGGCCGCCTCTGCACCATAGCCATATTTTATGCCCCCAACTCGGGACAATCTGAATTTCTTCTTTCCTTCCTCTCCTTGCTGGGTGGGTTCTCTGAGGGGGGCATAATCCTAATGGGTGACTTCAACCTGGCTCGGGACACCACTTTAGACAGTACCCACCCCCACAGGACACAGACCAGAGTATTTCCTAAAAATGCGAAATTAGCATTTCAAGAGCTGGGCCTAGTGGACGCCTGGAAGGTAAGACCTGAGACCTGAGACCTGAGACTGAGACTACACCTTTTTCTCTCACTCCCATCGTCCATTTCCAGACTGGATCACATATTCCTTATCCAACCTTTACAGCTCACTATTTCAGCCACCACTATACATCCCATCACTCTCTTGGACCATGGCCCGGTGGAAGTGGTATTAGATTGGCATGCCCTGAAGTCCACTTTCCTTTCTCTATACTTCAGACTCCACTGAGTCTGAAGAGCAGTTAGCTCACCTAGAGGGAATTGACCTGCCCCATGTCCCTACAGCCCTCAATGAAACACTAGATTGCCACATAATGAACAAGGAAGTTCAAGCTGCTATAGACACCCTCAAATTACATAAATCACTTGGCCTTGAAGGATTTACCTCCCAATTTTATAAGGCCTTTAGCTCAGACTTAGTTCCCCAACTGACAGCTCTCTTTAACTATATTGCAGATACACAGGCAGTGGCCTCGTCCATAGGAGAAGCCTTATTTTAGGTTATCCCAAAATCTGGGAATGATCCCAGACTGTGCCCGTCCTACCTAAAAATTGCCTTGCTTAACCTAAATGCCAAACTATACTAAAATATTAGCCACCAGATAAGAGGACATCATGCCAGAGTTAATTCACCCAGACGAGTCAAACCCACGATAACATGGTTGAAAAAGCAACTAAGAAGAATATTCCAGCGGTCCTACTGGTGCTAGACGCAGAGAAAGCTTTTGACCAAGTGAATTGGTCCTTTCTCTCCCACACACTGCATTGATTTGGATTTGGAAGCTGCTTTATTGCTGTGGTCCAGGCCAATAATGCATGTCCACGATCTACGGTTCTGGTAAATGGGATGGCTTCTGACTATTTCGAGCTGATATGGGGTATGAGACAGGGGTGCCCTCTTTCCCTGTTACTGTTTGCCCATAGCATTGAACCCCTAGCTGCTAAAATGCACGCAACACCATCTATCCATGGGCTATCTTTTAGCTCAGTTGAGCACAAAATTTCAAAGTTCGCTGCTGATGCCCTCATATCTCTTTTATCCCGTCTGAACTTCACTGTAGGCCCTACAAACTAAACTCCGGTACTATGAATCAGTTGCTTGTTTCCGTATTAATCTCCATACAATCCTTCTTGCTTAACCTGACAGTCCTGACAGGAGAAATGGAAGAAACTGCAGCCACATCCCCCTTCCAATGGGTGAAGAAGGAGATTACCTATTTAGGAATAAAAATGACTCCCATAATAACTAACTTATACAAAGCAAACTACCCTCCCTTACTGTGGTAATTGAAAGCAGATCTTAAACGTTGGGCCCACTATATTTGATTTGGTTTGGCCGCATCAATGGAGTAAAGATAACAGGCCTACCGCGCCTCCTGTACCTCTTTCAAGGGCTCCCCATAGACATTGTTAAGGACTTGCACTCTTCCAAACGCTCACTGATCACAAAAGGTATTTGGCAAAATCCCAGAGCCAGACTGTCGCACAAATTGTTGGCACTCCCTAGATATGCAGGAGGCCTGGCCTTGCCAGATATGTTGCTATATTATAAGGCGGAGCAACTACGAATCATCTCTGAATTGTCCCTTAGGGAATCTGATAAACACTGGCTCTATATGGACAGAGTGGTGGTGGAAAGGACAATTTGGGCTGTCCTGTGGAAGCTCAAACACGACCAACCACCTAACGCCTACTTGAGCACCCCGACTGCTACCACTCTAAAAGTGTGGGACAGTGGGACCCGTTCACACAGTTTAGCGACGTTTCCCTCTCTCCACACCCCTATTCACTATAATGCAGCCTTCAAACCTGCCTTGCTGCCAGGATCCTTTGACTTGTGACAAGAAGGTGGCTGTCTTACTATCTCAGATCTATTCCACGGGTGGGACATACCGACTTTTGAGAATTGCTGCATTGATTTTCATTTACCTGCATCAGAGATTTACCATTATACCAGAATGAAGCAATGAGTGTTACAACCATCCCTACTATTAGCTGTCACCAGACATCTACTTCCTATTGACATGTTTGTGTGGAGGCCAGGTGTGACCAGGGGGTGCATTTCCTTTCTTTACTCTCGCCTAACATCCACTGTGGGCACCTTCACTTCTTGATACACAAAATTCTGGGAACAAACGTTGGGATCATCTATCATTGCAGAACAATGGCGCAAACTCTGGACTGACATCCCTAGATTTAATCGCTCACTAAGCCTACAAGCCTACAAGAAGCACACTATGAAGTACTTAATGACTGGTAAGCAAAGCTTATGAAAATATTTCCTAACACAGATAGTTGTTGGAAAGGCTGAGGGCTTCTAGGGGACATTCAGCATATCTGGTGGGGCTGCCCAACGATACAACCCTACTGGGCTGAGATCCTAGCTCAGATAAACAATATTCTGGGCTATCCCATTCCATCCACTCCGGAGTTTGTTCTTTTGGGTCTCCGGGATACATCCCTTAAACATCAGACTTTGGGGATCGTTCTATCCCTTGGCTCTGTCTGGGGGCAGCCAAACTGGCCGTGGCTTCAGCATGGAAGAAATCTGAAGCACCAACCCTGTCTCAGTGGCATGCCTGCATTTGACAGCCTCAACTATGGAATGCATGGCTGACATCCTGGCAGACTTTAGATAGAGCTTTGACTTTATCCGGGGGACGCTAGTATAATAATAGTAATATTAATTTATAATTTATAAAGCAAAATGTTTGCCTGGAGGCAGCTTGGCGCGGCCTGTTGGAAATGACCCTTTTTGCATGGTTATCCCCAAACATTTTGCTTCTTCCTCCTATTTTTCTTGACTTGTTTCTGTTGGCTTTAGGACTCTGGGCACTTTACCACTGATAGTCAGTGCTAAAGTGCATATGCTCTCTGTGTAAATTGTTATTATGATTGGTTATTCGTGATTGGCATATTTGATTTACTGGTAAGTCCCTAGTAAAGTACACTGCGTGTGCCAGGGCCTGTAAATCAAATGCTACTAGTGGGCCTGCAGCACTGATTGTGCCACCCACACAAGTAGCCTGTAAATGTATCTCAGACCTGCCACTTCATTGTCTGCACGCACAGTTTTAAACTGCCATTTCGGCCTGGCAAGTGCACCCACTTGCCAGGCCCTAACCTTCTCTTCTCTTACATGTAAGGCACCCCTCAGGTAGGCCCGAGGTACCCCCATGG
The DNA here is from genome assembly GCA_963921515.1 of Calotriton arnoldi. Classification (NCBI taxonomy): domain Eukaryota; kingdom Metazoa; phylum Chordata; class Amphibia; order Caudata; family Salamandridae; genus Calotriton; species Calotriton arnoldi. Next base: position 1,739,221 of record CAWUFW010000292.1, on the reverse strand, counting down.
GCAGGGTGCAGTGTAAGTGAAAGGTAGGACATGTACTGGTGTGTGTGACATGCCCTGAAATCTGCCCCTTAGGCTAACATGGGAGATACTTTGTAACATCTTACAAGTATAATTCCCTTGGGACAAGATAGAGGAATAAAGTTTAGGCTCTCTTAAGTCAGACTTTAATAACGCATCTTTTTAGTAAAGTTGGTTTTTAAATTGTGTGTTTGAAAATGCCACTTTTAGGAAGTAGGCATTTTCTTGTTTAACCATTCTGTGTGCCTCTGCCTGTTTGTGGATTGACTGTCTGGTTTTGGAGTGACGGGGGCTGGGGATGTGCATTCACTGTAGACATCCACTGGTGAGTGGGGGAGTTGAGGTGTGCCTGGCCCTTCCTGGATGACTCAGAGAGGAGCTGAATTGACGTTGGCTGCATTTAGAGTAGTGGGAGGAGTTTTCCTTGCACATGAATAGTGCTTGTCTCCCTTGCCCAATGCTAACTCCACCCCCTGTGGTCATACTGCACCAGTGAGGACAGAACTGGTTTGGTCTGGGCTCGGAGACTCTGGCACAAAGGACAACAAAGACAAAATAGATCACTTCTGGGCTCAAGAGGAACCTTTGCTAAGGAAAAGAGCTGGAGAGCTGTGAGGAGGAGTACCGCCCTTTTGCTGTGTGGGGTTGGCCTGCAGTTGCTGCTTCTGCCAAGGAAAGGACAAAGACTGGAACTTTGCTGAGAAACCTGCTTGAAGAAGAATCTCCAAGGGCTTGTGTGTGCTGGCTTCCTGTTCTGAAGTCTCAAGGACACAAAGACTTCACCCCAGCTCCCCTGAACTCTACTGCTGAGAGTTCTGACCTGCCAGGAGGTGCCTGTTCTGGTTTTGGGCCTCTGGAGGTTGTTCATGATGTTGGGAGCTGGAAGAAACCTAAGAGAAGCAAGAGAAACAACCCCGAACGCAGTCAGCTATGCCGCAGGGATGCCGTGACCTGCACCGAGGCCAGGGGCACCGCTCGTGAAGTGCACAACACACCGCCCGGCCTGCACCGCAGCTCCGACGCCTTTCAAGGCCTGCCGATGCCTGCAGTTATCGGCCTTTCCGACGCCAGCGCTAGCACCAACTCCATCACTGTCAGCGCCTGCATCCAGTTATCACGGTGCCTATAACCGGCGAGGGTGACTCCACGAACTTGCGGACTTTGCATCGCTTTACCGGAACTGATGCCTCACCGCCTACACAACCGACTTTCCCTGTCCTAGACTCGACACGTCGCCTCCTTGCGGACACAATGCCTTGCCTCCCCAGTGACAGTCAGGGAGGCTGCCTCGACCTCTGCACCGACGCCTCACCTCCACGAGGCCGTGTATTGTCATAGACTTCGTTTTCCAAGTTACTGTTTTCTTGGGGGTCCATGTGACTCCGTGCCCGACGCTGCGCACCTCGCGGTCGATGCCGTACTTTGGATTTATTGCTGTCATGATGTCATAATAGCCCCAGGTGGACCTATTTGTTTTCTACAAGATTTATTTTGGAAATAACTGTTTTTAAGTGCTATTTTACGACATGTATGTTGGAGTTTTATCGTTTTGGTCTTGTTGAGTTTATATAAAGATACTTTATTTTTCTAAACTGGTGTGGTGTCCATTTGGGGTGTTCTCACTATATTACTTTATGTTTTGAGTACAAATACTTTACACATTGCCATAAGCCTGTCTGCTCATGCCAAGCTACCAAGGGGGTGAGCAGGGGTTATCTAGAGTGTTTGGGCTGGAGGTGGAAGCCATGAGGGCAGAGTCCAGCTCAGATGATGGCAGCAAAAATGGAATGTCAAGTGCTGAGGGAGAGGTACACACACCCAGAGATGTGGCGCCTAACTTGAAGGAGGGGGTTGACATACACCAGGGGGTTCAGGCTTATGAGGTAACTCCAGTGGTATGCAGTGTCCCTGAGGTGGATTGGAGAACTGGCACAGGGGATCATATTCCTAGTAGTGAGAGGGACACTATACTGACTCTAGATAAAGGGTGCAGGGAGAGGAGTTCCCCCATGGTAGAAGTCCTGGTATGTGAGTGTGGAGACCACCCAGAAGAGTGTGGGTTGAATGACAGTCTCAGGGGGGTGATGTGAGATACTTTTGCGAGGTACTGGATGGTGAGGTGAAGAGTAGCTTGGTTAACACATGTGAGGGCTGTGTGACTCAATTGTTGGAGAGCATATGCTAACACCCAGTGTAGTGTGAGTTTTCTGTCCCCAGGGAGCTTGCGCTGGAGGCAGACCTTTTGATGGATTCCCGACAGTCTGAAGAAGCTTTTGGGAGTGATCCTGAAGGATGAGGCTCAGGTGAGGTAGGGGAGGTTGGTAGTGACACAGATAGGTCCCAGTGTAGTGGAATGGGTGAGGGGTCCCATGTCCTGTCTCAGTAGAGGGAGTGGGGATGGGCTGAGTCCCAAAGTGCCCGAAACCAAAGTCCCAGAGCCTGGTTGGTTCCATGAGTGAACCCCAGGAGGGGTGCCTAGTCTGTACCGGGAGGCCATCCTCTGAGGGGGATCCCAGGTTGACCATTGAACTAGTGTCAGAACACAGACTGGTTAACCACTAACCTTAGAAGCCGGATACAGCGGGAGCGATGAATGATGCTGCGTAACCCTATCCCCTCGATGGAATGACCTGCGAGTATATGACTACCACTCAACAGGAAACACCATAATAGGGGAAAGGGAAAAAAAGGGACAAAAGAAACAATAACGTTGCGGCTGCGAAAAACACCCGATGAAGAATGGACCTGGAGTTGTAGGCTTCACTCCTGCTGTCTAGCCCCGTGTTCCCTGTAGTAAAACACAAGCACAACACACATGTAACAGCCACAGTATGTAGACAGAACAAGGAGCTGTAGAATTATGTGAAGGCACTTACATTTAATTTTGCCGCACTCATCCTCATGTAAAAAAGCACAAAATCCAAAAATAAAGCAATGAAAGAAATAAGCACTCCTGTAACTGAGCCCATTGTGCCTGTACTCTATTCGGCAGAGGAACTGCACCCTTGAAACCAAAACGTAAATGTACTTAGCTTGGAAGAAGCAATCCAAAGTAAATGAGAAGATCTCCTCCACTGCAAGGTGAAATCCAAGGCACTGGGAACTATAGGAATCTACAGAAGTTGCCACGCTGTTCCTGCGTGTTCGTCTGACAACAAAACAAGAAAAAGATTGCACAATTCTCCGAGCTTCTCACCGGCTCCTTGTCGTGCTTCAGCGCTTTCAGCAGGTCTTAAGGGAGACAAATGGCAAACTGCCCTGAGCCTCAGACCGGCTCGTAGACGTGCTCCAGCGCTTATACGAGGGGTTCTTTGAGGACAAAAAGAAGGAAGAATTGCTCCGAGCCTCTCAGCGGCTCCTGGCGCGCCTCAGCGCGTTGGTAATACCCCAAAATCAGTAAGGAAAACAAGAAACAGTATCGAGCCTCACAGAGGCTCGTAAACGCGCTTCAGCGCGTTTAACACGGAAGTGTCTAGAGTCGCGCAGCTGATCACACTTGCGCTCCAGCGTGTTCTCCAGGAATCTGCACCATGCCGGCAGTAACGAAAGGGGAAGATGGCAAGGAGGAGACGTGGGGCATGAAGTCTCCTAAACCCAGTGTGCAGCAACACAAAGTCGGAAACGGGCTATCCAGGTGAAAATAGTAATCACAATTGACAAGCACCGGGCTGCCAGTAGGTGGTGCTTAAGTAGTTCCCGGTAGTGGGACCCTGTGACCCTCTCCCCTGGTATTATGGGAGATGTAGTCCTACCTCACGCGTACACCATTCTTCCTGTTCCACAGATTCTTGTGCCTAGTATGTGTGTCCCCCAAGCTATCTACGCCTAAACGCGACAACTAGGGGAGGCTGCTGTAACAAGCGTCCCACCAGTTCTGGTGTCTGGCAGCACCACTCCTGTTGGGAGGGTGCATGAGTCCAGAGAAAAGGGTCAGGAGGAGACAGTCCGCAGTGGAAGGACAAGTGAGTGGGTCACGGGTTGCCAGCTCTGAAGTCAAAGCACCCCATGTCTGACTCTGGTGAGGCCACTTCTGGCTTGGGGGTCTTTGTGCACTGTCAGGGGGACAGAAGGCTGGGGACCTGTTCCAGGCAGACTCTTACCCAACTCATGAGGAGTATGTTTCCCTTGGGGGGAGTGGGTGTACTCTACCGGAAGTCCTGGCTTGCCAGGCACAGGTCCAGCCTAAGGACACAGTGCCTGGGTTGGAGGGCCAGGTTCAGGGTGTCCCCCTGACCTCGAGGAAGGGGCAACTGCTAACAGTGCCCCTACTGGGTTGTTTTCTGGGGGTAATGCTCCAGGTTGGAGGGTGCAGAGCCCCAGGAGGGGGGGCAGATAGAGGGTAGCCTCACCCTTGACCCCCTGTCCAGCCTAAGAGTACAGACCCTAGGCTGGTGTACCAGTTGCAGGATAGCACCCCTGAACTGGTGGTAGAATTGTGCGGGACACCTGCCACAGGTGCCCTGACAATTCTGGAGTCTGGCAGTACCGCTCCAGGTGGGAGGGTGAGGAGCCCCAGGGAGGGGGACAGGGTGTGGGAGAGCCCACCCCAGTCTCTTGTCCAGCACAGGATATGGCCCATAACCGGCAATGAACAGAGGAGCTACAGGGTTCAAGGATAACTATCAAATACAACAAAAATCCTTGGGTCTAAGTTATCTGAACAAACCAGACAAACATACACATAGGCAGTAACACAAGACCTAACTGAGGGAAAGATCCCTTTAGGAAGAAATCCCTCACCCACCTATGGTGGCATGCTTCATCATTTGGGACTCTCCTCCCAGAGGAAAAACCTAGTTCCTCTGAGGGCTACAACCCCCTCTCTGAGAGGGAGGAGCTCAGGGATGTTTTTCAACTACTCTAGCTGGATCTGCTAGATCCTCCAAATGAGACTGCTAGTGTGAGTGAGAAAGCATCGCAAAAGAATTAAAGTGAGTAAAGTGATGTTAAAACTGGCTAGAGAGAACCAAACGTGAGCTTTATTCAGGAGTTCTCGCTGTCAGGATTAAAAAACAGTGCACCTGCGGTATGGATTTAAACCGCACGTGCAAGTGATAGATTATGATCGACATGTTTCAGCCATGGGGCCCCCAACTCGGGACAGGCTTTCTTCAGGACCACTAAGATGCTGCTGCTAAGTGAATTGTGCGAAAAAAAGAAAAAAATATTAAATACTTTTAGTTGAGCACCCGGAACCAGAAATACTTGCGGTTCCTGTTCTATGGAAGGTACCCGTACCCGTAACAACTGGGTACGTTGCAGACCTCAACCTGGCAACAGCTCAGAGGGGAGGCACCGCTCTCTCCGTCGGTACCCCGGTCGGGCGGAGACTGTCGCGGGAGGTCAGATCCAGAGTGAAAAGCCAGGTCTTTAATACCTTCCTGAACCTAAGCAAGGAGGTGGCCGTTTTCAACTCCAGAGGTAAATGGTTCCAGTTTAGGGCCGTACAACGAACCAGACTCCTACCTCCCCAGGTCACCAGTCTGTGGAGGGAATAGCCAAATCTTGTGCAGAACTGGAATGAAGGGTCCTGCTAGTACAATTGCTTACGTTGAGCCTCACTCTTTTCTCATGCCCCACCCCTACGAGGGTGCTCCACCTGTTTCAGGTTTGACACCCCGACCTTACTGCTCCCTTATGTCTCTCTTAGATATAATACATACTGACACCTCCACTTGCCAATTGCAAGAATCCCTCCTGCTGCTACTTGTTTTAGGCATTCCACCTGTGCATGCTATCTTGTTCTTTTTCTCTTCTTTTTTTGTTTTCTTTTCCTTATCTTTCTCCTTTGTTCTGGGATGTTTAGGAGATACGGAGTTACTAGGCACTTTAAATGATATATATGCTCAATGCGAATTATGGTGTTTTTTCTCTGCCCTTCTTCTTCATTTGACCCCTATTTTCATATGGAATTGGGACCTTCTATGACACTGAACCTGCTATTGGCTTTGGTTTGTTCAAATGGTGCTGTATGATTATAACACTACCATGCTACAATCTCTGTCTTTGTCAATGTATTAAAAATATAATAAAGAGAGTCTGACAAAAAAATCCATGGAATGCTTCTCTAGTGCAGAGTAAGGCAACAAGCGATTTGCGCTGCCTTGCCTTACTCCACGTATATGAGGCCAGGCAAAGTGGCTTCGCGTGATCTCATAAACATGATTTTGAAGTTTGTGCCTCCGGAGCACAAAAAGTAATGCTACGGCAGCACAAGGGGTTCATAAATATGCCCCTAAATGTGCTGCTCTCAGAGCAGGTACAAACTCTGACAGTTTGCACCTGCTATGAGGAGAGCATAATAGCCAAAGACAGAGATGGGAATTGTGGCAGGGCTTTCCTGGTAATGCACAAGACGAGAGACCGCTCCTCAATCCATAAAACACCATTAGCAAAATATATATATACATATACATATAAGGCACCAGTTCTGTGCGGGATTAGTCACATGGACTCGTTGCTGAGGGGAGATGCTGAAGAGTTGAATTCTGAGTGCTGACCTGATAAAAGTATAAGGTATGCAGGGAAACTGTACTTGGCTTGACATAGTAAAAGCTTAGTGAAATAATACAGCCATTTAGGTTGAATGGCTGATTAGAGATACATTTGGTAGAATATAGGCAAACAGGCCAGGGATGTGTGATGAAATATGATTGAGTCTTCCTAACTTACATATTTTCTGCTGAGTTGTTTATAATAATCATCATGATACTGATATATGTATTATGGAGGTTAGTATTGCATAGTAAATGCCTCTATGTAAAATGCCAATCACTGTGTGTGCATATTGATTCAGAGTACACGGGCAGGGCTCTGTTTTATCAATACATACTGATAACAGATTTTCTGACAGGACTGTCCAATTCATAACCCTCAAACAGAGCATAACCAGCTAGAGGAGGGAAGAGAGACAACTGTCAGTTCTCTATTGTCTCCTAAAACAGCACATTTCCTTTTGGGGCAACGGGGATCTACCAGGTGTAACCCCAATAATATTGGGATGAATACAACAATGCAGTCAATGTGAGGTGTGGCCCCTGAGGGTCCATGATTTCAAAAACAAGTCACACACACAATCCCAAATGTGGATGTGAGGTATTTTACAAGCCTAGTGAGTAATAGGAAAGTCATCTCCTTGGTTTGCTGAGCGGTTAACATTTAGAAAGCAACTGCCCAAATCGCTAATACAGATTACTGAGTCTTTATGAGCAATAGCAGGATGACTGAGTAGATAGAGCTGAAGACAGTAGTAATATCAGAAAATGTGCACCATGCCCTTCTTGCCCATTTGATGTCAAGTGGATTCCCATTAACTAGGAGTTGGAACAGACCTTTTGCATACTACTGATGCTTTCTATTCAAGGAATGAAAAAGAGGCAATGGATGCAGCAGGGCTATTCACTTTATGCAAGAGTTGAAGTACCAGACTGATTAGATAATTTTGTTTTCATTGGGGTGGCACTAACCTTTATGAAGGGTATGACCACATTGCGAGAGAGATTGCTAAATGTGATGCAGAATGTATGCTTAGGTCCTTTAACACTGCCATGGCAAACATGTCCTGCATTAGTCACCAACTCATTCTCAACCACCGTCTCCACCACCTACACACGTAGACCCTTCAAAATGCCTAACTAGCCTACTGGATGAGGAACAGGATACAAAACAGCTACAGGATTGCTATCCTCATTCAGCTAATACCAACACTAAGGACACACCTGCTGCAAGACCACAAAATACTGCTTGCTCTTCTCACACTATCGCCAAAGCATATTCTCTAATCTGTCTACTAATAAATACTCGATCGCTCTCTAAAAACAAACATCACATCTACGACCTTCTCACTGATGCAAAACCTGATCTACTATTCATAACTGAATCATGGTTGGGAGGTGATATGGTTCCAGTCCTGCATGAAGCCATTCCTCTAGGCTATCAAACGATCACCCACAATCGTATAGGCAAAAGAGGAGGTGGCCTAGCTGTTGTGTTCAGATAAACATTACATATCACTAAAGCTGATGACGTCTCCATAAAAGATTGTGAGGCACTTTTTACCAGATGCGATCCTACACCATCTTCCTCCTGTAACTTCCTGCTCCTTTACAGACCTCCACCTAGCAATGCAACATTCCCAGACACACTTCTAGACACGGTTTCAAACCTGATGACACTACATGCCAACCTATGCGTTCTGAGTGACTTCAACATTTGGTTTGACAAACCCAATATGCCCCTTCCAAAAAAACTAATCGCTGGCCTAGACTCACTGAACCTGCATCAGATCGTCCACAAACCCACCCACATCGCTGGACACATCCTAGATGTCATTTTTTCAAATACAGAACTAATTACCTTTCAAGCAAAGACTCCGGTCACATGGTCAGACCACCATTTGCTTGCCTTCCAACAGAAAACAACACTAAGCGATGCATCTAAAACCACCTTCCTTGCATCCACCTATCGACCGTGGAACAAACTCAATTTGGAAAACCACACAACAGAACAAAAAACAACAAGGGCCTTGGAGAAATACAGAGATAAAAAGATATAAAACAACAAATTAGTAAACTGCTACATGCCTGGCTCAAAAGCTAGCGCCAATCAAGATAAACTTTGCCTACAGAAAATTAAAGGATTATACAAGTCAGCCATCAAAGAAGCTAAGAAAAGATACTATTCAGACAGAATTCAAAATGCTAAATGTGCAAATAATCAATTCTATAAAATTCTCAATGAATTTCGTAAACCAAATTGCCTAGAAGGAGCTCATCCCGTTACTCAAGATTTCACAGACAAACTAGCAAATCATTACATGGCCAAAGCAGACACATTGGACTCATACTTAAAACAAAAACAAAGCACAAGCACTGACCCTTTTCCAAAACAACAATACAAGAATACTCAAACCCAGCCTCTCCGTTCCTTCCAACACATTTCACATGAATTTATGGACCTGGTCAGAGCAAGCAGGCCTGCTGCAGCCCTTCTGACCCGTGTCCACAGCAAACCTTCAAGATAATTCTTCTAACAAACTCTGCTGCCACACCATTAAGAAGATTCATAAACAATTCCTTAACTACCAGAATATTTCCAGAAGAACTCAAAAAGTCATACATACGCCCATTACTGAAGAAAACAAACTTGGACCCGCTGAACCCTGACAACTACAGACCGATTACAAATGGACCTTTCCTGGGCAAACTGATAGAAAGAGCAGCATTCGCCCAACTGTCACAATTCATTGAAGATAATGCCATACTTTCAGACTTCCAACAGCATTCCGTCCAGGAAGAGGCACAGAATCTGCCCTCGTAGCCATCTGGGATGACCTGTAGAACACAATTTACTGCAACGGGGTTGCTGCGCTACTTCTCTTGGACCTCTTGTCTGCCTTTGACACAGTTGACCATGACACTCTGATACAAAGACTCTACGAAGCCGGCATAGACGGGACTGCTCTAGACAGAATCACATCCTACCTTCGCAACAGAACTAATGTCATCCATACCCCCCTTTCTCGTCCAAACCATACTTCACCAATGCGGGGTCCCTCTAGGCTCTATCATCTCGCCCATGCTTTTCAACATCTACATGAAGTCATTACCAGCACTGATAATCAATTTCACCTCACGTGCTATAACTATGCAGATGACACGCAAATACTCCTTCAGCTGGAATGCCCCAAAGACATTGTAAACTCGCCAAATTTCAGCTGTATCAGAGCCGTGAATCAATAGATGACATGGAGCAATCTCAAATTGAATGCTTCCAAAACGGAAATATTCACATGTGGCGATTGGAAAAATGATGACCCGCGTGGCCTCATGATCTGGGAACACCGCCTAAAGTATTGAAGGAAGTAAGAAACCTCAGAATGACCATGGACTCCAAGCTATCAATCAATGCCCAAGTGGACAAACTAGAAAGATCAAGCTTTGTTATTATAAAAACTCTGCGACTAATCTTCCCCCATTTGGGATTTCCACACAAGGTCCAGGCTACCATCTCTCTTGTTCTGTCCAACAATCACCTTTAACATCTATGAAAAGACTACAACGGATTCAGAACTCGGCTGCCAGACTACTCTTGCTTACAAAACCTCAAGACCACATCTCCCCTGCCTTGAAAGCCCTGCATTGGTTTCCGGTTGCCAGAAGATCCACGTTCAAGCTGCTTTGTATCACAAACACAGCAATACATGGAACAGGACCGCTCTTCATCAAGAATAAAATCACTAAATACATTCAACAAAGGAATCCCCGCTCTAGAGTGGCACCTCGCTTCGAAATCCCAACGTACAAGAAAAAAACCATGGGTGGCACATCATTCTCTGTTCAAGCAGCCAAACTATAGAATCCTTTATCCCCAACAAAAGATCCACAGATAACCACCTTATCTCAGAAAACTACTCAAAAATTGGTTCTTCCCCCACATAACCACCATACGCAAACAGAAAGTTACAGCATATCCCTCTGTATATAAGCATTTATTTGGACTATAGATATGTACCTATATATGTGTATTGCTTTGTATAAACATGTATAATAATTATGTTTTGAAAAACATAGACATTCATTAGTTCTGCTCAACAATGTACATATTACTGACAGTTACATTATTCTATGTTTTTAACCTGTATATAAGTGACTGCATAAATAAGTAAATCTTTTATCATAACTATTTATATACAATTGCTTCACTATTGAATTACAAAAACAATATATATATTTAAAGTACAACAACTCTTGAAAGCTGGTCTTTATTAAATGCATCTTTAATCTACATAAACTACCTTCCTTATGCATATATATACATACCTTCCATGTACTCTTGTATCTATATATTTATTACTTTTCTTCTAATTCAACATATCCAATGCACTACCTATTTCTCACCCTATACCGCTATCGATATATCTTCTACCTCAACTCTCGGACTCATCTCAAACCTCATTCTACTACTCTTTCCAATGCACTGCCCTATTTCTCACCCTATACCTCTATCAATACACCCTCTACCTCCTCTCTCCCATTCATCCCAAACCCCATACCACTACTATGATCCCCAAAATAACCCTTTCTAGACTCTCCCCAACTTTACTCCTCCTTGCATCATCTCATACCTCTTTTACTATTCAGATCTCCCAAACAAGCCGTTCTAAATCCTTCCCTCTGACTCTTCCCCCTCTACATCTCTTTTAATCACCCCAAGCCTCCTCCTACTGCTATTGGCTCCATAAAAAAAAGAATTCTAAATCCTTCCCTCTTCTATCCCTCCACTATCCTTTTCAATCCAAATAACGGACTAACATGTCCACCACTCAAATTAATTTCATATTTCACTATACTAATTCACCACATATCCTTTATGGGTTCCGAAGTAGCATGCTACTCTCTGAAAAAGCACTTCAACACCTCACCAGGGGTGGTAGCAAGTGCTATATAAATGCAGGCCTTTTCCCTCTTCCATCTCTCCACTATCCTTCTCAATCCAAATTACTGACTAACATATCCACCACTCAAATTGCTTTCATATTTCACTATACTAATTCGCCACTAATCCTTTATAGGTTCCGTTGTAGCGTGCTACTCATCGAAAAAGCACTTCAACACCCCATCAGGGGTAGCAAGCGCTATATAAATACAACCTTTTTCCCTCTTCTATCTGTTCATTCATGCCCTCACACCATTATCAGCACAACCAATCCTGTCACCCAAAAGCTTTGACAGAATGCCCATCTCAGTGGCAGGCTACAAAAGGACTCAAGGATCCTGAAGTCTATAAAAGCCAGACCCTGTCAATGAGAGGAAGCCTCTACTAGTGATCTGTGTTCCTGGTTCTTCAGCTGAGACAATCATCAAGCAGGATGATGAATTCATCTTCTCACAAGTTTTCTTTTGTGGCACATCTTCAAACTTCTTCTGCTGCATCAGTTCAAAGAATTTCCTACCATCCTTGAAACTCTTCATCGAATTCCCTTGCATCCTTGGAACTCTTAACTCTTCCAGCACTGTCATCATGAGCCGAGGTTAGTGATCACCTAGGGAGAGTTTGATTTATTTGTTTAGATTGTGAAACTGATGTCTGATTCTTGAACTGTCCCATTTGTCTATGTACTGTAACCCTGTCTCGCTTCTAAGTTGTGCTGTAACAACTGTCTCTTCCCCGAGTTTTTTTTTACAAATCCAGAGTTAAGATTTGTTTCTGTTTGATGCCTTGAGTTATGGAGCTTAAACAACTCTTTATAGGGTATTTGAACAGTATCATTCGCATGACGATTCCCTTGTTTCTACTGTGCCATCAAACATTTGATGCTTGCCACAATGCAACTACTGTTAGATACTTTTTCAGTTTCTGTATAATGTTACCATTCGTGTGAAATCCATGTAAAAGAAAAAACTGGACATAATTGAAATTGATGTAAGAGCAGAGAGTGACTGTAGTCTTGTGTTCCGTTTAGTACAAAAGAGCCCTCACTCATGAGAGAATGCAAACACTGGAGAGGCCCTCCATTTGAAGAGATGAGCAGTGCACTACACCCTAATGCCATCTCTATTTGCTTTTTCTCCCATCCCCTGCCCCTCCACATTACCAGTGGCTGAGATTAAATCACTCATTCCATCCATACATTTTAAAATACTTTTTTGTGTTATTTTCATGCAACTTTGCAGGGCAATCAAGTTTTGCGCTAGAAAGTAAATTTCAGGTAAACCTTTTGCACTAGTTTGCATCACTTTTGTGATGCACACTCGGAGCAAAATGTTTGTAAATATGACCCCTAGTTATTTCGCTGGATAGACTCTAATTTTATTAGTCATATGTTCACACTTGTTATGATATTACGTCTTAAGAAATAAATAATCTCAGTAGATTAAAAAAGGTGTTTAGCGTGAAACAGGAAACAGACCAAAAAATGAAAAACTGTTGTTCTTTCCAGCTTTTCTGAGAGTTGTTGTTCCACAGAAGTGCACCACGGATTATATTCTGCACTATACCGATTATGTACAAAAGCGATGTGAAGAAATAATGGTGTGAACAATATCCTGGATCCATTTTGTTCACCCACTGAGCACCTCTTTTAATGCTCAAGGGCCATATCTAGTGATACAACATTCACACTACACTGTATTAGTAATCATAATAATGTTCGTTACATTCAGGACAGGCCTGATTTCAGGCAAACAAGCCTGCATGAATAGGTGCAGCGCCATATTTTCATTTGAGAAGTGTTATGCTTTTAAACCTCCATGTTTTTTCTAGCGTTGTTCAAACTAGTAAGGCAGAGAAGCCAATGCAGGCACCATTGCGCCCTGGATTAATATTGGTGCCGAAAGAGACACCTGCCTGCACAAAAACAATTCTTAGAGGTGTTTTCCTTTTTCTAACTCCCCTTGCTGTGCTGTACTGTGTGGCACATTCCTGTCCTTTCCCTTGCACTGGTACCCTTTTGGCAGCCTAGCGCCAATGCAGGCACCCCTGCACCATGGTGCAAGGGTGCCTGTGTTGCATGCAGGATTGTTTTTGTGCCTACTCTAAAAAAACAGAGTAGAGCGCCCTTCTGTTAAACTAAACCTAATACTGCTGTTCAGAGACATTAAAACCCAACATTGTGAAGCACCATCACTACAAAAAACTACAATTGTGGCATTTTGCCATCATCCCATTGACTCTCATTACAAAATAACATAGTAACAAACATTCAAGAACATCCCAAAGACATCTGAGGAAAACTATTGATAAAATGGAAATGTGAGCCTGCCTGCTTTATTAATTAGGACAGTGGTTCTTAATCTTTTGACTTTTGACAACCCCATTGAGTTAGAATAGGAAACTTAGGACCCTAAGGAAATTTCTTTGATTTGTATTTCACCAAGCATACCCAAACAAGTGTATAGTATGTGAACTCAGCACATCCGCTTTCTGCTGTAACTGCATGTTTAAATATGAGAGCGACTACACACTGGTATACGACACAGGTCATATACACAAATCAATAGGTAATCATGTGAAATCAGACATCTCAGCAGAAGTGGGGAGAGAGAAGTTAGTAACCGGTTTGACAGTGGCTTGTAAGGAGACAGGACAGCAATCAAGCTTGAATTGGACAAAGCTGGAAATCATACAGGGTCTTGTGTCAAAACATGACAAAGATAGCATTAGCCTAAAAGATAAAATACCAGGTGCTCATTACGCAAGGTACATGCTGCCTACTGGGAAGTGGTAATTTGCCTGTGGAAGTATTTCAGCTTTGCTGAAAAATACAAGCATGACCCATTTTCAATACAAGAAATGCAGAGGCTACGGGGCCTTTTCATGACATTGTCACGCAGTGCAGAGCAGCGCAGCAAGTCACCTTGCTGCACTGCATGACTGAGAAAGGACAGGAATGCGCTATATTTCAGGCAATACGACACATTCCTGCCGTTTCCTCTGCGCTGGCACCCATTTGGCAGCCTAGCGCCAATGCAGGTTCCCTTGCCTTTGTTGCAGGCAGGATTGTTTTTGTGCAGGAAGGTTAACCTTCCTGCGCAAAAACACTCCTGAGAGGCATTTCCCTCTTTTTATGTGCTGCAGAATACATAGAAAAATGATGTAACAAGGAGAAATAAATATATTTCTCCATGTTACGCTTCTCCTGGGAAGACTTATCTTTTTGGCGCATTCCCAGGTTTACCAATCCTGGTAAATCTGGGAATGTGTCAAAAACCATGGGAGTTGAGTGGGAACACACACGCAACCCCCATGGAACGCCTTCCCAGGGCAGAGTGAGGCAACACAGTAATCTGTGCTGCGTTGCCTTCCTCCAGATTGACTGATGGAGCCACTCAGGGCTACGCAAAGTGGCCTTGAGTGACTGCATAAATCTGACTTAAGGATTGTGTTGCTCTTGCACCACGTTGTGTGGTGCAACAGCAACACAAACCAGCTCATAAATAGGCCCCTAAGAGTCTGTACATGCCTGCCCAGGTAAGGAACAGGGATGGAGAATGGGCAGTCTACCTGGTCATACATGCATAGATCACTAAGTGCTTAGAACACTGGATCTAGAAAATCGTAAGAAAATAAAATTATATTACAGGTTGGAGCATGTTTGAATGTGATCAGTAACTGATGCATTCATATATGCTGTGTCCTGAGCTAGCAATCAGTTAAAAAGCATATTATTATATATAAACATATCTATTATTATTACATATTTTAAATCGATTGGGGAGGCAATACAGTAGACTCATAGGATTATTGGTACAGTTATTACTATATCCTCGTAGGAGAAACCACCTTCCCTAGTCAAAGGACCTCAGTCTATTCCCTCTCCAATTGTATGCAAATAGTGAATAATGTAACATTATGTTTCCTTATCTCCTAGGCCAAACACTCCTTATCAAATTCAAAGAGTGTCTATGTTATTTAATTGGGTCTTGTCTTTCAGTATGTATGCCTCTCAAGGCCATATCTTGTTAGAATGAGTAAGATACCAGCAAAGTAATCTCTCATCAAAATGTATTTAAATGCAAAAGAAATTACCTTTACTGATGCGAAAATATATAGTTGTGGTTATGAGTTTTTAATTAGGTGAACTGAGGGTTTGGCAAGAAGTGCTGAGTGTGAGGTAAGTGGCACATAACTCAGAAAGGGCAGCTGTGCAGGGTTCCGGAACTTCATTAATTTGAACGGAACCAGGGTGAGGCCTGCCCTTTCACAGTTAAATGTAAAGGGAGACCTGGGGAAGAGCACCCTTTTATTTCATGTGTTCGCTTTGAAAACACTTTGGCACCAGCCCAATGGGGGATGGGGGTGAGTGGGGGCTGATCCCAGAACTAGTTTGCTCTCTGTGAGGAGGAGGGGACTGCTCATTTCCCTAAACACCGATATCTGGCACTCAAACCACTTTCAAAGACAGAAAGGCTGCGCCATCTTGAATTTTACTTAGAATAGTACACTGTGGGATCGTTTGCAGTACAGCTAACAGGCTGCAAAAGGCTATGGTTTGCCCTAGGCAACGTTTTCTTCATCGATTAAGGAGTGTCCAAGATCCACCCCCAGTCACTGACCAGTAAATCTTACAAAAATGGCACATCACTCACAGCTCACCAGAATACTTTCTGGACCTGCAGAAGAACAGAAGAGAACTTGACCTGCTGTTTGAAAACTATATGGAAAGCTGAAGAGCCCCTACCTGCTCCCACTAGTAAGGACTATGAAGTGGACTCCAGGGTTAGTTGGCTGACTTCATGTTTGGCTACAGGGACACAACAACCACAAGTTGCCTTTTTCCTGAAGTACCCAGCTGGCCATTAGAAGTGACATCTGAACTTGACCCTGTTGGTGGCCTCTGCTGGACCCCTAAGTGCTGTCCCGAGGTCTTATAAGCCTTAGACGTGACAAATAGGCAGTACCAGAAACTCTGAAAAATTGAGACTTAAAAGGTTTTTGGACTTGCAAAACCATCATAACTTCAGCCCCACCTCGCAGAGACTGTGGCCGATATTGACAGGGCTTTGTTGGATACAGCTCCATGCTTCCCTCCTGGAGGATTTTGGGCTTCATAAAAAGGACTGACCTACGGTAGAAATGTTGCCCATACGAAGGAGCAAATAGTATATACTGAACACAAGAAGTTTGGCGGAATTTCTTCTGTTTGGAGTTTTTCCCGCCAAAACCAATGACTTCACCAGGCCTTCTTCTATTGAGTATCTAGTTTCAAGAGAAATTCAGAAGATGAAGCCTGTAACCTTTCCCCGATGGGAGATTTTGACTTCCTTTTCAAAGACTGTTAGAAGGTAAAATCTTTAAATAAGGCGAACCTGCTTGGTGTATCTAACCCGTTTTCCATTCCAGTCAGCCTGAAATCCTGCTTGGCGCTTCACGTTTTCTTGGTGCTTTTTCCCTTAAATCTTTATGGTACTTCTGGTTCCACTTATATGATTTTTCTTGTTTTGGTATCATTATATTCATTGAATATTTCTCTATCTCTATAAATTGGTTATGGGTTTTTTATTGCATTGTATTTTGACTGTTTAACTGTTTTGTTATCGCTAAATACTTTACAAATTTTCCTAAATTAAGCCCATATGCTCTGTGTCACACAACCCAAAAAGCCCATACCAATTACTTAAAGGCTCAGTCTCAGGAGTCAGCGAGTGGAAGACAATTTGTTTAAGTTTAAACCTTTATTGGCATTTGCTGAAATAATAAATGTATGAGAAATGATGTAATAGCAAAATGTGTACATGGATATCCACTCACATTCCTGAATTAATCCCTGAGCACATTTATTACTACATTCTCAGCCTTTTCAAAACTAGGAAAAAAGAGAAATACTGTACTGGCTAAGTATTCCAATATAATAATCCCACAGTGCCAGGATGAAGTTGAATATTTTTGGAACAATTGGTGAACCAATCCTGACATGTCCACTTGAGTGACTAATAGCCCCTATCAACGATGCTATTGTACACCAATTTTTACATCCACATGTGGTAATGATTGTCCCTGAGAAAGTTTTACCGGCTGGAAAAAAACCTAGCACTCAAAATTGGATGGTGTGGTACCGGAATATCGTAGTCAGAATATCGTCTTATGTAAATATTGTGTCCTAATTATCATCTACAAAAATATAGCAAATCTTCACCCAATCACACACTATTTTTGTAAGTGATATTTGGGACAGAATATTTATGTAACATGACATTTCTATAAAAGATACTCTGAAGTATAATCGAATGAGATCACCAGTGTCACAGATATCAATGAAAACCTACCCATGAAAACAAGTACAAAAATGGTCTATGAAGTGGGTTTTCGTCACACTCAAGATGCCTTAAAAGAAAGATGGAACACAAATACTGATAATGTTGCATAAGATTATTTCATCTAGTTAAATTCAATTCCTCAATACCTCCAGGCTGTTCTGAATTCAAAAGAAAAACATTTTGTTCAAGACAACTTGAAAATACCCAAAAGCTAATGAATGTAATTGCAGACTGACAGCCAGGACAAGATAAATACACTCTAATGTGTGAATTTCACATTTAAATAGCAAAGGACTCGTATGTTGAATGAAAATGAGGTAGTGGGCCCAGTGGAAGCCACATATGGAATAGAGTATTTGTAAAGCCATCTCTTCAATAAATGTCGTAAACAATTTTTGAAATGTGTTTCGTATTGACATCACAGCGTTCTCCGACAAACCAGAAAATGGCAGCTTTGAGGGAATTTTGAGCAATGGGGTGGAACACTTGGACTAGAAAAAGTCGTAGAGCATTTCTGGATGCTTTGTGACTTATTTTTTAAAAGAATTGACAGGAGCCAGAGAGTCACACCAGCAATCCCTCCCGAAAAAGATTGAGGGCCCGATTACAGGTTTGTTGGACACACAGCCAACCCACGGCGGCCGAGAGAACACTGCCAAGCCGGCGGCATCCCGACCACCATTTCACAAGTTTACCGCTTGGCTGGCAGTGTGCCGGCGGCCCAGTCACGACAGAGGCATGCTCCACTCTAAGAGAGAGACTGAAGGCAATGCCAGCTGCATTGCTGCCCCTCCAGCAAATCAGGCGCACTGTTGCCATGCACCATATCGTGCAAGGCAAACAGTGCGCTTCTGACAGTACAGGCATGGGGGGGCACAACATGTACCCCTGGCCACAACCTTCATGGGCTAATTCTCCCTGGGTCCCTTTTTGTGGCCCTTTACCTGCTTTTCCACTTACCTTTTCATGGTGGGGTCACCATCATGAAAAGGTCAGCGAAAAGGCAGATCACCCCTGTCCACACCGCCACCACCGCAAGAGGCCCTATCTTGGTGGCGGGGGTGGTCTGGAGGCAGCCAGACCGCAAAGTCATAATCAGCCCCTTAGTTTTTAAATCACTCTTAGATCAGATGATCAAATGCCACTTTTCTGTTTCATCAAATTTTAACTACAGGCTTGAAAAGATGGCAAGCATTTCTACTAAATGGATAAATACATAATTCCCTAATACATCTTCCCCAAAACAGCTACTGCCTAAAGTGTTTTAGTAGTTGAAGAAGCACTTCAGATTCTACAATGAATGAGGTCTAAAAAATACTTAAGGGAATCTCAAGATACAACATTAATTTTCATGTCCTTCAGTTAAGGAACACAATGTTGTGACACCTTGTATCTACAATGCAGCAGGAATAAAACAAACTCTTTCAATTAGAAATGAATAATCGCCTCCCACATAAGTGCATGTGAAGAGAAAATTAGACTAATTTTCATATGCTTTGTGCACGTATCCAGATAATGCCACTATCAGAATGTAAGAATTAAAAGGCTAATGAGGAAAATTGCTCTAATAAAAACAAGCAATCAGCACATGGTTTTGCTAGAAAGTATGCAAGAGAATCTTGGAAGCAAAGAGGTGAAGTAAGACACAAGAAACAACAAAAGCATATTACAAAACCATCCATCTTGATTTCCAAAGACTTATTACCAAGTCAGACTTGTAACTGACATGGCTAGTTATCATTCCAAAAATACCTAGATACCTAGCCCAAAATGTCAGATGTATATGATGACAGGTAATATAAAACAGACTTTAAATTCAAGGGGTTGTATAAGTTGAGCACACAGTCTTGAAATTTATGTAGTATCACACTATAGCCCAGTGCTGTGGTCTGTAACAGTTGTTAAAGGCACTCTAAAGTGCTGTAGGTCTGAGCAGTAGGCGGGGTGTAAAACAAGGGGGGGGGGACTTTAATGACAGGTATAGCCTGGGACAGAAAGACTGAAAGGCTACAAGAAAATTCCATCCACTGAGGGTAGAATTTTCTAAATGAAACAGAGAGAAAAAGAATGTAGACATTGGATTTTTGGAGTTTAAGGCTTACACAAGCAATAATCAGTCGTCTGCCTTTCCATAATTTTCAATGCATCTTCCACCATTCCATTGTACTCTTTTCATTTTATTGAGGTACTTAGCATTTTTCCTAAATTGTGGATCTATCCTAATTTGTGCACAAATACTTTCAGTTAACATGGCCTTCTAAAGAAAACATATGTGGTAAATATAATTTATTTATGTTGGGTTATTGCTTCGAGTCATGCATCCTGAGTTTCTTCAAGAAGAGGTTTACCTCCTTCCTTGGCCCATTGTACAATTGAACAAGGCAAAGTATTTCATAGTTTAAGTTATTCCATTTTGGAGAGATGCATTTTCTAGAGAAGACCAATTGAACACCTGGGCCTCAGCCAAGAAACCATTTGTATGTATAAGTTTCTCTTGGACACTCATATGTATAGTTTTCAGACTGCTTGGAATTAATTGGAGGAGATCTTGCAGCCTGAAACCCCTTTTACTCATACTTAATATTACCTACAGTGCATTAATATACAGAGGGAATACATCCAATGCAAGGGGTGATAAATAGTTTTTATGGGTGTAGTAGCCCTTGACTGTTTGTTAGCAAGCACAAATACTTGAGTTTGTGGGTATTCATAAATTCATCTGAGACCCCTTCCCAGCTAGGAAATATTTGGGGTTTCAGTCTTCCAATGACAAATGTAAATCCCTTTCTAAATTTAGGTGTGTACGGTAATTTATCTAGGACTCTGCCTGTAAGGATGTTAATGAAACAGCAAGCTCTCTGGTCCTAGTTTCATGCATTTATTTTGGAATCGTCTCCTTAGATGTTTTAAATGAAGTTGATCCTCCTGATGCTTTTTGGAGTGTTGTATTTAACTTACATTTCCTTAAAGGAGTCATACCATTGAGGAGGAGTTTTTTCAACAAGGATATTCACTAAAAACAATTTAATCGCTAAGACACATGTGTATTGTATGAGGGTCCCTACCACATACACCTACTGGAACGGAGGCTAAGAGGCTTTATTTCCAATCCCAATACATCTGTGAAAGGATTGTACTGAAATTGTACATCAGTTTTTAAGAAAATACTAAAAGGCTAAATATTAGTAAGGGGACTCAAATATGGTTTATTAAAACACATACACACTTAGACAGACACAAACACACACACTCAATCCATGTCAACTGAATTCAGAGATAATAAAAACATAATATATCCTAATACATTTAACAACAAGTTTATCATTCATTCATGCAACAGCACCATGCGACCATTTATACCGCATGTTAGGTTTAATGGTATGGGCATAGTTCTTAACTATCACAGGTGTTGCATGACCAGGGAAGTGCGGTAATATGTGATAACTTTGTTTTCCAAAATATCTTTTGAAAAAATTACTTCAGACAAATATTGTGTAAAATAACATTGTTTTTCCATAACATCCTGGATCAAATTTATGATTGGATTCTATGGCACAAAAACTAAATCTGGCTTATAAATATATTTATATATTTATTTGTATTTTGCAAAGATAGGTCGAATGTAGCGGCTATAATGTTCCACTGAAGAACATTTTGTGAAACATTGAAAACATATTGTGAATACTTTGGAATGGTAAATGGACATTTATATACACACACAAAACCTACTGGCAGTGTTTTTGACTTGCCTATATCTTTTGAGCTAGTTGACAAATCTTCACGACATTTTACAAAAAAAGTGTGTGTCATAGGAAGTCTTGTTGTGCATGGGAAGTTTCAAGGTGATCTGTTGAGCAGGGGCCGAGAAAAAGGGGGCTAAAATAAAGTGTGTTTTCCTATTTTAATTCCCATAGGACGCGCAGTCGAACCAACAGCCAGAAGTGCTGGATGGAATTACACCAAATTTGGCAGAAAGGTAGATGTTGTTATGCAGATTGTGCTTTTTGTTATTTGGTGCAAATCTGTGCAGTAGTTTTTGAGAAATTTAAGAAGAAAAAGTTAGTGAAATCTCTGGCCGTGAAGCCTTCGTGAAAAAAGATGAGCTTGTGCAGGGAAATGCACAGCTCTGATTTGCTGCCAACACTTCTGGCAGCAACAGTGCTGGCAGCCATCTTGGAACTCGGCTTCACCGAGTCCCAAAAAAAGAAAAGGGGGCAGGGTGGGAATACCCTCACCCCCAAGGCAAGAGGCGCATTTGCAGAGTTGTGGAAAAAGGGGCAAGGCCTTCGACCACCTCTCAACAATTCCACTGTGTGGGGCTTACTGAAGGTAACAGGAGGGCTAATTCACCCCTAAGGACCCTCAGGAGCGAAGGGACTTTATCCCCCAACCAAGAGCTCGCCAGGAGGTGCGTTTCTTTTTTATTTTATTTTAGGAAGGGGGTTGTGTGGCACCCCTTTCCTTGACCCTTTTGGGCCCTGGGGATGCCATCTCCCGTCGCCTCACTAATTGTTTTTATTATTAGAATAAATAGGGAGGGGGGCGCGCGGCACCCCTCCCCAGGCCGATTACTGCCGAGGGAGCCCATCCCCCGAGGCCTGGCAATTTTTTTTTTTTTAAGAGAGGTGGACCGAGCGGCCCCCCTCACCAGGCTGATTTTGCCCCCAGGGACCTCATCCCCGGGGCCCAGCCATTTTTTTATATAAAAAAAAGGGAGTGGCGCTTGGTGGCCCCCTCCCGGCCTGTTTTTTGGGGTGGGCACCCCAGGACATTGCTGGAGCTGGCCCTTGGGGATGGCTGTCCCCAGGGCCATTTACGACTCCAGGAGGGGGCCTGCGTGGCCCCTCTCCCATATTTCAAATAGCCCCAGGGAAGTGGCAGTCCCTGGGGCTCCATGGGCTGGAGCCCCCCCACGCCTGTTTCTAAATTTAGCCCCAGCTAGGTGGCGGTCCTTGGGGCTGCAGGGGGGCCATGTGGCCCCCAGCATTTAAGATAATTAGCCCCAGGGAGGTGGTGGTCCCTGGGGCTGTGTGGGGGGCAGGAGCCCCCATGCATTTTTGATCAATAAAGGCCCGGGGAGGTGGTGGTCCCCGGGGCTGTAGGGGGCCGCGTAGCCCCTCGCATTCAATCTATAGGGAGGTGAGGTGGCGGTCCCCGCATCAATTTTTATCATTGCCATCTGGGACCTGGCCCATCCGGGGGCTTAAAGAAAACCCGCGCTTCGTTTTTAAAAACATTTCGGCCGGATTCGCAGATCCAACACAAGTCCCGCCACAATTAATTTTTTTATGCATTTTTGGGCTCTGGGGTTCCCTGTGGGACCCCCTGAGTAGGCTTAAGGGTCAGGGTTTTTCTACCCTGACCCCTTTTCTTGATTTTTAACTTTTTTTACCTTTTTTCTTGGGACTCGATTTAACAGAGTCACAAGATAGCTGCCAACACTTCCTGGTTTGAAGTGTTGGCAGCCAATCAGATTGCATGCACTCATTCGTGAGGGTTCGGGATCCTCCTCTTCCCCAGTTGTTTATATGAGGAATATTTAAATTTCTCGGGAACTACTGAACAGATTTACACCATTTAACAAAAAGAGTGCTTTCTGAACAAAGAGCTGTCTTTTTGCCAAATTTGGTGTAATTCCGTTGAGCAGTTCGGGCTGTAGCTGTGTCTAAAGTTTCCTATGGAAATTAACATGGAGAAAACGTGTTTTGGGACCCCCCCTTTTTCTCAGCCCCTGCTTGACGAATCACTCCGAAACTTTCAACACAACAGCTGACTAGACCGCCCCATTAGTTTAAAAAAATTTGCAAAGATTCATCAAACGACACCAAAGATATTGGCAAATCAGAAAATGCTTTTCCAATGGAAACTAGGTCCTAACTATAACTACCTACTGGATATATATATATTTTTTTTCACTGAAACAAATCCAAAGGTTAAAGTAACATTATAGTAGGTTAAATGTTCAATGACAATATAACATAATAAACTCAAAAAGCCACACCCCAGAAGCTTAGTGTTTTTCAGGGGGCGGGGGCACGCAACATCCCTCCCCGGGCAAATTTTGGCTCTGGGGAGCCTGGGGCCCAGAGTGTTTATGAGAGGGAAGGGGGCACGTATCTATATTTATGTGTATGTTTGTATATATATATATATATATATATATATATGTATATATATATATATATGTATGTGTGTATATGTATTACCTACTGGCGGTCGCCAGTAGGTAGTTATAATAGTTAGGACCTAGTTTCCATAGGAAAAGCATTTTTTGATTTGCCAATATCTAAACGCTGTTTGATGAATTTTCGCAAAATTTTCCAAACTAATGACCAGCTCAGGTCAGCTCCTGTCTTGAAAGTTTGGGGGTGATTCGTCAAGTGGGGCTGAGAAAAACAGGGGTCCCAAAACATGTTTTCCCCATGTTAATTTCCATAGGAATTTTTGGAACAAGCTACAGCCCGAACTGCTGAACGGAATTACACCAAATTTGGCAAAAAGGGAGCTCTTGTTCAGAAAGCGACCTTTTTAGGTCGAGCCTCGAGTAGCGCGCAAGCGCTGCTTAGAGGCGAAGACTTAATGTAGTCGAGTTTGAAAAGCAGTCCAACAAACGCTCGTAGCGCCGTGGCTGGCCTTTTGAGATGGGTACGCGCGGCAACATATGTTTCCAATTATCGTGCCCAGACGCGGGCGCGATAAGTGGAAACACATGTCTGCCGCGCGTACACATCCAAAGGCCAGCCACGACGCACTGAGCGTCTGGTCAGCTGAGCGTCTCGTCAGCTGAGCAGGCTGCCGCGCTCGCTCGCCCCCGCTCCTCTGTGGTGCGCGCGCACCACTCGCGGGCTTTTTTTTTTTATTTCAGTGCGCCACGCGTGCTTTAAGTTTCACAATGGCGGCGGCCTCACTCAGCACTCGCGTCCCGCGAGTGCTGTGTGAGGCCGCCGCCATTGTGAAACTGCCCTTTGTCTACTGTGTCTTTTGTGCTCTAGGTCCATCGGAGTCCGTTTGTAACATCATCACGAGTCTAGGATTGGCGAAGTAGGATTTGAACAATACGGCGCGCCTTGTCTCGGAGTCTGGAAGATTCTGCCAGCGCATAGTGAGTGTAGTAAACCGGATAGCCACCGGAAGAGGCGACCCGTAGCCAGCGAGTTTAAATCAGGACAGAGCAAGATAATGAAGCCAGCGTAAGTGAAAACACTGCTGTTCTGGGAGCGCTCCCCGATTACATTATTTTTTCCAGTCTCTGAATTCCCCCTTTCCTTCTGACTGCCCCTTCCTTTAACCCCACGTTCTCATTTCTCTCCCACTGATTGCTATCCTTCTCTCTGTCGATCTCTCGCTGCCATCTTTTCACTCCTGCGTTGCCATCGCCCGTATCCTTCTGTGGGCGCCTCCTTCATTTGTAGTTTTGTATCTCATTTGCCCCTTTATTCATTTATGTATTTTAATGTAGTGCAGACCTTATCCAAAGGTGTTAGGGTGCTTTACAATAAAAATGCATCATTGCATAATGTACAAATTTACGGAGTCCTTATGTAATGTAACTGGTTCGATTTTAAAGCGCTCTGACACCTTCAGGTAAGGTCCGAACTATATAAAAACGCATAAATAAATATCGTTGCAAATGCACAAAATTACATTACGCCCTGCTTGATTGTTAAATGCTTGGCAATAAATGGTGTAAGATTCAAGGTATTCACCCCGATGTTTCCATCAACTTATTTCTGCTTTTTGTGTGTGTTTGGAGGGAGGGAGGGGGGGGGTCATCTGGAGGTTTATCACAATCTTCTGCCATTTCTCGGGCCCGCGCTTCTTGGTCGTCGACATTGTCACCAGAAGCTCCTTGAGCTGCCCCTCCCCCAAACAAGCTGGAGATGGCTGGGATTCTCCTCCCCCCCCAGGAGAATAATGGACACACACTCGCATAGATCTCCGTCCTTCCTCCCGGTATAAAGGTGGAAAAATGCAGAAGCTCTGATGTTATCCTAATTGCATTAAGCGTTGTGGGATTTATTCTGAAGAAATGCAGCCTTTTGATCAGGACACTTTATACAGCAATTATAAAATGTCACCTTACTAAGGTTTGGGCCACATCGATGCATGTCTTAACCGCCAGCATGCGAACAAATTTGCTTTGTGCAAAACTTTCTTTTTTTCTGTTTTTACAAGCAGGACTGACAAAACGCAAAAGCAAGTAAAAGTCAGAAATGTTTTGGCTTCTCATACCTAACATGGGGAAGCTTGGGATGTGTGCACATGACCAACTTTTTTTGTCGGTAGCAATATCACATTGAATGTCACATAGACAGGAATCATATATATATATACACAGACTAAAATACAGCAATTACACATGCATCCACACATCACAAAACGTTGCTGTTCTGCCATTAACTTACTCCTATTCTTCCATGCTATGGTGAACAAGACGAGCCATTGCGTGACACGGTACTTGTTTCATGGGGAACCGGGTTCGATTCTAGGCAGGGATGCTTAACATCCTGTGTTTCTGGGCAAGTTACTTAATCTCCCCGTGCCTAACAAAATGAATGTGTCCATCTGTAATGCAACTGGTGCACATGTAAAGTGCTCTGGCTTATTCCTTGACTTTGAAAATGTGTTTATTCGAAAAATGGAATACTGCGTGACAACGTAAAGCAAGGGCATATGTCCATTTACTAAGGTATTCTCTTCTAAGCACTATGCGTGCCAAAGATCACACAAACTGCCAGCAGGGACTCATCACATGAACAGATTAAAACTGGGAAGGAAAAGACTGTCTTGAGAAACTTTCTGATCTCTGCGGTTGTCAGCCAGTTGCTGTAGATGGCTAGATTAGGATCTTTATAACAAGGCTGCTTTTCACTTCGTTAGCTCCTCCTGGTTTCCTTTCGTAACTGTAGGACACACGCTACGTTTTCACACAACAGCAGACCTTTTGGCTCCTTCCCCTCCCCCACCCCCCCCCACCTCCACCCCCTGGACAAATGCTAATCCACTAGGATTTATTCACACTGCTACACAAGGCAGCGTAAAAACAACGTTTTTGAGCTGCACCTATGTATCTTTAAACTTATATTACAGCTTTACGGTACATTTATAGCTTTTATTTAATTTAGGCAGATACATTGCTTTGGATTAACTTTACACACGGGACTGCAAGTTAATGCACGCAAATGGGTTTTTAATTCTGTGCTTTTTATCTGTATTATAGCGCCTTTTATTCACTAATTTTCTGTTTTGCACGCAAAAGTTCTTTCTAAAGCAGTGTGAGAACACCTATTGCATTGCATATTCTCTATCTCAGTGCAAGCATAATAGTTAGCAAACAACAAGCAATTAATTTAATATTTACAAATAACAGGCAGTTGGGGCATACATGCTACTTGCTACCAAATGGGTGTTTGAACACATAACAAACTAGAAAAAGAAAATGCAATGTATTCACTAGCATAATTAGGATAATTGTTTGTGTCTCATCATTTCCTTTGTTTCAGTTACAAAAATATTAGATATACATTTTACAAATATTTTGTTTACAAAACTTTCATATTAGTCTACAGAAAAATATATAACAAACCATGGTGTAGCACCCAGGAAAATATGCTACATGGCTAAATACTTAAAAGGTCCCAAAAGCGAGACCTATTGGCTATGCCAATGCTTGTTTTAAAATGGTGTAAATCCATTCAGTAGTTCCTGAGAAATGTAAAAAATTAAAATATTGATATCTGAGCACCAAGGAGGATTCGCAAACCATCCCGAGCACGAGCTTCATTCTGATTGGCTGCCAACACTCCAAACCAGAATGTGTTGGCAGCCATCTTATGACTCGGTAACCGAGTCACAAGAAAAAGGGAAAAAAAAGTAAAAAATTAAGAAAAGGGGGCAGGGTAGAAACACCCTGACCCCCTAGGCCTGCTCAGGGGGTCCCACAGGGACCCCCCGGCCCAAAAAAAGCATTTTTTTTTATTTTCGGCCTTAGTCGCGCTGGGTGCACGAATCCGGAAGGAAAAAAAAAAATATGAAGTGCGGTCTCCCGCACTTCGTTTTCTTAAAGCCCCCGGGTGGGCCATGTCCCGGGGGCAATATTTAATAATGGTGTATGAATAGCGTTTGAAATCCACCACGGCAACTGGTGGATTTAAAACACTGGTAGTGTTTACGAGTCCATCATTCTGGAAGGTGGAAATTCTAAATCAGCCTGTCGGGATGCAGTGCTTTGCAGTCAGAGGCAGTCTGGCGAGATAATGGTAGTTGTACATGTAGCGGTGGCCGCTTCACTTTGGTGTTTACGGTGGGTCATAGGGCGGTACTTCACCTGGGCAGCACAGCATCAGTGTGTGAAAAATGTATGGCAAAATACGGAGACGCCTGTAAGCAGCGCATCCACAGGCAGGTCGCGTAGACATTAAATGGGAGGAGGGAGCGGGCAAACAGTGCAGTGACAGGCAGTTCGGAGACAGGGAGATGACAAGCAAGTAGAAATCACGGAAGTTCGCGTAGTGTGGGATACCCGACCCTACGGCCGTGGAAATTCCCAATAAGTGGAGGAGTCGGTTGATACATGGAAAACAGAGAGGACGCTGGCCACCCAGGAACCTGCAGGACACACACGGAGTTGGACAGTGTAGGAGCATGAATACCCGAAGCCCTGCAGCCAACAGGCAGGGACTGTGGGAGGGGCAAAGGGAGGGGACTTCCAGCAGGGCAGCCACTGAGTACCGCTGGAGGTTCCCCTCCGGTGCTATACTGCCTCCACTGAAGAGCGGTGTGCTGCACTACAGCAGGGACAGGCATCTCTCCTCGCAGAGGCTGCCTCGTCCACCAGGGTCTGCAGTCGGAGCAGCACCGGGAGCGCTGGGCAGCACCCCGAGCCGGACCTGTGCCAGTCCCTGCTGTGCAGTCACCGCGAGTGGCTGGCGCAGAAGAAGTAGGATGCTCCCTGTACCAAGTTTCAAACGGCAGCCGGTGCTCTGGCAGATGAACGCAGAGGCGCCTCCCTGGATTTGGATGGTCCCTGCCCCTGCGGGTCTCTTTCGAATAGGTGCTGTGCCCCCGCCCTTTCTGGTCTCCTCTCCGTCTCCTTTTCCTGCAAGGGATACCCAGCTGGCAGGTGCCCTGCGACCCCTTCTTGCCGCTGATGCCCGTGCCCTCCGTACTGGAGCCCGCTGTCCATCAGTACACTCTGCCGAATGGACAGGTAATCTTCCCTGGACCGCTGTCTGCTCTGGCTCCCGCGGGGCTTCCTTCTGATGGGGGACCGTATCAGACAGAGATCAGAGATGTGAGCTCGCGCCTTCTTCATTATTTTTGATGTCTGCTGTGAATACCCACTGCATGGAGAGAAGTCTGCTCAGAATCCCGGGGATGCTGGTCCCAAGACGTTTTACAGCCATCCTATGTGCCCAGTGCAAACCCACCTTTCATTTTTACTGGGGGGATCATGATTACAAAACGAAATATCAGACATCCCGTCCCCTTACGCTTTTCCCATAATTCACTAATCGGTCCAGTCACCTGTATCATACTTTGCAGGTCATTAAAACCCCATTAAAACCGAGGGAGTCGACACGTATTTCACCCATGGGAGGGTGGTCGCCTACACTTGAAATGAACAGCGTAGATGTGCCATACACAGAAATACAGACGTGGGAAACTATTGAGAATGTCACCACAGTAAATGCTTTATGATTGGCATGGTGTAGAGAAACTGTATTATTTGACTGCTTGAGAGAAAAAAATAGAATAGCTATGTGTGTCCGAGTCCAGATCATTTAGGAATAAAAACGGAAGCAAATATATCCACCCTTTTCTAAGTGGTTTGTGGTCATTAAGCTTCGTTGTAAGTTGCAGGTTGCGGTTAGTGATTATTGCACTCAAAAGAGGCATCCGTTTTCTGGAGCAAGCATTTCGGCTCCCAGAGGGGAAAGCTCTCAACAGTATGAAATAATCATGAGGCATGTTTGATCATTCAGTAAAGCACTTCTGGATTTATTTATCCATTTTATTATTAGATATGACTCTGTACCCCTATGTATATCTCACAGATAACCACGAAAACATATACTCTAATAACCTGAGTGTGAATTTATTTTTTTGATATTTTTCCTTTTCCTGTTTCGATGATTGCTATTCGGAGGGTATGCGTGGTGTCGTGCCAGGCACTTGCCGCTAGAGGTACTTTATGTCAGCCAGTCATGTTTCTCAGATGTTTAGAAACCTGCAGCATCACAGTGCTTGTCCTTGCAGGCTTGCACCCAGCCACGCGGCGGATCTTTCCCGACTGTTTACCAAGTGATTTAGTGCTTAGTTAGGGGCTGAGAGGTGGTGGGGGGAGGGGCGTTGGGCGGGATATTAAAAGGCAATGCCTGAAAAATATCTACACATCGCAATGAATAAAACAACAGTTTGCGAAACTAACAATTCTAAAATGGGTTTATAAGTTTCTTGGCGATTCCTTATTTTTCAAAAAATGATTTGCTTGTATACTCACTGGGAGAGCGCTGATTGGCCATTTAAAAGTCACTGATTTCCTTAGAGCAGTTACTTTATTATGGTTGTTTATTTTCAGGGTTTGAAACCAGAACATATTGCCCTGAACCTTGGCTCCTCCACTTGCCCATTTGTTTGAGTTATACTGAGTGAGTCGCTTTTTCTCCCAGTGCTTTGGTTCCAATATCAGTAAATTCGAAAGCGCCTAAACATGATTTAATTGACATGGAGCGCTGTTAAAGAAAAAAAAAACAAGTTTGCGTGGTGTGCGCTTATTCCAGGAACTATTCAATAAACTTGCTTCCCGTTGCAGAAACTTGGTAGCGGGTAGGAATGTCCTGCCAAACACTTAAGTGAGGTATCAATTCATTGAATTTGGATCGTGGCTAGTAATAGGTTCCTTTTTTTAGAGACCTGACTTACGTTTTTACGTACTTGTAGTCATCCTGTGAGACCCGCCTTCAACTGCTGGTTTTTGATGATCACAGCGAGTCGATGCTAGATGGACAGATGGAAGCAGCACAAAGCACAGTGGAGATGCATAGCATAGAATAGTGTTGCAGAGAAGTGCAGGTTCATTGAGAAATCCCTCAGCGGTTTTGTTCATTACTCAAACCTGGTTTGACAGCCCCCCCATACGAAACTCTGGAAACCCTTCTCAATTTACATACAGATTCCTACCTCAGGATGTCCAAGTGAGATTTCCCACCTGACTAACCACTGAATTCGCCCCATGAGACCTGAGATTCTGTTCGTCAGCAGTGATTTTCAGGCGTGCTGCTTTGGCACGCGCCCTGTAGAAGCAGCTCATGAATAAACACTTTGTGTGTATAAATATATGCAATAAATATATGTGTGTGTGTGGATAGATAGATAGATGGATAGATAGATAGATTATTGCCAATGTAAATAAATGTGGCCCATAAGCCCACGTTATTTGGAGAAACTGTACAAATAAAGGCACATTGACACATTTATTACTACAGTGAAAAGGTAAAATTCCAGTTTGTTACCACAATATAACAACAGAGTGTACTGCCTGATTGGACATAACAATTTCCAGACCTGGCTCCTCAGCTCAAGACCTGGCTCTTCGGCTAAACAGATCTGCGCCGCCCCCTCCCCTCAGCGTTTTGAGGCCCTCACGGGTGAATAGCGCGCTTACAATTCCCTGATTGATTGATTGATTGTGCAAAAGGAAATGTCCTCCTCCTAGCCAGGAAGCTTTCTCAATGTGGATTTTCCATACTTTAGAAATATAATCCCTTCAACTCTGTTTTTGTTTGAACATATTTCGTTAAAAAAAATATACATGGACAAATGCCATGATATAAACCATACATGCAGATGCAGCGTATACTATGCTATATATATTACTATTGTTGAAGGAGGGCAGGCACATTATGAGTCACTCGAGGCTTTGCCTCTCGTGAGTCATGGCTCCTCCCCACAACACTCAACAGTGGCAATAAATAACCTTTTACACTCTTCATATTTGTGTATAGATACATATAAACATACATATAAGCTAAACTATGAACTCAATGAGACAATTAAAAAGAAGGAACCACTGAGGAGCACTTCTGGACCTAGTCAGGGGTATGAGCAGGGCCAATGGAATTATGTGACTGTTTGGCTGCACCGACTTTTGCACAATTATACATTTACCGCATTTGCCACATAATCCATCATCTGCGGCATAATCTGCAGATTTGAACAAAAAAAACATTGTTTCTAGCTCAAACGGCTCAAACGTTACCAAAAATGCAGCGACAAGTGTTACAGTGTGATGGAAGGCCCTGTGCAAACCTAGAATGGTCACCTGTTACTTATTGCTAAATGTGGGTATTAAATTGGTACTAATGGTGTGTAAACCACTCCTGCTTCTTTCTGCGCCTCTCTTGCCTCTTTCTGCATTTCTGTTGCTTCTTTCTGCAACCCTCATCCCTCTTTCACACCACTCTTCCCGCACCACCCTTCTTTCTTTCTGCACCTCTCTTTTTTCTTCTGTATCCCTCTTGCCGTCTCCTCCACCCCACTTCCCCCTTACTACATCTCTGTTGCTTCTTTATGCACTTCTCTTACTTGTTTCTGCACCTCTCTTGCATCTTTCTGCACCTCTGTTGCGTCTTTCTGTACCTCTATTGGTTCTTTCTCCACTTCTCTTTCTCTTTCTGCACCCTTCGCGCCTCTTTTAGCACCTCTGTTGCTTCCTTCTGCACTTCTCGTCCTTCTTTCTGCACCCCTCCTGCCTCTTTCTGTACCTCTCTTGCCTCTTTGTGCACCTCTTCTACCTTTTCTGTACTGCTCTTGCTTCTTTTTGCACCTCTGTTGGTTTTTTCTGCACTGCTCTTGCTTCTTTCTGCACATCTGTTGCTTCTTTCAGCAATTCTTTTGCATCTTTCTGCACTTGTCTTTCTTCTTTCTGCACCCCTCCTGCCTCTTTCTGTACTTCTCTTGCCTCTTTGTGCACCTCTTCTACCTTTTTATGTACCGCTCTTGCTTCTTTTTGCACCTCTGTTGGTCTTTTTGCACCTCTGCTGGTAATTTCTGCACTGCTCTTGCTTCTTTCTGCACCACACTTGCCTCTTTCTGCACTTCTCTGGCTTCTTTCCTCACCTCTGTTGCTTCTTTCAGCAATTCTTTTGCCTCTTTCTGCACTTCTCTTCCTTCTTTCTGCACCCATCCTGCCTCTTTCTGTACCTCTCTTGCCTCTTTCTGCACTCCTCTTGCCTCTTTTTGCACCTCTG
Organism: Calotriton arnoldi; assembly: GCA_963921515.1. Lineage (NCBI taxonomy): Eukaryota > Metazoa > Chordata > Amphibia > Caudata > Salamandridae > Calotriton > Calotriton arnoldi. The sequence continues at coordinate 1,706,196 of CAWUFW010000292.1, read as the reverse complement.
TTGGTTCATTCTGCACTGCTCTTGCTTCTTTCTACACCCCTCTTGCCTCTGTCTGTACCCCTCTTTTTTCTTTCTGCTCCTCTCGTGCCTCTTTATGCACCTGTTTCCTCTTTCTGCACCTTTCCTGCCTGTTTCTGCACCTATCTTGTCTCTTTCTGTACCTCTGTTGGTTCTTTCTGCACTTCTCTTGCTCTTTCTGCACCCTTCACGCCTCTTTCAGCACCTCTGTTGCTTCTTTCTGCACTTCTCTTCCTTCTTTCTGCACCCCTCCTGCCTCTTTCTGTACCTCTCTTGCCTCTTTGTGCACCTCCCCAACCTTTTTCTGCACCCCTCTTGCCTCTTTTAGAACCTCTGTTGGTTCTTTCTGCACTTCTCTTGGTTGTTTCTACACCTCTGTTGCTTCTTTAAGCAATTCTCTTGCCTCTTTCTGCACTTCTCTTGCTTGTTTCTGCACCTGTCTTACGTCTTTCTGTACCTCTCTTGCCTCTTTCTGTACCTCACTTGCTTCTTTCTGCACCCCTCCTGCCTCTTTTCTGCACTTCTCTTGCTTCTTTCCACACCTCTCTTACCTCTTTCTGCTCCTCTCTTGCCTCTTTCCTCACCCTTCTTCCCTTTTTGCATCCCTCTTGCTGCTGTTCTCTTGCCATTTTCTGCAATTCTCTTGCCTCTTTCTGTACCTCACTTGCCTCTTTCTGCACTTCTCTTGCTTCTTTCCCCACCTCTGTTGCTTCTTTCAGCAAATCTCTTGCCTCTTTCTGCACTTCTTTTGCTTGTTTCTGCACCTCTCTAGTGTCTTTATGCACCTCTGTTGCCTCTTTCTACACCTCACTTGCTTCTTTCTGCACCCCTCTTGCCTCTTTCTGCACCCCTATTTTATCTTTCTGCACCTCTCTTGCCTCTTTCTGCACCCCTGTTCCCTCTTTCTGCACCTCTCCTGTCTGTTTCTGCACCTCTCTTGCCTCTTTCTGTACCTCTCTTGCCTCTTTCTGTACCTCTGTTGGTTCTTTCTGCACTTCTCTTGCTCTTTCTGCACCCTTAGCGCCTCTTTCAGCACCTCTGTTGCTTCTTTCTGCACTTCTCTTCCTTCTTTCTGCACCCCTCCTGCCTCTTTCAGTACCTCTCTTGCCTCTTTGTTCACCTTTTCTACCTTTTTATGTACAGCTCTTGCTTCTTTTTGTACCTCTATTGGTTCTTTCTGCACTGCTCTTGTTTCTTTCTGCACCTCACTTGCCTCTTTCTGTACTTCTATTGCTTCTTTGTACACCTCTGTTGCTTCTTTCAACAATTCTCTTGCCTCTTTCTGCACTTCTTTTCCTTCTTTATGCACCCCTTCTGCCTCTTTCTGTACCTCTCTTGCCTCTTTGTGCACCTCTCCTACCTCTTTGTGCACCCCTCTTGCCTCTTTTTGCACCTCTGTTGGTTCTTTCTGCACTGCTTTTGCTTGTTTCTGCACCTCACTTGCCTCGTTCTGCACCTCTGTTGCCTCTTTCTGCACCTCACTTGCTTCTTTCTGCACCCTTCCTACCTCTTTCTGCACTTCTCTTGCTTCTTTCTACACCTCTCTTGCCTCTTTCTGCTATTCTCTTGCCTCTTTGTGAATTTCTCTTGCCTGTTTCTGCACCTCACTTCCTTCTTTCTGCACCCCTCCTGCCTCTTTGTGCACCTCTGTTGCCTCTTTGTGCACCTCTCTTGCCTCTTTCTGCACTTCACTTGCTTCTTTCTGCACCTCTCTTGCCTGTTTTGGCACCTCTGTTGCTTCTTTCTGCACTTCTCTTGCCTCTTTCTGCACCTCTGACTTAGAGGTAGTTTTAATCTCCCTGCCCTATTATGTATTAGGGCCTTACAGGGGAGGTCATGCCAATCACAGGGGTACCCCAACCCATAGTGTACCCTAGTGTATGTAGGTGTTTTCACTGTATTCTAAGTGTTTTTCAGCATAGCACTGACTCTGGGCCTGGTTAGTCAGAGTCAGTTACCACCAGTACCAGTCAGCGAAAAGTTGGGGGCACAGGATGACTTTGCAACAAGGCCTCTTTCTGCACCTCTGTTGGTTCTTTCTGCATATCTCTTGCTTCTTTCTGCACCTTTCTTCGTCTTTCTGGACTTCTGTTGCCTCTTTCTGCATTTCTCTTGCTTCTTTCGGCGCTTTTCTTCCTCATTCTGCACATGTCCTACCTCTGTAGGCATAGTTAGAAATTAGCATTTAAAAAACCTTTGAAATTCACTGAAAAAACCATAGGTTTCAGGGATGTTGTAGTTAGAAATTAGCATTTAAAAAAACCTTAGAAATTCACTGAAAAAACCATAGGTTTGAGTGACGTTACAGTTAGAAATTAGCATTTAAAAAACCTTTGAAATTCACTGAAAAAACATAGGTTTCAGGGACGTTATTGTTAGAAATTAGCATTTAAAAACCTTAGAAATTCACTGCAAAAACCACAGGTTTCAGGGACGTTATAGTTAGTTGGACATTTTATTCGTACAAAACCAGAAAAATTCGGCCGTTATAGTTAGTTGAGCTAACTATAACTATAAATGAAGCTGCAATAAAAAGTCTACAGAACCCACTCAGGGTGACAAAGGTTCGATAAATTGACTAATGATTCCAGCATGCACTATAATGGAGACTGCACTAAGCTACGCCCACTGAGGGCGGATATGAGCATGCAGAGCGTTCTGGGAGACTTTACACCAGCTGCCCATGAAGAAGAAGTTAGTACTTCGAAACGTGTCGGCAATGACATTTTAAAGACCGGGATAATTTTGTTGGTTGCCATGTTTTAATAAACCGGATGGTTTTCAACTGTGTGTCGAGTGCATCCTAAATTGCTTTGGGGCATTTTGTTGGACATATATATATATATTCACCCAAAAATGCCCCTGCATCAGAGATGCACTCCTCCAGCCAGTAAGTTTGAAACTCTTTTATTGCAAAGGAACAGGATTGCAGCTCCGCTTTAAATGTCCATCTGCCTGACGCGTTTCAGAGCATTCATGCTCTTTCTTCAGAGGCAGTTTAAAAGCACATCTCTTTTACATGTTCCCACAGTTCCCTGCATGCTTGATTAATTTATTGGCCTCCGGTGTGCCATTCTTAGTAGAATCAGTTCCGATGCACGCCGGAACTTGTAGTTACAATTCCATGCATAATATTCACCTCCAGTGGTTGTGTGCATTTCAAACAATTCCTGGACCGATAACAGCCCTCCAGTGGGCCTCAGAGCTGAAAGCTTGTTCCACGTTTGTGGCACCAGCTGCGCCATCCTTGTCCTGATCAGTTCAGGTCAGACGATCCCTTTACAATGTTTAAAGGCGGTGCGAACTCCCACGGCTGGACCAGCCGCGTGTAAATATTCACCCAAAAATGCCCCTGCATCAGAGACGCACTCCTCCAGCCAGTAAGTTTGAAACTCTTTTATTGCAAAGGAACAGGATTGCAGCTCCGCTTTAAATGTCCATCTGCCTGACGCGTTTCAGAGCATTTATGCTCTTTCTTCAGAGGCAGTTTAAAAGCACATCTCTTTTACATGTTCCCACAGTTCCCTGCGTGCTTGATTAATTTATTGGCCTCCGGTGTGCCATTCTTAGTAGAATCAGTTCCGATGCACGCCGGAACTTGTAGTTACAATTCCATGCATAATATTCACCTCCAGTGGTTGTGTGCATTTCAAACAATTCCTGGACCGATAACAGCCCTCCAGTGGGCCTCAGAGCTGAAAGCTTGTTCCACGTTTGTGGCACCAGCTGCGCTGTCCTTGTCCTGATCAGTTCAGGTCAGACGATCCCTTTACAATGTTTAAAGGCGGTGCGAACTCCCACGGCTGGACCAGCCGCGTGTAAATATTCACCCAAAAATGCCCCTGCATCAGAGACGCACTCCTCCAGCCAGTAAGTTTGAAACTCTTTTATTGCAAAGGAAATCCCAAGTGGGTCGTGAAGCCAGTTCCGCTGCTAAAACACCTCCGGTAATTTCACCACAGGCACATCCTGCTCCTAGCTGCCTTGTCCATTGGCGCTGCAGCACAGACTGCACAGCAGCTGGGCTCAACTCGCGGCTTAGGCAAAAGCCGCTAAACATCCAAACCCGCAGTCCGTGCTGCAGCGCCAATCGACGAGGCAACTAGGAGCAGGATGTGCCTGTGGTGAAATTAACGGAGGTGTTTTAGCAGCGGAACTGGCTTCACGACCCACTTGGGATTTCTATAAAAGTACCGAGGATGAAACCGGCGACTCACTGCAGTAAGATTCCAGCACTACAGGGACCATCGGGCCATACGAATGGCCACGCCCACTGAGGCGGGAAGTAATCATATATAAGGTGTGCTTGGAGAAAATATGCCTGTTTCGTTCTTCGCAAGTCCTTAACCCTGTGAAGAAGTGCTGCCCAAGCACGAAACGCGTCAGGGCTGGACTAAATCATGTGAGGCGGTTTGCTGTTCCTTCACTGCAATCTCCACTCAATAAAGCGGCAATACTTTACCTTCCTGTGTGGGCTCCCTTACTCCAGGCAAACTTGTGGGTTTGGATATATATATATATATATATATATATATATATATATATATATATATATATTCTACTCCATGACTCACACCAGCAAAGCACCTGGACACAGGTGTTGACATAATTAAAAAAACATTTATGGAATTATATATATACATATATATATATATAATTCACTGAAAATAACCAAAGTTTACAGGGACGTTTTAGTTAGGCTCAGGTTTCACTCGTACGAAACCAGTGAAATTCAACAGTTACAGTTAGCTGAGCTAACTATAACTCACGCCCCCATAATGCACTGCTTATGACCTCATATATCACATCACTCATGACATGGTCAGTGACATCACTGATGACATCAATGATGACTGTATAAGTGAGTGATTAGGTATCTCAGTGAATGTATGGGTGAGTGACTAGTTGTGTGAATATCTGTCTGTCAGTTGGTGTCTAAGTGGTTGTATGGGTGTGTGAGTGGGTACATGAGTTTCCTTATGGGTGAGTGATTGGTTGTCTGAGTACCTCTATGGGTGTTTGAGTGTCTGTGTCGCTGGGTGAGGCAGTGTGTGACTGCCTATATGGATGAGTGAGTCAGTGGCTGTATGGGTTAGTGAGTGTGCATGTGAGGGGCTGTATGGATGAGTGAGTGTGTGTATGGCTGTGTCAGTGAGAAAGTGCATGTGTCAGTGGTATATGGGTAAGTAACTGGGTATGTGAAAGGCAGCATAGGTGAGTAATCGAGTATGTGAGTGAATGAATGGGTGAGTGAGTGAATGTGAGAGTGGCTGTATGGTTGAGTGTGTGCTTGTGTCAATGACTGTATAGGTGTGTGTATGACATTAGAAATAGATAGGTTAACAGAAACAGATTAATGCAATACAATTTTTTTAATAAATACAGGTTAAGGGAAAGTCACAATTTATGAAAAGATGTTTTGGTTAAAATAATGTACCACATTGAAAAACTACAGGTCTGACTTAGACTTTAGCGGAGAGGGTACTCCATTGATGAACCAATGAAGTACCCTTTCGGCCAAAGTGAATTTCTTCCCCTCTTATTTAGAGTCGGGCAGAACTTCAATATGTAGACGGTGGAGAAACTCTGTCTCCACTGTTTGCACACACCTCTGACACCCTGAGGTTTGGCCATGTGTCTGCCCACCCTATCCAGTTCTTGCTTTCACATACTGCCATACAAAATATGGCAGAATTTGAAAGCAAAACTTTAAAATGACCCCAACACCATGGGAGAAAACTCCTATGACAAGGGAGATCATTGTTTTTATTTTATTTTCAAAAACAAATTCTCGCTTTGGGATTATGTTTTTTAAAATAATTTTTTTTTGTGAAAGTTTGACGTGCAGCTCTGTCAAGTTGTGTAACAACTGTTGCTGGAAATGGAAGAGATGTCCACTGGGTCGGCGGACATATTTAAATTAGGCAGGTGGAGTACCCTCGCCATGGCGGGAGTAAAGTACTCCGCCATGGTGACGGTACATAGTCTCCCTCCAAAATCTAAAACAGCCACTATTTTCTTGTAAAAGATGTTTTTGAAAAAGTACCTGTTGCAAAAGATACTCTGTGAAACAATATTTTAACATGGAAAGAGGAGATAAACCAATCAGGTTTCAATATAAAAGCAGTTGCAATAAAGTGTGTTAGAAGAGGTGTTACACTGATATAGGCAGTGTTCTTTTCTAACCTACCCAGGCCTGATAAGCATAATTTTCATTCATAACCAAATTACCAGGTGACACCCGTGCTAAACTTACTGGTGGATCCAAGGCCACTTTGAAGATGCTGATTACTCTGTGTAGTTCTTACTACACTGGGTGCTGAACTGCTCAGTGTAGGAGCCGCATACTGAAAGATCTGTGGACCAGATTTAGAGTATAGCAGAGTGTGAATCCATTACAAACGTGATGAATATCCTGGCCGACTTATTACAATTGCCATAGAAATGAATGCCTTTGTAATTAGGTGGATGAAATAACCATCACGTTTGCGATGGAGTAGACCATTCACAAAACTCTAAATCAGGCTCTTTGTAGTTCCAGAGATGGCTTATAACACGACTATTACATTCTCGTGCCAGAAGAAGAGACAAGTAGGTTTTTAGAGCACTCTTGTAAATTCATTTTGCTTTCCTTTTATGCTTCCCAGGCACAAACAGACGTTCGATTTTGACTTGCACAAAAACAGCTTCTTGTAAAAGTATGTTTGCACGCTATATCAGATAAAGAATCAGCAACAGTGCAAAATCAGTGTTCTTGCTTTTTGTAATACTCTTGATCTGTCACTCTTTGATTGCTACTTGTAATTCACATCAGTTACAACTATCATATAATTACCTTATTTTTTTAATGTTAATTTATTTTTATTTTAACAATACATGTCGTCCTAACTGAACAGCATGAATCAAAAAACGTATTACATCTTATCAGTTGCATATTCTGAAACATGGCCAGGATCATATTATGGAAGCATGTAAAATCGGCGTTAAACAAAATACTGCCAAGGCAGCCCCACACTTCATCCAAGTTGCGACACCAACACTCATGTTCCGGAATATTTTCTAATTTACAGTGTCCCATCATAACACCTGACAGAACAATAGATCTAAATACATATCCTTGAACAAATTGGCCGTCAGGAAGCCAGGGAGGAATTTGGAATTACTCCAATACCCACAATATGTAGGATGTTCTGTATTCAGGGAGATCTTTCATCATTTCTCCTAGCAAATTTCAACATTAGCCTATCACATTCCATCGCCATTCCTTACCACCGCCCTCTTTCTATTATTGGAAGATTAGTGTGCCCCCCTTTGCTTCGTCCCATATAATGAGTTCTGTCTCCCACTTCTGTGTTGTGGGGCACTTATACTCTTCCACTCTACTACAAGTAGACTTCTGACCAATAGCACAGCAAAATCAACAAATCTAGACATTGCTATCTTTTTCTTTGGCCTACCCAATAATCCCAGCACACAGATCTTGGGCTCATGGACTATTGACATCTCCGTTACCTTTTCTGTAAATGAAAAGACATGAGTCCAATATGAACCAAAACTTGTGCAATAAGTCTGAGCCCTGTGACTGTTATCTGGGGCAACTAGATGGTATTCTCACAACTATTTTGTGCAGCCTCTTAGGTGTCAGATGTGATCTGTGCTAAATGTTAAACTAGGTAAATTGAAATCAGGCATTTTTTGATATTTCCTTTGAATACCCTAACACTTTCACCCATTCCCCACCAGTAATCCCCCATTCAGCGTACGCTGTCCATGCCTCTCTCAGAGTGAGTAATTTCATTTTGGTCATGGCCAGTAGTGTTGAATAAAATTGTGTCCCCACTTAAGACACCTCCCAGCAGTAGCAACAAGGATAGGACCACATGTTCCTGTGGTGCCCATTGGCTGTGTCCCATTCTTTATGACCCTCCTCGTTCAGGCATGGAAGGTCAAAAACTAGCTTGGGACAGTCCAAACTTGTATGGTTGGCTGTAAAACAAGTGCAGTACATCAAGAACTGACCCAATGTCACACTTGCTGCATCCTCCCATGTGGCCAAGTCAGTGCATCTGGCCACTGCCTGAAACTCAGGTAAACATGATAATGGCAAGTGAAGGCAGCTCTTGTGCTTATTCTGGAGAGTACCCTACACCAGCAGTAATTGGCCACCTCCAATAGTGTTCCAGTAGTCTCATTTCTGAAGTGAAGCCCAGGAATCTGTGCATAAATTTCAGTAGTATCCTTTACCTCTAGTATATACCTTACCTTTGGATCATCAACAGCACTTAACCATCTTGATACCCACTGGAGTTGGGCAGCGATCTAACTTAAAGTCGGCTATCTAGCGCCATCCTAGTTAATCGCAACTTGTGCAGTGGCTTTCAAGGTATTTTACCTCCTCTTATGAGGTCAACTAACATGCTGTTGTCAACTCTAGATAATCTCATCTCATGGGCAACCACACAAGTAGTATCACGAAAAAATAAATGAATTATGCAAATATATCACCCTTTTGGCTATCACCATTTAACCCATTGTTGATAGCAGGAGCTCTTTCAAGAATCTCACGACTCATGAGTATTGGCAACAGCCCAGGTCAGGTTTCCTGCAAATAGGTCTGCTTCATTATGATTAGCTTGGACACCTAAGTACTGTAAGATTACTTTTTCACACTTAAGGAGCAACACAAGCTTTTCTACTACTCTCTGATTCTCTGACAGTCTCAGAGGGACCAGACATTATTTGTCAGTTTTCATCTTTAGCCCAGACACATCTCCAAACCACAATAGGACTCCTAACATTTGTCTCAAGACCCTACCCATATCATTTAGATATAAAACCTTTCTAAAAGTGAATACATTTTTCCAAGTCAGTGTGTTGAACTCCGTTTCTATGCTGACGAACAACACCGTTGGCATCATGGCATTTCATGGCCTTTTGCTAAGAACATGAGGTAGACAATTTGTTCCTCACTGGAACAACATTCTGGCTTAAGTGGGTGAACTAAGTGCATTAAGCATTGAGATATCTTGTTTGCAAATATTTTGCACAAGATCTGTTTTAAGCGTTCACAAAGGACAGCACAAGAACGTGTGATGCAGGACCTGGGGAACCCTCCTTAACTTAGGCATCATTATAATAATGCCTACCCATTGATTGTTGCAATGCAAACCTTTTATAGGCCTCTGTATATAGGAACCAAGGCGTGAGTAGTGTCCTGTAGATATAGTACAGCTCTACTAGGAAGCGATTCCCACCAGAAGTTCTCCTAGATGCCAGACTGCTTATTAATGCCTTAATTTCTTCTACCGTTATGGAGGTGTGTCTAAAATCCATGTTGGATCTGTCCCTCTCTGCAGGGTCACCCCTAAACTTTTTGCCAAAAAACCCTCCTGGTTTCTCAACCCATTTTTCTTGGCCTTTAGGACTGTGTGCACTTTGACACTGCTAATCAGTGCCAAAGTGCTTGTGCTCGCTCCTTTAAACATGGTAAAATTGGCTTGCATCCAATTTGCACATTTAATTACTTATAAGTCCCTAGTAAACTGGCATTATAGGTACCCAGGGCATGTAATTTATATGCTAGTAGTGGCCTGAAACACTTATTGTGCCACCCTCCTAAGCAGCCTTTTTAAACATGTCTCAGGTCTGCCAGTGCAGTGTGTATGCAGTTTTAAACTTCCATTTTGAGTTGGCAAAATACACCTTTTGTCAAGCCTAAATCTCCCCTTTTAATACATATAGGCACCCCTAAGGTAGGCCCTAAACAGCCCATAGCGCAGGGTGGAGTGTATGTAAAAAGTTTGACATGTACTTTTAAGTTGTACATGTGCTGGTAGCGAAAAACTCACAAACTCGTTTTTCACTACTGTGAGGCCTACCTCTCCCATGGGTTAACTTTGAGTGACCCTATTACACTTAATAAGTGAAATTTTTTATGTGGGAGCAGGTAGGAAGGCCATGTTTGGTGTCAGAACATTGCAATTTAAAACCCTCGTTCATGGCAAAGTTGGATTTTAAGTTCCACTTCTGAAAATGCCACTTTTAGAAAGTTGCCATTTTTTTGTCTTAAACATTTGGTACCTGAAACCTGTTTCCTGGGTCACATGAGTAGGTGTAGTTGGCAGTTGGCCTTTGTGTATTTCCCCAAGACAGCCACACAATAGAGGGTCTGGATGTTGGCAGGATGGGCACTCCTGACTTGATGAGGAGGGTAAAAGCTGTCACCTGTCACATTTGCACTTCAAAGTCACTGCCTCAGCTCACACACAAAGGACTTCACACTAGCCTATTGTACCTGCAGGTCTACTGGGATCAGGGCAGGAAGGGAGGAAATTCAAGACACTTCTGTAGGGTGAACACTCCAGAAGTTTCTTCTACTTCAAAGTGGGCACCAGGTGTAAAGATGGGACCCTCAGAACCACTATTCACTTCCTTCCTGGACCTGTGGATACTACAGAAGAAGGACCGCCCTGCTGCCAGAGGACTTCCCTGCTGCTTGAGGCCCACCGGGCTGTCTGAGAAGGAAGACTAGACCTGCACCCATGATTACAGGCTGAAGTGACCTCCTTTCCTGAGCTACAGGGACACAACAAGCTACAGAGGCCTCCCTACAGCTGCCCAACTGACCTGCTGTGCTAGACCTGCTTGGTCCTGCAACTGGACCTGCTTGAGCCCTGCTGGCCTTTGCTGAAGTACGTTCCTGATTCCCATGTCCTGGACCCTTGGTGTGGCATCAATTGAGGTCCTTCTTCAAGAAAAGGAGAAATTCTAAAGTGTCAGGCTCTTCGCAACCATGGCCGGGCCAATTCGCATCAAGATCTTGCTGACCATGCCGACTGCCAATGCAAAGCTCCAGTGAACTCGACTCTTCACGCTACAGTGACTGCCCGCGACAGCTGGCAATGCAAGATCTGCACTTCGTGCTACAGCATCAACAGCCCTCTGTGACCACCAACATGAATCCGCAGGAACAACCATCCTCTATGCCTGACAGGATCTTCACACTGAAGTGCAGAGCTCAACTTGCTCTTCGTGCTACAGCAATGACCATCCGCAATGTTCTTCCTGCTTCTTGCAGCCTTCTCCATCACGAATGGTACTCTTTGCGCTGGACTTTAGAAGATAACTTTTTCAGCAGGACTAACCTGGTCCCTGTTACCGGCTAACGCTCCATTGTGGTCGGCCTGAACTTGTGACTTTCACCCAGTGTTGCATGACCAGAACACTGCGAGTGGCACTTTTGAAATTGTAGGAGCTATGCTTACCTTAAATCTTTGAAATTGCATATCTGAAGTTCTACTTATTGGATATTTGTCATTTTGATGGCAAATAACGTATTAAAATGTACTCTATATCTCTAAATTGGTGTGGGATTTTTTTTGTGTTGTCTCTTCTCTTTGTTACTGTTTGAGTGCTGCATAAATACTTTACACATTCCCTCTAAGTTAAGCCTGACAACTTTGGTGCCAAGCTACCAGAGGGTTAAGCACAGGTTAATTTTGTGGCCTTTTGTGGTTCACCCTGCCAAGGATTTTGGCTATTGATTGAATAAGGTTTCATCCCCCTCAACCAACAACCTAATTTCTCAAAATCCCTCTGCAGAGGGGTCAATCTGTACAGCCTCAGTACATAAGCAAGCAGATGTTTCCTCAAACCTGGTCTGTTCTGGGCTTACAGCGTCTCATAAAGCCTGACATTTCTGTAGTTATGTCATGTTGTGAGAGTATATACATCCTTTTAATGATCTCAGCATCTTAATGGCCTTGGAGCTATCTTGTCCTCTACTCATTCAGGCCTAAAGTCTCCCTGCATGGCCCGAGCGTGCTAAGAACAAATGATGGACAAAAGCTACCCCCTCCATTTTCTCTGTAGCCTGAACCCCTCAGGCATAGTCAAGTGGCTTTCTTGTAGATATGCTATGTCAATTTTCCTCCTACGCAGGTAGGAAGACACTTTGTATCTTTTTGTTGAGCACCTTTTGCCCCTCATATTCCAGGTCATACATTTATATGTGCTTTTAATTAAAATGAATATGTAGAGTGTTCATCATTTTTCCTCCCCAGCGGGCATTGTGTTGGATCATGGGTTCTCCAGTAGCGTCCAGGATTAGGAATCGTGTACTACTCCTACATATCTAATGCCCCTTGCTTGTGCTGTACATGCCGAACATATATCCAAAAACTACTGCTGCCTTAAAAAATCAACTCCCCTTAAACTTCCCCCATGGAAGGATTCAAAACTACTTCTGCCCAAAAAGAAACTACAAACATTACCAGATAGTCATCTTTGGACCACTTGTGGAATCCTGGATGCACGAGGGCATGTGCCATAATAAAGTGAGACTCCTTGTTGCCACACACAATGTCTAAACTTACTAAGGTTGACTGTCCTCAGTTGATGAAAAGGGAGCTGTTGGTGCACCCGCCCATAAAATCACTAGTGTAATTCTCATGACATTAACGATCATGAAAAATTCAGCCTTTCGAGTCAGGAAGCATTCATCTTCAAGATTCACTTCCCAAACCCTAATCCTCCAGCAGTGTTCTGCACTTCTCTCTTCAAAGGATGTTCTGTTAAATTGGAGTTAGACCTGTTGCCTGTTCTGCAGCTGCTCAAATTTTGCAGCCACGTCCAACTCCTAACCCAGCCCACAGTTCTCCGCTGTGACACTGTGACATTTCAGCCACCATTCTATGTTGTTTATTGCATGGTTGTTCTCTAGCGGGCCTTTGACTTTGCCTGTTTGTGCGTTCTACTATGTTGTTTACCCCGGTGTACCCTACTGAGTGGCTCTCATATTTGTATCTTGTGGTCCACTGCCCACCACACTGCATCACTGAAGCAATGGGATTTCCCATCTTCCAGCACAAGCAAGTTGGCAGGAAAGAGCAGCATGTGCTTTAGGCTCAGTGCTCTTCTGACTTCAATGACAGGCTGTATTGCTGTTGGATAGTCACTGTAAAATCTGGAAACAAGTAGACCTTGTGATATTTGTCCATGAACAGGCCAATTTGCATGGCAATGCAGAGGAGTTTGTCTCTGTCCCTATACCTTAACAAATTGCCCACCACCAGTTGGGGTGGGGCATCAGATTTTGGATTCATTGCTGGTACTGTATATGCTCATTCAATCGTGTTGAGAGAGACCTCTAGTACCTATGGTGATGGTGATTTAGTCTTGCAAATACCCCTTCGATTAGTCTCTCAATCTTCTCAGTAAGGCCCGCAATCCTTAAGTTACTACTTTGAGACCACCGTCAGAATCTTGTGATTGGTTCTAAGAATCTTACTCACTCCTGAAGTTCCACCCCTTGCTCCTATACCTCCTGCACCATTGGGCGTACAGTGCCCTATGCCAAGTCATATGTGATATGGTAAATATGAGCTTGTTCATTGTTATGGTGTGTTCAAGGTTACCACCTCATGGATTGAACCAATTTAGAAGGTTTGGGAATGCGCCCAAGCTTGACCAGTCTCTTGTTTCAATTACAGATCGCTGCTGTTGGTCCTTAGATCCCCCCTCATATCTGAAGCACTGATGAACTCATTCCGCTTTCGCACACCAGTTGCGTCAGGAGTAACCCACTTTTACATGGCAGCTTGATGCTATATTGCTGTGTCGTCACCCCGCAGGCTACTCACAGGAGTTATGTGAAATTGGGGTTAATTTGCAGCTCTTCATCTCCTATAATTGCTTAAGGGAGTAGACGTTGGCTGTTGTTTATGAACTGCGGAGTTAACAGGTATGCATATTCTTCACCAATGGTCTCTCTCAACCCTTCCCAGTGTCAAACAGGTCGATTGGGATAGGACCCAGCCCTTGCTCACTGCACAATGTGGGACCAGCCATTGCTTTCTCATGGTGCTCCTTCCTCCAGCTGCTTCCAACTCTCCTGCCTTGAGCTGGCTGGCTTCTGATGGAAGGGGCAGCTCCAACCTGCACTATTTCTCTCCCCACCGTCCCATGTCACACTGTGGTGTTAGCAGTACCAGGAATCTTCAGCAAGTATGATGCCAGGCAATGATTCCTCCCTGTGTGGTTCATCCAGCACAGCCCCCCGTCTCCACCACAGGAGCCCACGTGGTAGGCTTCATGCCATCATTCTTCAAAAATGCTTTGCTTTGCCTCCATCGCCACTCGAGTCAATTTCCAACTGCATCAATCTTATTGGCCCTCACAACAAATCCAGACAGGAATTGTAGTCTATAGTTGCAGCTTCGGGATGCTTTAGGACGGAAGTCGCACTGGATGTTGTGTTGTATCATGTCTACAGGGCCATCTTGCCAAGCCACGCCCTCTCTTTACCTTATGAATATTGTTTGACTACATAATTGCATTACTTACTTGCCTTAAGTCAAAACACAAATGTTCACTGTTGGGCATCGATTAGGAATTCCGAACATGCAATTATTAGGCACGGAAACTTTATTTTCACTCAATTTATATTTGCACCTATTTAAGGTTGAGCAGTAATAGAGCCTGTGGGGTGTAGTTCTATTAATAATTGATGGGGTACACCACATCACTCATTGCAAAAACACCACACACTAGCAGCATACCTGGTGTCATATTGCATTTTGACTTGCAAAATATCAGGGCATGGGATAAAGAAACGTTATCTACGTCATGGGGTTACCAATATTATTTTGTGAGCCCCTAGCGGTGTCTTTTCGGTATCTAACGGTGTCTTTTCTGATAATATTTTTACTACAAGATTTTTACCTCCTGCTTGGGAGTTCAGTTGGAAAATTGAGCAATAATGCTAGAGGAGATTTGCATGCTGATGTCGTTTTACTACCTCACTGATGTGGAAAATCGCACCACACACAACAGTTTTACAGCTAAACATTAGGGCCCTGAGTCTGATTGGTGCACTAATATTGGATGCTCAGTGTTGCAGTTCTGGAGCAAATAGCGCAGAATGATTGTACAACTGAATATCGACACCAACAATATCGACGACAAAATATTGAAAGGTAAGTGTATATAGGGAAGTACAGGTTTACTACTTCTATCATGGCATCTACCTACCTTGAAGATATATGTACCACGTAGGTATATATATATATGTGGAGCTAGGCATCGAAAATCTATACTTACTTGCCTGTCATTTTTTTATTTCAATATTTTGTGCTCATTATTCTGTCCCACCGATATTGTGAGGAATATATTTAGGATGCACACCCGCAGAGCATGGGGTTTTGCCCACCCTATGTTCTCCAGGCAAAGCCAGGTGCAAATGAGGCGAGCACCTAGCACATCTGTAATTTGTGCAGGTTGGATTAAGGCATAACATGCACTATTTGCTATTCCGATGACGCAATGCAGAATGATGTTAAAATTGTGCACTTGGTAGATATAGAACAAAGCGCAATCAGCATTTATTAGGTGGACGATTTGCACTCTGGAGGCCGCACAAGTAGCATGGCTACCATATTCATGGCTTAAATGTGCACAAAATTGGAAAATGTTCAGTAATTGGGTTCCACATGTTTACCAATCTTGCAGGGCCATATGTATCAAGCCTTTTTCCCGTTTGCAAACGGGCAGATTCTCAGAATCTGCCCGTTTGCGAATGGGAAAAAGCCTTTTGGGATGTATCATCCCAAAGGTCATCGCATAAATAGAGAATAGCAAAATTTGCGATTCTCTATTTTGCGAATGCAATCAAGGAATTGCAAATTGCGATTCCTTAAATGCAATTCTGGAAGCATCAGAAATGTGCTATTTGGCCTTAAGGAATTGCAAATTACCACCAACTTCAAGTTGGTGGTAATTTACGATTTTCTTTAAAAAAGCACTTATTTGATTTTTTTAAAAGTGCCATATGTCGCACATACATGCCCTTAGGGCATGTATGTGCGCAAAATGTGCACACATGCATATTTCAGGGGTGCAACAGGGTGTCCTTTGGCACCCTTGCAACCTTGAAATTGCATTCTCAATTTGCGATTCTCTAATTGGTAATCGCAAATTGAGAATGTCTTCCCATTCATTCCTATGGGCCTCCTAGCCCATAGGAATGAATGGGAAGGTATTCCTTATTTGCGAATCTCAATTTGCAATTCGCAAATAAGGAATATGTAGGATTCGCAAAATGTTTAGCAAATCCTACATACATTGCATTTTGCGATTCTCTAATTGCGATTCGCTAAAAATCGCAATTTGAGAATCGCAAAACTCTTTCTTGATACATATGGACCCTAATGCCCTAAAAAGTGCACCACAGTGTAGAAGTACCTTCTCCGGTGGAACCAGTTGTACATTTTTGACATAGTCACATCTGTCCGTTTTGATACACAGCGGTGCATCAAAGCAAACATTTATAGACCCTGTCAAGCTTTCTTGAGTGTCCATAATATTTTATCAGACGCTGGAATTTGTAGAGGAAATGTTCAGAGGCAAATAATAGGATAAAAGGTATTGACTACTGACCTTTCACGCGCAGGATTCTTAATGCCAGAATGTTTTATCACAGTTACATGTGAAAATAGTTTGGGCGGCTTGGTAGACATTTAATTATGTTGACTCAGAGATATTGGCTTGCTACTGGTAGCATGAGAGGGGACGGATCTGCTTCTCAAGGGGCTATTTTGGTCCATCTCATTATGTTACTAAGTAACTTAATGTTTCAATCTCACCCAGTCTCAGAAAAAAAGGATACCGACTGAAAACCACTAGTTCCGTTTGCATATGAATAGATGCACCTTTTTGAGCTGAAAACAACCTTTGATGTCAGCATTGCTTTCATTTGTCAAATGAAAGATTTGCAAATGAGTGTTAATTGGAATGGATCCGTAATCATCTACTCTGCACAGGACATTTCGCGGAAAAAACATCACGTGAATTTACATTTCAAACAGCACATGGACAAAAAAGCAGAAAATAAAAATAAATAAAAGGCAGTATGCTGAGGCCTGAGAGTTAAGACTGTGGCGAACGAGCAAACAGGTGAATTAGCATGTGAGTGAATAAAGCTGTAGTGCAGCACAAACTCTACTGCCCGGGAACAGAAAGCCATTTTATTAAATGTTCTCAGGAGAGATGGACAAACACCTTTACAGCAGGTCAATCAAAGTCATTCGGCAGATGACATGATGTTGGGAGACACACACCGATGTAAGGTTGGTCGTCTAACATCAAGACCACTCTCTTTTCTCCTGGTCGAAATAGCCATAACAGTCCCAGGTGCAGTGGCAGAACGCAAAATGATGGCTGATTCATTCTTTATTGTTTAAGTTAATTAAAACCATAACAATATGCCAATAAAACTAGGTGAGTTGCGCCAAATTAATATACATATTAAAAAACGATTTAAGTTCCCGATGATACATAAGTTTAAAAATGGTACAAGGTCTGTTTGGTGCAGCACTGACTTAAAGTGCTATTGTGCTTTCCCCATCAGTCTGTTTCCTAGTGATTTTTCGCTTTGAAGTAGGAATTTTACCAGGTTACAATTAAGCTGTGGGTCATTCAGGTCCAGACATCTTAAAATTGCAGATCTGCAGGTGCGGATGCCCCTAATGTTGAAAGGTTTTTTAATAATAAACGTCGATATGGTTTTAAACCTGTACAGATGCATATTAGATGAATGAAGTCCTGATTTGATGCTCCACAGAGGCCACATGATTTAGGTCCATTGTATTTCCAGCTTGGTTGGTCTGCATTAGATGGTAGCGAGCCGAATCGTATAGCTAGCACCTTTGTTTTTAAGAAGGGGGAGTAGGTCAAGCCCAAGTATGTTGCAGCTTTCAGTTTTGTGTATGTTTGCAATACCATCCATGCATGCGCACGCTTGTTTATGATGATTTTGTCATCCATTAATGAGTGCATTCTTGCGGATTTCTTCAATATTTGCTGAAAAGATGAGAAAGGTAAGTTCTGTTGGCAGAGGACTGTCATTTTCGTTAACTTTAAAGATAACTGTAGGTACTTGGTGTAAGCTGATTGAGGGTCATCTTCTAGTGCCTTCCAGAGAGCGTAGTGAGTACGTTTTGTCGATTAATCCAGATTTTGTACCATGTTTTTATTGATACATATCTTCTTTGTAAATGCTAAAGCTTGCTACCAGGCTGCTATTAAAAGCTACCATTGGACTTTACACTCGGTCCGGGCTGCCTATTTTGCGAATGAAATCAAGCTTAGCCACAATCCGGCTAAGTGTATTTTTAAAATACTTAAGGATCTCAGACTCAGAAAAAACTCTACTGCCTCCGTGATCAGCTCTGAGCAACATTGTGAAGACCTGGCGAACTTCTTTGTGAAGAAGGTTGAAACCATCTATAGGTCTTTCCCATTGATGCCTCCCTCTCTTACTGCTCATCAAGGGCCTCCTCCTTCTCATCTTTCGGAGGCTATCTCTCCCATCTCACAGCAAGAGCTCTTATTGTTGTGTGGTAAAGTTAAATCAGGCTCCCCGGTTGATCCTTTGAAGCCTGCCCAGTTCAGGGACTCCCTTTCTGTGTTCCTGGCTCCGCTGTGCCAGATCGTTAACTCATCTTTTTCTACTGCCGTGGTCCCTGAGACTTGGAAGCAGGCCATGGTGGTTCCGTTACTGAAAAAACCTTTGCTGGACCCGGCTAAGTTGGAAAACTTTCGCCCCATCTCCCTTCTACCTTGGGTTGCTAAGATCGCTGAGGCTCACGTGAATAACATCTTAACAGGGTTCCTTAATAGTAATGGCTCCCTGGACCCCTCCCAGAATGGCTTCCGCCCTGGACACAGTACGGAGACTGCGCTCTTGGCTGTTACTGAGCATCTGCCGACCATTCTGGACACAGGGCACACTGCAGCATTGATATTGCTCGATCTCAGTGCCGCATTTGACACGGTTGCCCATAAGATTCTTTTACGCCGTTTGGAGGTTGCGGGTGTTGTTGGCTTAGCCTTGGAATGGTTTAAATCTTTCCTGTCAGGGAGAACATTCCAAGTGACTGCCCCCCGTTTTTCTCCCATGTCCAGTGCATCAGGCAGGGGGTGCCTCAGGGTTCTGCCCTGAGTCCTGTACTTTTTAACCTGTACGTTCAACCCCTTGCTACGGTGGCCAGGGACAAAGGCCTTACTATGGTCTCCTACGCTGATGACACGCAGTTGGTGGTGGCTCTCTCCGACGACTCTATGCTGGATGCCTCCAAGTTTAGAAGTGGTCTGGCGGCAGTCGCGGAGTGGATGACCTCCAACTGCCTCCAGCTTAACGCCAATAAAACCGAGGTGTTGCTGGTGGGGAAAGATAGGAGCCTGTGGAGTGAGCAATGGTGGCCTACCTCTCTTGGTAGTGCACCCGTCCCCAAGTCAGAGGTTAAAAACTTAGGGGTTTGGATGGACTCCACCCTCAGCTTCCAGGATCACACCAAGAAGGTAGCCGGTACTTGTTTCGGCCTTCTTCGTGGACTTAGACCCCTGCTGGGGTTCTTTGACCCACCTACTCGTCAGTTGATCGTCCAGGCGACGATTCTATCTAGACTTGACTACGCCAGCTCGCTCCTCTTGGGGGCTAATCAGGCTGAGGTGGTGCGCTTGCAGCGAGTCCAAAACGCAGCCGCCAGAGCCCTGTTGGGGCTCCCACGCAGATGCTCAACAGCTGGTGCTATCCGGCAATTACACTGCTGCCCATGGCCAAGCGAATCGAATTTAAGGCTCTTTGCCTATCCTTTAAAATTCTTAAGTTTGCGTCTCCCGGGCTTTTGGCCAACTTGTTAGTACCTTATGTTCCGGGACGCCAGCTGCGCTCATTGGGGCAACACTTGGCTGTGATCCCTCGAGTGAACCGTCTCCGTGCCGGGGGGCGGTCCTTTCGTTGCTTGGCAGCCAAGTTATGGAACTCTCTGCCCTGTCAGATCCGTAGTCTGAATTGCCTGCTGGCTTTCGGTAAAACCATTAAGACGTACCTTTTTTCTGTGGCCTAATTTTGTCTTTTTATGTTCACTCCTCCTTTTGCTGTTTTGCCCAGCTTCTTAGCCTCTTGCTTTTCTGCTGCTAGCGCCGGGACGCCTCTTTGCTGAGGCAGCTGCACGCTTTACAAGCTTAGTTAACATAACATAACATGCTGCTGTTGCAATCCAAATTCTAACCGGACCTGCGCCGGAGAGGAGTCCAGAGGTAGGGCGAATACTGTTTTATATGTGCGTGTTTGAAGACTTTCCAGGGTTGCTGCAAAATTATGGGGCCAACCTGCCGAATGTGGAGAGGGGCCCCTGATTCTTGCATAGCTCACAGATATTGATTGACCCTGGGCTGAATAGGAACTCCCCGGAAGGTCAATGGGGCCCCTTAACAGTTGGGGAGGGGCTGCAGGGGTCTGCATTACTCCTCTGCTCCAGTAGGAAAAATCCATCTTTCAGCAAGTGTAGTGGAAAATGTCCCAATGTGTCCTGGATTTCACTGTACATTTTTAGAAACAAGCTGATGATTCGGAGGTTTGACTTTCAAAAATGTAAAAAAAATGTCATCATCATTGCAAGGAGGACCAGCTAACATTTTCAGATTCACCAAATGTGCTCCAGCCATGTCTGCGGAAGAATTGTTAATGCAAAATCCCCCCCAAACTGGGTGGGAACACTAAGGGTCTGATTAGGATGTCAGCAGTTGGAATGCTGACAGCCAGTCGGTGGTGGTCCGACCGCCGACTGCCCTTCGGTCCGACCACCGTATCATGATACTGGCGGTCGGACCCACAGCTGTCGGACACAAGACCACCACCTCCACCTGGTTCATAGATCCTGATGGGGCGGCAGTTGAAGGAGCATCCCAGCATGGCGGCAGTGCCAAGGCAGGTACCGCCATCAGGATTACGATATCCCTTTCCGACAGCCTTTTCATTTCCTTTTGTCGGAAAAGGATGGGGGGCCCCCAAACATGGCCCCCGGCCATCGCAGACCAAGAAAAAATGTCCCTGGAGGCACATGTAGGGCCACCACTCACCTCCATGCACCATGTGCCATGCACAACATGGTGTATGGCCCATGGTGCATGGACATGCAGGATAGGTGCACAGTGTCGGCATGTGCTGCAACCCTTTTTCAGGGTCACAGCATGCCTGCTTCATGGTTTTGCCGCATTTCTGACTTCCATCCCGGTGATCACATCAAAATACAGCGGTCGGACCACCACATGCTTGTCGGGTGGTCTCCCGACCACCACAGTAGGGGCCGGCAGTCAGACGGCTGGGCTTTGTAATGATGCCCTATGTTGGGTTTGAGGGCTAGTCAAATAGTTTTGGTTCCTCTGTTAACCCCACACTCTTGATGGCTGGGCTGCCAAACGTAAAATCAGGTTGGGAGTCAGATACACAAATCATTTACTCACCCAACCATTTGGGAGTAGAATGGTAGGTTACTTTAACACAGGCAGGAAGTGCCCCTGCCATTTCCTACCAGTGTTAGGCTTATCAGCAGTACTAAAGAAGAGTTAGAACCTTCACAGCTGTGTATTTTAAGGCCAATTAGTGAATGTTAAGATAATCGATGATGGTTATCTTTCATCTGATTCTAATGACTTCTAGTACAGGTATTTTCAAAAAGTAGCCTTGGTAAAAAAACGCTGTTTGCCAGTACTGATCTTTTTATTTATGGTAAACTAGCCATCCCACATAATCATAGACACTCGTGGACAGATTTACAAAGAGTTGCCCTTGCGTGACACAAGTTGGTGAAGGGCAACACAAGCCCTTTAGTGGAATTTACTAAGCCATGAATAGCTACCTTGCGTGGCAATGCATGGTTTAGTAAATCCAAAGTAAAGCAAGACAGCATATTTCGCTGCCTTGTGGCAGAGAGGCATTCCATGGGTGGACTGTGGGCTTTTCCATACATCCACTCATATTTTTTGGCACAATCCCTGATGGTACGCCTCTCTGACCTCGACATAATACGGAGAAATATGTTTATTTCTCCTCGTTACTTCCTCTTTGTAATTGTGCAGACAAAATTTAGGCTAAAAAATATCATGTGGGCAAAATATTGTCTCAAGAATATCGAAGACAAAAATATTATGAAAGTAAGTTTCAATACGTAAGCAAAGTTTTACTATATATAATTCCACATATAGGTACCTTGACAAAATATATATATCTTCAAGGTATGTAGATGTGAAGTTAAAAATAGCAAGTCTATTCTTACCTAATTGCACTTACTTTCTCGATATTTTGGTCCTCGATATTTTGGTCATGATATTCTGTCCACACAATATTTTTGTTTCTGATATTCGGTCAGTGATCCCTCTTTGTATGCGTGCTGCATTCAGCAGCACACAAACAGAAAGAAAAATGCCTTCCTGCACAAAAACAATCCTGCTTTTAATGCAGGCACAATGGTGCATGAGTGCCTGTAGTGGCACTATACAGGTACAAGTACGCCAGCGCTAAGAGACAGAAGAAATGTCCCATGTCTTAGTAGATGTGGCACATTTCTGCTCTCACTCTCTCTCTTTCATGCAACACAGTGCAGCAAGTTGTCCTGCTGCGTTGCATGAAATATTGGTAAATCTTCCCCATGGCTTTCAGACGCGTTTTGAGTTTTTTCTTGTTGACTTTGAATTCATTGAACTGGAAGGAGCTGTTCAAGAACAAGATAGAAATGGTTGCAGAAGCAGGCTTGGAAGCGTCAACCAGTTGAGTGGGTCATCTCTAGTGGCCTGCCAAAAAGGCCCTTTGCAGCTCTGCATGCTATCAATAAATCAATCAATCAATGGCATTTGTACATTGCTCGGCTGCTT
Organism: Calotriton arnoldi; assembly: GCA_963921515.1. Taxonomy (NCBI): domain Eukaryota; kingdom Metazoa; phylum Chordata; class Amphibia; order Caudata; family Salamandridae; genus Calotriton; species Calotriton arnoldi. Next base: position 1,683,468 of record CAWUFW010000292.1, on the reverse strand, counting down.
CAGAAGAAGTGCCACAGCGCTCAAAAGCAGAGACTGAGAACAAGACCGAACAGTAAAATCTGGTTTAGGTCAAAGAGCCAGGTTTTTAGTTCTTTCCTAAAACAGTGCTCAGACTCAGCCATGCAAAGATTGATTGGCAGGGTGTTCCAGAGCTTCACTGTCAGTACCGCGAATGACCTACCACCCTGACAGACTTCGGCAAACCTGGGTAATGCTCATAAGTCACAGGTAGTTCGATCTCAACAATCTCACCTGTTGGAACCAGCCAAGTCTATTTCTCAGTACACTGACAAAATATCAACACTCAAAATATCCCCATCCAAAAATATTGTGACCAAAATATTGATGTCAAAATTATCTACATCCTATTTTTATAATGGTAAGTACAAAAATATCAAAAAAAAGAATATCGATATCATAAACATAGTTGTAGAAAATATCGTTTTTTTATATATATATAGCTATATATATATATATTTATATAAAAAAATATTAAATATATTAAAGAATAAAATTCATTTTCAAAAAATTAATTCGGTTTAATAAACATTATTTATAACAAATAAACTTAATTTAAAAAAGTTAAACACACATATATAATCATTAATATATATATTTACTGTAAAACAATTAATAAACTAATAATTTTAATGTATTTTATAATTTTAAAATTATATAAAAATTTAACAAATAGATATATATATATATATACCAATAACATAAAATCAATTAAAAAACATTCTATTATAAATTAAAACATTAAACTATTTAAAAATCTTTAAACTTAAATTTCCCACTCAAGTCAGTGCAATAGTAGGGAAAGTGTTGGATAGCGGAGGGGTAAAAATGACTATTCCCAGTCCAGTGAGTGCAACTGCAAGGAAAGTGTTGGATAGCAAAGGGATCAAATTTACTTTCCCACTCCAGTCAGTGCAACAGTAGGGAAAGTGTTGGATAGCAGAGGGGTAAAAATGACTATTCCCACTCCAGTGAGTGCAACAGTAGGGAAAGTGTTTGATAGCGGAGGGGTAAAAATTACTATTCCCACTCCAGTGAGTGCAACAGTAGGGAAAGTGTTGGATAGCCGAGGGATAAAATTTACTATTCCCACTACAGTCAGTGCATCAATAGGTAAAGTGTTGGATTGCGGAGGTGTAAAATTTACTATTCTCACTCCAGTCAGTTCACAATTAAAATATCATCAACAGAAAGTTTTTTTTTTTTTGAAAAGTCAAAAATATAAAAAAGTTAAAAATTAAAATACAAATATATTTAATATTAAAAATAAAAAAAGAACATATAATGTAAAATACACATCACAAATACCTAGAAATATTATATTAAATAAAATAAAAAATAATTTTGAAACAAATAAATATTTTTATTTAGAAATTATCTATTAACAAAAACATTAATTTACATAAATGTAGTCTATTTACTTCCTAGCCTATAACACCACACAACTCACAACCCACATCGAAAATAAAAATTAAAAATTTGCATAATTAACATAATTAATTATCAATTAAACAAATATTATTAATTAAAAAACAAATTTAAACACAGAAAATGTAATTAACTTCCCACCCTTTACACCCATAATCCCCACAACCCACACCTAAAATTAAACTGTAAAAAAATTCATAACACAATGACATTTTTAATTCAATTAAATAACTAATAGTATTTAACAACTAATTATAAAGTAAGTAAAATTCATTTACTCCCCATCCTTCACCCCTATAAACCCAAAACACAAACACAAAAAAATTAAATAATTACCCTAATTAATTAGCAATTAATTAATTAATATTAATTCCCAACTAATTATTAATTAAAAATAAATTACTTCCCACCCTGTACCCCAAAAAACCCACAACTAAAAGTAATTACACAATTTCCATATTTAATTGTTGGTTAATTAATTAATAATAATTAACAACTAATTATTCATTAATTAAAAGTAAATTACTTCCCAACCTTTCAGGTCATATTGAGTAAAGGATTTACCGAATGTGCAATCAATCTAAGAATTTGAGGGGGGTAGGTGTCCTCCGGAGAACCTGCTTTGCATTTCAGCAATTCCTTAAGTGAATCGTCTTCCAATATAATGCAAAACTCAGAGAGAGTGGGTAAGTGACTGGTGGGCGGCATCAACAGGTCTACTGTACCGACATCCCCTGGGAAGGTGGAACAGAGAATTGGGACTTTTTCATCAAAAAATCTGATAGCCTAGTGCAGATATCATGCGAGGGGAGAAAGTCACTTTTAACCACATAAGGGGAAGTAAAGGACTTAACAATATTAAAAACTTCTCTAGAGGAATTGGTGGCAGTCGCAATCTGCATTGTAAAATTCTCTATCATGGAATTCTGAGTGAGTTTGTGAACGTTTCTGAGAGCAGCCTTAAATGTCTGTTTTGCCTCACTGTTATAAGAACTTCTCCAGCTGTGCTCAAGCTTTTGCACCAATTTTCTCTGCTCTGAGAGCAGGGGAAAATCTAGGCCGAAATTCAAGGATATGAGTGCTTCTCTTATGAGTGGCTGACCTGAGTAGTGGAGGAACGGGCAGCATGGCTGGCACTGGGTGCGATCTGGGCACGGATGGGTGCATGTGGGCTTGCATTTGGCAAGCTTGATTTGCACCAGGAGTACGTCCGCTGTGCTCGTTGGTGGCATGGATCTCCTTATGTAGGTGATTGATTGAAGGTCTACAGACACTAGACTGCTCACCAATCTAAAATGGCGCGCGCAAATTGCCCAGGGAGACAGAGTAGAAATGGCGCTCTGTTCCCTGTCAATGCGCGAATAATGCCCCCAATAAAATGCGGAGTGCTAAAGTCAGAAAGGTTCTGAAAGCAGCAAATTCAATTTTAACTGTCAGATTCAGATATCAGCGTTTTCCCTGCAACTTCCCCCAGAGTTTTCATAGCAACAATCTTATTATTGGCTACACAGTTAACATACAAAAGATTTCAAAACAAGCAGCAAATTCAAGCGAATATAATTTAAAATAGATTTAAAAAGTGCCGGCTGTTCTCAGGAGCCCGCTGCGCGTCCACTCCTTATGTAGGTGATTGGGAGTAGGTTTACAGACACTTGACCGCTCACCAATCCAAGATGGCATGCGGAAATGGCCCCGGGAGACGGAGTAGGTATGGTGCTCCTCTCCGTGTCAATGCGTGAATAATGCCCCCAAAAGTGATCAAATAATGCCCCCAATGAAGTGCAGCGTGCTAAAGAGCAGAGAGGTTCTGAAAGCAGCAAATTCAATTTTTACTATGAACATGAGCTGTGGAGGAGTGCCTGTCACAGATTAGCATTTGTTAACAAGGCACTAGGAGGGAGCAGCTGCAAAGCAGATGGTGGCCTTCACAACACAGTTTTTACATTAGACATAGTAGCTCATTTGTGTCAATGCTTTGTAAGTGGTATGGAAAGGGACACAAGGAATTCATATAAAGGATGCCTTACATTTTGCACTGGCCTACAACCAGTGCATAATGGTTCTTTGTCTATTGGTGGTTGTAGTGTCGCAAAAACCTGGGCACCAGGGAGATAACCACATAACACCACACGCACCAGGGGGATAAACTTGTAGACCCCCGCGTGCGTGAGACAAGTGGAAACGTTTGCCATACGGCTAGACGTATTGAATAAAAAGCCCCGGGTGCATGGCTTGGTTAGGCTAGTAAGTAACTACCACTGTAAGGGGCCGATTACGATGTCGTCAAGAAAGCATTACCACCAAATCGGGTGAGGAATTCTTTCTGGACGATTCGTATTCTGGGAGTCCTACCGACCGATTACGATGTGTCCGGATGCTTACGAACTCGGTTCGGTCGGTCTCCCATTGACTTCAATGGGAGCTGTGCTCCAGACGAGAACACAGGCTGCCATTGAAAAAAGGGGTGGGGAAAACCTTATACCCTGTGGCGGGCACCCCATGGTGCCTGCCACACTGTGCATGGTTGGGAAAGGGGGTCCCTTGGGTACCCCCATGGGCCCCATCCGGAGGCCTACGGGTGACAGAGGGCCTGGTACGGGCCCCCGAAGTCCTGATTACCACAGCCATTTTTACTTGGACAAACCGATTCGGAACGGCTGTCCGAATCGGTTATCATACTCGCTCGTTTGGAAACCGTCTACATAGAGCTGTACGATTCAGCTCCGAACGACTCGGGCTGCCTGACTCCCGTTCTGAAACGATTCTGACAGCCCGGACGGCTCCCTTCATCGTACTCAGTTGTCCGGAAAGGTGACCGATTCGGTCAGAAACAAGGCTTCCTGAATCGGATTTGACTGAATTGAATGCCGTTTGGAGCCTGTCCTGACGACATCGAAATCGACCCCTAAGTGCTGTGTCTGTGTGGTCTTTGTGAACACGTCAGGTAGGGCCTACCTCCAACACTACACTGGCGACGAGGGGGCCTGCTACACTCATGCGTGCCTCCTCCATCATACCAGGTGCCCGGCCACTCACCCTCTGATCCCTGTTTTGATGTCTACGCGCCAGGGGCAACCAGGGGTGTCGGCGTCAACTGCCAGCCTCCCTCCAGCTGGAGCTGCCAGTGACCACGTGCTGTGGTCTGCATCCAACCACCGCAGGCGTCGCTCCCTCCATGAGTGTGGGAGGCGGAGCTACTTCAGACAGCCATCCCGACGCCTACCAAAGTCCATCCTCGCCAGGGGGCACACCTTACTGCGAGGCCAGCCCCAGGGCCGCCCTGCAGAGCCCTGCATCGTCACGCCAGGTCCTGAAAGAGGCCCTTCAGGGTCAGTGACTCCAGCCACCATTGGCAGGACCGCGAGGGAAGCATTTTCCTCCGCAATTCAGGCTCTTGAGTGCCCTTCAGAGAATCACTGTGCCGTGGTATACAATAAAGGAGCTAAATGAGACAAGATTTGATAACCAGTCAATGATTCCAGCAGGATTACTCAGCATTGGTACGCTTTTAGCCTGCTCCCTGTGTTGAGGCCCTAAGCCTGTCTGAGCACATGTAATCCCTATCTCTCCAGCCACCACACTGGCAGTGCCCTTATTCCTTGACAGTGTGCTTCTCTATGCCTCAGACGTCCATGAGGTAGCCTATCGCACAGCTTCATGGCTTCCATTCCGGCACTTGAACCCGACACCATAACTGGATCCCCACCCTCCCAAGCCGCCCGCTGGAAAGTGTGGGTAGAGAGGTTGGATAATTATTTGGAAGCCGTTGAAGTGCCTGCAGGTCGCAGGCGTCCGATGCTCCTGCACCTGGGAGGAGCCAACATCCATAAAATATCAAAGACAGTCATGAAGGCAGGCCCCCCATGGAACTACGCCACACTGAGAGATGCCATCATGGCTCACTGAGAACCTTATGCCAATCCCTATTATGAGTGATACCTCCTGGTCCAGGCTCGCACCACCCAGAGGAATCTGTGGATGTCTTCCACAGTCAGTTGAGGGCACTGGCCAGCACCTGTATCCTCCCAGATGAAGACAATGAGATATGTGCCCTGTTCATCCAGGGGTGCCCATCCTCCAAGCTTTGGGAAAGAATCCTCCAGTAGCCCAATGTGTCAATGAGGGACATACTGACCTTGGGTTGCTCAAACTAACTTTCAAAGGCTCGGACGGCCCATATGGACCCTACCTCACCGGTCCCCATCAAGTAAAAACCCATCAATGCCGTTCAACCGAAAGAGGGCGTGGACAAAAGAGAGTCCACCAAGCACCCATCAGGCCTTGCCAAACTGGGATCACTTTCCAGCCCATGCAGGTGGTGTGGTGGCCTTAACCCTTAGGCCGGAACCTGACCCGCAAACGGCAAAACCTGCAAGACTAATCACTTTGCTAAAGTCTGCTGCTCTCGGCAAGGACAATGACCCAAAACCCTCATGAAAAGCTGCCCGTACTGTGGAGCCACTCCCGGACACCCTGTCCGACAAAGACATGGATGAAGACAATGCAGCGGTTGTTCATGTGGTCAAAACACTTGACATGCTCAGAGTGAACTACCAAACTGCCCCTATGTGCTAGGTAGAGGTGCAGAATCACACAGTTTCAGCTCTCATAGACACGGGGACGTCGATAAACCTTAAGGCCGAGGATGTCTACTGCAGTTTACCAGACCCAACAACACTTTGTCGCACCAGCGTGCAGGTGTATGCCTTTGGCAACCCCTCCCTATTACAGCTTTGTGGCATGTTCCTCGCAGACCTGACCCACGAGTCCACCTGACGAAGAGCGAGAGTTTACATGGCGCAGGAAGGGTCAGGGTTCTTCCTCAGCTGCCACACTGCCCAAGATATCAATTTTATTCAGTTTGCTTTCAGCGTGCACAAACAAGGTCTGAGCTGCCTCCTGCAAGACTCACTCGCTTGTTCGATGGGATCGGTTGCCTTACTGGAACAGCCCCCCAACTTCATATTGACGAATCAGTAGCTCCTGTTGCCCTCAGACATTGCTGAATAGCCTTCCACCTCCAGCCCAAGGTTGAGGCCGAATTGAAGCTCTTGGAGAAGACAGGCACCATTGAGCGGGTGAAGGGCCCACCCCATAGGTTTCCCCGATTGTGGTGGCGAAAAAACCCAAGCAGCCAGATGCAGTTCAACTTTGCGTGGATATGAGAATCCCGCACCTGGCGATCAAGTGCGAACAACATCTTACGCCGAACATAGATGACATCATTGGGAAATTGTCAGGCTCCAAGTTTTTTTTTTCGAAATTGGACCTCAGGTCAGGCTACCACCAAATCCCGCTGCATCCGGACTCACACCCCATTACCACATTCTCGACACATGCCAGCCTGTGGAGGGACACCAGACTAAACTTCGGCATCTCTAGCACTGCTGAGGTCTTCCAGAACATCGTGAAGACAGTCCTGCATGGTTTTCCTGGCATGCTGAACGTGAGCTATGACATCCTTGTCCACTCAGGCATGCTACGGGAGCACCTGACTTGCCTCCATGCAGTCTTCGCACGGCTAGCAGAAAGGTGGCTGACGCTCCACTGAGACAAATGTGACTTTCTGCAGAAGGGCATCAGCTTCTTCGGGTATCGTTTCTCGGACAAAGATATCGGTCCCAACCCGGAGAAAGTAAAGGACATACAGGTTGCTCCCACCCCCTCCTCAGTGTCAGGAGTCCACAGCTTCCTGGGGATGATGACGTATTGCGGGCGTTTCATGAAAAATCTTTCAGACATCACTGGCTCTCTAAGAGAGCTCACCAAATAATCCAGTCCTTTGGGTATGAGGGCCAGAACAGGAAGAAGCATTTCGGCAGCTGAACCACCCTGGGGTATTTTGACCCGCAGTGAGAGTCGCAGCTGGTGGTTGATGTCAGCCCCACTGGCCTGGGAGCAGTTTATCCCAACGACAAGAATGTGGAGAGTGGGGCCCCGTGGCATATGCCACCCGCACACTTACGCCCACGGAACAGCACTACTCTCAAATTGAGCAGGAGGCAATTGCGATTGGGGTTGCTGACATTTTTACATATACCTGTACGGGCACCCCTTCTCTGTCATCACAGACCACAAACCACTGATCCTGCTGTTGCAAGGGTCCTCATTGTGTGGATGCTACGCAACGTGACGACTGCCTGCAAATGGCCATTAAGGCAACGTCCACCAGCGACAGGCGGCTGCTCCAGAAACCAACATCCTTCAGCGCAGACGCAGCTCAATCCATACTCCAAGCATTGTACAATGTCCGTCAGGAACTGTCAGTCACCGGCGAAGGGTGTCTTTTACAGGGCCCACAGCTTTTACTACCAGAAAGCCTGACACAGAAAGCAGTTCTCTTCGCACATGGAGCGCATCAGTGCATAGTAAAGTCAAAGAACTGACTCAGGAGCAAGGTCTGGTTTTCCTGGGCTGGACCAAAAAGTTGAAGCGGTGGTACAAGATTGCCAAGCCTACCTTGCAACAAGCCAGCCCGACCCGCCGGCCCCTGTCTTCACGGAGACCAGCCCCACTGCCCCATGGCAGAGACAGGGTGGATTTTGGCAGCCTCCCAAATAGAGCACACATGCTGGTGGTGGTAAATGACTACGTGCACTATCCTGAATTTGGAACTCGTAGCTACCACATCTGTCACCAAAGTCATGCCAAAGCTCAAGAAACTCATGGCCACGCATGGCCTGTTTGCACAGATTCGGCCCAACAATGGGCCCCCCTTCAATGGATCTGAGCTCGCTGACTATCTGGACTCCCGAAGCATCAAGCACCGGCGCATAACCCCCCGATGGCCTCAAACCAATGGGGAGGTGGAACATCTGATGAGGACTCTCGCCACGGGGATCCGGATCGCGGTAGAAGATGGCACTAGCAGTGAATACGCCCTGTATCAGTTCTTGTGAGAATACAGATTCACCCCACACTCCACAACCGGTGTCTCCCCCAGCAAGATGTGTTCGTAAGGTCCATGGTGGACACCATTCTCCAACTCCCAGCATGAGAGGGTGTGCCTAACCCTCTGAACCAATCTGACTCCCGGAGAATCCACAACAATGAGTACGCATCTCAAAAATGGCAGGCGAAGGAAAGTCCCATCAAGGTAGGTGACCACGTGCTGGTGAGGGATCGCCACCCCGGTGGAAAACTCAGGATGCCTTTTGAACTCGACCCATGGATCATCACCCACATCAATGGTACGAAGGTGACTGGTCAGAAAGACACTGAATGTGTCACACTGAATGTGTCCCAGTTCAAGAGGATTCTGCCAAGGTCAGCACCATGACCAGCACCCGTCGACCCACTAGGGGACATCGTGGAAGACAATCACCCCAACTAGGAGAGAGACAGTATCCCAAACCAGGAGATAGACAGTCACTCAGAAGATCTATTTTCGACACCCTCACTGGCCCCTCTGGCAACTGTACTGAGCCTGTCCCCAGCAGCGATCAGCGGGAGCCAAGAGATCGGCCGAGGTTTCAATTCCAAGGGGATGCTTGCTGGGATCCTCCACCAGGAGTGGCCTAGGACGGTACCTGTCGCAACCACACCCTGGACCATCCCAGAAGTGAAAGGACTTTGTGTGTGACTGACTCGAGGTGGATGAAGACGTTGTGGTCTTGAGTAACCCTGAGATGAAATGTTAGAGTGTTTATGATCATGATGGACTAGAATAATATGTTCCATAATGTTTGGCATTTGATATGTTTGGTGTTGTTTTTTTCTATGGTATAGGAGGAATGTAGTGTCGCAAAGACCTGGGCGACACCACATGCACCAGGGGGATAAACTTGTAGACCCCACGTGCGTGAGACAAGTGGGAATGTCTGGTGTACGGCCAGAGGTATTGAATAAAAAGCTCGGGGAACCGGGCGTGGTTAGGCTATTAAGTAGCCACCACTCTAAGTGCTGGTTCTGTGTGGTCTTTGTGAACGCATCAGGGAGGGCCTACCTCCAACTCTACAGTGGTAACATATCAAACTAATACTCCTGCATGCTTTCTTTTTCTGAATGAAACCGACATCTTCAAATGGTGCATGAAATAGTGGCTATCAGCAGCCCCATTTAATGCAAGGAAATCAAAACACTGTTCATAGCATTGCATCAAACAGCTACATGTTTCCTATTTGCTTGAACATTAGTAATTGTTGGAATAATGGTCTTTATATCACCTATCATACACTTTTATTTATTTATCTATCATTTTCTTACAAGATTGGACTAATACCAACAAATTGGTAAAAGTGCTGAAAGGTACATATTCACATACCAGGATAACCTTGCGGGTGATAGTATGCTTTAAAAATACACATAGCATAACATTCACGTCTGGTTGAAAACAAGTCACTTCATGGGTGTCCTTTGTCCCACAATTTCAGAACAGAGCTAGTGGTACCTTCGGTTTAACAACCAATCAGGTGGGCGCAGACATGTTCTGGTGGTAGTGAGAAAGTATAGCATGCTTGAATTTGTGGATGAACTCCTCATTTTATTGATTTAGAAGAAATGTCTGCCAGTTGTACATTGACCTTTTGGCCTTGTCCATGCTTCTTTTTGCATTCGGCTGAAGGGCAGGTGCCTTTAGCTGTATATACCTACTTGTATAAATGTTTCAGCTATTCTAGAAAGGTGGTATTTCTTCATTTATTTTATTCCACAAATGAGAGCTAAAATATTTTTTTTCGACTTTTGCTAGAGATGTCAATATTATTCCATATGTTCAGGAGGAATACTTCTCACTTTTTATTTTTTTAAAAAGGCCTCAGTAAATTTGATATAAATTCTACCTTTAATACCTCGAGTAAACACCTTATCATTTTAGCAATTAACCCTAATACAGTATGAGGTTCCTTTTTTACTCATTTGTTTGCTTGAAGTTTCTGGGCGGAGCATTCCCTAAAGGCACTCCATATCTGAATTTGTGGTTTTGCTTGACATTTCAACTCTGCAGCCGAGGCCTCCTTCCGTATTTAAGCCATTTGTGAGCATACCTTCTTCTCCCAGCGGTGCATTTAAGCAAACAGTTGTAAACTCTGTCAATCTTTCTTGACTGTTATTAATATTTCATCTGACCTTGGCAATTGCATAGTAAATTTGCAGATGCAAACTATGGAATAAAAAGTAATTTGCTACTGATCTAAAAGGACTATGATTTTTTACGCTGCACATCCAAGAGAATGTTTTATTACAGTTACATGTTACAGGTGGCACTGTCTTACACTCTTTTACTGGCCCTCACATGGGGTCCAGCAGCAGGCCAATCTTTCAGATAAACCTTGAAAACTGCTTCAGTGGGGTCATAGAGATCTACATATAAACATCTGTGGACATGGCCTTACGTTTTTCTACAGCCCTATTAAGCCATAAGCAATACCACTGATGGACGTAGCAGGATCCCATAGGGAGATATTTACAACAAAATGTGGGAGCGCGATGTTACGCCAAAATTGGTAATGCCACACTCAGACATTTCTAAAATGCAGGGATGCGCCATATTTACAAAAATACGGTGCACCCCTGTCTTTCCCCTAGTGCTAATAAAGCTGCCTAGCGCCACCGCAGGCACCCTTACGCCATGTTGCAAGGTGTGTCTGCTCTGCAGGGGCAATAGTTTATGTGCAGGAAGGGGCACCTTCCTGCACATAAAGAATTTTTAAAGGCGATTTGCTGTTTCTATGTGTGCTTCAGAATGCAGCACACATGGAAAGAGCAAAAAACAAGGAGAAATTAACAATTTCTCCTCGTATCCCCAGTCTAAAACCAGGTATTCCCTGGTCTTAGTTTTTGGTGCTGCCCAGCCTTGTAAATATGGGGCAGCGTCAAAAGCAATGGGTGTTGCGGCAGAATGCCCACTGCAACACCCATTGCACTACCCTTTCACGCTAAGTGAAGCGTGAAAAGGGGCCTTATTTACAAGGCGTGTTAAGCCAAGTTAGGTTACTTAATTCCGCTTTGAAATTAAGGAGAAGGCGACATCGCCACTAGAATGCCGCTAAAGTGACATTCTGGTGGCGAAATCCCCTTGTAAATATGCCCCATAGTATGTTGTAGAGCACACTATCATTTTAGTATCAAATGCACATACACTAACAACTCCACATAAGGGTTCGCTGGCATCACAACAGCAATCACTGAAATAAACTTGACTCTCAATTTAATAGAACAATGTACTCACTGGTGGTGCCCATTTATAAATGCCATTTATTCATATAAAAATGCAAACCCGCTTTAAAATGTATGACCCAGGATACATGGGGTTTCAGCCGTAGTATTAGGCAATCAAAGCTTTGTTGACGTGCATGGTACCTATGCTAAACCTGTTCTTTTGGGAGGGGAACATCCTTCACTACTACTGCTGCCCACCCCATGCTGTATCTTTTCACTGCATGAGGGTAGCTAGCACTGCTGATGCCCTTGTGGTGGCAATATTCCATGTGTATGTGTGGGTGTGCTATGCTGTTGTACATGTTGTACCTCTTGTAAGCTTGACTGCTAGTGGCCATGATGTACAGCAGTTTCCTATAATTTGTGTTCTAATGATATTAGCAAATATCACAGGCCTAATGTATGGATCAACATGATCTGTATTTTGTGTTCTGTTTCGAGTGCATTGTGTTCACTTATAGGTTTTCATTAAGCCTCAAAATGAGCCCTAAAAAACAAATGTGAGTTTCTTGTTTAATTCGTACAAAGCTGACAGAACAAGATTTTTTTTTCCGTGTGTAAAATCTTGACACGTGTTCTGTTGTTTGCTGTTTATGCTGAAGGGGGAGTTTCCATTTTTCGCTGCTAAGCATTGACAGTGCTGCAGCTACGAGGTACAACCTTCTTTCAAGATGACATTGCCAGAAGCTCGGTCTTACGAGCTAGCGAGTTTCAAAGGTAGCACCTGCTAATGCTATTGAAAGCTTCATATGAAAACATTATCTTTAGCTGGATGATGCACATATGGCTCTGAGTGAAAGAGACCCTTTTGGAAAATGCCTCTTTTTGCATGATCACTCCAATTTTTGGGGGACTGATGCTGCTGTTTTTCACTCTGTGCACTGGGACTCAGCTATCTAGGCCACGGTAAATGTTCTCTGACCCTAAAACATGTTAAATTCATTATACTCCTAATTGGCATACTTAACTTCCCTATAAGTCCCTAGTAAATGGTGCAAAGTGCAGCCAGGTCGTGTAAGTTAAATGTCACTAGCCGACTGCAGCACTCATTGTGCCACCCACTATAGTAGGACTGTAGGCCTATCATTGTCGCCTGGCTGTGGCAGTTTTAAACTGCAATTCGACCTGTCAAAATGTACACTTCTGAGTGGTCAACTCCTTCCTTTTATATATTAATAAGTCACTCCTATGTAGACCTATATAAGCGTTATAAGCCCTAAGGTAGGGCACAGGGTACTTAAAAGGAGGACATGAAAAAACTTAATGTTAAACATGTACTTACCATAGAAAAGCTCCAAAAGCTATTTCACTGTAGCAGGGCTGGCTTCTCCATAGAAAAACACTGGGTTACAATATTACATTTAATAATACTCATCCACTTCTATGGGCTACTCGCGGTGTCATATGCCGATGACACCCAGATCATTGTGTCGATTCCTAAGAACATGGCAGTTACAGCAGCCAATTTCTCCCATTGTATGTCAGCTGTAGAAGGTTGGGTGGAAAGGAACGTCCTGAAGCTCAATGGGAAGAAAACCGAGGTGTTGTTTTTTTTGTTGTTATGCAAGCTTCCATTTGAAACTGATTGCCAGACACACTTGGCACTTTGCCCATCCCAGCAGAGAAGGACAAAAAAAATCTCAGGGTGATCTTAGACTGCAAGCTCTGTCTGAACGGACAGGCCAATCGTACAGCTGTGACTTGTTTCTGACTTATAAGAAGGCTGAAGAAAACCTTTCCATTTTATCCCCTTCTCGGCACGGAAACAGGTTGCTCTGGCGCTGGTTATCTCCAGAACTGATTATTGTAACATGCTCTACCTGGACAATAATACCAGCACCCAGGCAAAATTGCAGGTAGTGCAAAATGTGTTAGCCAGGGCTATCCTTCACATCCCCAGACGTCAGTTGGTGTCTGCAGGGCTACACGAGCTGTACTGGCTTCCTATTACAAAAAAACGCATCATGTTCAAGGTCCTCTTTATAGAATACTAGGCGCCTCATCAAGCTAACCCAGTTGGCATTATGGAGATGTTCCAGCAGTACATTTCAGGCAGAAATCTCCGCTCAGCTCATCTTAATTTGCTCACTCTGCCCAAAGTCCGGAATAAGAGATGGAGTGGTAGAACTTTCTCAATTGAGCAGCCAGACTGTGGAACTCACTTCCCCTTTCTCTGACTTCGATCAAAGTGAATTTACGCTTTAGAAGGGCCCTAAAACCTGGTGTTTACTTTATAGGGAGCCCCCTTAGTTTTCATGCCAGAGGCTCCATAGCCAATGCAAATAAAATAAAATGGGCGAGGGGGGCAGCCCTGTCTATTTTGGTCTATCCATGCCCAGGCCTCCTCTGGTGTAGAGCAAAAATTGGTACCATCCTTGTGATGGATACGTAGCTTAGCTGGGTACTGGAGTGCATACTGGATGCCATGGGTTCGAAGGCATTGCTTGACTTCTGTATAAGAAGATCTGCGGCGCTGCACCAACAGGATGTAATCCGGGTAAATGTGTATAGCTGCATTCTCTTAAATTGCCAAGAGCCACAAGCTCTGGTCACCTGGAGAATATGGTCCCTATCATGATAATTGAACAGTCTCGCTACCACTGGTCTAGGAGGGTTGCCCAGACGTGGGGGGCCACCAGGCACTCTATGCACCCTTTCAATGGAGAAGAACTTCGACTGTTTGCCCTGGAGAACATCTGCGGTGAGCCAGGATTCCAGGGAAAGCTCCATATTGTGCCCGTCTACCTGTTCTGGCAGGCCCACGATGCCAATGTTATTCCTACAGGAGCGACACTCCTGGTCTTCCACCCGGCTATTCAGGTATTCCACTTCTCGCTGTAGAAATTTAATCTGGTCCGTGGCTGTGGAAACAGTAGGGCGCAGGGACGCCAATGTGGATTCCGATTCCTCTACTCTATCCTTAAGCTTTTTGTGATCTTCTCTCAGGAATCCCATTTCCATGCATAGTGAGTCGATTTTGGGGCCCAGTGTGGTCTTAGTATCTAAGATCACTGCCATCAACTCATCAAACCTGTGTGAGTGACCAGAAGGACCAATTGGGTTGGTGGCCACTTGTTGTATAGTGTCACCTCCACCAGCAGCAGAGGATGACGCATCCGACGATTGAGGCAGCGCCTTGTCTGACCTGGTCTTACCCATCTCGTATAGTCAAATCAACACTGGGAGGTGTCCTTGCACTGTTCCCACAAGGAGAAAGAAATGGAGTGCCCCACCAGTATCTATGGGGTGGAACAGGCAGCCAGCAGTTAACTCGCCAATGCCGTAGTGTAGGTGACCTGGACACACAGCGCAGTCATGCACTATCTGAAGGATTTCCCAGTGCTTCTGGTTGTTGGGCTGCGATATCTGTCCAGGCAGCAGGCTCCGTCAGTGCCAGCTATTATCTTGCTGAGTTGTAGTGCCACTACGATATGTAGTGGGAAGGCAGGTCCGGTGTCAGTGATCACGGGATGCAGCCATAACTATGAGAAGGGGGGATTAGCGAGGTATAGAATCACCCCCACCTGCCACGATTTGGTCCATGGGCAGCTGGGGCGCAGAGAGATCCTATGCTGCGTTGGACAGTGTGTCAACAATCAGGCTGTTATATTGACCCTGGGAGTATAGGGTACAATACAATGCGGGGCAGGCCTGCGGACTCCACCCGTGTGCAGGCAGCTCAATTCCAAGCAACCGAAGTTGGTTCCCCCGTCTTTTCAGTCCGGGTATTCTATAACCCACGAGGATCAGGTAACCAGCCGCTTCCTCCGGGCTGTCGGTGACAAATTACCTTGGTGCTCAGGCACAGATAACAAGGGCGGTTCCCCGCTGTGCACAGTCACCAGGGAGGGCCTAGCATCAGTAGCGTGGTGCTGCGATCTGCAGTGCTCTGTGATTAATGCTGACCCTCAGCCATGTGGGCCCGGCGGGGTCCCTTCAATAGTGCAAGCTCCCAGGCACCTTCCCAGCAATGTCGTATGGGCCCCGTGTGTGCCCCTCTTAGCACGTACCATCACGTTGAGTTCCAGCCCCTCCGGGGTTCCACAGTTCCAGGCGTTCACAACAGGTTCGCTGCGGGGCAATGCGAAGGGGCCAACTGCTCTGGGCGATGCAAAAGGGCAGCGTCTCAGGTCCGTCCCAGCTGGATCATGTAGTCAGGCTTCTGTAGATGCTGGCAGCCACGGGCCTCCAGGCCACTTGCCCCTGCCAAACCAAGCGAGCGGTGCAGTCTCCTCCCCGTGCAGGCCTCCGGTAGCAGCCCTGGCGTCGTCCAGTTCCACAATCGGGACCGCGTCAGGTGTCACGCACGCAGCACACTCCAGCGTAGTCACCGGCGCGTGGGTCTCCGCCACCCGAGACCTGCGGCTCCAGGCCTGCTCAGTGACGGTCAGCCCCAGCGTCTATTGCGGCAGGGCAGCTTCGAAGTCAAGGGTGTGTGTGCACTCGTGAAGCGGTCCGATGCATGGATGCTCCCTGTAGCAGGCACTAGTCACCTATAATCAGCTCAGCAACACACGTCTGCCATCGTCGCCATCTTGGCCACGCCCCCCTCAGGGACATTATAGTTAGGAAATAGAATTTAAAAAACCATAGAAATTCACTGATAAAAACAAAAGTTACACAGACTTTATAGTTGGGCTCAGATTTCACTCGTACAAAACAAGTGATATTCAGCAGTTATAGTTTCCTGGGCTAACTATAACTTACGCCCCCGCAGTGCACTGCTTATGACCTCACATATTACATCACTCATGACATGGTCATATATACAGTTTCAAAAGACTGATGTGGATGAGAATTCAATGTTTCGGTCTCTCAGTGGAAGCAATCCATGAGATCATCCTGAGAAGAGTATCTACAGAATAGGACCTGGTCAAGCGCAAACAGATGATTGCGGTTAACCCATAATACTTTTTGCTCTATTTTCATTTGAAACTTAAAAAATCATTTAGCTGATTCCTCTTATTGGATGTTTGTAATTTTGGTGTCATTTTGTTCATGAAATTATTCTTTAGTTTTTTTAAATTGGAGTGGGAGTTTTATCTCGTTGTGTATTTGACTTTTAAATTTTTTGGTACTTCTAAATGCTTCATACGTTTTCTTGAGTTAAGCCTGTCTGCTCGGTGCCATAATGACCAGGGATTGAGCTGAGGTTGAAATTACGGAAACCTGTACTTGACCTAAAAGAATTGTGACATTATTTAAGTGGTGGACTACCTTCCACTCCAACTAATAATCCACATTCTCATCTCAATGTTCAGAGCTAGGATTAAAGACACACCACAATCCTGGGTTGACTTTTTATATGTCTCAGTAAAAGCACTGGAGGGCTGAGTAAAAGGTAATACAATCACTACAAGAAAGTACCTCTTTTTTGTAGAATCACCCTTATTTTCTTCCGTACTGATGGAGCCGTTTTTTTGACTCTGTGCACTTCGACTCTGCCAACCAGGAACCAGTACGTGTACTCTGACACCTAGAGCATGTTACATTTGGCTGTACTCCTAATTGGCACATGTAACTTACCTATAAGCCCCTAGTATATGTTAAGTGCACCCAGGGCCTGTAGTTAAATTTCAAAAGTGGACTGCAGCACATATTGTACCTCCGCTAAAGTGACAATGTAAAATATAAGCGCAGGTCTGACACCAGTAACCTGGCTGTGCAGGTTTAAACTGAAAATTCTACCTGTCAAAAAGCCCCTTTTGATACACCTAACCTCCCCATTTAAACATTATTATGTCACTCCTAAGTAGGCCTTAAAGGCATAGTGCTTGATATTTAAAAGAAGGACATGTAAAAGTTTAATGTTAAACATGTGCTTACAGTGACAATACCCTGAAAGCTTGTTTCA
Source organism: Calotriton arnoldi (assembly GCA_963921515.1). NCBI lineage: Eukaryota > Metazoa > Chordata > Amphibia > Caudata > Salamandridae > Calotriton > Calotriton arnoldi. Next base: position 1,666,010 of record CAWUFW010000292.1, on the reverse strand, counting down.
CTGTAGCAGGGTTGGCTGTTCCATAGGAAAGCACTGGGATACATAATTAATGTTAATGCAGTTATCTCCACTTAAGAACAAGGTAAAAGGTGAAGTTGTGGACTAAATATTTATTACAAATCCAATTCATTGGTAAAGTTAGATTTGTAGCAAATACTATAAAAAATTTAAAAAGTCACTTTTAACCTGCCTAAAGCCCCTAGAAGCCTATTTGTATTTTCTTCTAACTGGATGAGAGTGAATTGGCTTCCAGAGCTCAGACAAAGGCCTTGGGTGTGGGAGAGAGGTTGACCTTCCCTTAACAAGATGACCTGGATGCTGTGCTCATTCCCTTGTATATCTTTAAAGTGTGCCTACTCTGTCAGTGGCAGATTTAGATCACACTAGGCTTTCATCTCTTTTGTCCTTCTAGCCAGCCAGGAACCAATTGCAGTGGGAGAGAAGCTGCCCTCAGAATTAGTATTGGGGAGCACAGAGGAGGTGTTGCTCATTTCCCTGGCTACACCTTTAGAGTGGTTACAGAAGCTCTGCACAAGGGAAGAAAGGTTCTGCCATCTTAGGTTTAGGTAGACCGGGTAACTTTGGGATTGTTTGAAGTAGGCCTCACAGGAAATAATGAAAATGTGGCTAAGGTTATACATGGAAACATTTTATCTAATGGTAATGGAAGGGCGAGGAGTCACACACAGTTACAGGCTATTGCCAGTCATACATGTGGCAACCCTGGGCACCCTCTTTAGAACACAACTGAAACTGTAGTAGACAGAAGAAGGACTGTGTGAGAAATTGGGTTATTGGTTGAGCCCTTCTCAAGCAACAGCCACTATCCTTATCCAGGTGAACTGCAAAATTAACTAAAACACACTGTGCTTAACCCTCTGGTTGCTTGGCACAAAAGTAGTCAGGCTTAACATAGAAGCAATGTGTAGGTATTGATGCAGCACTCAAATAGTAATAAAGTGGAAGCACAACACAAGAAAAAACCCTCACCAATTTAGAAAGGTAGAATAAAATGTAATACATTATTTGACAGCAAAATGACAAAAATCTAATCAGTAGAACTGGAAATATGCAATTTAATTTTTTTTTAACATAAGTGTAAAGCCAAAACGCACAAAGTACCACTCACGATTATCTGGTCACTGGGCGAAACTCATAAGTTCAGGCCGACTACTATGGAGTAAGTAAGTAAGAAAGTCCCACTGAAAGAGTTGTCTTCTCAAAGCCTGGTGCAAAGAGTCCAGTTCACGGAGAAGGCCACAAGGAGCAGGAAGAGCATCATGGATGGTCAACGCTGTAGTGCGAAGAGCAGGCTGGGTAGCACGGATGGCCATCGCTGTTTGTGAAGATCCTATTGGGTTTCGCAGATGGATGGAGCTTCACGTTGGTGGTCACAGCAGGTTGTTGATGTTATAGCGATAATTGCAGATCTCATGCTGCCGGTTGTTGTTGGTGGTCGCTGTAGCATGAAGAGTTGGGTTCACTGGAGTTTAACATTGGCAGTAGGGGTGGGTGGTGAACTTCGCTCCGCCCCGCCGGCGGAGCTTGGGAAGTTTTGCCCACTCCACGCTCTGCTTGGAGCACGGAGTTCTGCAAAAACTCCACCTCCCACCAATGTGTAGCAGAGTTTACTGGTGCTGGCTCACCCCTACTCAGAGGGTGCTGTGGTGCTCTCGTTAAGGCCTTCTTCTATGAAAGAGACCCGCCATCCAAAATTGATACCTCTGGTCTCCGCCCTAAATCTACTTTTAATCCACCATCAGGCTCTATGCCGCCTGAGATCCTTACCTTTGAACACCTAGTCCTCAAGGATCTGTACAAACTACAAAATGACTACAGGTTCACACCCTACAATGTAAGCCTGGGAAGAGAAGAAAAGCCTCTCGAAGCTCAAATCAATGGATGATATTGTTATAAAGCTCTGCAACAAAGGCGGGGGTATAGTGATACAGGATAAGTTAGCATACGATAAAGAGATCTTTCGACAGCTCAATAACGCATCACTCTATGAACTCCTTGCCCGCAACCCCCTCCAGGAAATACAGGATTTAAACTTTACAATCACCAAGGAGGCTGAAGACCTGTGCTTCATAAGCCACAATGAATTCCTATTTCTGAACAACAAGGCACCACGCACCCCCGTGCGATACACCCTGCCTAAAATACATAAAAACGCAGATGCCCCACCAGGGAGACCCATCCTGTCCGGATGTGGCTCCATTCTGGAACCCTTACGAAGATATATCGATTTCTTCATCCGAGACATGGCCCAACAAACCATGGCATATGTAAAAGATACGACACACTTCATAAACCTTATCGAATCTGAATCATTTGACCCTGAGGGAGAACTCCTAGTGATGCTAGACATTGAGTCACTGTATACCAACATACCCCAGGAAAAAGGCATTGATGTCATTAGAAACCACCTCAATGCACTCCCATCACCCCACCAAGTGCCAACTGATTTCATCATATCTCTCCTGAGAATAGCACTCACGAAAAACTATTTTCTATTCCATGACAAACACTACAGACAGTGCAAGGGTACATCTATGGGAGCAGTTTTTGCCCCAAATTTTGCATTACTGTTTGTGGATAACTTGGAGAAATCTCTCGTACTCCACGAACAGAATCCCCATCTACCCAAAGTTCGCGTTTGGCGTAGATACATTGATGATGTTTTCATGATTTGGCAGGGTAATACCACAGAACTACATGACTTTTGGATCTGGCTAAACAACTGCCAACCTGACCTTAAATTCACATGCAATCATAACCAAACCCAGATTGATTACCTAGATGTGACTGTGAAAAGTCTAGACGGTGAACTCTACACCACTCTCTTCCGTAAACCCACTGAACGCAACACCTTGCTTGAATACACTAGCTCCCACCCAAGGGCCCTCACGGACGGCCTGCCCTATGGCCAGTTCCTTAGAATTCGCAGGAACTGCAAATACAAAGAAGACTTCTTTGCAGAAGCGGAGGTCTTATGCAAAAAACTCATTGCCCGGGGCTAACCTAAAAGATTGGTCAAAAGGGTCACTCAAACGGGCCTGGTATTCACACAGGGAACATTTACTGGAACCTAAACAAAGAACACTGATGTCTAAAATCACATGTGTGACCAAATTCTGCCCAGTTAGCAACAAACTTACAAGAATGATCAAAAAACATTGGTCTGTCCTTGCCCCGACCAACATTGCCAGCGAGCTACCCCTCTTCTCCTTCAAAAGGGGCCGTAATATCAAGGACCATCTGGTAAGGGCACATAAACCAACTCGTAGTGACAGGTATATCCAGGCATTACTAGGACTACCGCCCGTCCATGGACATTACAAGTGCAGCAACTGTTCAGCATGCGTCTCCACAGAAAACACTAAGGTTTTTGAATATGACAATATTAAACACACACCAAACTTTTTTTCCAATTGTAACACAAGTAATGTCGTTTGTTGCATTCGGTGTCCTTGCAATTTGCTGTACATAGGTCAAACTACGCAAAAGATAAAATCAAGAATATCCCAGCACAAAAGCAGGATCCGCTGCAAAGTGACAACAGCACCGCTTGTGGAACACTTCATCAAGAAAGGACATTCAGAAACGGACTTCACGTGGCAAGTCATCGACGTCTTACACCCTCTGGCCAGAGGAGGAGACATGCAACAGACATTAAATAGACTGGAATGTAAATGGATTTTTAACTGTCGATCAATTGACCGAGGTCTAAACTCACTAGAGGAATGGATTGCAATTTTATAAGATCCTTCATCACCCACAAGTATGGACCTTCTGCCAGCTGTGTACTTAACCCTTATTTTCTACGCTCATTGTCATATATGTGCATTTCTTATTCTCACCGGAATAACTGTCTGCATACTCTGTTTCTGTCACCAGCATCAGGCAACTCATACCTGTTGGCGTGCCTCTAATTTCCGGTCTTACGCATGCTAATATAATTGTCCCTGACCAGAGCAGGGTGTGACATTGTAAGTAGAATTCACTCGACCCATGGCAGACTTGTCCCTACCCACTTCAGGGTCTGTATCCCGCGCATGCGCTGCTAATTAGGGCACCACCTCCCCGCGCATGTACTGTACTGACGCAGTCTAGTCTCTCTCACACCGGAAGTATTTATTCACTTCTGCCCTCTCCCACCCACTTCCTTAACTGCAAGCCCGAGACGAAGCGGCTGCTCGTCCCCGGCTCCTCTCCGACCGACTCAAGCGGTTCCAGTTTTGTGTAACTGCTCAGCGCTATTACCCGCGCTCCTTGCGACCCGGGTCTCTCGCGACCCCCGCTTACCTAATATTAATACCTCCCCTCCTCTACAGATGTATCCTCGCACCTACTGTGCGGTGCTTTGGACTAACTAATTACGGCACATTCTCGGTGCATGTTCGTGACAGAGCGGCGGCTCATCCCGAAGTACCCTGACTGATCCTCTCGGTCCTTAGGTAATTCCCTTATTCACACCACGAACTCCGTGTGTTCCGCACCTCATCCCCGCTTGTTAATTTACCACTGCCACTCTTGACAGGTGGTACCTGACACCAATCCCTTGGTGTTATATCAACGCTACTTACTCCTTGCAAGCCCGACCTAGAGCAGCAGATTGATCAAGGAATCCCGACCGACTCATGCGGTCTGAAGGTAATTTTAGCCACCCGCATGCAATCGGCAGGCACCTGCACTTCATTTTTATGCACGCACAGCACTTATCCACCCCCTTCTTGACAGGAGGTACTTGACACCGACACTGCGGTGCCTAGCGTTTGTTACTCCACACAGAAGGAGCAGCGGCCCGTCCATCTTTTAGACGACCACGGTCACACTCCCAGTAAGTACTTCCCCTGCTAAATTCATGGAGCACCGACCCGGCGTTACTTCCAGCACTGCGCATCATTACTACGCCTTACCTATCCCTTAATAGACCTCTGCTAGCGCATTCTTGGCCAATTCTGCCCACAGCATAGCCAGGATTCTAATTATGGCAACCCCTTGCATAACATAGTACCTAGCGCTTTCTTGAGGCACCTAGTTCTGTTCTCCACTACTGTATGGATGATTATTTTCACCTACAATTCACTTTAATTGCCTTATTACTGCTATTTACTAGCCAATTCTGAATCGTCAATTAATGGTCCAGGGCCTTCGCCTAAAATGTATTTTTATCTTTTATAGATTCTTCATGCTCACATTTATGTCCTGATGATGATCTCTAATAATTGAGATCGAAACGCCGTCGACCACACAAAAAACTCCTCAACTGTTTAAAATTACCACTAGGAGTTTGTCACCAATGCCATGTATATATTTTAATTGTCACCCTCACTCGCCACCTCACGCTTGTTTTCACTCTTAATGTGAGCACCTTTGAACTATAATCTCTTAAATGCAGCCTCTATGTATCATTTGTAACAAAATCGTTTTGCATTGCGAAAGCCCTCGTGTGCTCCGACATTTATGTCTTTCAAAAATAAGTGCTTAATTAAATAATTTTGCCTCCCTGGGCATCTACTAAATTTATATGCCTAGCACTATAAACTTAAGGAAATGACCATAATTGCACAGCTCCTTTTGCTGTTATCTAGGACCTATATGGCCTAATATGAACCATTGTTTTCCCCTAAGACACTTAGAGCACCCCAGGTTCAACTGTCGGGGTTCCCTTGTTTCTTATATATACTCGGAGTGATCAAGGCAACATCCCTGTGTGGCTGTCTGGGAGTCTACAGTGGGTGCAGGGCTATTATCTAAGAGCGCAGGTCTGGATTACAACACTGGCTGAATGGAGGTGTCTCAGCGGGCACAGGGCTGTCTCTTGGAGGGGGTAGGGCCAGTTCAGTCAGTCTGAAGCCCTAAACAGCACTGCATGCCCACGGTGCTGCAGTCTACTTCTTCCTCCCTGTTCCTTTCTCACCTCCCCCTGCTCTGACTATACAGAGGAGGTGGCCCATTCAGCCTCTGCCTGACAGAGGGAGTGGCACCATGTCACAATAAGAGCCTTGGCCAGGTACTGACTGCTTCCTCTGCTCTTTGTATCCGACACCAGAAGAATGGGATTAGATACAGGAGTTCTTCTCACTTGTTTATTTGCTGTTGGACCTCCCATACCTCAGACTATCTTGCAGTTGGTTGAGAAACACTGGCCAGTTGTTCATTGGGTGTACTGTCAGTAGAGAACTCCCAGCTGCATGTCCCCAACTTCGGTCAGTGGGAGGTGCCTGACTCTTCACTGTGTGCCTTTGCCTGGCCCTTCCAGGGAGTGGATGACTCGACCTGCCTGTTTGGATCGGTACTGAGGAGTAAATGTCTCAGTGAAGAGGTGATGAAGTTGCGCCTGACTGAAGATGTTTCTTGGGCTCCCTCTGTGCAGATGAGCATGTGCAAATTATGAGCTGAGCCGCTCTACTGCTCGGACTTTTCCGAGCATCTATGTTGACGTCATTCCAGTGGGCCACGCCCCCAGTCCCAGCGCACCCCGCTCCGCCCCCGGTGCTTGAGCCCCCAACACAGTTCTAGTAACTGTCGTGGGACGCCCTCCACCTGACCCCCACACTGACAGAAAAGGCAGCGGCTTCCCCCCATACACCTACCCCGTGGGCCAGGTCTAGCTGGATCAGATACTATGAGCTGGAGCGGACCATCGGCAAGGGCAAATTCGCTGCACGGCGGCAGGGGAAGCATTTGTTCGAGATCGATCTTGAGACGGACTGACTTGAAGATGTCTGTATGGTAGAGTGCTCTTTATGTTATTATATGTTTTTTATGAATCACTTTAATACTGCAGTTCATGCGCCAACCGTTTAACTCACTGAGTCACCGGGAAACACCGGTTCATCCGCAGTCACAGTCTAAGGATGGTGGAAAGGTCTCTCATAATTGATGGTGAGGCGGAGAGGAGCTCAGAGTAATTCCACGAAGTTTTTTTGCAACTCTGCAGAACTCCGCGTCGTGCAACTCCATGTGCTTCGCCCACCCTTAATTGGCAGTTGGCGCAGGCGCCAAGATGTCATCAGGAATAGGCTTGTTCGCAGACATGAAGAGCTCAAAACTTCAGGAATTCTCTTTCTTGATCAGAGGAGTGCACTCTGATGCCAACCAAGGGCCTGGGGAGGCGCCTCTTGGGGATCAGGTACTCACTCATGCAGAGGCCAGCAGGGCTCAGGCAGGTTCACTTGCAGGCCCAGGCAGGTCTAGTGCAGCAGGTCAGCTGGGCAGTTGCAGGGAGGCCTCTGTAACTTGTTATGGTGAGGTGGAGAGGTGTGGTGCAGCGGCCAGGGCAGCTGACTTCGGAGCACAGGGCTCACGGTTCAATCCCCGGCTCCGGCGGCAGCTCAGCACCATGTGACTCTGGGCAATAGCTCACTTAATTTCCACAACGGCCCCCAGCGCCTTGAGACCCGTAAGGGTGAGTAGTTCGCGCTTTACAAATATGGATTTATTATTATTATTATTATTATTATTTATTTATTATTATTATTATTATTATGTCCCTGTAGCTTTGAACAGGAGGACAGTCAGCTGACCATTGGAGTCACTTCCGGTGTCCTGGGATGAAGGGATCAGGTCCAGTCTTTCTTCTCGGACATCAGGCAGGCCTCCAGCAGCAGGGCAGTCCTCTGGCAGCAAGGAAGTACTTCTTCTGTAGTATCTGCAGGTCCTGAAGTGTACTGAAGAGAGGGCCCGGAGTCAGGTTCAGGGTACTAAAGAAGTTGTGTATTTAAGTTTACATATCCTGGTAGAAAAAAACTCTTAAATTCATTTTTCACTGCTGCAAGGCCTACCACTCCCATAGGAGAACATTGGGTTACCATATTACATTTAACACATGATAACTTTTGATTGAGAGCAGGTATGATTGTTATATTTATTTTAAACCCTCTTTGATGGTGAAGTTCGATTTTAGGCCCCAATTTTGCAAATGCCATTTTTAGAAAGTTAGCATTTTTTTCTTCTAACCATTTGGTGTCTGCAGCCTGTGTACTGATCACATGACTGGGTGTAGTTGGCTGTTGACCATTATCTATTCCTCCTGGACAATGGACAGAGGATGACTAGGTGTTGTCAGGATGAGAGGAGAGGAGTTGTGTAGTTGGGCAACTTACCTTTCAAAGAGGCTGCCTGCTGCACACTGACAAGAACTTAACACCAGCCTATTGTCACTTCAGGCCCCTGGGCAGGGGAAGGAATGAAAATCCAGAACCAGATGTAGGAGGAAGTCTAGAAGTTTTTCCCACTTCAAAGGCGGACACCAGGTCTAAATATTGGACGCTCAGACCAACTCTTTAGTGCACTCCTGAACCTGTGGACACTACAGGAGGACTGTCCTTCTGCCCGAGGACTGCACTGCTGTTTGAGGTCTGCCCTAATCTCTGAGAAGGAAGATGGGACCTGCTTCTTTTATCCCAGGCAGAGTGTCTCTAAGGGTCAGCTGGCTGACCTCCTGTTCTGAGCTACAGGGATAAAACAAGCCTTAGAGGCCACCCTGCAACTGCCCAGTTGACCTGCTCTAGACCTGCCCGGAAATGCAAATTGAACTACTTAATTCCTGGTGGCCCTACAGGAGCAAGTTCCTGATCCCCAAGAGGAGCATCCTCAGGCCTGGATCCTGGCTGGCATCAGAGAGAACTCCTCCTAGCCTAAATGAAGGTTCTATCAAATCCATTATGAAGTGACCCTAAGCCCCGCAAAGCCTCGCCACACAGCTCCAGGCTTCATCAGAACCTACACTGAGTGATGCGAAGCACTGCAAAGCCTCACTGCACAGCTGAAAGTTTAATTGTAACCAACCTCAGGCAATGCCAAGCCCTGTAAAGCCTTGCCACACAGCTACAAGGATTATTGGAACTGACGCTGAGTGACATTAAACTCCGCCAAGCCCTTCCACACAGTCTCATCGGAACTAACGCCAGATGACACGAAGCCTCGCAAAGGAATGCTGTGGAGACCTCGCACCAAGGACATGAAGTACAACTCTCAACCCATCAAACTTGGTCCTGTGCCCTTCTTGCGCTCCTTCGAGGTTGTCCTAAACTTGTGACTTTATCCTGGTCCAGATCAACTAGGTACCCTAAATTGGTGCTTTGTGCCTTAGGTACTAGTTTTATTTAAACCTTTTAAATTTAATATCTCCAGTTCCACTAATTGGATTTTTGTCATTTTGGTCTCAAGTTATTTATTAAAACATAATATAATTTCCTAACTTTGTTTGGCAGTTTTCTTGTGTTGTATTTTAACTTCACTACTGTTTGTGTGTGGCATAAATACTTAACACAGTGCCTTTTGTGCCAAGCTACCAGAGGGTTAAGCACAGGTTAATTTAGTGACTTTTGTAGTTCACCCTGTCAAGGATTGTGGCTGTTGCTTGAAAAGGGTTTCACCCCTCTCAACCAATATTCCAATTTCTTACAACATCACATAGAGATCAGGGCAGAACAATGTCCCATGAAAGTAACTGGATTCCCCAAAAATTGTACAATCAAAGAATCCTTTAACTCTGGCTTTTCTGGAAGAGGACTGTTCTGATTTTTACTCGTGGCAATGGCTGGAGGAATCCTGGGTTGCTGTAGAAGACATCCTAATGCAAATCATTGAAAACTAGAGGGGCGAGTCTTAATAGAAAGCCTTACATGATGACTTCTACTATTTCCTGTGAGATTGGAACTCACGGACAGCAAGAATGACTGGGAGTGGCACCAAAAAGCTCAGGACTCCTCAGACCTCATGACATCTGGCTGCAATGCAAAATGTATGGAAATAAATGAAAGACGTTGGGGTAACACAATGGTTTACCATACTTGTCCACCGTCTCTTTTGTAGACCCTAACAGGCCATCCCATAGACTCTAGACCCATACTGGGGCCGTATTATACATAGGGTGCATTTTCCTTAATTGCGCCAGATGCACCTTTTAAAAGGCGCGCCCTGCGCAATCAAGGAAAATGCGTCGTAGTAGGATGAAAGCACTGCCCCCCATGTAGCCGTGAACTCGCGCTGCCCTGGGGCAGTGTATTCATGTGAAAAACAGAGCGGCTGCTTTCAAGCCGCTCTGTGTTTCACAGTACAGGCGGCAACCCGCCTGCACTTATAAAGGGAATTAAAGATCCCCTTGCAGGTGGGAGCAGTGAGTGACTGCACCTGCCTGCAAGCAGATGTCTAGGGGGGTCCATGGGACCCCCTCTCTCCACCCAGAGGGTTGTTATCAGGGGATGCACTGATAGTGCACCACCTTTTAGGTGGCGCACTGTCAGTGCTCCTCCTGACAGCTTCTTTGCCTCTGGGCCCACGTCTGTAATACGGCACAGGCGCAGAGTGATTCCCACATTTGCATGGGGCCACACCCCATGCAGATGAGGAAATGCCCTCTGATGATAGTGCTGGCGCTTTATGTGCACCAGTGCTATCCATAATACAGAAGGGGTCGCACAGGCATCTGTGGCCCCTTCTGTAATACCAAAGTGCCCCGGGGGCGTGCAAAGCAAACACCTGATGCGCCCCGGGGCACTTCAGTAATACGGCCCTTGGTATCCTACAACTGCAGTTCACACATTGACCTTCCCCTCTGCTCAGGGTTCCAAACATCTGCCTGTGATGGTTAGACAGTTGATACGTGTGGCATAGCTAGAATGCCACAAAGCTGAACAGGTGGGTGAAGTGGCAGGAGTTGATTGAAACCTAGTTCTTGACAACTGGATCCTGTTGGGATTTTAATGCTGTGTTAGTTTTTGTTGATATACAAGATCTTCTTTGCTTTAGAATATTTTTTAACTACAGTGAAAAGAGCACATGCACAACCTTATCTAATGGGTGCATCTATCGGGAGGCATATCTCCTCTGACCCAACTTTTCAGGGTTTCCTCTCTTTCTACCTAAATGGTAGCACATTATGACACACCCCATGGATAGAATGCTCTAACAACATCATGTGATTTCAGCCAAGGGCTATGCTAATTGTTAAAAGCCCTTCACCATGTTATAGCCAGGGCTTACAGTTCAGGGCTCTAACTAGGTGATGCCACAAAGCAATCAGTATGGCCCCCTTCTGCTGATTCCAGTGGTACTAAAACGTTGAAGATGTTAGATGGATGCACAGTTGCACATGTTGCTGGAATCAAATTATTGAATGTGTTGCATTCTATAACAAAGTCCACACAATAGAGAAAACTTTTAAAACGAACATGATTTATAGCGCTTGTCGGGTCAGCATTTTACTTGTGTGGGAACTTTTCTTTATGCTTTAATTTGTTAGCTGAACTGTAGTTTTCTAAGTTCTTAACTCTTGTAACTGCATCTAAGTTTCATACTGGGTGCATATGGTGATTTATGGGCATGTCATGCGGGTAAAAAGAGTTATAAATGGGTCCCTTTTTGCAGGTGCGAAAAGAAGCTGCAGGGACTGGTATTCAATGGGATTCCTTGGAATACAATCTAATATTTACATCTAGAGAACACAGCAGTGCCTTCTAAGATAAGAGCTGTGACGGATTCATTTAGTGGGTGCCACAATAGATAAAAACTAATGCTAGTGCGGATTCACAGATAGTCCCAGGAGGGCAAAAACTGTAGGAAGCACAAAGAGCAGCAGAGCGTATCACACTGTCCACAATGCGAGCGTTAATAGATGCAGCACAGTGCTGGTCCAAGCAGATAATGACCAGCACAGACCTTACATCATCACCAGGCTCTGAATTCTAGAATTCTATTAACATTCTATGACCACAGTGTTTTAAAGAAAAACATGCATTACATGGAGGTGAACCATATAAAAATATAGTAACTAATGCTGGTGCGAATTCACAGATAGGCCCAGGAGGGGAAAACCTGTACATAATCGGGCCTATTAAAGTCATGTGAATTGCGTCCATGGAGAAATTGGTGCCTGGAGTAAATCGTTCAATATTGGAAACATTAAAAAATGACTGGACCTAGTGGAGCTGTTGAAGTATTTTAATTTATTTTTTAGGAGTTGTATCTAGATTCCATGCATTACAGTGCTTTACAAGAGAACCAGATAACAAAACACATTTAAAAAGACACAGGGAGGTTAATGGCCTTATTTAGAGTTTGGCGAATGGGATACTCTGTCACAAACATGGCAGATGTCTCGTCCACTGTGTTACAAGTACATTATAGCCAGGAGTGGGCGGAATAATAAATTCTGCAGGCAGAACTGGAGGAATTTGATAATTCCGTGTTACTGTTGTAACGTGAAATTACTGATTAAATTCCGCCACTCCACTGGCGGAATAGCAGTGGTTTGAATTTTTAACAGGGCTGGAAGAGGGAGCAGGTTCCTCAATGTTTAAAAACCATTGCAGATAAAGTTTAATCTGCAGTGGTTTTTAAACAATAAGGGGATTGCTCCCTCTTCCGCCCTGTTTAAAGACCACTGAACAGCAGTGCATACCTCTCGGCGCATTTACATACTCATGTAAGGGCCCTTGCATGCTTATGTAAGAGCAACAAGTGGTATGCACTGCACTACACTGCAAAATGCAGTGCATACCACTGGGTGCCCTTACATACTGATGCAAGGGCACCCAGGGGTATGCATTGAACATTGTGGTGCCCACTCTGCCCCTTGGTGGAATTCCACGGAATTCAGTGGAATTTTAATGTAATTCCATGGTATTCTGTGGGATGAAACTACGCCAATTCCGCCCACTCCTAATTATAGCCTATGGCACCTGTAATATGACAGATGAGATATTCACTATGTTTTGATGAGGTACGCCAATGCTGATATTGATAAAAACAATGCTAATGCTTACGATGGTACACCCGCATACATGTACGAAATCACATCGCTATTGTCAAATTCGCCCATCATGAACTCTCCATCAACCCAGACTCGAAAATATGTGATCAGGCAGGCTCTGCAACCCGGGCCTGTGGTAACTGATTCATTGGTCACAGGTGGGGTGGCACATAGCTGGCAGCCAAATGCTCAAACAGGAAATTCAGGTCCATCCCTCAGATAAGCACAGTGACACCACAATGGTCCTGGGAAATTGGCCCCAATAAAGTACACATGGCCAGAGGGGTGTGTGCATTCCCAAAACACCATAAAGTCAGATTCTACATGGAGTTAGGAACATACATCCAATCAGGAAACAACACACACAGTACACTCAGTGATCACGCGCCCCTCATGCAGGACATCTGGACACACTGCCCCCCTGGCCCACATTGTTTCCAATTAAGGGCGAGGTCCACCTGCATTTATTATCAGGGACTTTTTATTTATGACTCCACCAAGCAAGGATTACTGGAGTTACTTTTATTGCTCCCAAAACTGTATAAAATCGCTCGAATTGATTGTACTATCAGACAGTCCTCAGACCCGTTTCTGTAAGCTGTACTCCCGGCTGGAGTGTTTCATTAAACCAACTGTTCCTGTTTTGCCAAACGTCTCTTTTCTTTTTTTCTTCAAGGAAAATTCATATTCGAGCAACACCATCTGCCAAAACTCTAAATAAGGCCCTGAGCAAATTGCCCAAAATACAGTAAATTAAGCTCAGGCTAGGATTCGATCCTAGTTCCACAGTTTAAAAGCGACAGCTGTAGCTACTAATGCGGCAAATAGAAATACATTATGGGTTTTGCAATGCATTGAACAATGAAAGGAAAACTACTGCAGGGGAGTAGAAGTATATTCTGCTGCATGCAATCCTCTTTGCACAACCTATAACCGTACTTAGACACCTGACACCTTCAAGTCTTTCAAATTCTGTATTTTAATAATTTCTTTTCTCACATTACATTTTTACCTTTGTTTTCTGTTCTTTATTGTTTTCTTATACGTTTTTTAAATCTTTGTCCCGCTCTGTCTCTTCACTTGTGCCTGTCTCTTTCTAGGTTTAACTTAATGGGGAATGCGCTATTCATGGCTTTTATTATAATGTACCCAGAGAAAATTGCAAAAGGGCACAACCCCTACATCATATGTTGTGTAGGTTTCAGTTTTGTAGAACAGAGGTGGGAATAAATGCCTTTCAGCACAGTTCCTGTGAAGCATCCGCAGACGATAGAAGACACTGGCATTAGCAGCTATGATATTATGCATTGAAATAGCCATTCATTTGACCATGGTGAATGCATAATTGAGTCCTTAGGAGCATATTTATCAAGGGTTTTGCCTCGCCCTTGCACCATGCAAGGGTGTGCAGGGTTACGCACAGCATATTATGAGATTTACGAAAGCACGCAAGGCCACCTTGCGTGGCTTGGTAAATCTAGAGTTATGCAAGGCAGCACAAGTTGCTACTTTGCGTTACTCTGCCCCAGGGAGGCGTTCCATGGATGCAGTGTGGGTGCTACCACGCATCCACTCATGGATTCTGAAGCATTTCCAGATTTACCAATACTGGTAGACCTGGGAATGCGTCAGAATGCTACGCCTTCCCAGGGGAGGCGTAACAAAGAGAAATATCATTACTTCTCCTCGTTCTTTCCTCTTTCTATATGTGCTGCACACGTAAAAAGAGGAAAAAGCCTCAGAGGATTGTTTTTGTGCAGGATGGCGTCCCTTCCTACACAAGAACAATCCTAGCTGAAATGCAGGCACCCTTGCACAATGGTATTGGCTATAGGCATCAGTTTGTGTGCTAGCGCAGGTAGAGAGCAGAAATACGCCATATCTTGAAGCGCGTTCTTGCACTCTCCCTTTCACACAGCGCAGAGCAGTGCAGCAAGGTGTCTTGCTGCGTTGCATTACATGAAATAATGCTAAATATAGTCATTAATTTTAATGTCCTAATCACCTGCACTGTACTATAACAATCCAATTCACCTTATTATTAGTAAAAAAGAATAAATTATGACAAAACTTAAAAAGGCAAGCATTTTTTAAAAAAGGAGAAGAACTGCAATAGTAAGTAGTACTCTAACTGTTGCGGGGATTCTGCACATATACAGAACTATGCGCAGGAAAACAGGACCTCGGTGTATAGTGGTGTACCAACCATCCACCTTAGTGCCCAAAATCCCAATCCGACTAGCTATAGTGTCTCATTCGTTCTCCGTACTACAGCGAAGCTACCAATGATTAGACATCCCAGAACACGGACTCTTTCAGGAATCGTGGGAGCAAGAACACTCTTTCATTACTCACTCATACTTGTCCACAACGTGCGTATTAAGAGACACAGTATAGTTTAAAATGTTTATTTCAACTATCGTGCTCTAAGACACAGTACACGTGCCAGTACTAGCAGCATAATGCATAAAGACAAAATAGTAAGCATTGTTACAATTCCATAGAATACAAACGGGGACAGCATTTTATAAAGACAGTGGATAATGGACTAAAATGCCTTGCCACCCTCCCCGTGCTAGTAACTAGTTTATTATAAAAATAGAAGACCTCTGGGCTTTGTCAGGGGGACCCCCATACCTCAAGAACTAGATGCAAGGTTTACATCATCAGTCAAGCACAGCTCTTCTCCCTGGAAAGGTTTTTCTCCAAGTGCCACCAACAGGGAGATCACAATATTAAAAGCACACAAATTTCTCCAGTGCAGCTGTATTTCATGTTATGTCTAAAGTGCGAGGGGCTGACCGGAACAGCAACAACAAGGGACGTTGTTTTTCGACCTTGTACATTGTGTGCAGACGAAAACCACAGAGAACATGAGAAAAGGTGAAAGGCAGAAAGGCAGACAGTTCTAATGTGAACGGTCACAAGCAGAGTCTGGAAAAACAAAGTCACAGAGTAACGTGTGCAAAGGAGGCATCATGGCAGCTAGGCCTAAGCTAACTTAGCAATGTCGACCATGAGGCCACAATCCACACTACATAACAAAGTGATAATAAAAATAGAAATAAAAGAAGTAGTGGAATTTAGTGCCTGATGTACTGCCACACCTGCGGTCCAACTGCCTTATTACAAGTTGGAGGGTTAGACCGCCATGGGACCACCACAACTGCCAGGGATCAGAGATTTCTGGTGGTGTTGCGGCAGACTTGAGGACGCAATATGCTTTTCAGTGCTGCTGTGGCACCGGCAAGCATATTACGAGTTTCCTTTCCACCATGGTTTTCATGGCGGTGAGCCCACCATGAAAACCGTGATGGAGAGGAAACAAAGCCTCAGGGCCATGGGGTACATGCAGGGGGCACATGTTGTACCCCCCTGTGTCTATGCACCCTAGTTCCTGCACCGCACACCCATGGGACCACAAAAAAACACCCACCAGACAAGAGAAAGCTCATAATTTTGCGGGCAGTGTTCACACTGCTTTGGCAGTGTGGCAGCAGGGCGGTGGCATGGTGGCCCCGCTCCCACACTGCCAAAGTCATAATCGGGCCCTAATTCTTTAAAATATTCTGTGTGATAATCTAACTTTTGGTTAAAGGGTTGACTACGTAAGCATAATATATTTATGTATGTCTATATTATATTTATGTGTCTTGTTTGTCTTGCATTTCTGATAACTTTAAGGGTCCATTTTTAATGAATCTGGGCACTGAGTCCTGAAGATGGTCTTGCGGATTAATGTCTCTTGAGTAACCCTGGGCGGTGAACTCCGCTCCGCTCGCGGAGTTTGCGGAGTTTTCTGCACTCACGGAGTTCCGAAAAACTCAGCTTCGCGGAGCGGAGTTTTTTTCCTCACTTGCGTTCACCAATGTCAAGTTGGCGAGCGCGAGCGAGAAAAATCCACCTCCCGGCGAGAATTTTCCATGTTCGCAATCGTCAACATCAAGTTGGCGAGCGCGAGCGTGGAAAATAAACCTCCCGGCAAGATTTCTCAAAGCGGGGGGGGGGTCAGGTTTCTCATTGCGAGTGATCGCTCGTGCTCGCGACCGCTCGCGTTGAGAAACTGCCCGTTTGCGTTGAGAAAGCTGCCGCTCGAGTACCATGCGCTGTGCATGGTGCCGTTCGCAATGATTGCACAGTGCGGACAAGCATCCGGCACTGCGCAATCACTGCGAACAGCATTTTTCTACTGCACTCCGCCGCTTGCGTAGCTCCGCGTATCGCGGCTGAGTTTTTTTTCCACTTCGCAGAGCTGCGCGTAGCGCAACTCCGCAAACTCCGCCCAGGGTTACTCTTGAGAGTGAAACACAGTGAAATATCCCACATTAGCCTATTAACCAAAAGACCAATTATCACTCAGAATATCTTAAAGACACTCGCCTTTTCTATAGTTGAGTAGTTGATACATCAATGAAGACCATTTAATTTCGCCATTTAATATGACATATGACTAGATTTGGTGCATGCTACTGATGGAGCAAGGTCTCGTAAGAAAGAGACTTGCTCGGAGGCAATACTCTCGTTTAACTCATTGACAAGTTACTAACCATGTTTAGTGAATAACTAATACGCACCACATGAACACGCGGGGTAGTGAAGCTTGCTTATGTGAGTACTAATGCGGATAACATCGAAAACGGACTAATACCGTTTTAAACGGGGAAACTGTTGTGCGCATGCATCAACTGCATATACGCAGAATGACGAGGTAATGCTTGGAGGAAAATTCTAGCGCATGAGCAGAAGACACTAAAATGGAGTCTTGAAGACTTGCGTGCAGGGCATCTGCTTAGCTGAAACGAAAACAGGCTATTTTACTAATGCTAATGCAGGGAAAATATTAATAAGAAAACGGGAATAGAGTAGAGGTGGGAGGTATACAGTGAGACCATTTATTTTGTGAAAATAACATTTGTCTTTTGACTTTATTATTAGTGCGCATTTGGGCCTCTCTTGTATAACCGGACTGGATGAAATGACGCAATGCCTGCGCATGCTCACTGAGTGAAGCCATAAAGGTCAATGCAGAACACTTGAACAGAAGCCAAATTGGAGTGCCATACCCTGGGAACGGATGGTGAAAAGTTCAGCAATGAGATGTCCTATTCTTCATAGTGTCATTAATGTTTCAAAATGGATTCTTTTAGTGGATGGGAATAAAGTTTTGAATAAAAATTAAGGGGATGGGTTTGCGAACAATGGTTTAACAGAATAAAGTGACATGTAAGCATGGTGTGAGGATCATCCCCCTTGCCTGACCAATTAGATTTCGTATATTTACAATATTGAAACTTTAGTGGGGGGGAACGTGAAGAAACGAAGGTATAACTAAGGTAGCTTTAGTTAGTTATTTTTGCGGAGCGGAGCAGAGCAGAGCTCTGGATGCTGTCTGGGAGTCGGGGATGCTGTTGCTGGGAGAGATGCTGTGAGATGCTGATGAAGAATTGAATGCAGACTCTGAAGAAGAACTTTCTATCCTAACTTAATTGGGTTAGATCAGAAGATCGCGGAAGAATCTCGAGGAGGAAGAGAGTGTCAGAGAGGGGTGCGACGCAATCGTTGGTATTCTAGAGAGGTCAACTAGCCTGTCCTGAAGTCTTTGTCTCCTGACCTATCCTGGGGGACACTTACCAGCCCTTTGGCCAGGGGGTCGGTCTTTCACACCATTCTTGGTAACTATAATTTCATGTTATTTGCAAATGTTCTTTTCTCTCTGTCCTCTCCCTTTCTGAGCATTTGTTATTGTATGAGTCCGAAGTATATGTTTGATGTTTAATCAATTGAATTTTCTCTCCTAAGAATGATGGTGACTGCACTGTAATTTTTTAGATGGTTCACATGCATTTAATTTAGATAAAGATTTTAAAACTTCCTGAGTCTGATTATTTACTTCAAAATAAAGAATAGTTAAGGGTTAAGTTAATTATCACCATCAACTAGTTCAACTAATGGTCCATCGACCAGAGGAAAGAACTTTTTGATCAGTGAAAGGTTAGTTAGGAAAATTAAATAACTAATCCTGAATATTGTGAAGTATAAATATAAAACTTTGTCAAACTCCAGCGGTTTACTCGATTTGTGTGTTTATGGGCCCAGGTGAGTATATGGTAGTGGAGTATCTGTTGTTGGTATACCGCTGGATCAGTTTTCTGGTAGCAGAGTTATGGTTAGTATTGATTAGTTTGGTGATAAATATTGATTATTGATTATTGATTTATGTTTAACAAAAAGAGTTAGTGTCTTCTTTTATGTTGTCCAGAATCCTGGGAAAATGAATAGCGGGTGGTGACAGAAGCCACACTGCAGTGAGGTTACTCGTCTGTTGGAATAATACAGAGAAGCTACGTAGGGCTGGCAGTATTAAACTAGGGACTATTTCGTATAAAAGTAGAGTGCGAATGGTAGCAAAAGGGGTTCGCTGGTGAAACTTTGGTCTTATTTCCCAATACGGGTGACACTGGAGAAGTAACAGGTTCTCCTGAGCTTGAATGAAGAGTAAACAGGGGTTTTACTCACAGTAGAAGAGTAATTTCTGAAGCTCAAGAATAAATTGAAATCTATCCTTTTGTTTAGTTGATCAGACAGAGTAGCGAATGTTTTTATGTTGTTATTAACGAATTTAATGAAAAATATTAAGAAATAAGTTTTCGTATTACCATGTGAAGGGAGGGTCAGTTGCCGGAGTTGTACTGACGTCACAGAGGGCCGCGCTGGGATTGGTTGAAACAGCGGGCGTGTGACAGAAGCAGATTGTAAAGGAGGCGTCAGTAGTTAGGAGTGATACTGACGTCACAAAAGGCCGCGCTGGCATTGGTCAGACTAAGCCTGGGCGTAGTTCGCGAAGTAGCGCTACGCGAAGCTACGCAAAGTGCAGTTCGCACTACGCGAGCTACGCGTAGCACTACGCGAACTGCGTAGTGCCCTGTTCGCAATGATTGCACAGTGCCGGATGCTTGTCCGCACTGTGCAATCATTGAAAACGGCATCTTGCACAGTGCGAGTTGTCTTTACTGCCGCTCGAGTAGATTTTTACTCGAGCGGCAGCTTTCAACGCGGACTGGTAGTTTCTCATCGCGAGCGGTCGCGAGCATACGCGACCACTCGCAATGAGAAACCTGACCTCCCTGCATTGAGAATCTCGCCGGGAGGTTTATTTTCCACGCTCGCGATCGGCAACTTGATGTTGCTGATCGCGAACGAGGAAAAAGTCTCGCCGGGATGTCATTTTGCTTGCTCGCGGTCGCCAACTTGACGTTGAGGACCGCGAGCAAGCAAAAAATGACCGCTGCACTACGCTACGCTACGCGTGTTTGCACTGTGCTACGTGCAATTCGCGTTGTGCGAAGTAGCGCAAACTTCGCAAACTACGCGAGCGTAGCTTAGTGCTTTGCCCAGGGTTAGGTCAGACCACAAGCGTGAGCTTGAGTTTGATTGGTTAATAATAATAGAAGCTGCGCTAGGATTGGTCGAAAAAGAATTGTATGTTGAGTCCTGATTTGACTGTGGGCGTGAGTCGTGCTGACATAGGATGGGATGTAGGTAATAGAGCTAGAGATATACGGAAGACTCTTTCCTATATCAACCGTCTGAAATGTTCGGAAGACCAAAGAAAATGACATTTATGAGGAAAATTAAAAATGTCTTTAAGAAAGACAAACCTGTAATGACTAGAGAGGGAATTCCTATTCCGCCACCTAAAACACCTGCTTCCTTTATGATGATGGAGCAAGGATATCACACGTGTGTATGGTTGGAAAATTGGGTAGAGTATACTAGAGGTGATGGTGTTTTGGCTTTTCCGGAGCATGGTACTTTCAATTTAAAGGTACTTCAGAATTTGAGAGATAGAATGAATATGTTAGAACCTAATCCTAGAATGACACAGTATGAAGCTTTGGAAGAATGGGAAATTGAGGCATTTGATCATGAGAAATACAGAAGTGGTCAGAGATTTATAGGATTTTTACCTAGATATCCGTGTGAGTCAAGTGGAGATCAAATGAAGCACTGGAGGAGAGCTGTGGTGACTGAGGGTTTATATCCAGTATTAATGGCTGAACAATTAGGAGGAAAGTGTAAAGAAATAACGAAACACATGAATACGACAGGTTATGGTGAATCAGATGATGAGCTATTAGAGGTTATTTTGATTAAAATCCCTCCACCGTACCAAGAAGCACCTAGTAAGGATACTCCATGTGCACCAGTGATAGGAATGCCTTTAACCCCACAAATTTTACATGATGTGACACTTAATAGGGTGTTACAGGATAATGAGAGAGAAACTTTAAATAAAACTAGAGAAGAATTAGTTCAGAAAGTAAGCCAATTTAATTTAAATGCCGAAGCTTTGACAGTACCAGTGACTATTGGTCCTGTAATCCCATTATATGGAGATAAAAAGACTTGCCAGAAACCACAAACTGTGACAATTCCGTTCACAAGTCCCAGAAGAGAAGTTATAATTACGGATGATCAGGCCAGTGAAAGTGAATCAATTATTTCATTAATGGATCTCCCGAATGTAGAACCTTTAACTGAAACACCGAAGAGAATTATACCTGCAAATTTGAGAGAAAAGAGATCTTTGGGTCCTATAGGAACTGGAAGTTCAACAGTAGTTACCCCTGAAGATAGAGAGATGGGCACAGGAAATAGACAATCGAAACCCACAACCAAAGATTCTAGATATCAGTAAATTGAAAGTAGAGTTGGAAGAAATGATAACTGGAAATGTGAGCATAGAAAGATTGAATGTTTATAATGATGAGGAGTTATTATTTTTATGTAAGAGTATAATCAGAAGAGCAAGAGTATTTCATGAGAAATTAACAGAAGTTGCCTCAGAGATTGGAATAGATATAGGGAAATCGAAACTGTTACAGAAACCATATAGTGTGGAGTTTACTGATAAAGATTTTGAAAGTGTAAATGCTTCTGGTAAGAGACTACAGATAAAAGAGTTGATGAATATATTGCAAAAATGGGGAGACATTGACAAATGGAGAATCAGGTGGATAAGAAAGAAAGAGGAAGTACAAGCAAGAGAAGCATCAGCTGCATTTCCAGTGAGAGAATCATATAAGTTATAGAAAATGTGTCCAATGAGAGAAGTTCCTTGTGGTGGATATGTTCATGTCCCTTGGAGAAGACAGGATATTTTGTCATTTACGAATGATTTTCCTAGATTGAGAGAAAAACCAGTTGAATGGTATAAACAGGTGGAAAGATTTGTGAAGGTTTCAAAGGTTTTGTTGAAGGATCTGGATGGTTTATTTGATATTGTAGTACCTGCTGATTTATGGACAGGGTGTAAGATCACAGTTGATTGGCCAAGTGAGGAGTATGCTAGAGACTCGAAAACAGGAGCACCCTCAGAGGAGGTGATGAAGAAATATCACCAAGTAATTACTTACCTGAAAGGGAAAATCCCTCCTAAAGAAACAGATTGGGTAAAAATAGATAGAGCAACTCAAGAGCCAAACGAGTCTGTACATGCATATTATGAACGGTTACTGCAAGTGTTTAAGCAGTATAGTGGTTTTGAGAACATTGGTGATAAGGATGTGGGACATTTTGTATATCGGTTTGTGTATGGTCTGAAACCAGAGATTAGTCAGATGATTCAACAGCACATGTTGTGCTGGCAGAGTAAGTCGATTGATGAAATTTTGAAATATGCTAAGTATTGTGGTGATGACATTGAGGCAAGGCGTAGAAAGCTAAAAGAGAAAATGATATGGGCACAAGTAAAATTGGCAGAACAGCAGGAGAATAAAGTAAATACCCAGACTGATAATTAGATAAAAGAGCAGAGTCAGAATGATCAAGTGGCGAATGGTGGTAAAGTAAGAGGACGAATGAATAGAGAGGAAGCGAAGAAGACGTTTTCCTTGTCATGCGGGCGGAAAGCTTGGGCATTGGAAGAAGGAGTGTAAGAGTATTCAGAATAATAATGGGCCAAACCAAAATTTAATTCCACAGATGCAGAATGAAGTACTTATGAATCAGCCGCAGCAGGTAGTTACTCCACAGTATCAGGTGCTACCAGCTCCTATGCTAAACTTTGTGAACCCTCAAAAATACAGTGCGAACACCGGATTTCACGGAGAAAGTGGTAAGAATAACAGAGTGGTTACAAAATATTTTTTGCAGAATGATGAAGAAAATTTGGACTATGTGCAATGACGGTGCCTAAGGGGGGAGGAAGAGGAGTGCATGCTTGGCGCATCCTTGCAGGTAGATCAGACAGGTCCATTTATTGATGGGAAAGTGGAAGGTAATGATATCACTTTTCTATTGGATACTGGTGCTACCCAGTCTACTGTGAGAACAGCAGACATCCCAAACCTACCCCTCTCGGGAGAATCTATCCAAGTTGTAGGAGTGTCAAATCAACAGATTAGAACCCCAATCACAAAACCAATGGAGGTACATATCGGAAATTTTAAAGATATGCATCGGTTTGTAGTTTGTGATTCCAGTCTAGTAAATCTGTTGGGAAGAGATCTATTGTGCAAGATGAACTGCACGATCTATTGTACACCAGATGGTGTCGCTTTCCAAACCCCTGATGAAGATGTCATATACAAAATGATGTTAGCTAAGCAAGGTACAGAAGTAGACAAGATGTTTTCATTGATAACTGAGAGGGAATTGCCTGAAGAGTTAAGAACCACAGTAAATCCAGAAGTGTGGAATTTTACAGGAAAGGATATTGGGCTAATGTCAAATGTAGAGTTTTTTTTCCACTTCGCGGAGTTTCGCGTAGCGCAACTCCGCAAACTCCGCCCAGGGTTACTCTTGAGAGTGAAACACAGTGAAATATCCCACATCAGCCTATAGTATTAACCAAAAGACCAATTATCACTCAGAATATCTTAAAGACTCTCGCCTTTTCTATAGTTGAGTAGTTGATACATCAATGAAGACCATTTAATTTCGCCATTTAATATGACATATGACTAGATTTGGTGCATGCTACTGATGGAGCAAGGTGTCGTAAGAATGAGACTTGCTCAGAGGCAATCCTCTCATTTAACTCATTGACAAGTTACTAACCATGTTTAGTAAATAACTAATACGCACCACATGAACACGCGGGGTAGTGAAGCTTGCTTATGTGAGTACTAATGCGGATAACAATGAAAACGGACTAACACTGTTTTTAACGGGGAAACTGTTGTGCGCATGCATCAACTGCATCTACGCAGAATGACGAGGTAATGCTTGGAGGGAAATTCTAGCGCATGAGCAGAAGACACTAAAATGGAGTCTTGAAGACTCGCGTGCATGGCATCTGCTTAGCTGAAATGAAAACAGGCTATTTTACTAATGCTAATGCGGGGAAAATATTAATAAGAAAACGGGAATAGAGTAGAGGTGGGAGGTATACAGTGAGACCATTTATTTTGTGAAAATAACATTTGTCTTTTGACTTTATTATTAGTGCGCATTTGGGCCTCTCTTGTATAACCGGACTGGATGAAATGACGCAATGCCTGCGCATGCTCACTGAGTGAAGCCATGAAGGTCAATGACAGAACACTTGAACAGAAGCCAAATTGGAGTGCCCTACCCTGGGAACGGATGGTGAAAAGTTCAGCAATGAGATGTCCTATTCTTCATAGTGTCATTAATGTTTCAAAATGGATTCTTTTAGTGGATGGGAATAAAGTTTTGAATAAAAATTAAGGGGATGGGTTTGCGAATAATGGTTTAACAGAATAAAGTGACATGTAAGCATGGTGTGAGGATCATCCCCCCTTACCTGACCAATTAGATTTCGTATATTTATGATATTGAAACTTTAGTGGGGGGAACGTGAAGAAACGAAGGTATAACTAAGGTAGCTTTAGTTAGTTATTTTTGCGGAGCAGAGCAGAGCTCGGGATGCTGTCTGGGAGTCGAGGATGCTGTTGCTGGGAGAGATGCTGTGAGATGCTGATAAAGAATTGAATGCAGACTCTGAAGAAGAACTTTCTATCCTAACTTAATTGGGTTAGATCAGAAGATCGCGGAAGAATCGCGAGGAGGAAGAGAGTGTCAGAGAGGGGTGCGACACAATCGTCGGTATTCTAGAGAGGTCAACTATCATGTCCTGAATCCTGTCCTGAAGTCTTTGTCTCCTGACCTATCCTGGGGGACCCTTACCAGCCCTTTGGCCAGGGGGTTGGTCTTTCACACCATTCTTGGTAACTATAATTTCACGTTATTTGCAAATGTTCTTTTCTCTCTGTCCTCTCCCTTTCTGAGCATTTGTTATTGTATGAGTCCGAAGTATATGTTTGATGTTTAATCAATTGAATTTTCTCTTCTAAGAATGATGGTGACTGCACTGTAATTTTTGAGATGGTTCACATGCATTTAATTTAGATAAAGATTTTAAAACTTCCTGAGTCTGTGATTATTTACTTCAAAATAAAGAATAGTTCAGGGTTAAGTTAATTATCACCAAAAACTAGTTCAACTAATGGTCCATCGACCAGAGGAAAGAACTTTTTGATCAGTGAAAGGTTAGTTAGGAAAATTAAATAACTAATCCTGAATATTGTGAAGTATAAATATAAAACTTTGTCAAACACCAGCGGTTTACTCGATTTGTGTGTTTATGGGCCCAGGTGAGTATATGGAAGTGGATTATCTGTTGTTGGTATACCGCTGGATCAGTTTTCTGGTATCAGAGTTATGGTTATTATTGATTAGTTTGGTGATAAATATTGATTATTGATTTATGTTTAACAAAAAGAGTTAGTGTCTTGTTTTATGTTGTCCAGAATCCTGGGAAAATGAATAGCGGGTGGTGACAGAAGCCACACTGCAGTGAGGTTACTCGTCTGTTGGAATAATACTGAGAAGCTACGTAGGGCTGGCAGTATTAAACTAGGGACTATTTTGTATAAAAGTAGAGTGCGAATGATAGCAAAAGGGGTTTGCTGGTGAAACTTTGGTCTCATTTCCCAATACGGGTGACACTGGAGAAGTAACAGGTTCTCCTGAGCTTGAATGAAGAGTAAACAGAGGTTTTTACTCGCAGTAGAAGAAGAGTAATTTCTGAAGCTCAAGAATAAATTGAAATCTATCCTTTTGTTTAGTTGAACAGAGTAGCGAATGTTTTTATGTTGTTATTAACGAAGAATTTAATGAAAAATATTAAGAAATAAGTTTTCATATTACCTTGTGAAGGGAGGGTCAGTTGCCGGAGTTGTACTGACGTCACAGAGGGCCGCGCTGGGATTGGTTGAAACAGCGGGCGTGTCACAGAAGCAGATTGTAAAGAAGGGGTCAGTTGTTAGGAGTGATACTGACGTCACAAAAGGCTGCGCTGGCATTGGTCAGACCACAAGCGTGAGCTTGAGTTTGATTGGTTAATAAAAATAGAAGCTGCGCTAGGATTGGTCGAAAAAGAATTGTATGTTGAGTCCTGATTTGACTGCGGGCGTGAGTCGTGCTGACATAGGACGGGACGTAGGTAATAGAGCTAGAAGATATACGGAAGACTCTTTCCTATATCGACCGTCTGAAATGTTCGGAAGACCAAAGAAAATGACATTTATGAGGAAAATTAAAAATTTCTTTAAGAAAGATAAACCTGTAATGACTAGAGAGGGAATTCCTATTCCGCCACCTAAAACACCTGCTTCCTTTATTATGATGGAGAAAGGATATCACACGTGTGTATGGTTGGAAAATTGGGTAGAGTATACTAGAGGTGATGGTGTTTTGGCTTTTCCAGAGCATGGTACTTTCAATTTAAAGGTACTTCAGAATTTGAGAGATAGAATGAATATGTTAGAACCTAATCCTAGAATGACACAGTATGAAGCTTTGGAAGAATGGGAAATTGAGGCATTTGATCGTGAGAAATACAGAAGTGGTCGGAGATTTATAGGATTTTTACCTAGATATCCGTGTGAGTCAAGTGGAGATCAAATGAAGCACTGGAGGAGAGCTGTGGTGACTGAGGGTTTATATCCAGTATTAATGGCTGAACAATTAGAAGGAAAGTGTAAAGAAAAAACGAAACACATGAATACGACAGGTTATGGTGAATCAGATGATGAGCTATTAGAGGTTATTTTGATTAAAATCCCTCCACCGTACCAAGAAGCACCTAGTAAGGTTACCCCATGTGCACCAGTGATAGGAATGCCTTTAACCCCACAAATTTTACATGATGTGACACTTAATAGGGTGTTACAGGATAATGAGAGAGAAACTTTAAATAAAACTAGAGAAAAATTAGTTCAGAAAGTAAGCCAATTTAATTTAAATGCCGAAGCTTTGACAGTACCAGTGACTATTGGTCCTGTAATCCCATTAAATGGAGATAAAAAGACTTGCCAGAAACCACAAACTGTGACAATTCCGTTCACAAGTCCCAGAAGAGAAGTAATAATTACGGATGATCAGGCCAGTGAAAGTGAATCAATTATTTCATTAATGGATCTCCCGAATGTAGAACCTTTAACTGAAACACCGAAGAGAATTATACCTGCAAATTTGAGAGAAAAGAGTTCTTTGGTTCCTATAGGAACTGGAAGTTCAACAGTAGTTACCCCTGAAGATATAGAGAGATGGGCACAGGAAATAGACAATCGAAACCCACAACCAAAGATTCTAGATATCAGTAAATTGAAAGTAGAGTTGGAAGAAATGATAACTGGCAATGTGAGCATAGAAAGATTGAATGTTTATAATGATGAGGAGTTATTATTTTTATGTAAGAATATAACCAGAAGAGCAAGAGTATTTCATGAGAAATTAACATAAATTGCCTCAGAGATTGGAATAGATATAGAGAAATCGAAACTGTTACAGAAACCACATCGAGTGGAGTTTACTGATAAAGATTTAAAAAGTGTAAATGCTTCTGGTAAGAGACTACAGATAAAAGAGTTGATGAATATATTGCAAAAATGGGGAGACATTGACAAATGGAGAATCAGGTGTATAAGAAAGAAAGAGGAAGTACAAGCAAGAGAAGCATCAGCTGCATTTCCAGTGAGAGAATCATATAAGGTTATAGAAAATGTGTCCAATGAGAGACGTTCCTGGTGGTGGATATGTTCGTGTCCCTTGGAGTAGACAGGATATTTTGTCATTTACGAATGATTTTCCTAGATTGAGAGAAAAACCAGTTGAATGGTATAAAGAGGTGGAAAGATTTGTGAAGGTTTCAAAGGTTTTGTTGAAGGATCTGGATGGTTTATTTTATATTGTAGTACCTGCTGATTTATGGACAGAGTGTAAGATCACAGTTGATTGGCCAAGTGAGGAGTATGCTAGAGACTCGAAAACAGGAGCACCCTCAGAGGAGGTGATGAAGAAATATCACCAAGTAATTACTTACCTGAAAGTGAAAATCCCTCCTAAAGAAACAGATTGGGTAAAAATAGATAGAGCAACCCAAGAGCCAAACGAGTCTGTACATGCATATTATGAACGGTTACTGCAAGTGTTTAAGCAGTATAGTGGTTTTGAGAACATTGGTGATAAGGATATGGGACATTTTGTATATCGGTTTGTGTATGGTCTGAAACCGGAGATTAGTCAGATGATTCAACAGCACATGTTGTGCTGGCAGAGTAAGTCGATTGATGAAATTTTGAAATATGCTAAGTATTGTGGTGATGACATTGAGGCAAGGCATAGAAAGCTAAAAGAGAAAATGATGTGGACACAAGTAAAATTGGCAGAACAGCAGGAGAATAAAGTAAATACCCAGACTGATAATTAGATAAAAGAGCAGAGTCAGAATGATCAAGCGGCGAATGGTGGTAAAGTAAGAGGACGAATGAATAGAGAGGAAGCGAAGAAGAAGTTTCCTTGTCATGCGTGCGGAGAGCTTGGACATTGGAAGAACGAGTGTAAGAGTATTCAGAATAATAATGGGCCAAACCAAAATTTAATTCCACAGATGCAGAATGAAGTACTTATGAATCAGCTGCAGCAGGTAGTTACTCCACAGTATCAGGTGCCACCAGCTCCTATGCCAAACTTTGTGAACCCTCAAAAATACAGTGCGAACACCGGATTTCACGGAGAAAGTGGTAAGAATAACAGAGTGGTTACATATTTTTTGCAGAATGATGAAGAAAATTCGGACTATGTGCAATGACGGTGCCTGAGGGGGGAGGAAGAGGAGTGCGTGCTTGGCACATCCTTGCAGGTAGATCAGACAGGTCCATTTCTTGATGGGAAAGTGGAAGGTAATGATATCACTTTTCTATTGGATACTGGTGCTACCCGGTCTACTGTGAGAACAGCAGACATCCCAAACCTACCCCTCTCGGGAGAATATATCCAAGTTGTAGGAGTGTCAAATCAACAGATTAGAACCCCAATCACAAAACCAATGGAGGTACATATCGGAAATTTTAAAGATATGCATCGGTTTGTAGTTTGCGATTCCAGTCCAGTAAATCTGTTGGGAAGAGATCTATTGTGCAAGATGAACTGCACTCTATTGTACACCAGATGGTGTCGCTTTCCAAACCCCTGATGAAGATGTCATATACAAAATGATGTTAGCTAAGCAAGGTACAGAAGTAGACGAGATGTTTTCATTGATAACTGAGAGTGAATTGCCTGAAGAGTTAAGAACCACAGTAAATCCAGAAGTGTGGGATTTTACAGGAAAGGATATTGGGCTAATGTCAAATGTAGATCCAGTTAAAGTAACGGTGAAAGAAGGTGCAGTTTTTCCAAACACACGACAGTACAAAATGAGTCCAGAATTGAAAGCAGGAATTGCTCCAGAAATTGACCGAATGATTAAACAAGGCATTTTAAAGGAGATAATGAGTAGTCCTTGTAATTCACCAATAATGGGACTTAAAAAGCCTAGCGGAAAATATAGGATAGTGCAAGATTTGAGAAAAATAAACAAAATTGTAGTGCCTTGTTGCCCAGTAGTGCCAAATCTAGCAGTGATCCTTTATCAGATACCCTGGAATGCAGACTGGTTTACAGTAATTGATTTGTGCCAAGCATTCTTTTCTATTCCTTTGCACCCAGACAGCCAGTATCTTTTTGCCTTCCGGTTTGAAGATCGTATTTTGGCATGGTGCCGAGTTCCTCAAGGGTACACAGAGAGACCCTCAATTTTCAATCAGATACTGAAAAAGTGTCTGGAGTCTTTGGTTATGCCCGGGAGATCAGTTCTGGTTCAGTACATTGATGACCTATTGGTGGCATCAAAAACACGAGAAGATTGTGTCACTGACACAATTCCATTACTGAACCATTTGGCCGAAGGAGGACACAAAGTGTCTCCAGAAAAATTGCAGTTCTGTCAACAAGAAGTTAGATATTTAGGGCATAAAATAGAAAGAGGAGTTAGAAAAGTGACACCGGAAAGAATAAAAATAATCAAAAAAATGCAGCTACCTCAAACACAGAAAGAGATGGGAATGTTTCTGGGAGTGGTTGGGTACTGTAGGCAGTGGATCAATGGCTTCTCCATGCTAGCAAAGCCATTGATACAGTTGACTCGGAAAAGAGAGAAAGATCCAATTGATTGGAATGATGAATGTTTGGTAGCCTTTGTGAAACTACGAAATTGTCTATGTGAGGCCCCTGCCTTGGGCATGCCTGATTATTCAAAAGAATTTGCGCTGTTTTGTTGAGAGAGAGAAAATTGTGTACTTTCAGTTTTAACACAGAGACATGGACTGAGCCGACGTCCAGTGGCGTATTTCTCTGCCACCTTGGATCCAGTGGCCTCAGCCTTACCTGGCTGCTTAAAAGCAGTAGCTGCTACTTGTATGAGTCTGGAGCAAAGTGAGTCAATAGTGATGGGACATCCCGTAAAAGTCTACGTTCCACACTCAGTTGAGATTCTTTTGACAAGAACGAGAACACAACATCTTACTCCTAGTCGGCTGACTAAGTATGAAAGAGTGATTTTGGGAGCAGAAAATGTGACAGTGATAAGATGCACAATAATGAATCCTACCACACTATTGCCAGATCCATGTTGTGAAGAAGTGAAAGATGATATTGATCATGATTGTCTGGATGTGACTGAATTGTGTACTAAGCCCCGCCCAGACATAAAAGAAACACCATTGAAGGAATCTGATCATGAATTATTCATGTATGGGTCATGTTTAAGAACAGAAGGAGGAGGATTAAGTGCTGCATATGCTGTATGTAAAATGACAGGGGTAGTTGAAGCATCCTGTTTACCGGGAGTCAAGTCTGCACAAGTAGCCGAATTGGTGGCCTTAACAAAGGCATGCAAAAATGGGAAAAATTGGAGAATAACCATATTTACGGATACTCAATATGGTTTCGGGGTTGTGCATGATTTTGGCCAACTCTGGATGCAGAGGGGATTTCTGACTTCTTCAGGATCTCCTATCAGAAATAGTAAAAATGTAAAGGATTTGCTGGAAGCATTACAATTGCCAAAAGAAGTAGCAGTTGTTAAATGCGCTGCACATCAGTCAGGAAATGACTATGTGGCGGCCGGAAATAGATATGCAGACCAAATTGCTTGATATTGTGCAAGAAACACAATGTCAATAAACAGAAAAATTGAAACGGGGAAACCAGCTGCCAACTTATGTTTTTCTCAGTTCCAGAAACATGGGATGAGGTCAGACAGTTACAGGAAGAAGTTGAGGAAAAATAAAAGGAGATCTGGATAAAATCAAGTTGTACAAAAAGAACAGAAGATGAAGTGTGGGTGTACTTAGATGGCAGACCAGTCATGCCATATTGTCTACTCTCACAAATGGCAAGAGTATACCATGGGACAACACACATTGGCAGGGATTCAATGATCAGATTATTCAGACAGAGTTGGTACAATCAAAAGTTTAGGGTAGTCGCAGAGAGCCTTTGCCAAAGATGTTTAATCTGTCATCAGCAGAACCCAGGCAGGAAGACTGTGGTTAGTTGGGGAAAGATTGGAAAGGCAGAAGGACTCTTCACCAGATTGCAGTTAGATTTCATTGAGTTGCCTCCTTGCAATGGATTGAAATATGTACTTGTCATAGTGTGCCTGTTCTCAAGATGGGTAGAGGCATACCCCACTAGAAGAAACAACAGTCTCACAGTTGCTAAACTACTATTGAGGGAGTTGATACCTCGTTTCGGTTTTCCAGTCACTTTGGAATCAGATAGAGGACCTCATTTTAATAATGAGATAATTCGATTAATCTGTGCTGCATTTAACATTGAACAGAAACTGCACTGTGCTTATCGTCCAGAGGCTTCTGGAATAGTTGAACAGCTTAATGGCACAATCAAATCAAGATTAGGGAAGGTGTGCGCATCCACAATGCTGAAATGGCCAGATGCATTGCCTCTTGTACTGATGGGTCTCAGAGGTATTCCTGACAGGAAAACAGGATTGAGTCCACATGAGGTTCTCATGAGAAGGGCAATGAGACAAGCATTTATTCCAGGAAATAAATTGATGAATATAACTGATGATCTGGTATTGGACTATTGCAAAGTATTGGCTGAAATGGTGCGTTCTGTCTCTCATCAGGTTGGAGAAGACGCAGTCGAAAGACAGCCAGACCAAGCGCATGATTTGAATCCTGGAGATTGGGTGTTAGTGAAGAAACACGCAAGGAAGTCGTGTCTAGCACCCAGGTGGGATAAACTGTGTCAAGTCATACTAGTCACTACCACAGCAGTGAATTGTGCAGGTTTGCCCAATTGGATTCATGCTAGTCATACCAGAAGAGTTCCGAGCCCATCTGTACAACAAGAACAGCCACTGACTGAACAAGCTGAGACGTCAGAAGTTGAAAGTTGTGAAGCAGAAGAATCTAAAGTGATAGATTCTGAAAGACAACTATATGATGAACAGCCAAGTACAAGTCAGGAAGAGTGGATACCAATGATTGAAATACCTGATGCTGTTGTCGAAACAAGAACAACAACTGAATTAAGGAGACAGGAAGGTAGAGAGGAAAAGACAGGGAAAGAAGAACACACTCAGGTAGAAATAAACAAAGCCATTCAGAAACCTGAGCAGGGAAAGATAGATCTAGAAGAAAAGTTCAGGCAGAAGAAGAACAAGTTGAAATAAGACCTGAACAGGAACAGGTAGATCTAGAAGAACAAGTTCAGGCTGAAGAAGAACAACTATAATAAGACCTGAACAGGTGCAAGTAGAGGAAGGTCCAAATACAGAGAATACAGAGCAAAGGCAATCAGAAAGGGAAGAAGAAGAAGAACAAGAACAGATTGTGCCCAGATTAAGTGAAAATAAAAGAACTTTAGAAGGAGACGGAGAAGGTGAAAGTGCAGTCCAGGTCAAAAGAGTTAGAAAAGGAGACAATTGGTCTGCAGGAGTGAAGAGACTAAAATATTACCTAAGAAGACCAGAAAAGAAACCAGAGCAACTAAATGAGGTTACGAGTCAGACACAATCTAAACAAACTTTGGTAAAACTTACACGAAGAAGCCCAAGATTGAGAACTCTGAACAGAAAATACAAGTCCCCTGAGTGGACCTATGTTATAGTTGAAGAATTTGAAAACTTAGATTTATGTGAAGAATCAGAAAGAGTTCATGTTGCACAGATTGATGAAAGCAAATTAAGACCTCCTTAAAATAAAAAAAAATTAAAAAATTAGACAAAGAGAAAAGAAAGAAAAAGGGAAAAGAAATTTTCTCAGATTAAAATGGCAGAAGTTGAAGACACTGAAAGACCGAAACGAAGTTTAAAAAGAAAATGTTTAAGATTTTGCTTATGTAGTATTATATTAGTAGTATTAGTATGGTTATTCCTAACAATAGGAGTACCTTTGTTAATGGAAACAAGTAACAAGAATAGTACAATTACTAATGAGAAAGTAGATAGAATAAAGGGAACTAAAATAGAAATAGGGGTAGAAGATGAGATAAATTATCATAATGAATCAGACAATGATTTGTCTTTAAATGTATTTACTAAATTGTTATTTCAATATGTTAATACGATGGAGATTAGTAATTGTTATGTTTGTATGAAGTTACCCTCATCAGTGTCAGAAGGGTCACGTATACCATACCTTTAACATATGGTGTATCATGTAGTGTTTTATCAAGTTTATTTTACGTAACAGGGAAACTTCAGTATTTTTATTCAAACTTAGATGTAGTATTTTCAGAACTGCCTATTAGAAAGAATATGAATCCAGTGATTAGTAGTAAAAATGCACAGTTTATGGGTGAATTCTTCTTAACAATGAGTTCAATAGATATAGCTCAGGCACACAAGGATAATTTAACATGTATATTACGTGAAGAAGAAAAAGAGTTTTTGAATTTAGTAGAAGAAAGGAGACATGATTTAACGAAGAAAGCTGCTGAACAGAAATCCCATGTACCTCCCTGGGCTGAGAAAGAGGGAATTTTTGCAAAGGGCGAAGCTCATGCTGCGATGTCCCTAGACTTTGTGAAAAGGGGAAAATTCTGCCTCCATAGGTTAAAGACAGATTATAATAACAATTTCATTGGTTCCAGTGAATGTGAACATAACTTCCTAATTTTAGTAGGGTGTTTATTATGTATGCGGGAATAATGCCTATTATAGGTTACCTGCAAGATGGTACGGGAGCTGTTATTTTGGAATAGTTTTTCCAAAGATTTACCATGTGGACAGAATCAATGGAATCAATGAAAAATCTAATGAACTAACACGGAGAAGAAGAGCTAGTTTTTCTGAAATAGTAGGTGATATATTTAGTGCATTGATACCCTCAGTTGGAGTCATTCTAAATTTGCGTAAAATTTGCAAATTATCAACCATAGTTGATCGTCTTTCTACAGATACTGCAGGAGGATTCTTAATGATTAACACAGAGATGGTTGCAATTAGGTCTATGGTCTTACAAAATCGTCTTGCTCTTGATATTTTATTGGCAAAAGAGGGCGGAGTCTGTGGTATGTTGAAAATTCAACATTGCTGCACTTATATTCCGGACAAAAGTAAGGAAATTAAAGGGTATATTAGAAATATTACAAGAATGCATAATGACTTGACCCAACTGGAGGTTGATAGTGTATGGGGAAAATTAACAAAGAGTATAACATCAATAGGGAATTGGTTTACTAATTTTGGGAAAAGTTTTATAGGTCAAATAATCTTACCAATAGTTGTGATAATGACAATTGTAATGACAATAATAAGGATCACATGTAAATGTTGCAGAAGTAAGGGAAAGAGAAGAATACATTTAGAAAGAGAAGGGAGAGGAAAGAAACGAAAGAGGGAATATGAATAAATTCAGTTAGAGGAAGTGAAAGGAAAGCTATACAAAAAGATGAAAGATTTAGAAGGAAAAGAAGTAACTGACGAATTGATGAAAGAGAAAAGAGAAAACTGAGATGTGCTAAAGTTGGCATCTGGGAAGGGATGGGTAATTTTGTGATGGCTCAAAATGCCATCAGAGAGGGGATTGATGGAGCAAGGTCTCGTAAGAAAGAGAGTTGCTCGGAGGCAATCCTCTCGTTTAACTCATTGACAACTTACTAACCATGTTTAGTGAATAACTAATACGCACCACATGAACACGCGGGGTAGTGAAGCTTGCTTATGTGAGTACTAACGTGGATAACAATGAAAACGGACTAATACCGCTTTAAACGGGGAAACTGTTGTGCGCATGCGTCAACTGCATCTATGCAGAATGACGAGGTAATGCTTGGAGGGAAATTCTAGCGCATGAGCAGAAGACACTAAAATGGAGTCTTGAAGACTTGCGTTCATGGCATCTGCTTAGCTGAAACGAAAACAGGCTATTTTACTAATGCTAATGCGTGGAAAATATTAATAAGAAAACGGAATAGAGTAGAGGTGGGAGGTATACAGTGAGACCATTTATTTTGTGAAAATAACATTTGTCTTTTGACTTAATTATTAGTGCGCATTTGGGCCTCTCTTGTATAACCGGACTGGATGAAATGACGCAATGCCTGCGCATGCTCACTGAGTGAAGCCATGAAGGTCACTGACAGAACACTTGAACGGAAGCCAAATTGGAGTGCCATACCCTGGGAATGGATAGTGCAAAGTTCAGCAATGAGATGTCCTATTCTTCATAGTGTCATTAATGTTTCAAAATGGATACATGTGGTGGATGGGAATAAAGTTTTGAATAAAAATTAAGGGGATGGGTTTGCGAACAATGGTTTAACAGAATAAAGTGACATGTAAGCATGGTGTGAGGATCATCCCCCCTTGCCTGACCAATTAGATTTCGTATATTTACGATATTGAAACTTTAGTGGGGGGAACGTGAAGAAACGAAGGTATAACTAAGGTAGCTTTAGTTAGTTATTTTAGCGGAGCAGAGCTCGGGATGCTGTCTGGGAGTCGGGGATGCTGTTGCTGGGAGAGATGCTGTGAGATGCTGATGAAGAATCGAATGCAGACTCTGAAGAAGAACTTTCTATCCTAACTTAATTGGGTTAGATCAGAAGATCGTGGAAGAATCTCGAGGAGGAAGAGAGTGTCAGAGAGGGGTGCGACGCAATCGTCAGTATTCTAGAGAGGTTAACTATCCTGTCCTGAATCCTGTCCTGAAGTCTTTGTCTCCTGACCTATCCTGGGGGACCCTTACCAGCCCTTTGGCCAGGGGGTTGGTCTTTCACACCATTCTTGGTAACTATAATTTCACGTTATTTGCAAATGTTCTTTTCTCTCTGTCCTCTCCCTTTCTGAGCATTTGTTATTGTATGAGTCCGAAGTACATGTTTGATGTTTAATCAATTGAATTTTCTCTCCTAAGAATGATGGTGACTGCACTGTAATTTTTTAGATGGTTCACATGCATTTAATTTAGATAAAGATTTTAAAACTTCCTGAGTCTGTGATTATTTACTTCAAAATAAAGAATAGTTAAGGGTTAAGTTAATTATCACCATCAACTAGTTCAACTAATGGTCCATCGACCAGAGGAAAGAACTTTTTGATCAGTGAAAGGTTAGTTAGGAAAATTGAATAACTAATCCTGAATATTGTGAAGTATAAATATAAAGCTTTGTCAAACTCCAGCGGTTTACTCGATTTGTGTGTTTATGGGCCCAGGTGAGTATATGGTAATGCAGTATCTGTTGTTGGTATACCGCTGGATCACTACTATGCAGGCCCTCTATTCTCTGATGCATTATTATAATTGTTTTTGTATTGAAAAAATGGTTGATATTAATTCAATGTTTTGCAATATTTGCACCTGGCACAGAGTACAGATTTATATAATTGAACTCTTGCATAATTGAATGATTACAAATAATATTATGCATTTGAATTCATGAGATGGATTGATCTAGACCAATCCATAAACATTAGAATTATTAACACAAACTTCTCCTACAGCAATCTCCTCTCATACTCTACAAATAATGTGAGTCATGTGTCTATGGAATACACAGTGTCAAGGGCCCTCCAACCGCACCATTACTGAATGGAATGCAAACACCACTTACTCTGTAGGCATATGTCTGTAGTGGATCACAAATTAGCAATTATAACATAGAATTTGGCAACGTCCACAGGATGTTATCCCTCTGTAAATTGATGCATGCATGAATAGATTTTCCAGATTTTAAGATGTATTTTTGGTCTGCATTTGCAGGTCGCTTCCGAAGTTTATTAAATCCCTCATGCACTACCTTTTTCCACCAATTAATGATGGCAGAAAATAGTTCTATGTATCTGTATAGAATTAATGATCCGAATTATTTTAAGCGTGTTAAATTCAAGACCCTACGGGATACTATGTTTATTTGGAAGGCTATTCTAACTAGATGTGACTTATCCTGCTATCATGATAAATTTCCTTTGTGGGGCAATCCAATCTTCCCGGAGATTTTTCAAGATGCCACGTGTAAACGATGGGCTAACTTTGGTATTACAACACTTGGTGATTTGTATGATTATAGTGGTTTTGCCTCTTTTGAGAATTTACAACTTCTGTTCAAATTACAGGGGCATATGTTTTTTAAATATTTACAAATCAAGAACTATTTTTTGACACATCTAAAATTGTTGAAAATAACTAAGTCAGAGATATGGGACAATCTTCATCAGGATAAAGCTAAATCTCTGATAAGTCATATGTATAAAATTTTCATTAGTTATAGAAAAGGGGATGGTGACAAATTAGCCGAAAGGTGGAGTCAAATATTGGGAGGGGAGGTCACAGTAAATAATATAGAACAAAGCCTAAGTGTAGTTAAGAACTCTGTATATGCTACTAATTTACGAATACAACAGTTTCGTACTATTTGTCTTCTCTATTATACACCTGAGCGAATAGCTAAGTGGGCCTCTACGGGTTCTGGTAGCACTCGAGTAAAATGCCCCAGATGTGACCTCTTTGCAGCAAATATTATACATATGTTTGTAACTTGTCCTAAACTAGATAGTTTTTGGCAGCAGGTGGGTCAGATATGTTTTCAAAAGATGGGGACAGATCCTTCCCTTACTGTTAGAGACATCATGCTGGGTCCTGAAAATTTTAACTATAGACAGAGCCGGTTACTCTCGATTTTGTTGGTAATAGCTAGATTGGTAATTGCTCGAGTTTGGATCAGTCCGAGTCCTCCACTTATAAGTGATTGGTGGATGTTGATTAAAGAAATTTATGCAATGGAATATGCTTTGGCAAATGTGAGGGGTACTCAATCTCTGATTAAATTAAAATCTATATGGGGGCTTATATTCTAACGTATATGATACATGAATTAGGATTGATTGTATTAGAGAATCAACCTTTTCTTTTCTTTATGTGATTAATGAGCAGCTTTTTGTTCTGTTTTTATGTCATATAGGATATATGTAGTTTTACTTTTCTGTTTGTTGTTTGTGCCGTTTTGTTGACAAATTAAAATATTTAAAAAAAAAAAAATAAAAAAAAAATGATGCATTCTCAGCATCCTTGTAACCTTGATACCCATGTATTACACATCAGTGAATATATAACATTTACCATTGACTGACTCAGTTTATCTCTTTCTACACACACTGTGCTGAAGAAATCATGCCACACTGCACTCTGATGTGGAGGCACGTGTTGCTTACAAGAAGGTATACACCACAAAGTGGGTGTTAGCTTTGCATCAGTGGCAATGATCCTTCACTTGGTGTTAGAACTAAGCCACCTTTTAGATGATGCAGAAGACTAATTCCTTGAAGGTGATCCTCCAGTAAATTGTGATGATCAAGTAGATGATGAAATCTCACAGCAAGCCCCTGAACTGAATGCAGTGAGTACAGATATGGTCTGAGATAACTAAATATATGAACAGGGACAACCTAATCGATGCAGAGGCCATATTCTGTATTTATTCACAGAGTAGGAAAAATGCAATGACAACTGTATCAATAAAATAGTCATGGTAATACAACAAGTTAAATGGAAAACAAAATAAGTTGACGGTTAATAAAAAAATAGCAACTTTGTACATAATGGATACCATGCATCTTCCTATCTCCTTCTCCTACATACCACAGTGTACTTCTCCATAGTATGCATTGTTGCTGCACCCACACGTTCCCAAGACTGACACCAGCTATGGTGTACCGTTGCCCCCTCCACAACTGAAATGCTGTCTTAGCTTGATGACTTCTCATTCTCCCCAATGGGAATAGCCACCCTAATTGCTGCATTAGATGTCTGCAATTCCTCTAAGGCTGTGGTTACCTGAACTAGACTCCTAGAAACATCTTCAGTTCTGTAGACTAGCCCAGGATGTATATTATCAGTGAGTCTGCACAGATTTCCTGTAACACGTGCTAGCTTGCCTACTGATCAACTAAAAGGCCAGAGCATTGGTTTTAACTTGGCCTTGGTGACAACCATGTGCTGTAGAGGTCACGTGAAAAGTTGCACTTAGAGCAATGACAGCCTTTGAGATTTCAGTATCTGTATGTCTCAGTGTCTTTGACATTTTACTGACTGAACAAACAACGGGTCACCTCTCCAACCCCCTCAGCAGGACACAGGCTCAACCCCAACTTCTTTGCCAGTAATAACATCACCTGAAAGACATTATTAACAATTGTGCGTTACCAGCAGAAATTTACAGGCTGATAAATCAGGACCAGGGGCCATATCACATTTTCCTTGTTTGCACCGGACGCACCTTTTAAAAGGTGTGCCTGGCGCAAACAAGGAAAATACGCTGTATTAAGATGAATCATTTTCTTTGCTTCCGCTAGGCGCACCTTTTAAAAGGTGTGCCCGAAGCAAACAATACACCGTGTTAGGATGAATGTGATGTCCCCAGAGCAGCCACGAAATTGTGCTTCCTCCAGGGCAGCGCATTCATGTCAAGAACGAAGCAGTTGCTTTGAAACCGCTCCATGTTTCACTGTGCAGGCGGCAAGCCGTCTGCACTTTTAAGGGGGATTAGAGATCCACTTGCAGTCGGGTGCAGTGAGTGACTACACTCGCCTGCAAGGGGGTGTCTGGGGGGTCCAGGGAACCCATTTCCCCCCTCCAGACGGCTGCCATCAGGTGGCGCACTGTCAGTGCACTTCCTGAAAGCTTCTTTGCCTCTGCGCCCACATCTGTAATACGGCGCGGGTGCAGAGGCAAAAGGATTATCTCATTTGCACGGGACCACGCCCCCATGTAAATCAGAGAATGCCCTTGGATGATAGCGCTGGCGCTTTATGTGCTCCAGCGCTATTGGTATTACAGAAGGGGATGCACAAGCATCTGTAATACCAAAGTGCCCCGGGGGCACACAAACCGTGCGCAAATGTCTGTTCCACCCCCGGGGCACTTCCGTAATACGCCCCCTGGTGGACTTCAGTTACATGTAGGCATCATTTGCATGTAGTGTATGTGTGACACTCCACTCGTGTATAACACACATGTCAAAAAGTTTCATGCTGGGAGACCAGCTCACTCACTCTTACCTTAAATAAGGGTCATCTGGGCGCCATGCAGGAAGGCCTCAGGAACCCCTGTAGTCACACGCTATAAGGAAGAGAAATGGACTGTCAATCCTGCTATTATTTAAAAGGTTTCAAAACTTCCTATGTAGAAAGTATTACTTCCCACCACTACCCACTTATTACACAAAGGTGAGTTCCTCGCCAGTCTCCTAATGGTACTGGCTCCTTCCTCCTGATGATCGTGGGAGTCACTGGGAGGCCATCTTAAATACACCCATTACCACACCCGTGATTGGTTGGATGTATCTCCCTGACGTATATACACTTATGCTCACACGTGCATTCTAATTGTATTAAGCTGTATCAAATTCCTTTTCTTGATTAGAGTAAAGGTGCCTGAAATTATCCCTCTGTGATAGAGCTCGGATTGAAAGCACCACTGAGCTAGTTAATGCCCAGTTAGGTGACAAGCACTGCCTCAGCCAAGGTACTTGCCGTCTTTTTACACACCCTTACCTACCTGATTAGAGAAAAGGTGCTTGCAGTTATTCCTCTGCATTTGAGCGCGGAATGAAAGTGCCGTCACACTAGTGTCTAATTAGGTGACGTGTGCTGCCTCCGCGTGTGCTGCCTCCGCTGAGGCACGCATCGTCTTTGTATAAAACATTATCGTTTCCACTCTGTGCCTTAGGTTCTGACTAAATTGGCATCATGGGCCACATTGCAGCTGCCTTCATTAGAAGCCCTCTAGTGCGCTCGCCGATACTCCTTGTAAGCGTGTAGTCGGACAGGCGCGTTGAGTAAGGGTGTGTCATGTCTCTTCTTCATTAGTGTGTGCTCAGGAATGGCATTCTGGGAATTGTAGTCCCAGAATCATACTTATTAGACTTTCAAAGTGATTCAATGGGAATTTGTAAAAACCAGACTCCCCCTCTTATTTGGAACACATTTCTATAAATAACAGATTCCTCTTCTTTTTTGGGAAACCTTAATACCTTAATACATGGAATTGCGACGGGTGCAGACCTAGCAATATGGGTGTTGTTTCAGTGATATTTTGAAATATGTATTATACAGATAGTGG
Organism: Calotriton arnoldi; assembly: GCA_963921515.1. Classification (NCBI taxonomy): domain Eukaryota; kingdom Metazoa; phylum Chordata; class Amphibia; order Caudata; family Salamandridae; genus Calotriton; species Calotriton arnoldi. The sequence goes on along the minus strand of CAWUFW010000292.1, from coordinate 1,624,301 downwards.
TATAATGAGTGGTCATTCAATGTATCAATCTGTTTCCTTTTGTTGTGACAGCCTTAGTTCTAATATTCTGAACTACTCTATTACAGTAAGGGAGCTTTTTGGGTACAGGAGTGGGGGGTTTTGCGGCCCACCGCCCATGTCCTTAGACTGTATACCCATCTTTGTTCCCGGATAAATAGCTTTTTAGTGATTTCAGGGACACTTGTCACCACTTTTACCCGGACCACCCAGGAAAGTTCTCTGGCAGTGTGGTTAGCCTCCAAATTGTGGCATGTCAGTTTGGTATTGTTCCCGGATGGTGCTGCGGTGTTCATTATTTTCCTGGTTGTCATGCCAACATAGAATAAACCACACAGGTAGGTGATCAAATATACCACATTTTCACTATTACAATTGGTAAGTGCATTCAATATCCGTGGTTGCCCAGTCTTGATGTTTACTTCCTTCGTTTGAGTGGTAAAAGCACATGTCACAGAGTTCCCACAGGGGAAATGTCCCACCGGGGGTTGGGTATCCCACAGAGTGTTTTGTAGTGGGGTCATAGCTTTCTGGATCTTAGTATGTATGAGCATATCCTGAATGTTTGTGTTGCATTTGAATGCAAAGAGCGGAGTAGGCCATTGTTTGGTTCTGCTGTTTCATATTCTCCAGTGTTTCCAGACAATACTCTGTACTCCATTGGAAATGGCGGTATATGTGGTTACACATGCAATACTGTAAGTCTCATGTCTGGGATTTGTTTCTAGTAGGGCCTCTCCATTGTTGTTCCTAGCCCTTTTCTGAGCCTTCCTTACTATTTTCTTAGGGTACTGTTGTGCAATCAACTTTTCCTCTAGGGTGAAGGGGCGTGGTCTCGCCGCGCAGCAAGATGGCCGCTCTTTGAGTGTGCTCTGCCAGCCGAGATTTAATCCTAACATAGTCCGCGCATAAAAGAAACCTGCGGCGCTTGAAACAGCAAAAATCCTGTTCCTGATGCGGTGGAGAGCACAATGGCTCCTTTTTGCTGGGTAATCGGTCATTGCATGCCCCGCTAACGGAGTGCTGAGACAGGCCCGGCGTGACAATCTGAGTGCTTAGGGGCCGCCGCGATATCTGCATCTGGCTGCGCTGCTGCAGATTCCTGAGGGTGGCGGACTGAGGTATGTGGCGGCTTGCGACACGGAGCCCCACAGAAGAATCTGCTGCTACCCTCCTGAGCTGCTGTCAGCATCCGGCCAGGCCGTCGTACGTCCGACACCCGTGACGAAGAATGCCACCATTGTGCAGTAAGGAGTGACGGCGCTGACACACGAGAAGCAACGCAACGGAGACCGGGCCGGCCAAAGGAGGTGCGGTAGAGGGCATCCTGCAGCGGCCAGCGCACTCCCGCCGGGGATCCAGACCTCACGCCGAGAGAAGGTACAGGGGAGGGCTGGGAAGGTCAAGATGCGCCTGCAGTGCACTTCGGAGAGGGCATGGGCCTCTCCCCTGGGCTGACTCCGGCAGTGTGCTACGCGAAGGCCACTGGCTGGATATTTGCAGTGCGTGCCTGGCTCCATGTGTCCCACACCAGCTTGGGCCGCTGACGCGACAGTGAAAACGCCGGAGCCACGGACGTGGAGCACAAAAGGGCATCATTTAGCCGTGAATTTGTAAGCGCACTGAGATCAGACACACCTAGCTGCCCCATTCGTCGGAACAGTTACTGCCTTCACTAATACCCGGGCTGTATGCATGTCAGCACTGGCTGAAAGAAGGTCCCACCACAAGATCTAGTGGATGCGGCCATAGCTGACATAGTTACGGTGCTCGTCTGTCGGCGGAGGTCAGGCTTTCTGAATACCAGCCTGGTGGCTACATCCACATTGCGCCCACCAACCCCTCTGCCTATTAACTGCTTTTGCTGCCTTCGGCAACTGGTACCACAATTAAGCAAGAGTGGCCTTAAGTCTCGAGGTGGGGATCGCTGATATTATTTTTTTTTTTAACTGCTCGGGTTGGGTCCTCTGGCCGCTCTGTGCCCTACGCACCACGCTGTGTGGAGACTGGGGGATATCATCCGGAGTGCGACAAGTGCTACAATCACCCACTGCCATGGGTAAGACCGATGCTAAACATTCAAAACTATCATTTGAGAATAAGAGGTCCACAAGGCAAACGGACTCTGGAACTGAGGGGGAAGGTGACAACCCCTCCAAAGCACCTGTGGACGATCGAGGAGAGGACCTTAGCGCGCTCTTGCTGGAAATGAGGTCTAGCCTTAAGACTATTGATAACAAACTTGACGTTCTTACCTCACAACTTGACAAGGTCAAGAAGAGGGTAGATACACATGAAACTAGGTTGGACCAACTCGAAAATTGCTCCTCAGATGCGCATGACTTCCAGGTAGAGGCAAAGAGCACCTATTATAGATGGACAAAGTCTTAACCCTGATAAGAGCTAAAAATGATGATTTGGAGGCCAGGTCACGGCGCAATAACATTCGTATAATGGGAATTCCAGAAACGAAGGCCATTTCTAAAATGGAGACTTATGTGGAGGAGCTTCTGCGCGATTTGTTTGGGCCTGATCAATCAGCAGTTTTTATAGTTGAGCGGGCACATCGTACCTTAGGGCCCAAGCCTCTGGTGGGATCCACTCCTCGACCGATCCGAGCCCGGCTTTTGAATTACCGGGATCGTGATGCTGTTCTGCGCCTGGCCAGGGAACGTGGGACTATTCAGCACAAAGGAAACACCATATAATTTTTTCCTGACTTCACACCTGCAGTTCAGGCAGCTCGTTGAGAATTTGTGCCAGTCAAACGCCTACTCCTATCAGCGGGGGTACCATACTCTTTACTGTATCCTGCCAAATTGAAAGTCACGCACAATGGCAATACCCATTTTTTTACCGATGCCAAGTCAGCAATGAAGTTTGCTAAACAGGTGGGCGGAAGAAGACGAACTGCTAAATCCACAGATTATCAGAGTCCTGAAAACAACCTTAGTGATAATGACTGACTGTCTGAGGTTGCCGACGAGCACGATGCACTCCAAAGCTGTGTGTCATAACATTTGCTTAGATCCAGAGACACAATGTATTTAGACATATGCCGTTGTTCTAACCTTACTTATCTCGCACACTTCATGGGATCTGAAGCCTGATGTTGCTTATTTTTCACTGGTTCTCTGCATCTTCTCGGCCACCCTGCCTCTGGGCAGGGCTGTTTGTCGGTGACCCCACGCCTCCGGGGAGAGCGCCCAATTCCCGCCATCAGGTCTTGACCTAGGGCATGTTGTTGAGTTTGTCTTGTAAGGGAGGTAGTTCTACACAACCTAATTGGGGGGTTGGTGTGGGTGGGGGGAGGGAATACCGTAGTTGGGAAGTTAGACAGGAGAGCACTATGTATTTATTCATGCACTGATGGCATTAGTCACGCACTAATCAGCCTCAATTGGGGCTGCCGGGGAGGGCAATGCCCCGAAAGAGACCTCACGCAGTACTTACCACACTCTTGCAACTGCTCGAGCCACTTTCATTCGCCATGTATGTGACCATGGGGTGGACATGACCAACTTTAGATTTTTAACTTGGAACATCCGTGGGCTGAATGACTGCAGAAAGACCAGACTTGTCCATTCATATCTAAGTAGGCATCATATAGATATATGTCTAATTCAGGAGACCCACTTAAACAGGACTTCTCACTCTAGACTGCATCACAGCCGTTGGGGACACACTTTCTCCTCTAGTTATTCCAATTATGCTAGAGGGGTAGCAATCTTGATCCGACAAGGGCTTGACTGGAAGACGTTAGACTCGCAATTGGATCCAGAAGGCAGATTTGTAATTCTTTCTGGTCTGTTGGGGGGAGTGAAGGTGACACTTGTTGCAGTTTACGGACTGAACACTGATTGTCCTGAATTTTTTGAAATGTATGGGCTAAAATCCAAATGCTGGGTTGTGACACAATAATATGGGGGGGTGACTTTAATGTGGTATTAAACGATACCTTAGACAGGAAGCACCTCCCGTGTTATGCATCCTAATTCTTGTGACGCTTTAAATGCAGTGTTGTGGAAGGGAGGGTTGGCAGACATCCGGCGGCAGAGACATCCAGGGGTATTGGAGGACACATGCATATCAACATATCATGCAGCTTGGTCCCGATAAGATTATTGGCTTGTATCGCAGGACATTGCAGCTTGGACCTCTGACAGTACACATCTCCCTAAGACACTTTCAGATCACGCCCCCTGCATGTTTCAATTGACGATTCCTGACACCCCTCTTAGGATGTTTAATTGGAGACTGGCCCCAAACGCTCTCCTAGACTCTGCTTTTAAAGAGGAGATACACAGAGATATAGAAGAATATTTCGACAGCAACGTTGGTTCTGTATCCACACAGGCTTCACTTTGGGAAGCGTTCAAGGTGGTCATACGGGGTAAATGTATATCTCGAGATGCGGGGGTGCTTAAAGCTATTAGAGGCATGCTGGCTTCTCTGGAAGCCCGCATTAAGGAGTTAGAAACACAATATTATGCCACTGTGGACCCTAAATATCTATCCTCCATCAGGGAGCTAATTACTGAATTTGAAGAAGAAGCTCAACTTGAGGTGCGTTTTTGGGCAAACACACAAAAGCCAGGCGGTATGGGGAGGGAGACAGGCCTGGGAAAACGCTAGCGAATATGCTCAAGATACCACACACTGCCACCTACATATCCGAAATTATGGGCGAAGATTCCACTCTCATTAGAGGCCCCTGAGAAGTTCTGGACAGATTCACTAAGTTTTACTCCAAGCTATACACAGCTACTCATCGGGCAAAGCCAGGGGAGCTCCAGCCCTTTCTTGATTCTATCGAACTGCTGTGGCTAGGGAGAGCGCATAGGGAATACCTGGATGAACCCTTCACATCCAATGATATCCTGCAGGTAATTAGCAGTCTACTGGCGGATAAAGCCCCTGGCTCGGATGGGTAAACTACTGTATTCTACAAGGCCTATGCCGATCTGCTGGCGCCCCGTTTACTGGCTGTTTTTTAAGAGGCCCAAACTACTGGCATACTTCCCCCGTCAATGCGAGAGGTGATCGTTCAAACGCTCTTAAAACCTGGGAAACCGAGCCAGGAAATGGATTCGTACAGACCACTCTCTTTAATAAATATAGATGCCAAAATCTTTGCCAAACTACTAGCCAATAGACTGCAGCCCCTACTCCCCCTGATAGCGAGACCCGACCAGTCCGGGTTTATCCCCAGCAGATCCACAACTCATAACCTTCGCACTTTCTTCACGGTGCTACATTATCTGAATCCTAATGCAAAGGCACTTGTAGCATTTCTTGATGCTACCAAGGCATTCGACGCACTGGAATGGCCATATTTGTTTTCCATACTGGGGAGGATTGGCTTTAGCCCTGTGTTTATTGCACAAAACAAACTATTATGTACAGCACCCTCAGCGAGACTGTGCATGAATGGCATGATCTCAGACTCATTCTTTATATCCCGCGGAACCAGATAAGGCTGCCCACTTTCCCCTCTCTTGTTTGCCATAGCGATGGAACTGATAGCGGCTAGGATACGTCAGCATCACGCGGGAAGGGGGTTGGGCTTTAGCACCAGAGGGCTCCTAATTTCGTTGTATGCTGATGATATGACGTTGTATGTCACTGACTCAGAGGTCAACTTAGGTCCACTGCTCAGGGAGCTCACAAAGTTCGGTGGTCTTTCGAGAATATTTATAAAGTGGCCCAAATCTACCTTATTCCCACTTACTGAGGCCACTAAACCGTTCGACCTAGGTCACCCGCTGAAGTAGGCAGAAGGCACAGTAAAATATTTGGGCATATGGCTAAGCCGGGATGAACAAGCGATGTGGAATCTAAATTATGGCCGCGCCATATCTTGGCTGGAAGGGAAGATTAAGATCTGGGCTAAGCTGCTGATCTCTCTTGCTGGCAGAATTGCCATTGCCAAAATGGTTGTATTGCCCAAATTTTTAAACTTATTTGTTAACATCCCGATTCATCTTACCCAAGCCTTCTTCAAAACTCTCCGATCTCTCATGATCTCCCTGGCCTGGGTGGAGAAGCAAGCACGTGTGTCCTGGGAATTGCTCACACTTCCTCTCGCTCAGGGAGGGGTGGGGGCCCCGGACATGTCACTATATGCATATTGCGCACAAGCTCAATTTTTACGTTATTGGTTACATCCCATCCCGTTCTAACCTCACGTAGCTGTCGAGACAGACATAGCAGCCCCAATTCCGCTCCAAGTGGCCATATACCAAAAATATTGAAAGCCGAGGGATGGGATAGATACAGTTGAGACCCTCAGATGGGCCTGGGACAGACTGTGCATTAGAGCACACCTGGACATTTTATATGCCCCCTCTATCCCTTTACCACGAAACCCACAGATCCCAGCTCTGGCAGATGGCGGGAATGTGAATCTGGCGAAAGCAATGGGACTGGAAACTTTGCAGATCTCTATCCGGGAGACAACGTCTGTGCCCCGCCGGCACCTGTGGTGAGGGCTCGAGGTATTTCTCCGAGCTATTTCTATATTTTAAAATTAGAGCCACATGCAGAGACCTGCATTCCACCTTTCCTAACCCCCCTTCTCAATTACCAGCAGTTGAGCAGATGATAGCTACTGCTGCCCCCGTAGACTAATTACAAGATTATACTGTTCTATGCAAATTTCTGCACCATTGAATACACCTAAGGCCCAGCACAGTTGGAATGCAGACCTTGACGGGCAGGTGACTGATGAAATATGGGCCTTCTGTTGTGGCCAACTCCAGCTGCTCTCTCCTAATTATAGACTGAGACTGATTCACTTTAAATACTTGCATAGGTTCTACAGAGCCCCCTCTCAGCTGCACTGCATTGGGGTAAGACCAGACGAGAAATGCTGGAGGTGCGGGCTGGCTCCTGCCACCTTCTTGCACATGTCCTGGCTCTGCTCACACATTGCTGCCTTCTGGGCTGACATTTTTAATACTATTCATGACATACTAGGCGTACCTAACGAACCTCGACTACTTATAGGGTTACTGGGATATGTGAAGGACACCAAGGCCAGGAATCGCAAATTACATGCATTGTTACTCTTGTTGGCTAAACGAAGAGTGTCCATTCATTGGGGTGATAGGAAAGTACCCACAACCAAGGCCTGGATCCATGATGTCACCTTCAGTCACACACAATTATCAACCTATTGGGAGCTGATGCCTGCAGCCTCTAGACCAAAAGATATTTAGGCCCCCTTTTTAGATTGGTTAAAAACACTTTGGGAGGATAATTTTGTTCCCCCTAATAGTGCTGCCTCTCACAATTCACAGTCATCTGAAACTTAACTAGATGCACATTCACCTTGCCTGGCTTTCTCAGGTGGCTGCTGGGTTCATACATCGGCTTGCCTCACACAGCGGATTCACTGTTTCCAGTCTGTTGGTGGTGTTGCTGTGGTATTGTTTACTTGCGGACTAGCCACTTGTCCTATGTGCTTATTTAGGTACTGGGAGATATATACGATGCCTCCTGTCTGTTTTGTTATAGTTTTTCTTTCTTTTTCACTTTTCGTTTGCTTTGTCCACACATTTGAGATGATGATATTCTTTAATTGTACAGTTTGTATACTATTATGCTGAATGTGTATTATTGCAAAACCTTTCATAAATAAATTATTTAAAAAAAACTTTTCCTCTAGGGTAGTGGCTAGTATTTTAAATGTTTCCATAGAGGAGCAATTATGTCTCACTCTTAAAAACTGGCCAAACGGGAGGTTTTCCCATCAGGCCCTGGGATGAAAACTGTCATATAATAGCAGGCTATTTTTATATGACCTTATTGTGAACCCTAGTGTCAATGCCATTGCTCCCAATGGCAATCACCCAGTCCCAAAAAACTGCTTAATTCTTGCAGACTGTGTAAGTAATCTTCAGGAGTCTATCCCTAGAATGTATCCAGTCTGCAAATGTCAGTTGCCAACTCCTCACTGCTATGCCATATTATCAGCATGTCGTCAGTGTAACAACGCCAGAGTTTTATGTTATCCTTGTATGGGTTATCTGGAATGAAGATGTGGTCTGCCTCCAACTGATGTACATAGAGACAGGCTACACTCAGGGCAAAAGTGCTGCCCATAAATGTTACCTGTATCTGGTGGTAAATCACACCTTCAAACTCAAAAAAGTTTCTGTGGGAAGGCATTATTGGGCATCACTGTTCTGCGAAGCTCTGCATCACTATGTCTTTTCCTGATGAAGCTTTTGGGTGGGAGCTGTGCAGTGTGGTGGGGCTTTGTGGCGCTCTGCCTCAAATCCAGTGAAGCATTCAGCTGGGAGCTGTGCAGCTCTGCAGCGCTTTGCATTGCTCAGCTTTGGATCTGGTAAAACCTTCAGTTAGGCAGGGAGAAGTGCAAACTGACTCCAGTCAAAAGTCTAGGACCTTGAGGACAGGTCTTGGGGATCAGGACCAATTTGGTCTGGTCAGCTGTGCAGTCTCAGGGAAAGGGCCTTTGGAAACTTCTTATGTCACTGTAGCTCAAACACGAGTTCAGACAGCTGACCTTTGGAGTCACTTGTGGAGTCCTGAGTTCAAGGCGGGCAGGTCCCGACTTCCTTTTGGTTTCAGACAACAGGGAAGTCCTCCTTCTGATCTCTACATGTCCAGGAGTGTTTTGAGGAGGGTACTGGAATGCCACATTTATGCCGGTGCCACCCTGTGGGTGGGGGAAACTACTATCCACTCTCTAACCAGGGGGCAAAAGTTCCAAGAGGCGATGATACCCACTTTTGCAGCAGTATCTGTGTTTTTTTTCTGTAAACTATCCCACAGTGCCCTTTTCTACCTAAATCCAGCATGGCTGATCCTTTGTTCCCCTGATCAGAGCTTCCTGTGCCCGCCCAGCTGTGGCTACTATAATGTGCAAACCCTCTCATGTGGTCATTCAAAACCTCTGCTAGGAACTGCCTCTCTCCCACTGGAATTGGTGCCTAGCTGGCTAGCAGTGCTATAAAGAGGCAAGGCCTAGGTGAGGGTTACGTTTGCTTCTGACAGGGTAGGCACCTTTTAAAGTGAAAGTAAGTTCCTAGGCACAGCCTAGATGGCCATCCTGTCAGGGAGAAAAACATCTCCCCACATCCAAGCGCTTTGTCCACTGTCTTGGAGAAATACACATCTCGGATATCTGACATAATATCGATCCTACAAATATCGATATTCACATATATCGGAAATTTTATATTGATTACAAAAATATAGACTCCCTATACTTAACAATGGAAATCACTAATATCGGACACACAAATATCATTTAAAAAAAAGAATCTATTTTACATATATAAATAACAAAACTATCAAAAACACTAATATCGTCACCTATAAATAAACATTTAAAACATTAGCTGTTACTATCACTTTAATCAAAGTATATGGCGATACCACCAATGATCTACATTTAGGGCTTTATTATGAGTATGGCGGTCCCAAGATCGCCATACCCATGGTGGCAGTCCGACTGCTACGACTTTGGCAGTCTGACTGTGCGATTCTGACCCTGGCGGTTGGACCGACAGAAGACCCCCACCACTGCCAGGACCCTGGATCCCGCAGCAGTGTGTAATGCAGCAGTGAATAGAGGAAGTGCCAATGCCAGCACCGCCTATTCCAACCTGCCTTTCCGTCGACCTTTTCATGGCGTGGATCCAGCCATTAAAAGATCAGCAGAAAGGAAGGGAGAGGGCCCCAAACAGGGCCCTCAGCTTTTTTCACCCACTGGGCATTGTAGTTGGGGGCACATGTTGTGTCCCTTAAGCCTACACTGTCGTGCATGCACTGTGTTCCATGCATGGCAATTGTGCATGGTAACAGTGTGTGCACCACAGTGCAGCGGCATTGCCTTCAGGCTCACTCTGTGAGCCGAAGCATGCCGCCACTGCAAGACCACCACTGACTCGGAGGTCAACTCAGAATATGGCGGTCGGGATGCCGCTGGCTTGGCAACTTTCTCCCAATTGCTGACGCTGCAGCCTGGTGGTATGACCGCAAAGGTCGGAATCAGGCCCTAAGTGTAGAATACTCCACTAGCAGCGAATTTGCTATTGAAATTGAAAAAATTATAGAACGTCCTTGTCACAGAGGTAGTCAACCACTATTACCTAATAATAGAAAGCCCTTTCTACCAACAAAATGAAGCCAAAATTAGTCCCCTAATGGACTATTTCGAAAATACATGGGTTGGCAGACTGCATCAGTCAGGACACAGATGCCAAGCCAAGTACCAGAAACCATGGTGGAATGTCTATGACAGCACCTTGGCACAGGAAGCCAAAGCAAACAAAGCAGTGGAAGGATGGCACAATGCCTTCCTATCCACACTAGGCACTCAACCTACATTATGCAAATAAATCGAAGCATTACAAAAAGAGCAAAGCTACCAAGAACTAAGAATAGAGCAATCTGTAACCCACATTGGCCCTAAACTAAGCAAAATACTAAAAGAATGTACGACATGCTGCAGTTTAAAGTCAAACTCTTCATAAAAAATAGAGGACTGCATTACTTAGAAATGATAGCCAAAAGAATATTTAAAATTAAATATAAACCTACCAAAAACCTCAAAAACTATAACAAAATATAAAACCGATAAATCAAATCCTTTTTAAAAAACATTTGAACATAAATGTTTTATTAAATCAGTGAAACAAAAATATAAAACCATCAAGTTATTAAACACTGATATATTAAACTATACTTAATAAATATTATGTTAAAGATATAATAATAATCCACCAACCAACATAAAGGAATTCAATACATAGGGGTCGATTACGATGAGTGTCGAAAAGCCTCCGACCTCAGGTCAGATGCTTTCCGACACTCATCGCCGATTTCACTTCTGACTGCCTAATTACAATCCAGGCAGTCAGGATTGAAACTGGCTGGTCATTAGGACTGGATTCCAACGGGCTCAAGGAGACCTCCGGCCAAGCAGAGACCAGCCTGTAATCCCAATGGATGACGTTTCCCCCATTGGGATTACGATGCTTGGTTTCCCGCAGGCTTTCCATGCCGGGCTTTCCGATATGGAAAGCCTGACAGAAAGTGAGTTAGGGGGCCCCTAGCACGGTCCCCTTCTCCTTGCGCCCTCCAGTTGGGGGCCGAGGGGGCACTGTTGATCCCTGCACCGTGTGGCAGGCACCTTGAGGTGCCTGCCACGCGGTGCAGAGGTGAACACAATCTCCCATTTCTCTGTGGGTTTACGGCAGTAGCACAAGCTCCCATTTTGAAATCGGAGTATGCGACCGCACATTAGGCCTATTTACGATATAGGTCGGCAAGGCTTGCCGACAAACATGATAGGTTTACATTCTGACCGCCAAATTATTATGTCGGCGGTTGGAGTGTTAACTGGCCAGAGAAACCGACTGGGCCTGTCGGCCAGTCAGAAGCCGCTCATAATCCCTTAAGGACGGCCTTTCCACCATCGAGATTATGATGTCGGTTTTCCAAAGCCTTCCCATGTCAGCCTTTCCAACATAGAAAGGCTGTCAGAGAGCGAACTTGAGGACCCCTAGCAGGGCCCCTTCTCCCCTGGCCCTACGGTTGAGGCCCTGTGCCCCCCCTTCACATCCCTGCACCATGCGGCAGGCACCATGAGGTGCCTGCCACGTGGTGCAGGGATGTGCAAAAACTTCCATTTTACAATGGGAGCTTGTGCTGCGGGCAGTTTCGGATTGCTGCACAAGCTACCATTGTAAAATAGAAGTTTGTGACCGCACATATGATCAGGCGGATCCCTCACTGAAACGGTGTTGGGCAGATGCAAGTCCACCCAACATCGTAATGAGGGCCATTGAGTCAATTCCCTAATAAAAATACTTGGCATGCCAACAGTAATTCAATAGTATGTAGGACCATAGACAGCAGTGGTAAAAGTTAATTACTCAACAGAAAATCAACCTCCAACCACTGACTTTTCAAGGACTTGGAGAATAGGGCTGTCATTACATAACACTGCCACCACCGTGTACAGTCCCAGCAATGCTAATATGCCGTATCTGCCTCAAAGGTATGAGGAATCAAGTGTCCCAAAGCGGTTGTGTCTAATTCATCAAAACAGCCATATATCTACCCCTGCAAGTTTCCGAGCTCTCAAAGGTTCTGACTTACAACTGTTTTAAATTCACATATCTTTTCCAGGTCATGTAGTCACAAATTTACAGGATTCGTCCAGGAAATGTGCAAATTCCTTTTTCAGAAATGCAAATCTACACACATTTATATTTTTGCCCATAAAGAAAAGAGTGCAAAATGTATTTTTATTTCTCCTTGGAGTAAACATTTGACCTCAAAGGGAGAAGCCCCTTCGGCAAAACCCCCATCAAGTTTGATGGTTGTTATTTTTTTCTTCATGCTTGGGAAGAGGATTTACCTTGTGCTCAGACGCGCATACAGTTGACAACAGCATCGTGAGGGGAACGGTCTTTTCCTTACCCAACCTTGATCCTTGACATCGCCGTGAGGGGAACGGCTCCTGCAATCAGTGCACCACCGCTATTCCTGCCGTGAGGGCAATGGCTGAACGGCTGAACTACTGAACTACCATCCCCAGCAGACATTGGGTGGCGCTTGCTGGGGACGTCATCGCAGCGCCTGGAGGCGCTTATCAGCTGAGCAGCTCTCTCGCAGCGCGGGCCCAAGGTGGGACGACCTTTAGTCCGTCCGCCATCGATACGAATTTTGGACCGGCCGCCTATGAGGTGGCCTCCCCACAATCCTAATCATGATGTGACCGCCACCATGGCGGTCGCATCACCTATATTTTGCATTGTGGCAGGGGTGCGGTCAGCAGCCCCGGCACAATGCAAAATAGAGGGTGCAGACACATCCCTGCACTACGTGGCAGTCACCCTGCAGTGCCTGTCACATGGGGCTGGGGGACACACCATAGGTATCCTCCCGGGGTACATGTCCCTGCACCTGGGATTGAGGGGGGCCCACTACGGGCCTCCAAATCCGTTCCCGCCATTCATTTTGCGGCGGGTTGTCCGCCGCAAAACGAACGGAGGAAAGGGATATCATAATCCCTACGGCGGTGCCTTGAACCGCCGCAATGTTAGCCAATGTTTTTGTTCCGACAGGCGGTCGGAAAAGGACAGCCTGTCGGAACCCTGGCGGGCGGTCTTTACGACCGCCACGCTTAACCAACGATTCCCCCCGCCATCATAATATGGCTGGGGGAAAACAGCAGTACGATGGCGGAGGGCCCGCCACCGACCGGCTGGCGGTGGCGGGCCCTCCGCCATCGTAATGAGCCCCATAGTTTTGTATTTTAATTATAATAATATTTGTAGTAATTTATGATATGTATTAAACACTGTAATGAATATGTAATTTACTAAAATGTATTTTAAAAAATTATATTTTTTATATTTACAGATTTATATTTTTTGTTAACTAGTACGTTTTGAAATTATTTTATTTTGTTCAAGTTAATTAGTCTGTTTCTAATGTTGCACTGACTAGAGTGTGAATAGTAAATTTTACCCCCTCCGCAATCCAACACTTTCCCTACTGTTGCACTGACTAGAGTGTGAATGGTGAATTTTACCCCCTCCGCAATCCAACACTTTCCCTACTGTTGCACTGACTGGAGTGGGAATAGTATACGTATTATTTGTAAAGTTTATAGTTTACTTATATTGTTTAAATTGATATTACTATGTGTTTGTTTATTTAAAATTATAAAATTTAGAATTATTAAAGTTTTTAAAATGTAATATATTTTTTGTAAATTGTAATTTCTTATTTTGTTGAACTTTTTATTTTTAATTAAAATGGTTTGTTTTTTAAATGTCTTATGTTTTTGGATGTATGTATATATAAATATATATTTATTTATTATGTTATTGCTTTAAAAATATATTAAATTACAATATAATTGAAAAATATTTGTTTAATAATGATTTTAATTTTATATATATATATATATGTCATGTGATCAAGGCCCAGGTGGGGCTGAAACGCGTCATGGCGGCGATGCAGGGCATTTGAAATAAAGATATTTGCACAAGGAACTTTGGGTCCGCGTTCGTCTGTCCGAGTGCAGTGGATGGTTGGAGACGAAGCCTGTAATATATATATATATATATATATATATATATATATATATATATATGTGATCAAGGCCACAGGACGTGGCCGAAACGCGTCAGTGACAGCACGAAATGAAATAAACTTTATATTTGGCACCAGCAAATTCAGTGTCCGTATCCACGTTTGTGCACGACTGCACTTGGATTGTATATATATATATATATATTATTTAAAAGATGCAAGTAAAGCGATCACTCAGAGTTATGCTGACACCAGTAGTTGTTTATTCCAGGTTACGTGTTTCGCTTGACAAGCAAGTTTGGTCACACAGTGAGTTACCGGAAGAAAATGCAATACATAGTCAGTGTGGAAACTAAGGAAGGACCAATCTGTGGATACATTTCATAGTCAGAGTGGCATCCATTTTGTAGTGTGCAAACGTATTGGTTATTATTCACCAATAGTTACAAATTGTAACAAGTGTATTTACATCATACTTTGTTTTCATGTACGTTACACAAATATTACCATCCCTCCAATGGTTATCAATTGAAACAAGTGTATTCCATTATACTTTGTTTTCATATATATTACACAGATTAAAAATTTCATGACTGAACAAAGTTAGCACCACAGCTCTCCTAGACTAGCTGCATAGTGCTCATGGGAGTATGTGGTTAGAAAAACTATGTGTGGGTTCGCCTGTGACCTCCTGTTCCAACATGAAGTGTGACGATATTTATTAACACAGGTGTACGTGTTGGGTCATAGGCACATCACCCCGGCACCCTCTGACAGGATAGATCCAGTTAATGATCAATCCGAAAGTGCGTGTGTAGTGGCACTCCGTCCTCAAATGAGGGATAAACTGCAAAAATACGACTTCATGTTTTAATCGGCATGGTGCCTAATTGTTCCAGTACCGTCTGCAGACAGACTAACAGGTAGAGGGTTGATCCAGGGGTATGTCCGTATGAAACCAGTGCTGTCCCCCTCACATGAAAGGGACCTTTAATGTCCCTAGTCCTAGTGCTATACTATAGTTGGTCAGTCGGTGAACGGACTGCAGGATTCAAAATTATGCTGCGCAGTGCCTCCGAGCCTCGATCACGTAGGTACGTAGGTACGTAGGAATGAGGGTATATCGATAACACAGCATCGGGGATCAGCATCCTTAGTACTTGTGTACGGACAGTATCTCTATGAGATCATGCTGAAGTAACACAAGCACGCTGACAATTAGACTTTACATTTCCAGCAGCAGGAACCTCGCATCTGTGAGGATAGGTGCTGACACCAGGACACCCCCAGCAGTACACGCAGTCCACATTTATTTTATACACGAGTGTACTAAACTATACAAGACATTTTAATATGGAGGAAGAAACTGAGAGGAGGGCAGCGGCCCTCAGTCTCTTTGCCAGAGCACCAAACAAGGGACAAACTAGACCTAAAGACATTACGCTCCAGGAGAAACTAAGAAGGTTAGAAAAGATCAAAAAATCGGAAACTTCTAAGTGGTGGGAAGCCATCTCATTACATGACTATATGGAAAAGGATATGGTACCCAGGGGCTTACGGATATATATTACACCTTCATACGAATCACCCAACCCCAGAATGCTAGAGGAATGGTCGGAAAATTCGGCCAAAAGCTCTAAACAAATGCTAGCAATCCTGGTGAAATACGCATGGGAAGATAGGGCGTCACTCCTAGAAGAACTCAAAATATTGGAGGACGAACTAAAGAGCCACAAAGAACAAGATCTGATCAAGAAATTTGTTGATGACCTCAAATTAAGACTGAAAACCTACGAGGTGGACATAAAGGCACGCAAGCAGCGCAAACTCCATCGCGACTGCATAGATTACGAGAGTGGAAGAATTTTAACCTACTCGCATAAATATGATCACCTATACGAAAAAATGTCTTTGGGTGAACCCCTGGAAAGTGAGACGGAGACCGTGAGTGGAACGGAGTCCATAGCAAGCAGCGATGCCGAAGTGGAGGAACGCCAGGTACAAACACCACGTACAGCAAGAGAACTCGGCCCGAGAATCCAACCGACTTTTTTGGACGAGTTCCGTGTCCTAAGGATACGGAGAAAAAAACCGCGGACCACCCAATCAACGAAAACACGAGGGAGAGGACGAGGACGGGGCAGAGGACGAGGAAGAAACCAGGAAGGAACTGGAGAAGAAGGAAATTTCAGCGACAAAGGGAACAAAAGAGGCAGAGGACGTGGAAATCGGCTCATGGGAACAAGACAAATGGGCCAGAAGAATCAGAAATGATGGAAGACGATATGGTAAACAGAACTATCATAAATTTACAGACCTTTATCCATGTTTGAGAAACGTACTCTGTGCTTAGGTCTCTCCTTTTGCCCTACCAACTCCTTTCTCTATCCTGAAACCAGGATTGATATGTTTAAATTTGTGAGGAAAGTCAAACTCAAAAAATGGCACAGCTTGCGAGGTACACCTGCAACCAGTGAAATAACAACAAATGAGCAGAATACATTCCTTAGTATAAAAGACAGGGAAGCACTTATGGCCATGCAGGACCTCTATCAAGAAGCAGGCATAGAAGAGAGTGAAGAACATGTGATCACTAGAACAGACCGCCCGGCCAACACGAAATTTTGACCAAAATCAGTATTTCTACCACTTATGCCACATGATAATATCGATGCCTTTCACGAGACTACCACTAAAGACCTTATCAAATTTCATAAAAGGCTTCATAACAATAACAATTCTGCATTGGCTAACTTTTCTAAAGAACAATGGCAATTTATCAACTCCCTAAATGAGGATGAAAATATTGTAATTCGCCCCGCCG
Organism: Calotriton arnoldi; assembly: GCA_963921515.1. NCBI lineage: Eukaryota > Metazoa > Chordata > Amphibia > Caudata > Salamandridae > Calotriton > Calotriton arnoldi. Next base: position 1,607,377 of record CAWUFW010000292.1, on the reverse strand, counting down.
ACAAAGGCGGTAACATTGTACTTTGGGACAGGACAGCATACATTGCTGAGGCAACCAAACAACTGACGGACATTAGATTTTACGTTACAACTGATGTACATGAGTATAATGACAGTATAGTCAGGGTATGGAATACACTAACGGAGTACAAAGAAAAGGGTATTCTACAATGGGAAGAATTCTGTTATCTAAAATGTGATTATCCCAGAGCACCCATTTTTTACCTCCTGCCGAAGGTGCACAAAGATCCCAAAGTACCCCCAGGCAGGCCTATTGTATCCTCCATTGGCTGTGTTACTGAAAACATTTCTAAATATATAGACTATTTTCTCCGGGAGTATGTAGAAAAACTGCCCTCGTATGTTAGGGACACTAAAGACTTTCTGGGAAAAATCAAAGACCTTGTTTGGGAAGAAGATTACCACTTGATCACTCTGGATGTGAACTCATTGTACTCTATTATCGACCATTCACTGGGGATTCTCTGCTGTCAACAGTTTCTAAACACACGGGAAATATGTTATTTAGAACACACTGAAATGTTATTAGTACTAATGAAATTTTGCCTTCTGAACAATATGTTCTTATTCAATGATACTATGTTTAAGCAAATCCTTGGTACCGCGATGGGTACGTGCTTTGCCCCCAGTTTTGCAAATCTTTTTCTGGGGGTATGGGAGGAGGAAGTCCTTAAAAAACTTGAACAAGACCCTACAGGTAATAAAGTTATCAAATGATACAGATACATAGACGATCTTTTTGTAGTGTGGAAAGGTAGCGAGGAAAGCGCTATAGACATGATCAAAGATCTCAATAACAACACCTTTAACCTCACTCTCACCTATAACATCAGCAAACTACAGACTGAATTCCTGGATGTAGTAGTGGAAGTAACGGAAAATAAGATAAACACTAGACTCCACAGGAAATCGACAGCAGGGAACAGTCTTCTGCACGCTCTCAGCAGCCACCCAGAAACACTTAAATGGAGCATCCCATTTGGTGAGCTGCTGAGAGTGAGGAGAAATTGTAGTTCACAAGAGAGTTTCCTGACTGAGCAGGCAAATATGATACAAAGGTTCCGTGAGAGGGGATACCCCAATTGGGTGCTTAAGAGAGCCAAAGACAAAATTGACAAGATTGAAAGAGAGGAAAGCTTGAGAGAGAAACCCAACACTGAGGAAGAGAACACCATCAGGGTTATTCTGACGTACAATAAAGAATCTAAAGCAATTGCTAAAATACCTACGTAAAACTGGAATATTGTCACTAGTGACCCTGTCATAGGCCAATCTATACAGAAGAGAACACAGATTACATACAGAAAAGGGAAAAACCTGAAAGATTTCCTAGTTAAAGGAGACATTACCAATAAAAGTCTTAACACTAAAATAAATCTTCAGGGTTTTTTTTCCCTGCAGCCATTGCAAAGCCTGTAGAAATAGCTCCATGAGGAAGACTTACCAGACACCAACTGGGGAAAGAACCATACAGCAGTTTCTCACATGTGACACAACATTCACTATTTACATTCTAGAATGCCCATGTAAGAAAAGATATGTGGGTAGCACCACCCTAGCTACCAAGAAACGAGTGTTGGAGCACATGAGGGCCATCACTAACAGAGACCCTCACTATCCCGTGGCTAGACATTTTGCTGTAGTGTAGTTCCTATTTCCCAAATAGGCTCTGCGCATTGGAATAATATACCCTATAGGCTTGACATAGGACTGAGGTCGGTATGTCCCTATCGAGTATATTAAACTTAATTACTTGTGCCAGCTAGCTCAGAGGCCACTAGAAACTCCTTGAGAACAAGAAGGGAGTAGTTTCTGGCAACCGAAAAACATGACAACTTTGTTTCCCTTTAGAATCGGAACACGTCTCAGAATCGTGGAAACAATAGATAACAGTTTCACTCAGTCAATCGTGCATGCTTAGTTTCTACAGAGTTACACAGAAAGGAAAGACGGGCGTTTCAATAAAAAGGGTTTATTGAACAGTCTTGTTTCTCGTGTAAGAGATATGTGCTGTTATGATCACAAGACAGTATGCAAGATAAATAATGTACAGCATAAGCAGTAGAAATAAATAATACTGCGCTAGCATTATCTTTTAGCATATATTCACGTACATAAATAACATGAGCTAAAAATGCGAGTACTCATACGATGCGTCTCTAAGCTAGTTCTACCCCAATGTACCTAACCTAGTCTAGGTGTAGGGAAAGGTAAGAAGTAGGCGAAGTATTCTCTAGTATAGTATACTAAGAGTATGTTAAGTCTAGTATCCCAAAAGTCTTGTATGCCAAGAGTCCTGTATGCCAAGAGTCCCTCTAGGTTCTAGTCAGCTCCATACCTTGAGAATGAGAGAGGTGGGAATCTCTTTCCGGATCTGGAACTCTAACACCCCGTGAAGGGAGTCAGATCACTGGAAGCTGGATTCTCTGCGAGCAGGGATGACAGCGTCTTCTCAGTGCGTCAGGCCGGGATACGGGCTCCTCTAAAGTCGAGGTCTCCTCCTAACTTGCTTGGGAAAGGGAAGGTATATTTATACCTGGTAGGTGTCTTGGAATGTTCGCATTGATGTGAAGTCAGACAGAGGAAGACGTCAGGAATGAACCCTTAAGGTATAGCGGTTCATGCATAATAAATGAGTTCTTGGAGAAATCAATAATCCTGTGCTAGGGGAACTCCCGAAGCTTAAGGGTCTGGTTTCTAAGAACTTATTGTGACGTTAGGGTGGACGGATGTCAGTGACCATGCCTGTATTTGGAGTGCACGGTTAATGCCTAAATAAGGACAGGGATTCTATGCCTATATAAGGGCAATGCGAATTGTGCCAATATAAGGACATGATTCAGGAAAACCTATATACGGACACCTAAAGCGGAATACAACACCCACTCCACTTTCGAATGAACGATAATACTAAATGCTAAATATTTAAATGCTAAACATAAAATTGAGTACCACATGTTGCTAAAAACATTTCTAAAAGCATTTTAAAAGAATCTCAAAACTGTTGAAATGCAATAGGTACTGTACATTTAAAGCATTGTTTTCATTCTAAGCATATAATGGAAGTAAAATGCAACGTGAATGAAACAGAACTATATACATATGACGAAATGGTTGATAAGTTTTCAAAAATCAAAGCCATTGCATATCATGGTATTAAATGAAATTTTAGACAAGTAAGGTGACAATGTGTCCCTGGAAGTATTCAAAGAAGTCCGTTTTATAAGACTAGTTCTACTGTAAGCAGATTGTTCTTTGCCAAGTTAATTTCAAATATTTAAGAGAAAAAGCTCAATTCTGGGAAAAGTTCCAAGTTCTGAAAATATGAAGGTCAAATTTCATGGTTGCCCTGGTACACTGTGAGCCGAATCAAAGTCAGTGTATGGGTCTGGCGTAAACATTAGATCATCTATTTCAATAGACAAAATATCGTCAACCGATGTTGGTGACATTTGGAATACCTCATTCAGAAGGTTAATCGCACAGAGATGAGAAGCATCGCCTTCAGCATGGGATGCCGCAGCAATGTTCGCGTCTGTTGTTACCTGTGTGCCTGTTGATCCATCTCGTACCTCAGCAGCAGCAGGAAGCGTCTGTGAGATCTCAATGAATGCTGTCATCAGGATTGGTAGCCTCTGGGGACAACACAGAGCATGGGCCGTTATCGGGTCCAGCAGAGTATCGATATCCGTTGGCATGACTGATGGGAGTGTTAGACAGGTGTCTAGCACGCATTCTTCACCGCAAAGCAGGCAGCGTAGAACAGGTAAGATGCAATCTTGCCAGATTGGTCTGAATGACAGAAACCATGTTGTATTAAGTTCCCGTAGACGAGGTATGCCAAATAGTTGCACTATGCGCTCACGGCACTTCCGTTCTAGGAGAGCTTTCTCCACATCGCTGGGAGTGATGCCGGTGAATAGGCTTGCCATAGCGTAGTAGTAGGAATAAAAATAGGATTCCTGCAACAAGTGCTAGAATTAACGGCACACCACCAAACACCGAATGTGTGAAGTTTGGGATGATTCCGAGGACTGCTTGAAAAGGTGCCAACAGTCCTGAACAGATGGTCTTAAATACATGTACAATTCCGCTCGTATCAGACATGTTAAAGATACGTCCCATCATTTCTGCGAAATGTATAGGGCAGTTTGTACAAATAAAAGCCTGTATCTCAGCTGAAGTCCTTGCAATTTGTAAATCATAGATTTCTTTGGCCGAGGTCAAAGGCCCAGTTTCTTGTATAAGCATGGCTTTCATTCTGCTTACAGTATCAAATCGTATAAAAGAGACATTCAACGAAGGCCATAAAGGCGACTCCCTGACTGTGTCTATTGGGGCAAACAATACTTGCATACAGCAAGTGACCCTGGAGTCTACCGTTACTAGATATGGGATGCTTGGCAACATGCCACAGCAACTCTGATCATTCAACATGAGGTAACTCCCATTAGAAAGTTGGCCAAACGTTGGATTAATCACAGCAGCTGGTGTACCTAGCTGGTGGCAGGACAAATTTGCCACAGAACCATTACAAGCCCCGTGTAAAGATATGTCCTGACAAATTAGTGAACCGCTTAGTGCATTTTCACAGTGTGTACCGCTTAGAAACACTTCACGATCCCCACTCCAACATCTATATGTGTATGGTAAATCCCAGGATGTCTTAATGTATTCTTTACCCAACCTTTCATATTTGCCTGCTTGCATTTGTTTGAGGCAATACTGAAACTGAAAAGTAGCGACAGGCAGAGTGATTTTGCCATGAATAAGCCATTCTGTAGCTGGTTTTTCTGCTACCGTAAATGGTAATTTTTCCAGTTTTTCAATGCTCAGCACTGTATACTTTGCTCCCCTTTGTGCCAGTTCGATCTGTTTATCAGTTAGATTGTATTCTGCAAACAGCGACGACGTGTTGATAAAACGCCAAGGCACATAGCCCGCTCGCAAAGATTGCAGCGTCCAGCTTAATAACATAATAGAACGTAACTGAGATTGGCCTTGTTGTAACATGGCTAAATCCTGTTCCAGTATGTCTATAGCAGAGGATACAATGTTGTCCAATGAATAAATTCTGGATGACAAAGTTGTTAACCCATTGTCGACCACAGAGAGAGTTTTCTCTAAGTTAATACGATCAAGTTCACGTATTCTTTCTGCGGCCTCTACCTGTGACACCTTCCATGCTTCATTATAAGCAGCATAGATGCCGGCATATATGAAACGTTTTTGACGCGGTTTTCTTGGTCCTAGCAAGAATTCCCTAAGGTCTGCGTCTTCTTTAAGTAAAGATAAGTGTTGTTTCACATCCTTAAGTGTAGATTTTTGCAGCCAATCGAGGCATAATTTTCCTACACTGTATGTTGTTACTACCCCCGGATGTTGTCTTTGGACGTATCTTGGGTCTGGCCTATAAATAGTAAAACCCTGTGTTTTATTCAGGAATCTTTCTTCACAGGTGTTTGTGTCTGTGGGCCAGATCAACCATTTTCTCCAATCAGGATTTGTTCTGTTGAGTTGTAATATTTGGTCAACTGTAACCGCTGCCTGTGTATTGTTATTACTGGCAGGTGTCGGTACAGAAGGTGTTTTCATGTCTTTGATCTTGGCTAACCCAAGGCAAGACGTTTGTTGTACAGTGTCATTCAAAAACATTATTTGCTGAGGGATGATACATGCTCTAAACAAAGCTTCTATCCCCTGCACTTGCCAATTTTTAGAACCCCAGACAGATTTTGTGTCTATTGTGTCTTTCCACAAGTCGAATCCTTGTCTAGACAGTTGGGTAATAAAGGCTGCAGAATAAATTTGTTTTGTATTAGTTAACATAATTTTCTGTCCTGTTTTGTTTACATTTTTATAGTAAAATGATTCCGGATCAGATGTATTGTACCCTGAAAAATAGGGAAACTTTTTAGCAAACGTTTTTGAACTACCTTTTGGTGGTGTAGGACAATGCTCCCATTGGTTAAACATAAACACATTTCTAGGTGTTGCAGATTTATGCAAGAAATGATGACCATAGTGGTTATAGCAATATAGCTGTTCATAGTCTGATGAACCCTCTAAATATTCATTATTAGAAAATGCAGCAGACCTTTCTAGGTCAAACATCATATTATTTACAGTCTCAAAGTCCCAATCATCAGAATAGGTACTGGAGGTAATAAAATCACTTAGTGAAATTTTAAATAAATGTGGAATGTTCAATTGTTCCGTAGGGCCGAATACATCGAAATCAGTTTTGTCCCACACTATACCATCCTGTATAGGAACGGCTGTGATGTTCACTGCTGACAAGTCTCTTGTTTCACGATGGGATGATTTGTGTGGTTTTAAAAGTAAGTTCACATTTTTACTTTCAATGTCCAAACGGATGTATCTGCCATTTATAAGCACGCTGATAGTCATAACCAAAGCTAGCCAAAGCAGAAAGAAAAATATTCCAGAAATAACCCAAAGTTCAATCCATGGTGAAACCAGATAAGTCTCTTTCAGGAAATGAAAAAGGTCTTGTACTTGTTTTTTGAAAGTTTTTGATGCTGGCGTCGTTTCAGGTTCACTGGGATCCTCAGAAAACGTATCAAAGTTAATGAAATAGCCAGAAGCAGTTCGGTCAATTGTTGAAATTGCATCAGGATTTGTTGAAATCGCTGGAACCAGTTGATCACTTGTTACATTGGTGTAGGCAGGTGTATTTGGACGAACTGTTACTTGAGTTTCAAGAGGGATGAGTTCCATAGCATTGTTGCTTAGTCCTTCATCTGTTACTGCTGAATTTTCGATGGTTATCAGTCTTTCAGTCTGAACCTCTTGGATAGTAGCGAGGGGAGTGCGTCTGCTACTAGGTCAGAGTCCACAAGGCCTACTATTTAGTATTGGCCACATACTGTGGTATGATGAGGCCGATTGACACAAATCTTTTCTCCTTTTTTCCAGCAAGGGGCGGCAGAAGTACCGTTCTTGTTCCGTGGACGGCTAGGACAGGTACTGGTTGTCTGTAAGAAGGTCCAAATTCCTTCTTGTCCGCAATCTTCTCTCTGACTAGATCCCCAACTTTTGGAATCCAGACAGGCCTTGCTGGGACTGCCGGTTTTTCCCCAGTGGTGGTTGGCTTCAGGAACACGTTGCTTTGTTTCGATCTTAGTTCATTTAGATCCTGTAAAACAGCCAAACGATCTTTGATATCAACGGGTTTATTTTCCACCACTGTGCCTTTACATTCGAGATCAGGAACCCACATTCTTGTCCCAAATAGGACCTCATATGGAGTGACCCCCCCTAGAGAACTTCTTGGCAAATTATTTAATGAGCGTTGGACCCCATAAAGATGTTTGACCCACCCATCACCCGAACCTAATACCCTAGCTGTTATAGACTGCTTTATGTCCCGGTTTTTCCTTTCCACAACAGAATTTAGCTCAGGATGAAACGGAGAGGAGTACCGCAATGCAACGCCCAGACTGGCCATGGCTTCTTTGTAAGCCCTGGTCAGAATGTAGCGTGCCTATTGCGTATGTGCCGATAAAGACTCGCAAATCTTTTATAACAGTTCGAGCGTCAGCCGAGCGCTGAGGCCATATCCATAGGAACCTTGACTTAGTATTTGTGGGATTGCATTTCTCCATAAGGACGCCTGCGCGTAGATAGTCTAATGCTGTCTAACAATGGTGTCTGTACTGGGCAGGCTACTTCGTAGCATGGTGTCTGGTGGCGTTCTGCATCTCGCTGTACCTTACAGTCTATGCAGTCATTGATGAAGATGTGAATTTGTGTATTCATTCCCGGCCACCAGTACATCTCTTTTAATGTCAATATTGTTTTAGAGATCCCTTGATGTGACAGACCCTCCCCCAGATGTGCTTCATAAATCAAAGCTGCTCTACGTTCCTTGTTTGGAATTACCCTATCCCCACTCCAGGGATTTGAGCAAAAGGAACGTTGTTCGCATCAATTACATAAGAGTACTTGAGTGGAAACTTTTTAGGTAACGCTGCACCCCTGCCTTTGCTTGTAGCATTGACAGCCAACATTATCTCACTGTCTATCCTCGTTTTTGAACGAGTGATCGCAGCTACGGAAGCCGTCTGAACAGCCCCCTTTGCGGCTTCGTCAGCCAATGAATTCCCTGCAACGTGAACGCCATCACGTTGATGACTCAGTGTATGGATCACGTGAGCCTTTGGTAGTTCGTTTTTCAACTGAACTACTTGGTCCCAAAGCGTTTTATGCTTTATTGTGCCACCTTTTGCATCTTTGAACCCATTTTCAAGCCAATTTTGTATATATTCATTATACGACTGAACACAGTAAAAAGAATCAAACACGATTAGTGTGGGGAATTCGCGATCTGTATTTTCAAGTGCCAGTTTGAATGCTTGTATTTCAGCTCGCTGAGCTGTGCAATCTCCTAGAGATTGAGTTTTAGTGACCATTGGTCTGAAGTTACCATCTCGCATGCAACCTTTAACGATTGCGCACGCTGCACTGTAAGCTTGCTTACTCCCTGAAGCGGGTTGTGCAGATCCGTCAGTGTAAATTATAAATTCATACTGATCGAGAGGCAGAATTTCAGTGGGCAGAGGACATTCATGTTCATATTGCAGGAACGCTTGTGTTTTTAAATCAGGATCAAAAACATATTTAACATCTGTTGCAGCAAGAGAATTAACCCATTGTATCCATCTAGGATGTAAAGCTTTTGCATTTGGAATGCTCGCTTTTGTGACCGCCTCTAAGGCTGGTACTGTAGTTACGACAATAATGCGTTTCCTTGGGCTAGAGCTCTTTCTTTTGCTACAGCGGTTTGAACTGCTGTCAGTATTATTTCTGTTGAAGTGAAGTGCATTTCTGCTTGTGTATACAAATGTGATTTGTATGCTATTGGTACTTTTTCACCCTCATTAAATGTTAAATAGGTGAATCCGCATTGACCCGAAATTATTCGGATCACTAAATTGCGTTGACTTACGCGTGTTTGTAAGTGATTTGTTGCTAACATGTTAGCTTGGAGTGAACGCAAGATTTCTGTGTGTTCTTGTGTCCAATTTTTGATTGAAAAATCAGGTTTGATTAATTCGTAGAGAGGTTTAACCCTTTCTGCGTAATTTAGAATGTATGTTCTTCCAAAATTTAGGAAACCCAGGATGGATTGTAAATTTTTCAACGTTTTTGGAGGTTGGAGCAGCGCACACTTTTCTAAAAAGTTAGCTGCCAAGCTCTTGCCTTCACTTGAAAGCTCATATCCTAGGAAAAGGACATTGAGATGGGCAATTCTGGATTTTTAAAGTTGAATTTATAGCCCTCAGAAGGAAGCCCAATATAATGGTACTCACCCTGTTCAAGTGCCTATCTAGGTCATCGTCTGTCAGATAGATGTCATCGACATATGACAATGCCTCATTATCATAAATTTGTAGTAACTCTGTTACCCTCGCTGAGAATAACCCTGGGCTGTTCTTGAACCCTTGTGGTAGGCGACAACATTGACGCTGGGTCTCCATTATTGAGAATGCTGTTAAGTACCTGCTTTCAGGTGCTATGTTTTGACAAAAGAAACCATTTGAAATATCCAATGTTGTTTTATATTTTTTACGCACAATGTTATTCATTAATGCTGTACTATGTGCATTTTGCACTGCAAATGTTTTAGAACAAGTGTTTAAGTGTCTGTAATCCAAAACTAGACGATATGTATTGTCTGGTTTGGAGACAGGAAACAAAGGATTGTTCATTGAGGAGGTGCATGTTTCAATCACCCCTTGGTATTCAAGTTGATCTAAGATCTCCCTGACCTGTTTTTTAGCTTCTTGCTTTATTGGATACTGCCTTTGTGCAGTATGTTCATTTTTAGATGTATTTTGTGGTGAGGTGAGTCCTCATCCCATCCTACATGATTTTTATATAATGCTGGGGCCTGGGCAACTGCCCATTTCCTGGCATAAGTATATTTTAGGTGAATTGGAATCTGGTTGGAGAAGGCAGGCATAATAATGTCCTCGCCATGTGGGCACTCCCTGACAAATTGTGGTGGCCAGTCTTTTTCTGCTAGAAGTATATCATAACCCCTTAAAAGTTTCTCCCAAAAGAGTGCTTTCACTTTTCTTGGTATGTCTCCCTCCATTCGGAGTGTTATTTCATATAACTTTTGTGGAGAACTAACCCTGGTGTCTACAGTTTCTACTGTGATGTACTCATTCAAGTCCACTATCTCCAGAAGTTCCTTCAGGTTCTGGCGAGCTATTGTGACTTCTGCTGCACTGTCCAGCATTGTCTGAGCCCATTCTCCATTCTTGAGTTGTGTTCTCAGTATCCTCGGCATGTCTGATCTTCAGACCTGCTACCTTCTTTTTGGAGAATTGAGGTTTTGATTTATTTTTCTGAACGTGTTTGTCGTCTTTGGACTTCACGCGTTCTTCTTTATGTTCTGACCGTCCTCTTCTTTCCGATGTCTGTGACGATATCTGAAAGGTACAAGAGGAACGTGTATCAGTATCTTGATACCTGTCAGGTTTTCTTAAATTATCCCTATTCCTGAGGTTATACCTCCTTTCAGAGGGCTCCTTTTGAGGAGACCTACCTCGGGATTGAGAACGTTTCTCGTTTGAATTTTGTTTATTAGTTTCCCACTTCTTTTTAGAAGATGTAGGAGTTTGTTTAATAGAGTCCTTTTCAGGATTCTCAGATAGTTTTGGCTTCAATGGTCTTCCACCCAAACTATCTCTGCCTAATTATGCATAAGATTGTTCTATTATTCTGGGTAGTTCATGTTGATGTTCTGTTACATCAAACTCCCTTAATCGTTGGCGGATCGCCACTGATGCTGCCTCCCCTTTAATATTAGATAATATTATTGTTGAGACCTGGTCGAAATTTTTCAGTAATTTCATACCTAAATTCAGAGCAGGCTCTGCCCCGTATTCGTTTTGAATTTGTTTCAGGACATCTGGTATTACTGCAATTGACGGAACACCATGTGTTTTAGTATAGATGGCAGCAAAGACTGCGCCCCAAGTGGTGCAATCTTCCAGTTGTGGTGTGATCCCCATTGGTAAACAGATTGTTAGTATTCTGTGTTTCTCATAAGGGCTAGTATTAGGAAATACTGCTTCTATTTGTGTAATTTTTTGAGCTATCCAGAATGGAATTTGCTCACGTTTTGTGGGTATTTTACCCATGACTGCTTGTAAAGTCTGTGGAGTAATTTTTAGTGTATTCCCCTGTTGAGGGGTTTGATTTGGAATGGTCAATGGTGGTTGGACTGTGAGAGTCCGCATGACATATTGGACTAATTGTCTGTAAATTTTTATTAACTCTGTGAGTTGAGTAAGTAATTCCTCGTCTGACATCTCTTCAATGTCAGGATGAGGTGTGTAGCCGGCTAGAATCGGTCATGTTGCTCCTGGTCTACCTAGTGGACCGAGCCTGGTAATGTTTTTGTGATGTTTTAGGGCGCCTTTAAACCAGAGCTGATGCTCCTGCTATGTTAGTGGAATTTCAATATACTCGAAAGGAATATATTCCTCTGGTGGTTCATCTTCTTTGTAGAAGTGAAACACTTTTGTTACTGGATTTGATTCTGGGAATACTATCCATGAATAGAATACCTCTGTCTGAAAGGATTCGTGTGCCTCTATCACGAAAACTGCTCTACCTCCTCTCAGTGGTAGGCCGTGTTTTATAAGTTTTAGAGTGATGGCTCTTCTTAAATTTGGAGTGATGTCTATAACACCCTCCTCGGTTTCATTTAAACTGGTAAAATTAAAAGCTGTTACGACTGGTTCAGCCGCAGCTACACCGTTCCCGGTGTTATCGTCCCTGTGTATGGACATTTGTTTTTTGAAAAATGTAGTACTAGTTTCAAGGAAACAAAAGATAAGGTGCACAATATTTTGGAATACTGTATCCTTCAACGTTGAACAAACCAAACAGCTAATATATAGGGTTTTTGTCCTATTTAGCTTTGGCGGATATTTAACCCTACCCACTCCAGACGTCTTATGGAGTATGTGAGTAGGGGTCTCTGAGAGAAAAGCACGACTGAGTTACTCAGTATATAGCGTTTAATTACTGCCTTACCAAACCGTTGGGCGCCATGTAGTGTAGTTCCTATTTCCCTAATAGGCTCTGCACATTGGAATAATATACCCTATAGGCTTGACATAGGACTGAGGTCGGTATGTCCCTATCAAGTATATTAAACTTAATTACTTGTGCCAGCTAGCTCAGAGGCCACTAGAAACTCCTTGAGAACAAGAAGGGAGTAGTTTCTGGCAACCGAAAAACATGAGAACTTTGTTTCCCTTTAGAATCGGAACATGTCTCAGAATCGTGGAAACAATAGATAACAGTTTCACTCAGTCAATCGTGCATGCTTAGTTTCTACAGAGTTACACAGAAAGGAAAGACGGGCGTTTCAATAAAAAAGGGTTTATTGAACAGTCTTGTTTCTCGTGTAAGAGATATGTGCTGTTATGATCACAAGACATTATGCAAGATAAATAATGTACAGCGTAAGCAGTAGAAATAAATAATACTGCGCTAGCATTATCTTTTAGCATATATTCACGTACATAAATAACATGAGCTAAAAATGCGAGTACTCATACGATGCGTCTCTAAGCTAGTTCTACCCCAATGTACCTAACCTAGTCTAGGTGTAGGGAAAGGTAAGAAGTAGGCGAAGTATTCTCTAGTATAGTATACTAAGAGTATGTTAAGTCTAGTATCCCAAGAGTCTTGTATGCCAAGAGTCCTGTATGCCAAGAGTCCCTCTAGGTTCTAGTCAGCTCCATACCTCGAGAATGAGAGAGGTGGGAATCTCTTTCCGGATCTAGAACTCTAACACCCCGCGAAGGGAGTCAGATCACTGGAAGCTGGATTCTCTGCGAGCAGGGATGACAGCGTCTTCTCAGTGCGTCAGGCCGGGATAGGGGCTCCTCTAAAGTCGAGGTCTCCTCCTAACTTGCTTGGGCAAGGGAAGGTATATTTATACCTGGTAGGTGTCTTGGAATGTTAGCATTGATGTGAAGTCGGACAGAGGAAGACGTCAGGAATGAACCCTTAAGGTATAGCAGTTCATGCATAATAAATGAGTTCTTGGAGAAATCAATAATCCTGTGCTAGGGAACTCCCGAAGCTTAAGGGTCTGGTTTCTAAGAACTCGTTGTGACGTTAGGGTGGACGGATGTCGGTGACCATGCCTGTATTTGGAATGCACGGTTAATACCTAAATAAGGACAGGGATTCTATGCCTATATAAGGGCAATGCGAATTGTGCCTATATAAGGACATGATTCAGGAAAACCTATATACGGACACCTAAAGCGGAATACAACAGTACCACCTCTCAAATAGTTCCCTTTTGTCATTCTTTGCCATAGAACAAATTGAGTACCCACAAAGAGGGGGCAACAGAGTCCTTCATCTACGCAAAAAAGAATCCTGGCATATTATCAACCTCCAAACTAAAAGCCCAGAAGGGCTTAACCAGGATGAGGAATTAAGTATTCATTTATATGATTAAGACAAAGGTTCATTTATTGTCAACTTCTACCAGCTAACCTGAATGTCGATATCACGTATAGTTGTACATTTGTGTATTTCTGTTGTTGTGTTTTGATATGATTTTAATCCATAGTATGAGACTACTCAAGGATTTTAAAATTAAAAATTTAATATTTTTTTATTTTTCTTCTATTTTACAGGAGGAAAGGAAGGGGCAGAATCAGAGAAATCTCTTCGCTGTAACCACCCCCTACCCTTTTCTTCTATTCCAATGGTGGAGGGTTCATCTAGACAGATAAGAGACTCTTTTTTCTTTTTCTTTATCCCAGAACTGGTTTCTCTTCAGCCTTTTGGCAAGATTCTTAAATCACAACTTTCACTTACACATATCTCACTTGTTCAGGGTGGACAATTGGGGGGTAATGTTGATACACTGGGAAAGATATGTACATAGGATCGTGTAGGAAGCAACACTAGAATGGGTGATCGAGGCTCGGAGGCACTGCGCAGCATAATTTTGAATCCTGCAGTCTGTTCACCGACTGACCAACTATAGTATAGCACTAGGACTAGGGACATTAAAGGTCCCTTTCATGTGAGGGGGGACAGCACTGGTTTTAACGGACATACCCCTGGATCAACCCTCTACCTGTTAGTCTGTTTTCAGACGGTAGTGGAACAATTAGGCACCATGCCGATTGAAACATGAAGTCGTATTTTTGCAGTTTCTCCCTCATTTGAGAACGGAGTGCCACTACACACGCACTTTCGGATTGATCATTAACTGGATCTATCCTGTCAGAGGGTGCCGGGGTGATGTGCCTATGACCCAACACGTACACCTGTCTTAATAAATATCGTCACACTTCATGTTGGAACAGGAGGTCACAGGCGAACCCACACATAGTTTTTCTAACCACATACTCCCATGAGCACTATGCAGCTAGTCTAGGAGAGCCGTGGTGCTAACATTGTTCAGCCATGAAATCTTTAATCTGTGTAATATATATGAAAACAAAGTATGATGGAATACACTTGTTTCAATTGATAACCATTGGAGGGATGGTAACATTGTGTAACGTACATGAAAACAAAGTATGATGTAAATACACTTGTTACAATTTGTAACTATTGGTGAATAATAACCAATACGTTTGCACACTACAAAATGGATGCCACTCTGACTATGAAATGTATCCACAGATTGGTCCTTTCTTAGTTTCCACACTGACTATGTATTGCATTTTCTTCCGGTAACTCACTGTGTGACCAAGCTTGCTTGTCAAGCGAAACGCGTAACCTGGAATAAACAACTACTGGTGTCCGCATAACTCTGAGTGATCGCTTTACTTGCATCTTTTAAATAATTTGTCTGCTTGGCTTAGCTCCGCCAACTTTGAGCGATCCTCTGCAAAGGGCGGGGGAAGGCAGAAGGAGCCATCATTGCAAAACAAGCTCCCAGTGAGGAGCGAAACGCGTCATGGCAGGCACTGTTCCTGTGGTGATTTTTGGTTTTTATGTCCAATAAATTTGACACTGCTTCACCCACCTATGTTGTGTGGGAGTCCGTGATTTCCTGAGCTGTATTGAGGTCCGTGCCTGGTGCTCCGCAGGATTGCGGACAGGACTTTCGTTTTCATATATATATATATATATATATAAACCAAGTTGCTCCTTCCGAGATGCTGGAACCCAAGAAGGGTGGTGTACACTCCGGCGGAGCGCGCCGGTCGTTGCAATATCCAATTGAAAATCCCGTGTAGTACACTCTCAGGAAGAAACAGACAGAGCACAAGCTAGGTATCCAAGATTTAATCCACACAACGCGTTTCGGCAAAAGCCTTGATCACGTGTGATATATATATATATATACACTAATATGTATGTGTTTTACTTTTTGAAAATAATTATAATTGCTATAAGTTTAAAAAAAAACATTAAATATATTTTATTTTTGTTATATTATCGTTATTTAATATATTTAATGTTTACTATTTAAATTCATATATATTTTAAAAATGCTATTTTAGACAACAATATTAGTGACAATGATATTTTTTCCCGATATTTTTGTAATTTACATTATAAGTATAGCAGGACGATATTTTTGACATTGATATTTATGTCATGATATTTTAGTATGCCGATATTTTTAGATTCAATATTTTGTCAGTGAACCATTTACCCCTAGCATTGTCAAGAGTAAGGGGCATATTTAGTAATATTTCACACAAAGCAGAGCAGCAAGTCAAGTTGCTGTGCTGAGTTGTGTGAAAGGGAGAAAACAGAATTGAGTCATATTTTCAAAGGCAAGGAAAAGTTCTGCTCTCTCCTAGTGTTGGCACACTTATTGCTGCTTAACACCAATGCAGGCACCCTTGCGTCATGTCGCAAGGATGCCTGCCTTAAAGTCAAGATAGTTTTTGTGCAGGAAGGGCTACCTTTCTGCACAAATCCTATCCTTTGAGGCATTTTCCTCCTTTCTTCTGGGCACGCAAAGATAAAACAACAAGGAAAAATAAAGATATTTCTCCTGTGTATGTAAGCCTCAGATAGTCACACCATTTTGGCACAAACCCGTGTTCACAAGTCCTTGTAAACATGGGTTTGCATCTTAATACATGGGTAAATGCACAGGAATACACATATAATGCCTTCCTGATGCAAGATAAATCAAGACAGCACAATGTGCTGCATTGCGTTACTTTTTATTTGTTACAAAGCCATGCAAAGCTGCACAAATCAGGATTTGCTTGGCTATGCAAATCACAAAAATAGATTTTGTGTCGTGCCTATGCCAAAAAAGTGATGTAACCCTGACGTAAAATCTTAGTAAATCTGGGTCTAAATCTCTTACTGTTTCAGGGGCAGGTTGGTGTTAGAGAAGAGATTATGACTATCCAAAATATGAGGGGTTTCGCTTTCCTGGCCTCGAGCTTCCAATCCTCATCCACAGGAGTAACTTTACTCACACAGAAACCTTTCAGTGAGGAATTCCATTCACAACTGTGAAATTAACATTTGTGAATTGCAAAGTTGACTAATGCCTATAAATCAGGCACATGTGTCAAATTTGTACTTGAATGAGATTTAGAGATGCCATGTATGTGAGCAACTGAAGTTTGCAGTAACTTAGGGTCTGATTATGACTTTGGCGCAGGTGCACTGGCTCTCCGCCAACACAGCTGAGACAAAGCCGCGCAAGGACCGCCTGCCTTATTTCAAGTTGAACTTATGAAAGGCAGACGGTCCTTTGCCTTTCCCATGGCGGTGCCTGGAAAACAGGCGCTGCAATAGGAACAGCAAAAAAGTTCCAGCACGGCATGGACGGTGACATCCATGCCATGCTGGAACTTTGGGGGAATACAGACAGTGGGGCACATGTTGTGCCCCCCCTGAGATTTTCCCCATGGCAGGGGGGGGATGGAGGCCCGTGGGGCCCCGTAGTGTCCCCTTTGTTCCTCCACCGCCAGCCTTTTCATGGCCGGGCTCCCGCTATAATATGGCTGGCGGTAGCGGAACTCGTAATATCCTGAGCAACATGCTACATTGTGGGGCGGCTCCTCCACCGCCAGGGAATGTCTTATGACCGCCAGACTCGTAATCAGCCCCTTAGAGCTTTCATGGTACAGAGAAACATACCGTATAGTCCCTTCACTGGGCCTTATGTTGCATACTTGCTTCAGTATAAGGACTCTGTGGCAGTGTTGATTGTGATTTTATTACATAGTTCTATATATTACATTGGAGTTGTTGTGGTACTTTTTATTTGGTGCAATGCCTTCCATTTTGTAGAGTTTGGCTGGCTGCATCTGGCTATTACTCATGAAGTCCTCTTTCGCCAAGACTACAGTTTCCTAACCCCATGAAAATGTGCAGGGTCTGTCAATTGAGTCAGATGGTCATTAATGAAAAATAACTCATATAATGGAAGACTTATTTGTTATGATTTTTTTATATACTAAGGAGCCCTACAAAGGTGTTATTCTGTGTGGCGAAAAGGCCTCTTTTTGATCTCTCCTTGCCTGCTAACACAAACTAACAGTAGGCATGCTAGAAGGATATTTTGATGATACCTGCTTGTCTTTTGAGACCTTTTGTGACGTTATTCACTCGTTGGCCCCTTTAAGAAATGGTTCCTACAGGGATTAAACACCCACCATCTACACGAGTGTCCTCAAAAGTGTGGGCCTTTCATTTCTAGATGTTGTGACTGTGGTCTCGTAACTGTTAAATCTAATTTATAAGGTCATCTGAGGCATCTCAAGGAAAAATATAGCTCAGTAATTACTCTGGGGTCATCTAATTTCCTTTTTACTCTCCCCAGTAAAACACTCTGACAAAGCATCAATGTCTATACATAGCAATATGTTTAGCATATTCCATCTCTGCCTAGCCGCGCAAACAGCCGTCTGTTTAGTGCCTATATGTATACTTTTTGAGGTTGATTCTATTCAAGGTGACAAGTAAAGTGTCGGATATCATTTGTATTGTCATTTAGAGAAGGACAAAACTTGTCTTTAAAAAGATTTTCCGAAGCAGAACATTATTTTCTGTTCCTTTAAATGCATTTTTATCAAGCCATGGAGGAATCGATTTTACATCTAGTCTACGCTTGCCTGGTTTGGTTACTTCCATAGAAACAACCCTCGTCCTACAGCACCTGTCACTATAATGTCTGAACTGAGACTTCCCTTCCGAAAAAGGTGAGTGAAATAGAGTGAAGTTTCCGAAAATGAAAATGAAAATAAAACTAACAATAGTACTACACAATGATAACAATAATAAGCAAATCGATCAAACGAATTTCGTGATTGTAATATATAGAATAGACTATTTGCCAGATATTAGGGAATAGGAAATTACTCCAATTTGTACCACATAGACCCGATTATAATATGATTAGTTTGACTGTCAATTTTTTGTTAAGCACAATATTTCTTTTTATTTAAATCTGTTTTATATCCATTAATCAAATAATATAAACATGTAGCAGCGAAAGAGAAAACTTACCACAAGAATTACAAAGTATAAGAGGAAGAATAGGACAGAACTGGTGGGGGAGGAGATGATAAAGGGACATATGGTTTTAGGAAGGTGTG
The DNA here is from genome assembly GCA_963921515.1 of Calotriton arnoldi. Taxonomy (NCBI): domain Eukaryota; kingdom Metazoa; phylum Chordata; class Amphibia; order Caudata; family Salamandridae; genus Calotriton; species Calotriton arnoldi. The sequence goes on along the minus strand of CAWUFW010000292.1, from coordinate 1,588,749 downwards.
GATAATAAAACTAAATAAACAAGTGCAGAGACTGCGATCAGTCATACTCATCTTAACATATTATAGTCAAACAACAGTGTAGTATTGTTCAGTAACCCCGTAGTCCGTTCATCGGTCGAATATAATAAACGTAACTAAAAAGTTAATGACTACAAAAGTAATTACGTTAATGTATGCCCTGCATCCATAGTGCTCTATCAGCTGATAGAAGTGGGGAGGGATCATTTAGTAGTTGTTAATGCATTCCAAACAATGGTAGAAATTGACAAGAAAATGCCGGAGCGCAGTGTTATGCCAAATTTGGCAACACAGCTCTCCGACATTTTCAAAACGCAGGGATGCGTCGTATTTACAAAAATACTGCGCACACCTGCATTTCCCAAGCGCTAAAAAAGCTTCCTAGCGACAGTGCAGGCACCCTGCAGCCATGTTGCAATGGTGCCTGTGCTGCAGGGGCAATTGTTTTTGTGCAGGAAGGGGCACCTTCCTCATAAACAATCAATAATGGCAATTTGCTCTTTGTAAGTGTGCTGCAGAATGCAGCACACATAGAAAGAGCAAAAAACAAGGAGAAAATAATAATTTCTCCTCGTATCGTATCGTCTTAGTTTTTGGCCCTGCCCCCCCTTGTAACTCTAAGGCAGCGTCAAAAAGCATTGGGTGTTGCAGTGGAACACCCACAGCAACACACATTGCCCACCCCTTTGCCGCAGCAGACTGCGGCGGTAAGGGGCATTTTTACAAGGTGGCGTCAAGCCATGTTAAGTAGCTTAGCGCCACCTTGTAAATATAGGGATTGGCGCAACGCCACCGGAGCGTCAAAAAAAGTGACGCTCCGGTCGCATTAGGGGCTTGTAAATATGACTCACTGTGTCAAGGAGGGTCATCGATATACCTCGGTATCAGAGCATCATTGTGCCCCAATGAGTCAGTGATGTTGGAAAACACAAGGGAACCCAATAAGCAATTGGTCAGGGACCTTGGGTACATTTGTAACTACTAAAGACAGTGGTCCCTAGACATCCCAAAAATATATTGTAAAATAAATATAGACTAAATCGGTACTATATTCTTTGTCCAGCCGGACAGTATTTTAATGCACAATAATCGTATAACATGAAATAGGAAAAATTCAAGTGGGACACAACCTGCGTCCTAAAAACAATAACAAGTATTGACTCTGACTGGTTGCCGCCGGGATGGCATAATATTGCCAGGAGCCGAGAACCCCTCGGAATTCTCCCACCCTGCCTCACGACTTCGGCTCCACTTGGTTTGCCGACGCGTACCTGATTGGGATTACTACATCCCCTGCCAGCGATCACGGCACCTACCCGTCTATAACTGTTAATTATGGCTATCACATGGCGCACCAATTATCTGTTGATGGTCTCTAGCTAATTGGGGCCCTCCGCCTATTCTGTCTTACCTATTACTGGAATTATTAAGAGATTGATCTGCGTCTTGAATTCCAGGTTCAAATCGGTAATAACTGCAATATATACACAGGCATGTTAACTTGAAATGTCCTGATGATGATCCCATTATTGATCTAAGGGATTGAAACGCCGTCGACGTAATGTACACCATATGCATATACCAAATTGTGATGCTAAATATGTAATGGTGTTTTCACGTTACTACGTCTGATCTATTCTTAAATTTTTATGCAGACACGTCCCCCTTGCCTGAACCTTTCCTTTAATGTTGTTTGTTTGTTATTGTTTTTAGGACGCAGGTTGTGTCCCACTTGAATTTTTCCTATTTCATGTTATACGATTATTGTGCATTAAAATACTGTCCGGCTGGACAAAGAATATAGTACCGATTTAGTCTATATTTATTTTACAATATATTTTTTGGATGTCTAGGGACCACTGCCAATGAGTCAGTGAGGCACAGCCATTGTGTGGCCACTGCTGGGTGGCTATAATGTTCCTTTCCCATTTATTGAGTTCCCAGTCCCATGCAGCACCCAAAGGAGAGTGGAGGAATTTCCAGTTCTGTGTGTTGAGGCACTTCCCTAATATCAGTGCCAAGTCTGCCACCCGAAGTCAGAGCTTACATTTATTGGGACGTGACAGTCTCACTAGTAAAAAAGGTTTGGGATGGAGCTCAAGGTTAATGCATGAGTCCAAAATCCTTGAATAGAGGGATATTCCCAAAACATATGCATGAGACCTACCCTGAGAGAATTTAATCTAGGACAGAAGGACAAGTTACCAGCAGAGGTCGAAGTGCACGGGATCTGAGGGGCATGAAGTGTCCATATTTTTTTTGATTTGACAGGAACAGTTCCCCTACTTTATGTTAAAAGGCAACCGTCTCACGACAGTTAATTCTGACATTTGAGATGCCTCAGCTGAAGTGGAGGTGAGAGAGTGCCCTGTGCTGTCCAGAGGGGAAAACACAACCTTGAAATGTTAACCTAGAGTCGTGACATCTCCCCAAACCTCTGCAGGACCTGTAATCTCTGGGGTAGGAAAATCGATGTATCCTGTGTATAAGGAGAATATCATTTGCATATAGAGATATAGGGACTTATGTATGAGAGGCTTTTGCCGCCAGGGCATCACTTTTTTGACACTCTGATGGCGCAAGCCTCTCAATCATATCTATGAGGGCACGCAAAGCCACTTTGCATGGCCTCATAGACATGGAGTAAGACAAAGCAGTGCAGGTTGCTGCAATGCTTTACTCTGCGCCAGGGAGGCATTCCATGAGTGTTGCGGATGGTGGGTGTTCCCTCGCAACACCCACTGATTTTGACACTGCCCCAGTTTTACTTAATCTCATTAACCTGGGGCAGCACCAAAACCTTACGCCTCCCCAGAGCAGGCTTAATGAGGAGATTCTTTTTTATTTCTCCTCGTTTTTTCCTCTTTCCATATGTGCTGCATTCTGCAGCACACAAAGAAAGAGGAAAACGCCTCTCTGGATTATTTTTGTGCAGGAAAGTGCCCCATCCTGCACAAAAACAATCCTGTATGCAACGCAGACACCCTTGCATCATGGTGCAAGGGTGCCTGTGTTGGCTGTAGGCAACAAATTGTTCACCAGCACAGGGGGACAGTACATCAATGCACCGTATTTCTTAAATACGGTGCATTCCTGCCTTTTCATGTTGGCGTAGGACAACGCAGCAAGAAGGCTTGCGGCACTGCCCTACACCAATTCCCTAAAAAATTAGGCCCTTAATGCGCAGGAAGCCTTCGCACCTAATGACCTATGTATCTGCCACCTGCCTAAAGACTGCAGCAAGGAGCTCCACTGCCAGGGCCAGTTCTAGAACTTTTGGGGCAACGGGCAGAAAGGGAATGTGTGAGACCCCTCTAATTTGAATACAATGTGAAATCATAGGAAATTACATCGCATGAAGGGACATTAATTGACTATTGTTGAGTGACTTTGCAAGAAGCAACTTTCCTGGTGTTGATATCAGTAAAACAACAAAAACATAAATATTAATACTAATAAAATAAGTACATTTATTTTCAATTTTGATTGCCAGGAAATGTATTATATTATTCACATTGGATGGAAAGGTTTGGTCTAGGTCTCTCCCAAACTTATAAATTTAATCCAATGTTAAATTTTTTTTTCCAGATTAGTGCATTAGGCACGTATGTGTGTATGTGTTATTTGTATAGCGCAAACCTGTATGAAAGACTGTGAAGCTCTGTACAAGGACAAAGCAAAAGACACAGTCAACAAGTAGAAGAGGAATAGATGGTTTTTGGACTGTGACTGTATTTTACCATCATGGACAGCATTTCGGGGTTTATTTACAAGCCTGTTGTGCCGCCGGTGCGTCACTTTTAATATGGGAAAAAGTGATGTACCGGAAGTGCAAGGGGCTTGTAAATAGGCCCCTTCATGTCTAAACCAGAGCAAAACATCAAAACATCCCAATAGAACTTCTTGGGAAAGAATAAAACAAAAATTCCTTGCCTCATCAACTAAGTGAAATGTCTTAAACTGGAAGTGTACAAAAATGAAGACAAATGGTGAAGGCAGAGGTCTTCAAATTGGGGGTAGGTCCCCTGGTGGGGCTCAATTGATCACAAGTGGGCAATAGCTTCAGCACTGGCTGAGATTAATTCAAGCATTCCATCCATCACTTTTTTGTATACTTTAGTGTGTCACCCTAAATTGGCTGCAAGGCCCAAGGGAGAGGGGCTCACCACAAGGCCTTGCAATGCTACACCATGGCTACGAGGCATAGGGTAGGGGCTTCTACTCCCCTAGGCCTCACAACCATGGTCTAGCACTGTGAGGCCCTGGAGAGGAGGCCCAGAATAGCTGGGCCCTCTACCATTGGCCTCGCAACATTGGTGTAGGACTGTAAGCCCAGGGGAAGAGTATTCCCTCCCACGGAACACCCAACCATGCTCCATTCTTTGAGGCCCATGTGAACATTGTCCCATCGCCTGGGCTTCACAGCAAAGTATTGTGCTGTAAGGCCCATGAGATGTGGCCCACTGCCTGGGCCTCACAACCAGTCTGTTGGACCTGGCCCTTTATGCAGGGTTATTCCCAAACATTTTGCCTTCCTCCTGTATTTTTCCTGACCTGTTTTTGTTGGTTTTAGGGGTTTGGTTCTGCAAGCCACAGAGGAGGAGAAACCCCTTCCCTGGGCCACGCAGTCATGGTCCCCAGTCATCACTGCAAGGGCCAAGTAAGGTGGCCAATTTTCCATTACCACTTCATAGGACAATTTGTGCCTTTGGAGAAACACTGCGAGTGTGGATGTACGTTGTGTGTGCAGAGACATAATTTGTTGGGGAGCAGGGGAACTGAGTCACATAGCAGATTTTGGGGGTTTCATTTGAAATCCACCCCTCTAAAGCAGGCCATGTTAAGAGATAACTCAGCTTGAGATCGAGTTTACGAGTATGATTACTCTTCATACTATGTTTGAGTTCTAATCCCTTTACCACTTCCTGGAGTAAGCCTTGATTGCTCGCTATTGCAAATTTTGAGCAAAACATTTAGAAAATGCACTCTGGTATCCAAATAGAATGAAATAGCTTTAAGCTTTGAAATATCAGTGGTAAATATCAAGATCCACCACTCATACTGTTCAGTCAGTGCCCATTGCCACAGAATCTTGTCCAACCGGTACATTTTAACCATGGCATTAGGATATTTGACATCTAATCTCAGTTGTATGATGGAAATAAACACCATGGGCCAGATTGAGACTTTTGACTCAGTTAAACTTAAGATTTAGTCTTAAGTTTAACTGAGACCAAAAGTCTAAGGACTTCCTTCCCACACAAAAACAATCCTGCCTACAACATAGGCACCCTTACACCATGGTGCAAGGGTGCCTGCATTGGTGCTAGGCTGCAAAAACGGCACCAACACCAGGGGAAAGAACAGAATGCACCATATTGCTCAAATACAGTGCATTCCTGCCCTTACCCAAGGTGACTTGCTGCACTGCCCTGCACCACTATTTTGATAAATATGCCCCTAAGGGCCTACTCCCTAGCTCTGGCTCAGCTCATGTTCAGTTGGAACCTCAAACCCATAAAGAGCTGAGCTTTCATGTGGCTTCTGCCTGACACCCTCCCTCTAACCAGGATGTGACGTTACAGCTAGAGCTGCCAACTTTGGAACTGGGGAGCTAGGTTTCTGTCTTGTGGTACACAAAAGATAGTCACAGTGGAAATTATTCACAATGTATCTGCAACCAATACATGGTCTATATACAAGAAATATGACAACACCAAATGGCTCATTCAATAAATGATTATGATTTAATAAATATCACAAAAATTGTCATCATAGATCATAAACTCAAAAATTGTGAACTGAATATCACATTTAACATTTAGTAAAAACAGGTGCATACAGCGTGAAGTGATAGGTGCGTAGTTAGGATAAGTGAAAGTGATGTGCAGGGGAAAGGTGGTGCATATATATACATCAATATACAATAATGATAACCTAACCTGCCAAATTACTGGCAAAACATACAAATGCAAAATCATAAACAAAAGATGCAGATATAGATCCTCTGTCATCCAGGTTTGATAAGTGAAGGGAAGGAGATGTCGACGTTTCGACCCCTATAAAAACCAGCAGATTTGACGTCTTGGAGGTGGGGTCTTCATCAGGACCAACGGGGAAGGGGGAAGGGAAGCGAAGGGTATATGTTGCACCAGTGACAGCACAGGTGTCTTCAGGCTGAAAGATAGTGATGTGGGCCAGCAAGTCTCGATAGGTACAGCAGTCCGAATAGGAATAAACCAAAGGTACGCAATAACCTAAGGCCGCGGATGTATCCGTATAGAAAGAGCAAGGGTTCAAACGTAACCCATAGCTCTGGGAAGCGTCGAAACTTCTGACAGCTAACCATATTGCTCAAATACAGTGCATTCCTGCCCTTACCCAGTGGTACAGGGCAGACAAGCAAGGTGACTTGCGGCACTGCCCTGCACCACTATTTTGATAAATATGCCCCTAAGGGCCTACTCCCTAGCTCTGGCTCAGCTCATGTTCAGTTGGAACCTCAAACCCATAAAGAGCTGAGCTTTCATGTGGCTTCTGCCTGACACCCTCCCTCTAACCAGGATGTGACGTTACAGCTAGAGCTGCCAACTTTGGAACTGGGGAGCTAGGTTTCTGTCTTGGCATCAGCTCAACTACCTGTGATTCTGGCAAATCATTTAATCTCTATGTGCCTAAAACAAGAATGTGTCCTTGTGTAATGTAATCAATGCTCATGTAAAGCACTTTGTTATAATCTAATGTAATGGTACATTCCGTCACCCCCTTTCCCCTTGCCTTTGTTGGTAAGTGCCTAGTGATTGTTGTTCAACATTCCACAGCGGACTGGAACCTGTGGTGGTGAAAAGTAGTAAGAATTCCTGAATTCACCAAAGTTTCATCTTCTTTTGCAACATTGGTGATGATTCACCGTGTAGGGACGGTTCACCATCTCCCCCAAAGCTTTCTCCAGTGCCAGCTGTACACCCTTTACCTGATTACAAGTTAACCTGTGAGTACTCGTCTTACTCTTACCTCACGACTTCCGCTACTGTCGACCTGCTTCTGCTACACAAGTGTGGGAGTTTGTGGCTGTGTGCTCTGGTTTCCTCTTCACTTGCTGCTGCCCGTTTTCCTGCTTTCGTAATTTGGGCTCCTTCCGTCTTATGTGAGAGGGACATCGTGGGAGCATGCCTCCGTCTTGTACTGTGGTGTGGTTCATTGTGTGCCCGCATCTCCTCACAGCAGGTGCTGCCTCTCACCACCGAATCTAAGCCCTTGCTCGAGTGTTACGGCGTGGGAGCATGTCTCCACCTTGAGCTTCTTTGTCTGATATAGCAGTTGGGATCAAACATACCGCTGATTGTATGGTTGTCATGAAAGGGGAGGGAGACAAACAAGCAGATGTCAACGTTATAAGTAAACATGATGTGGGAAAAGAAAGTACGAATAAAGTTACAAACACACTTCCGTTAGGCACCAAACTCAAGTGCTACAGATGTGGGAGTCCAAGTCCTTTAGCAAACAATGCTGTTTGCCAAGCCAGAGCTGTTACATATCACAAATGTGGTAAAAAGGGTCATTTGTCTAGGGTCTGTAGGGATCAGCGTTCCAAATCGGTATTGTCAATTGAACATGACTCTCCTTCCGATACTAAATTAGTGTTCCAACTACAAAATATAAATGACATAATAAATTTTCCTTCATGTAATCTCACTTTGGATAAGAAACCAGTGACTGTGTCTGCTGATTCTCGTTCCTCTTACACTTTAGTGGATGCCAATATGTTTACTAAACTGTTTTCCTCTTGGCAAGAGGACATGCAGCCTCCAGATATTCAACCTGGTGGTTACAATGGTGACCCCATACCTTTACTAGGAATGACTACCATGGAGAAAGGATTCAAGGGCAGGAGTACAGTGGGCAAACTTTATGTCATGCAGAAAGGATCCAATTTGTTGGGGTGGAAGCACCAAAGGGAACTGGGTATCAAGTTGGATCCCAACAGTCCTGACCAAGTTCTATTGGTGGATCTGTCGGTAGGGGGGATGGAGGTTTGCAACAATTTCCCCAAGGTCTTCTCTGAGGAGTTGGATTTGCTAAAAAATTACCAACACTCCATCAAACTTAATTCCAACGCTAAACCGGTTGCACACAAAGTTTGGCCCATCCCACATACGATGCAAGCCCCCCTCCAAACTGAGTTAGACAGACTTTTAACACTAGGAGTCATTGAACCGATTGAAAGTTCCCAGTGGTTAGCCCCGATAGTCCTCACCACTAACGCATCTAGTAAGGACATCAGACTTTGTGTAGACCTGAGAGATCTCAATGAGAACATCTGGGTGGACAGACATCCCCTGCCACGTATTCATGAGGTCCTCACCCTTATAAAGGGAGCACGTTGTTTTAGTGTTCTGGACCTTTCCTCTACCTACCACCAAGTAGAGCTTCACCCAGATTCACGTCATCTTACATCCTTTGTAACTCCCCTTGGGGCATTCCAATACCTTCGTATGCCTTTTGGTTTGGCTTCAGCGGCCGCTGCCTTCCAGAGGATTATGCAACATGTGCTGAAGGACCTTCCCAGAACTCTTTGCTTTCAGGATGACATCCTCATCTATGGGAAAGATGTGGAGGAGCACAATACCATGCTGAGGAGGGTGTTAGCCAATCCTGAAAAGGCAGGTCTTTCTCAAAAAAAGAGAAATGTTGTATCGGAGTGGGGTCAGTAGAGTACCTCGGGCATACCATCTCACAAGATGGCATCAAGCCCAAATTAGATCTGGTAGAGGCAATCGAAAATACTGCTGCCCCGACTTGTGTTGAAGACCTCAAATCGTTTCTGGGCTTATCAGAATATTACTCTAAATTAGTTAGCAATTATGCCACCATAGTGGAACAGTTGTGGAGTTTACTGAAGTCCAGGACCCCCTATGTATGGAACAATGATTGTCATGATGCCTTCGTAGCGGTGAAGGAGGGCATTGCTGCCGCCCCGTCCTTGGGTAGGTTAGATCCCACCAAACCCACCGTTCTTTGCACTGATGCCAGCAATAAAGGTCTGGGGGCTAGTCTTACCCAATACGTCGAGGGCAAAGAACAAGTTGTTGCCTTTGCCTCTCGTGCGCTTAAAGGTGCAGAAGTAAACTACTCCGTGGTTGAGAAAGAGGCACTTGCTTGCTTTTGGGCAATTAAACATTTCCGTTTCTTCTTGTGGGGCATACCATTTACTGTAAAAACTGACCATAAACCTCTCATGTATGCGTTCACCACAAAAGGGTCAGTCAGAACCACCCCCAGAATAGCTAGATGGATTCTGGGACTGGAAGGAAATAACTTTAGAGTCAAATATGTACCAGGAACAGAAAATGTTGTAGCTGATTTTTTATCCCGCTCACCGCTTGAGGTGGAGGAAGGATCTGATTTTTGTTAGTGAGATAACGTCATACTGAAGCTGTCTTGTTTAAATAAGGGGGAGTGGGATGGTTTTGTTGAAACTGATGAAGTAATGATTTCCCTCAAAGAATATATAAGGAATGGTTGGCCTGCTGCCAAAAGTGAAGTCCCAGCGTCACTGTGCAAATACTGGGATGTGAGGTTGGAATTAAACATACAAGAGGGAACCGTTTGTAGAGGCGAGAACATTGTGCCTCCGGAGAAACTGAGGGAAAAAATTGTTGAATTGGGCCACATAGGACATTTAGGGCGCAGTCTCACAAAGAACAAAATCCGCCTGGATTACTGGTGGCCGGGCATGGATGTTATGGCAGAGAACATTGTGAGAGATTGTTTGGAGTGTAGTCGTAGTGATAAAATCCACCAAACATGTAAGCCTCCACTGTCTCCTGTAGAAGTCCCTGACTGCCCATGGTCTAAATTAGTGCTTGATATTATAGGTCCACTCAATCTAAAAAAAATGAATGAGCGTTATATCCTGGTATTGGTGGACTATCACACTCGGGTGGTTTTTAAGTGTGTGCACCAAATCAACACAGATGTCCTCATACAGTTTTTGAAAAGTGCTTTCTTTGATGGGGGTATCCCGGACATCCTTGTTACTGACAATGGTGTGCAATTCACATCAGAAAGCATGAAAGAGTTCTTATCCGATATGGGCATCACCCATCATAAGACTGCTTTGTATTGTCCCCATGCCAATGGGTTAGTAGAGCGGATGAACCGCATGTTCAAAGAATGCATACAAAGAGCAGAGTTACTGGGAATCCCTGCCATATCTGCTTTACAAGATACTATTTGGGCTTATCGCTGTACCCCCAATAGTGTCACTGGGATTTCCCCTTTTACGTCCTTGAAAGGTAGAGTTCCAAAGACCAGACTAGCTCCTCCAGGGTTGAGGAAGAAAGGAATGTGTGTTGTGGACCGAAACGAAATTTCCAGGAGAGTGGATAAACACCTGGTCAAGTATAAGAACAGATATGATCAGACCAAACATGTCAAATCCAGAGTGTGTACCTTCCCAAACCACGTAGGAGGGAGGCTTCCAGATTTTCTGAACCTATCAAAATAGCCAGGGTGGGCAGAAATGTGGGCCATCTGGAAAATGGACAAACCTGGAGCATGGACAAAATTGTCTCACAAGCAGGTGGGTGGATCTGAAGTCAGTCCTGATCAGGAGAGTGGGATGGAGAATGTTGCTCCCAGGAGAGCTCAGAGAACCAAATCTACACCTGTGTGGGTAAGAGACTATTGTGTAAAATGACTTGTTGTTTATGCGGTTATCTCGTCAACTTATGCGCTGTTTTGCTTATTACCTTTCTTGTGCATTTTTCTCCCGTCTTCCCTCTTTCCTTGCTCCCATCTCTTCCACTTTCTTTACCCTTTTTCTGCTTCCTTTCTTTCTCCTTTTTGGCTACCCTATGTAAGGCGGTGTGTTATAATCTTATGTAATGGTACATTCCGTCACCCCTTTTCCCCTTGCCTTTGTTGGTAAGTGCCCAGTGATTGTTGTTCAACATTCCACAGCTGACTCCAGCTGACTAGAACCTGTGGTGGTGAAAAGTACTAATAAAGAAGACTCCTGAATTCACCAATGTTTCGTCTCCTTTTGCAACACACTTCAATACCTTCGGATCAAGTTCATACTATATAAAACTGAAAAAAATGGGTTTCATTCACTCATTCAAAGCTGTTTGCAGCTAGGGTTGGCACTTGGCTGGTTTTCTACTGGCACCACCAGTATTTTAATGTCTGGGTGGTTAAAAAAAGCAAAATCAGCAAAGCTGTTATTTTTAGCCCTTATCTGCACATACTTCCAACAGCAAACAGAAAACATGTTTAAACGTGTTCTAGAGCTGCGTTAAAGACCCATGACTAATAATTAAAGTAAACATAGGCAGAAAAGTTGTGTTACAAATGAATAAATACAAGCTTCTTTGAAGTCATATTAAGGGATTTATAACATGTACGACGGTCCATAGGACCGCCACACTCGCGGTGGCAGTCTGACCACTGCCATAATGTGGCACCGTACCCCGCATTAGGAGTGTGGCAGTCATACCATCACAGGGCCACTGCCTCCATTGGGATCCAGGATCCCGCGGCGTTGCGGTGGCAGTTTGGCATAATAATATGCTGTTGGTGATGCTGCGGCCGGCCGAGCCTATTATGAGTTGCCAAACCACCACCCTTTCCATGATGGTGAGGTAACTAAGGGGGCCCTAATAGGGTGCCCCTGACACTCTTGGGCCTGGGGGTGCTTGTGGAGGGCACATGTAGTGCCCCCCTGGATATGCACCCCTATTTTCCTAGCATATAAGTCACACCGTGTAGGGAGGTGCAGTCGGCGCTCTGACAGTGGCATTCTGCAGTATAGGCTCATCTATGAGTCTAACAGACCGCCGCTGTCAGGTACGCTGAAGGTCGCTGCCTCCCGCTCTCCAGATTACAACCAATTTTGTGGTCTGGTGGGCGGGCAGCGTGGAAGTCCCCGCTGCGGTGTGTCTTTCAAAGGCAGCAGTGCCTTTGAAAAAAGCACTGCAATGGGAACGCCACATGGGGACTCGAAAGTATTTTTTCATTTTTTTTAATTGAACCTACAGACTGTGGATTGCTTTGAGGGATTTCCTGAGTACTTTTTAATTTTTACATTATTTGGGGGTGATTTTGGACATCGTTTTAAATTATTTTTTGGTGGGTTATTAATTTTTACTCTGTGGATTTGGGCAGAGATCTGCAGCTTCAAAATCGTAAGTTTTATTTATATTTTTACTATGGGTGGAAAATGTGATTTGCTTTTATCAATGTTATGTTGGCATATTTAATATGCTGTTTTATTCATATTATGAGTTGTATTTATTCAATGTAATACATTTGGGGCCTTATCATGAGTTTGGCGATGCAGGACCGCCCGCACCGCCAAACCCATGTACAAACCACCCAGCAAGATCAGGAGTTTCCACCTCTCTGGTGGGCAGTTCTTAGGCGTTCCCAGGGCGTTACCTATGAAATGGGAATGTCAAAGGCAGTACCTGCATGGCATGGACTGCTGCAGTTCATGCGGTGCCCCTGTGTGCATCCACATGGCGTGAGGCACAAAGGGGTCCTATAGGCCCACTTTGATTCCTTACCTCCACACTTTTCATAGCAGCGCAATGCCATGAAAAGTGTGGCAATGAAGAAACTTGTAATATGTTTGGAGGGGCCGCAGGGATCCCGCCAAGCCTATTGCGGCTCTATTACTGCCATGCCACGGCCAGGGATCTCTCACCCCTGGCGGTTGCGATGGTACCGGGTGGCCCAACTACCACCACTGGACCCCCGCGAGTCTGGTGATCCGTGGACCACCAGTCTCGTAATAAAGCCCTTAGTTTCTTAGATAGTTTGGTTGTTAAATGGTATTATATATTATTTTTTAAATGCTAATGTTAATATTTTTATTATATTAGTGACATTAAATTTAATTTTTTTATTATTTAATTACTGATATAATACGATTAAGATATTAGAATTAAAAAAAATATATATGTAATTTTTGCAGTGTACTATGTTGTTGTTTTAGAGGTTTTTCTTTGCTTTGTAGCATTTCATAAATTTGTTTAGTCTGTTTATTTAATTTAGATCCAATTTTGATAACAGATTGTTCTATTCTAAGTTCTTGGTAGCTTTGTTCTTTTTATAAGGCTTCTAGTAATTTGTATAGTGTAAGTTGATTTCGGCCTAGTGTTGACTGGAAGACATTATGCCACCCTTTCACTGCGTTGTTTGTTTTGGCTCCCTGTGCCCAGATGCTCTCATAGACACTCCACCATGGTATTTGGAATTTGGGTTAGCATCTGTGTCCTGACCTATGCAGTCTGCTAACCCAAGTGTCCTCGAAGTAGTCAATTAGGGGAGTAAGTTTGTCTTACTTCTGTGACAGGGACGTAGCCTAGTGCAATCATTTTTTAACCTTAAAGGCAAATTGGTTGTTGGTGGCGTATTCCACACTTAGGGCCGAGTTTCCTTCGGGCTTGAAGTTTCACAGCAGCGAAGTAATGACGGTGGTACGTTTCTTACTGGAAACAATCCGAATTTGTATGCTGCCCACACTGCTGACTGCTGGACACACCCAGAATGTGATCCCATCCAGTCGGGCGTCTGTTTGTTTTTGTTTATTTTCCTGCAGTTTGGTTTAGCGAGAACTCAACCTGAAGATATTGCAGCGCTTTCCATGTGCACCAGTGGCATCACACAAGGACACAATCACCCTCGGAACAATTTTAGGACAAAATTAATGCCTTTCTACTGATTCTCGCATGGCGTTGTCCACACCAGGAAAAGGTCAGTGGAAAGGTAGGTCAAAATTTTCACAGAGGTACACATGCTGGCACCACCTCCATTGACCACCTCTACCTCTCCCATGGCAGGAGTTCCGATATTGGCAGTGATGATGGTCTGGAGGCGGTGTTTCCAATCACATCCTATTTGGGCGGTTGGACCGCCAGGAAGCAGGTGGTCGGATCGCTGAAAAGTGACGGCAGTTCACTTACCACCGAAGTCGTAATCAGGCCATTAGTGCAGATTTTTGTAGGTGACGCCATATACTTTGGCTAAAATGGTAATGACAGCATTGTAATGCTGTTTGGGGGTATACTTTCAGGATGGTATGAATCATAGCTTGTTCAAAGTCTATGATTATTTTTTGGGGGTAATTGTTGTCTGTTTGTTGTTTTATATGGGTTAGTTGATCTATGTAGGTACTGCCTTGTTTATTAGGAATCAAAGTGTAGATTAAAAGGATATTGTGCTCTGAAATTCACCATGTTTGGTGTTTAATTGATGTAAAGGTTTGGGTCACATTTTAAATGTCCCGCCAATCATCCAGGTTTTTCATTGGGATAGTTTGAGCAATTTATCTGCTGTGGAGAATTTTAATTTCTTTTTTCATTGTTATTATAGTCATACAGGAGGAGGGGTTCCTCTGTGTGTGTTATTGCTAGATGTGCTGGTATGTCTATGTCCTTGTATGTTCTCGGAGCATGTGGGGTGTCGTTGGTAGCCTTTTTAGTGTATGTTCTTAGGCATTTTAAGGTGGGTATTGATGGTAATTGGCCGGTTATGTGTTCAGGGACTTTGGATAATATATCCTTTAGTATTTGGGTTGTGGGTTGTTGGCAACTAGTGCTTACTTCTCTAACTTCTATTTCTGTGACATTTTGGGGGGTGGTTATGGTCCCTTACGTTAATTACGTTCTTTAGTAGTTGCCCACATGCATTTGAATAATATTTTGTACATTTCCAGTTAACAGTAGAAACATTTTCTTGGCTGTAGGTGTACCCCATGTAACTTCTTAACTGTTTTCCTTTTTGTCAAGTGATGAATTTGACTCCTTCTGTCATTATGGGCCTGATTACAAGTTTGACGGTGCGGGAGTGGACCGCCTCGCTGGCGGCCCGCTCCCGCACCACCAAACCCATGTGCGCACTGCCCGTCAGATTTGGAGTTTCCTCGTGTCTGGTGGGCATTTTTGGGCAGTCCCACGGCAGTGCCTCTGAAAATGGAAACTGCAATGAGAACACCAAAAACTGTTCCTGCACGGCATGGACTATAAATTCCACGCTATGCAGGAACTGAGATGCATGCACTCAGGGGGGCACATGTTGTACCCCCCTGCATGCATCCCCATGCACATGGGCAACAGGGGGCTCTGTAGAACCCCCTTTGTTTCAGCACCGCCAGCCTTTTCATGGAGTAAAGTCCTCCATGACACCACTGGCGGACCTGAAACTTGCAATATGCATGGCAGTGCTGCAGCGGCACCACCAGCATATTGCTGAGCCCCTGACTGCCGCACCATCCCCAGGGGACGGTGGTTCCCTGGCGGTTACAGCAGTGCAATGGCGATCCGACCGCCAAAGTTGCAATTAGGTGGTTGGCGCACCAGTGGTCGGTGGCTGGACTGCCACCACTGCGCCCCCGTGAGTCTGGAGGTCCTTCCATAATTGGGCCCTAAATCTGCAATCACTGTAATAATATAAATATGATATATAGTTATATTCTACCAGCAATTTATTAACATACAGTTAAACATGCATTTACTCTTTATTTAAATTATTTACCTGTATGTGTTTTACAGACGTTTTATGTCCTTTGGAGTATTTTGTTTGAGCAAATTTGATTTTGAAACAGGTTTTTCTTTTCTGTTGGAAGAGAAAAAATTATTATATTAATTACATTTCGAATTTTGTTTGTGTTTGACGATTTTTGGAAGGTTATTTATTTTTTAGCGTTGCTGTTCAGGTGAGTTTGAAATTATTATTTAAATATACTTACTTTATTTTGTAATGTTCGATGTGTTGTTGTAGATGCTATTTAATAACAGTTTGGATAATCTGTGTAAAATGGGAAAAGTTAAACAATGTGTTTGCTATTGTTTGTTAGTTCATCATTTTACAGTTTAGCATTATTTTACTTTTTAGTTTAAATATAATTGTTACTTACTTGGATGTGAAGTTGTAGAGTTATACATTTTGCAGCCTTCTGTTTGTAGGAAAAAAAACCATCAGAGTTTCCTCCACTTCAAATGTTTGTCAATCTGTGAGTTATTATTTGCTTTAACCCCATCACTGCTAGCTCTCCACCCTCCCCGTGCTAAGAATTTTTGTTGACTATTTCGGGTAGTTCGTGCTTGGGCCCCTTTAACCTTTGGTCCACATAAGGTATCCATGTCAAATTTGCATCCTTTTCTTCCAACATCCTGAGGATTCTAAAGTACCTAGGGTTTGTGGATTCCCCTGGAGGGGACCGAGAAATTGGCCAAAATACAGCTACATTTTGTTTTTTTGGGGAAAAATGGGGAAAAAGTGTTGTTGAAGAAAGCGTCTGTTTTTTCCTTGCAAATGCCTAAATCACCATCTTTCCAGCTTTCAGGAACAGGCAGACTTTTGTCGGAAAACCAACATTTTCTGCACAGTTTTGGCATTTTACTGGGACATAGCTTATTTTTCCTATTTTTTGTGCTTTCAACCTCATTCCAGTTAGTGGTAGAAATGGGTGTGAAAGCAATAATGGATCCCGGAAAGCTATACACAAGTAGACAAAATTCTGAACTCAGCAAAGGGTCATTTGTGTAGATCCTGCAAGGTTTTCCTTAGGAAGCTAACAGTTAAAATAAAAAATATTAAAATTGAGTTGAAAAAAAAGCCATTTGTGCAAACTTTATACCTGTAACTTCTTCTAAGTTTTCCAGATTTTTTAAAGCAATATACCGTTACATCCGCTGGACCCTTCTGGTTATGGTGATATATAGGACTTGAAGGTTCACCAAGAACCTGAGGTACACAGAGCCAATATCCGAGCTGCGCCTTGCAATTGTTTTCCATTGTGTACCTGGTATACAGCAAATCATTTGGTAAAATATAAAGAGTGAAAATTAGGTATCAAGGACACCTATCGATATTCGAAATGAGAACAAACTATAGAGTTTAGAAGCAGTAGTTATTTGCACATTTCCAAAACTGTGGATACCCATACTATAGTGTAAAATTACATATTTCTTACACATTGTCTTACATTTGGAAGGCAGAAATGCACAGCAAGTCAATTAGTAATAACACTTGATCTACAATTCTGTGTTCCCCTAAGTCTCCTGATAAAAATGATACCTCACTTGTGTGGGTAGGCCCAGTGCCCACAACAGGAAATGGGTCAAAACGTAACATGGACACATCACATTTTTCCAGTGAAAACTGGCCCTTTTTTCGCATTGTAACTAGCTGTAGATTTTGGACCCTAGCTCATCCGGCACCTAGGGAAACCTAGCAAACCTGTACATTTTTTAAAACTAGATACCTAGAGGAATCCAGGAGGGAGTGACTTGTGTGGCTCTCACCAGGTTCTGTTACCCAGAATCCCTTGCAAACCTCAAACTTTGTAAAAAAAAAACACATTTTCCTCACATTTCTGTGATGGAAAGTTCTGGAATCTGAAGGAAGCTGCAAACTTCCACCCATCCAGCATGTCCCCAAGTCTTCCGATTAAAATGGTACCTCACTTGTGTGGGAAGCCTTGTGGGCGTGACAGGAAACGCCCCAAAACGCAACATAAGCACATCACATTTTTAAAGTGAAAACTGACCCTTGTTTCGCAATGTGCCTAGCTGTGGATCTTGGATCCTAGATCAGCTGGCACCTGGGGAAACCTTGCAAACCTGTACATTTTTTAAAACTAGACATCCAAGGAAATCCAGGATGGGGGGACTTGCGTGGCCTAGTGAGCACAACAGGAAACGCCCCAAAGCGCAACATGAGCACATCACATTTTTACAGTGAAAACTGACCCTTTTTTCGTAATGCGACTAGCCACCCTGGATTCCCCTTGATGTCTAGCTTTTAAAAATGCACAGGTTTTCCAGGTTTTACCAGGTGTCAGCTGAGCTAGGGTCCGAAATCCACAGCTAGTCGCATTACGAAAAAAGGGTAACATAACCTGGCGAGAGCCACGCAAGTCCCCCATCCTGGATTTCCCTAGATGTCTAGTTTTAAAAATGTACAGGTTTGCTAGGTTTCCCCAGGTGCCAGCTGAGCTAGGATCCAAAATCCACAGCTAGGCACTTTGCGAAAAAAGCAGTTGTAGGAATGTCCACACTAATATCCATAGGCGGCAAGTTATAATTTCGAGGTGTAGCCGTCGAAGATGAGGACAGAACGGGCAGCACATCAATTGGGGTTTCCACTTCACGCTCCTGGTGTACGGTAGTCGCCGTCGAAGACCTCACAGGAAGTGAAACATCTCTCCGTGGGATGGTTTTGGGCATACTATTCAGTATCAGCCAAATGGTGCAACTTGACATGTTCGATGGAAATGTAGCGATTCTCCTTGCGTCCAGGCAGTGGAGGCAAAATCACAGTTTGAGTGCCCTTCAATCCAAGAACTGGGACTGGTGCACAGTAGGAGGGACCAAACTCTTTTTTGTTCTCTATCTTCTCCCGGACCAGATCTCCAACTTTAGGAAGCCACCCTGTGACTGGGATCAGCACCGCTGTGTCTACAGACGAGTGCAACTCAGCTCTAGCAAGAGTGTCTCAAGTCTTTTGTAGTTCCTGTAACATAGCACAATAGTTATCTACGTCAAATGTTGCGGCAGCCACCACAATGCCTAGACCATCAAGGTCTGGCACAAACATTTTGATGCCAAAGAGCATTTCGTATGGGGTTTGCCCACCCAGAGATCTTCTTGGGAGATTATTAAGTGCACGTTGAACCCCATATAAATGAGTCAGCCAACCCCTGCCAGTCCCCAAGACTCTAGCTGTCAAAGATTGCTTTAAGTCACGGTTCATTCGCTCCACTATTGAATTGCCCTCAGGCCTGTATGGAGACGAAAATTGCAATAGCACTCCCAGCGACCCCATTGCATCCTTGTAAACCTTAGAGGCGAATGCAGGACCTTGGTCAGAATGGAAGGTGCCCCAAGCAAATGTTCCGATAAAGACACGCAAATCTCTTATGTCATTTCGAGCATCAGCACTGCGTTGCGGCCAAACCCAAAGGAATCTAGTGCACAAATCCACTGCAACCAAAATATTTTCATAGGCAGTGTCGGACGTCAAAGGACCGCAGTGATCAAGATAAATACATCCAAATGGTTGATTTGTGACGTATAGCTGCGTGTGAGGTGGACGTGCAACCGTGGACGGTTTAATCTGTTGACAAATGTCACACAAAAGTACATAATTACGTGTCTGTCGATATAGACTACGCGACCAATAACGCTGCTGCAAAAGAAACACTGTGGCTGAAACTCTAGCATGTGCAGAAGCCATGCCTTCATGTGCGGCAATGATCAATGAAAGCCTGCGGTCCTCGTTCGGAATCAACCGATCCCCAACGGACGGAATGGAAGCAAAGGGAACTTGTTCCAGTGATAAATGATAAGAATACTTAGATGGGAAACCTTGTGGGAACGCCATCCCATCCCTTGTAGCAGCTATAGCTGCCAGGATTTCATTATCAATTTTAGTCATGGACCTTGTAACTGCTGCTACTGAACACGTGGCAACTGCAGATTTGGCTGCTTTGTCAGCCAAAGAATTACCAACACCATATGCTCCCACACGCTGATGGCGAAGAGTATGAATAACATGGGTGAGCGGCAGACTCTCCTTAAGAGCTGCCACTCGAACCCAAAGCATTTTATGCTTGATTGCGCTACCTTTAGAGTCTCGATAATCGTTTTGAGAACAAAATAACAGAATGCCATTAAAGGACTGTACACAGTGGAAAGAATCGCACACTATAAGTGTAGGAACATCTGGATCAGCAAATTTGAGAGCCAATACTAAAGCCCGCAGCTCAGCCAACTGAGCTGTGCAGTCTCCAAGAGACTGTGTGTGGACTAAGGAAGACTTAAACACACCGTCCACCATACAGCCCACCACAATAGCACAGGCGGCCGAGTAAGCGTGTTTGGAGCCAACGGCCGGCCGCGCAGATCCGTCGGTATAAACTATACATTTTTATTGGCCAAGAGGAAGCAAAAACTGCGGCGCAGGATGAACCTGTTCGAACTGTAAAAACTCCTGCGTCTCAAAGATAAAAGTGACATCAGCTGATGTCAAAGAACTTGCCCACTGAATCCAATGCGGGTGTAAGGCTTTAGAATTCGGTACGCTCGCCTTTGTGACCGCTTCTAGAGTAGGCACAGGCGAAACCATAAGAATGCGTTTACCCTGAGCCAATGAGCGCTCCCTCAGGATCGCCATCTGCACTGCTGTAAGAATTTTCTCAACGGGTGAAAAACGCATCTCTGGTGAGGTGAACAAATGCGATTTGTAGGCAATGGGGACCGTATCTCCCTGATTGAATGTTAGGTAAGTGAAACCCACTGTACCCAGTACAATCCGGATGACTAAGTTAGTTGTGTTATCACGAGTTAACAAGAAGTTAGTCGCAAGCAGATCAGACTGCAAGGGCCGAAGAATTTCTGTATGTTCTGGAAGCCAGCTGGAAGACGAAAAAGAGGGCTGTATCAACGCGTAAAGCGGTTTGATACGCTGAGCATAATCAGGACTGTCTGTCCTCCCGAAATTCAAAAAACCCAGCGGAGATTGTAACTTCTTAAGAGTGGAAGGAGGCTGTAATTGAGCACATTTTTCCAGAAAGTGGGGGGCTAACCCCCTCCCTTCATTGTTGAGTTCGTAACTCAAAAAGAGAACCGCCAAATAGGCGATGTGCGACTAAGCAAAATTAAATTTATATCCTAAGTCTGCAAAGGACAAGATGATGTGGTCAGCACGCACCAGATACGGTATCTATTCGTCATCAGTCAAATAAATGTCGTCGACGTAAGAGAAAGCATCAGGTTCTATGTCATGTAAAAGTGACATAACACGCGCAGCAAACGCTCCAGGGCTATTCTTATAGCCCATTGGCAATCTTGTAAATCTTTTCTCATTGCCGACCGCAGTAAATGCGGTCCAGTCACGGCTCTCAGGAGCCAAATTGTGACTGTAAAAGTCATTGGAAATTTCCAAAGTTGTTTTATACTTTTTACAGACAATATTGTGTATTAACGCAGATTTGTGGGTGTTTTGTATGGCAAACGTGCGAACATGACTGTTTGAATTTCTATATTCCAAAACTATGCGATATGAACCGTCCGGTTTAGATATCGGAAGAAAGGATTATTCATTGATGAAACACAGGGTTCAATTACACACTGATATTCCAACTGGGCCAAAATGTCACTAACGGACGCTTTCGCCTCATGTTTGACCGGATACTGCACCTGAGGCTGAGGCATTGATCGCAAAGGAATCCCATGTGCCGGTGAATCTCTATCCCTGCCGTGTAGTTACTATAAACACCTATACAGGATCTGCGCGCTCGGACAACATACACTGTAGGACTGGTGTTGGACTGATTCAAAACACCCCCACCGGGTATGTTGGCCTTCTGTATCAGCTAGCTCACAGTGCCACTAGAATCTCCTCTTACCAAGGAGAGAATAGTTCTTGGCAACCTTAGAACATGACAACCCTGATCCCTCAGGACCGTGGAAACAGTGTACTTTTTTTCGCTCAGTCACTCGTGCTCACGTAGTCTCAGAGAGATACACAGAATAAACCGTCTGGACGTTTTCCAATAAGCATTGATTGAGCAGTTGTTATTCTAGTGTAGAATATATGAGCTGCAACAACCACTAGACAGTAACAGATATAAATGATTAGAAGCTCTATGAAAGTAAAAAGATGATAGAGTTCTACCATCTTGAAATAATCATGAATAAATACAAGTATATAAAATACATGATAATAAAAGTGCGTACTCCTACGATGCCTCCCTAACTAGATGTACCTAAGCGTACTTAGCATATGTGTAGGTGTTAAGCCAAGAATCCCTCTAGGATAAAGTCAACCCCATTACCTGGATTGAGAGACTGTGGGACCCCATCTTGGTCTCGGGTTGGTCACCCCACAAGGGATGGTAGACCACTGCGAGCTGGAGTATCTGCATGCAGGAACCTCAGCGTCTTTGGTCAGTGTGTCGGCCGGGAAGTCCTGGTCTCCTCTTCTGTCTTAGCAATATGTGATGTATATATACCCATAGGTCTCCCCAGGGGTTCTACCTCGCTGTATTACATTGTCGGACTTAGGATGACGTCGGGAATTAACTTTGTACATAGATATTATACAGGAGATGGTAGTCCTGCTGTGCTTCCAAGAATCCTCTTGCATAATGTATGAGGCTTTTACCAGGGAAAATCCAGTGTTCTGTGTGCAGTGTCGTATCTAGGTAAAAGGTCAGTCCCTGAGAACTGTTATGTATGTAATGTAGTGGAGAATATAGGTTAAGGGTTATAATGTTACCTGGGCCTATATTAGGGTACCTATATGGAATATAACACCCACTCCTCATCCGACTGGATGACATAATTCAAATTCTAAACGTACTACTAGGCTGACTAGGCACTGGTACACAAATAACTATAGTAAAACAAATAGTCGTGCTAATAAAATTGTTAACAATTCTAAAAAATCTTTAAAAAATGGAAAAAGGAAATTGTCACTAAAGCCATAGCTCCAATATAGCTCTAATATGTCCGTATGTATAGTTCGAACTACTACAAGCATCTGAAAGCCATGCAAGTCCATTAAAAGTGTCAATTTGCCTTTGAGTTCCAATTTTAGTTTGTTTAAAAAAGGCCGAATTTCTTCCAGCACACAATGAGCCAATTGTTTGTGTCCTGGCTGGTAGACGCAACATTACTGTTGCCTGCCTTCGCAGATGACGATCCCTGTAACACCTCGCAGAATACGTCAATTGAGCACAGATGATCTTCCGTAATGCCTGCAGCTGATGCTGGGGCAGCCTGTGCGCTGTCTAAGGCCTGGGTGTCAGTGGAGAAGCCGGTATCCATTCCGACAGGAGCCGTGACTACCTGTGTAGGCTCCAGGAATGCCGCCATCAACATTGGAATACGCTGGGGACACTGCAGAACATGGGCCATTATCGGGTCCAGTAAAGCATCAATGTCCAGTTGCGCGCATGATGGGAGTGTCAGACAGAGATCCAAAATGCACTCTTCTCCGCAAAACAGGCATCGGAGGACAGGTCAGATGCAGTCCATCCAGACTGGTCTAAATGTCAAGAACCAAGATGCACTTAGTTCTCTCAGGCGAGGTGTGCCCAGATGTTGTACCATGCGATCACGGTATTTACGCTCCTGGAGTGCTTTTTCCATTTCCTTGGTGACTGGGACGTCCATTGCATAGCAGCAAAAATTACAATCAGTATACCTGCTATTAGAAACAGGATTAGCGGAAGTCCTCCAAAAATGCTTCCGAACACAGAGTTTATAAAGTTTGGTATAACTCCGAAAACTGTCTGAAAGGTGCTTAATAGTCCTGAACCTATGTTCTTAAATAGGTGGACGATACCCATCGTATCAGACATGTTAAAGATACAATTTACCATTTCTGCAAAATGGAAGGGGCAGTTCGTACGTATGAGTGCCTGTATCTCGGCTGAAGACCTTGCGATCTGGAGATCAAAAGTCTCTCGAGCGGAGGTTAAGGGCACGGTCTTCTGTAGAAGCATGGCTTTCATTCTGCTCAAAGTATCAAACCGTATTAAAGAAACATTTAGTGAAGGCCATAATGGCGCCTCCCTGACTGTATGTGTTGGTGGAAACAATACTTGCATACAGCAAGTAACCCTGGAGCTCACGGTTACCAGTTATGCGATGCCTGGAAGCATCCCACAACAACCTTGATCGTTCAGCATCAAGTAACTCCCATTCGAAAGTAGCCTGAACACTGGAGTAATCACGGCTGCCGGGGCACCCCTCAAGTGACAGGATAAGTTAGCTACAGAACAATTACAGGCCCCGTGCAGCATTATATCCTGGCGTATGAGAGATCCACTCAAAGCGTTCTGACAGTTTGTACCGCTTAGAAACACTTGTAGATTCTACTCCTGCATCAAAATCTGTATGGTAATCCCCAAGATTCCTTGAGGAATTCCCTACCCATTTCTTCATATCTGCTGTTGTTCTAGGCAATACTGAAATTGGAAAGTTGTGACGGGTAGAGTGATATGGCCATGGATTAACCATTCTGTGGACAGTGTTTCTGCCACTGTAAAAGCTAATCTGTCCAGTTTTTCAATACGCAGCATTGTATATTTTGCTAACCTTTGTGCCATTTTTGTCTGTTTTTCTGTCAGATTGTATGCAGAAAACAGAGACGTACTGTTGATAAAACACCAGGGCACATAGCCTGCGCACAAAGATTGCAGCGGCCAGCTCAATAACATAATAGAACGCAATTGTGGTTGCCCGTGCTGTAGTATGGACAGATCTTGTTCTAGTACATCAATAGCAGAAGATACAATGTTGCCCAGTGAATATATCCTGGAAGTTAACGTAGTCATACCATTGTCAACTACGGCTAAGGCTTTCTCTAAGTTAATCCTATCTATTTCTTGTACCCTCCCTGCAGCTTCTTGTTGGGAGATTTTCCAGATTTCGTTATAGACAGCATAATAGAAACGTTTTTGACATGGCTTTCTGGGACCCAATAAAAAATCCTGTAGGTCCACATCCTCTGTAAGTAAGGATAAGTTTTGTTTCACCTGTGTGAGTGTTGAGGTTTTTATTATGTAATCAGAGGCGGGAGGGAGAAGCTGAGATCCATTCGGCGTCCAAGCAAAGATAAATAATCAGAGGCTAATGGATCACTTGTACCTATGTAACAACCAGGGTCTGGTATATTGACCATCTTAAAAAACCCTCAATCACATACACGAGTGGTGGAGCGGTATATCTTGATTATCCGCTTCTCAAATCACATGATAGCATCATCATTGGGTCTCTTATTAAAATATGCTTTCCTCCACCCGGAGGTAGACCAACTGGTGATAACAGTAGTGACCAGTAATAGAGTGAATGTGAGTAAAGTGAATTTAAAATTACCTACACCTCTCAACATTTTTTTTTTTATTCAGTTGGAGATGGGGCAAGGTTAAAATCAGAGCAGTGCGTATATAGACTGTTGCAAAGTCATCCTGTGCCCTGGGCACCCCCCAACTTTTTGCTGACTGGTACCGGTGGTAACTGACTCTGACTGACCCTGGGCTCTGCCTAACCAGGCCCAGGGCCAGTGCCAAGCTGAAAGGAACACATTAGAATACAGTTAAAACACCTAACATACACTAGGGTACACTATGGTATGGTGGGGTACCCCTGTAATTGGCATGACCTACCCCATAAGCCCCTAGTATATAATAGGGCAGGGGATTGAAACTACCTAGAAGTCCCCAGTACCCTGGGGCATGGCAGTTTAGAGGTCAGCAGCTCTTTTTGCACTTGCATGTGTGCACTGCTGAAGCCTGAGGTCAGTTTAAAAGCAGCCCTGGGTGCCAGGACTGCTTTTAAAAAGTAAATTGTGCCCAAACTCGACTTTGGTGGTAGGGGCACTTAAAAATAGATAACCTACAATGTTTTGGCATATTAGGGACCCCCAGGGTCTCCCCTAGGTATCCCAGGGGTGGGGTGGTCAGGTATCTATAAGGTAGACCCTTATAAAATGAGTTTTTATATGCCTGGGTAAAGTGAAATTTCACATTTCACTCCCACATTGTGGTAAAGTGCTGCCCAAATTCGACTTTGATGCTAGAAGCCCTGTGGAGGGAGGATCTGCAATATTTCTGCAGATTCAGAACCCCTAAAGGCTCCCCTAGTTGCACAGGGGGTGGGGGTCCTGTAGAAATTAGGGAAATACTTATAAAATATGTTTTTATAAGCCCTGGTGCTAGAAAACTAGCCCAAGTCATTTTCCCCATTGCAAATCCCATGGCCCATAGGTTAACATTGCAGGAGGTTATTAAATAATAACTCCTGATAAAAAGGAGATAGAGCTACCATTCAAAGACTTCTCAGAATGGTAATGCTAAATCCAACAATATCATTTTGTTGAATTTCTCCTAAAGTGTACATACAAGAAGTTATAAGACTTTCTTGTTTGTAAGTCCAGATTCAGCCTTCCAGTGGTCTGCCCTGATTGGTCAGAGTTAAGTGGATTAGCCAGCCTGCCTGGAGAGGTGCTAAAGAGCCCCTGCGGTTATGCAGCTGGGCTGGGAGGGCAGTGTGCTGGTCCAAAGGAATGCCAGGTCAGGGGGAGGGGTCGTAAACCATGGGCTTCAAAGGGAAAATCAGAACCCAGTGTCAGTTTACAACTCTGAACTTTATCCCTCAGGCAGATGGGGGGATTAAGGAAGGTATGAGCAGATGCAGGGGGGAGAGTCTAAGTAAATTAGCCATCTTAGGGGTGTGTTTAGCCAGCTCTTGCCTCCTTGCTGGAAATTCTGCCATTATGGATTTGGAAGATTTGATGCACTCTGGGACAAAATAATGCCACACTCTACAGGATGTGGTCATCGCCTTGAGGAGTTACCCTGCTTCCATTGGTCAGGAGTGACCTGCTGCTTGACCCAGAGAATTTTGAATAAGTATCTGAGAGGGGCAGAGCCCTCCAGATCTGCTGCTTGAAACTTACTGAAGCAAGACATTGTCAAGCTGAGAAGATTTTGCTGTGCAAAGATTTCTAAGGCCTGACCTCTGAAAACTGCACCATCTGACACTACAGCCCTGTGGATTATTTTGCTGAAAAAGAACTAAAGAGTGGACTCCCTGAAAGCTACAGGTTAAAAGAGCTCATCTGGAACATCACCAACTAAATCTGCACCTTGGAGAACTACCAGTGGATTTGTAAGGGTGACGTCCCAGTGGATTGTGGGAACTGAAGTCCTCAACTTTCAAGGACCATCTTGGAGCTTCCAGACCCTTGGAGTGAGTTTGAGACACTTTGGGACCCTTTGAGGAACTTCAGGAAGAAGTTCAAGAAGTTTGGAGAACTTTGGAGGAACTTTGGAAAAAAAGCTCCATAGAGGGACCGACTCAACCTGGTCAGCCAAGCCGCCTGCCTTCAACCGCGAGTCGGCCAAGCCATCCAGGTTCGTCCCGCTAAAAGCACCGTCGGTCCGACTTCCAGAGTTTGACCGGGAGTAGAAGAAATCGGAAGCCGGCGAACCCTCACCGGATCCGGCTACATGAGGAGCATCGAGGGACCCCACGAGAAAAAGCTTCAGAAAAGCTTCTAAGTCCGCTCGTAGAAAAGGTGACTGGGAGCAACCGCGAATGCCAAGCCGCCTGCCTTCCATCGCGTGTCCGCCTGGGCTCCTTCGTTGCCCCGCTGAAGCGCTAAAGAAAAAGTTTCTAAGTCCGCTCCAGGGAAGTTGACCGGGAGTTCGTAGAAAGGCAAGCCGGCGAACCCGCACCGGATCCGGACTGGCTGGGAGCTTCGAGGGGCCTCGTGAGAAAAAGCTCCAGAAAAGTGTCTAAGTGTGAAGGTAGAAACTGAGACCGGGACCTGCTGCAGGCTGTAGCCGACCAGGGTTCCATCGCGGTCGGCCTGAAACTTTGACTTTGCCCTGGTCTATCGCGAGCAGGTATCCCAATATGGTGCTGTAAACTTCTAAGTGCTATATTTTATTAAATCTTTGAAAATTCATATCTCCGGTTCCCTACATTAGACGTTTGTCGTTTTGGTGTCATTTTAAAGATAAAAATATTTCCTATTTTTATAAATTGGTGTTGGATTTGTATTTTGTGTTGTGTCTTAATTATTTACTGAAATGGTGTTTTTAAATGCTTTACATACCTGTCTTTGAAGTTAAGCCAGTCTGCTCGCAGCCACGTTACCAAGGGTTGAGCGTAGGAATAATTTTCTAAGACCTATGCTGAGTCCTATCATGTGTTAGTGGCCCTATTGCCAGTGGCAGACCTACATTTGCCCCTACCAATAACCCACTTTCCAACATTTGGTGCTCAGCGGTGTGGATGAGGACTTGTATTTAAAAAGTACACCTTTCAGTGAATGAATTGAGATTATAAAAATCCTCTAAATTGCCTTAGAACAAAACTTTTGAGTTTGATTTTTGGAATTTGGACTAAACTGTTTTTAATCCATTGTTTTGATTTTTCCAAATTGTTCTAAGTCTGTTGTGCCTAGTTTTTTGTGACCCAAAACTAGGGAACCATGGAGCTGGACCTGGCTAAACTGTCCCAGTTTAAGATGGCTGATCTTAGGGTACAGTGTAGGCTTAGGGGGCTGCCTGCTTCCAAGAAGCTTAGGAAGGTAGGGTTGCTTGAGTCCCTAAAAGCCTGGGCCAGGGCAGCTGAGGAGAGTCAAGGGGGGATAGAGGGTCCCCCCCCCAACCTCCTCCCAGAGGAGGTTGAGGATGATGCCTCTTCCATTTTAACTAGTGTTAGCCAAATGAATCAAGGTGGTGGTGGGAGTGGGGAAGGGTCCCTTACTCAGGAACCACTACTGTCCCTTGCAGAGAGACAGCTTAGGCTCAATTAGAGTTGATTGCCTTGGAGAAGGAGAAATTTGATTTGGCTAAGAGAAGATGGGAGAGGGAGGAGAAGAGAAATGGTGGCAGCAAAAGTGAAGAAGATGTTGAGATGTCCAGGGGTGGTAGATTTGAACCTAAACTTCCCAAGGGCATAGTGCCCAAGTACACTGAGGGGGATGACATTGACAAGTGGCTAGCAGCTTTTGAGAGGGCCCTTAGAATAAGTAGGGTCCACTCTAAGTATTGGGGTGCACTCCTGTGGGAGTTGATTCCAGTAGCTGGGAGGGATAGGCTCCTGACCCTGAAGGGAGAGGATGCAGAATCATACCAGTAGATGAAGGCATGCTTAGTCAAGAGGTTTGGTCTGACTCCAGAGCAGTACAGGGTGAAGTTTAGAGGCACCCAGAAATTGAGTTCAAAGTCTTGGGTAGACTTTGTGGACGTTTCAGTGAAGGCACTGGAAGGCTGGATTGTTGGTAACAAAGTTGACACATATGAGGGATTGTATAATTTGTTTTTGAAAGAACATATTTTGACTCATTGTGCAGAAGAGAAGTTACGCCAGTATCTAGTGGACTCTAAGCTGACAGACCCCAGAGAGCTGGGTGAAGCAGCTGATGAGTGGGTGAGAACCCGGGTTTCCATACAGCACCAGGGGGGTGACCAGAAGAAAGGAGGACAGGTCCCTCCCCAGGGGAAAGCCCAAGGGAAAGCAGGTCAAAACCAGAAGGAGTCCTCCAAAGACCCACAAAAACCTGCACAAGGAGGGGGGGCCCCGAGCCAATCCAAATCCAAAGGGAGGTGGAATCAGGGAAAGAATGGTAGGTTCTTTGATCCCTCAAAAGTGGGTAAGTGCTTTGACTGTAACCAGCCAGGGCACAAGCAGGGAGATGCTGTCTGTGCCAAGAAGCTCCCCCCTAAGGGGCCATCCACAGGGATTGCCAGTGTCAGTGTAGGGGTGGAGAGTGGTGCCCCAGTGAGGAGTAGTCAGGTGGTGGAAGCAACCTTAGTGTCCCTGGGTGGGGTGAATATTGCAACCCTTGCTGCCTTACCTCCAAACATGGACAAGTACAGGCAGAGGCCTAAATTGAATGGGACTTAGGTTGAGGCTATCAGAGACACTGGGGCTAGTGTAACTATGGTCCTGGATGAGCTGGTGCCTCCAGAGAGGTTGTTACCTGGTGAGGTTCAACAGGTGACTTATGCAGACAGCACTACCAAACTCCATCCTATGGCTGTGGTGGATTTGGAATGGGGAGGTGTGACAGGCCCTATGAAGGTAGCTGTGTCAAAGGTGCTCCCAGTCCAGTGTTTACTGGGCAATGATCTCGAAGCCTCTGTGTGGTCAGAGGTGGAGAGAGGACTCCATATGAAAATATTGGAGCTCCCTGAGTGGGTATGTGCTGTGACTAGGTCACAGACTAGCCAGAAGGGAGGGGCTGGACACTTGGACCCTGGAACAAAGGGCCAAGCATCCAAGGACAAGGGCACTGGGCCTGGTGAGCCAGCCCAGGGAACTCCAGAGGTGCAGGAAGAATCTAACCCTGATGGGGAGGATCTGGCCTCTGAGGGAGGGACTCCATCCCTGCCAGAGCTGTCAGATTTGGCAGAACTGACAGGAGCAGGTGGACCCTCCAGAGAGGAGTTCAGTCAGGGACAGCGTGACTGTCCCACCCTTGAGAGCTTGAGGCGGATTGCTTCTAAGCAAGAGGAAGGGGATGACAGTGGGTTTCATAGAATCTACTGGGAAGATGGACTGCTTTATACTGAGGCCAGAAACCTCAAGGAGGGGGCCACCAGGAGGTTGGTGGTGCCCCAGAAGTACAGAGAGTTCATCCTGACTTTGGGTCATGATATCCCCTTGGCAGGACATTTGGGACAGACAAAGACATGGAACCGGTTGGTGAACCATTTCTACTGGCCCCATATGTCTGAAAAGGTAAAGGAGTTTTGCAGCTCCTGTGTCACCTGTCAGGCCAGTGGCAAGGCAGGGGGCAGGACAAAGGCTCCCCTAATACCACTGCCAGTGGTTGGGGTTCCTTTTGAAAGGGTGGGGATGGACATTGTTGGTCCCCTCGATCCACCTACTGCATCAGGGAATAGGTATATCTTAGTGGTAGTTGACCATGCCACTAGATACCCTGAAGCCATACCTCTTAGAGCCATTGATGTTCCTGCAGTGGCTAGAGCACTGCTTGGTGTGTTCACCAGAGTTGGTTTTCCAAAAGAGGGTGTGTCAAATAGGGG
Organism: Calotriton arnoldi; assembly: GCA_963921515.1. Lineage (NCBI taxonomy): Eukaryota > Metazoa > Chordata > Amphibia > Caudata > Salamandridae > Calotriton > Calotriton arnoldi. The sequence goes on along the minus strand of CAWUFW010000292.1, from coordinate 1,558,145 downwards.
CACGAATTTCCTGTCCAGCTATCTGACTGCTATGTGGGATGCGTGTGGTGTCAACTACAAGTTCACCACCCCCTATCACCCACAAGCAAATGGTCTTGTTGAGAGATTCAACAAAACCCTGAAGGGCATGATAAATGGGTTGTCAGAGAAACTCAGGAGGAGATGGGATGTTCTCCTCCCATGCTTACTGTTTGCCTACAGGGAGGTGCCACAGAAAGGGCTTGGTTTCAGTCCCTTTGAGTTGTTGTTTGGACACCCTGTGAGGGGGCCATTGAGCCTGCTGAGAGAGTCTTTAGAGAAGCCTCTTAAAGAAGCAAAGGACAATGTGCTTGACTATGTGCTCGGCCTGAGATCTAGAATGGCAGAGTACATGTACAAGGCAAACAGGAAACTGGAGGCCAGCCAGGAGCTCATGAAGCACTGGTATGATCAAAAGGCTACTATGCCTGAGTATACTCCAGGACAATTGGTGTGGGTGTTGGAGCCTGTGGCTCCCAGGGCCCTCCATGACAAGTGGAGTGGGCCCTATCCAATCTTAGAAAAGAAGGGTGAGGTTACCTATTTGGTTGACCTTGGCACCCCCAGGAACCCTCATAAGGTCCTGCATGTGAATAGATTGAAACCCCACCATGACAGGGCAGACATGACCATGTTACTGGTCACTGATGAGGGTGTGGAAGAGGAAACTGAGCCTGTGCCTGACCTCCTTTCCACTAATGTGCAAGATGGGTCAGTGGAGGGAGTTGATGCTCTCTCCCAAGTTGACAGACCAGCAGCACAGAGACTGTAAGCAAGTGCTGGAGCAGTTTGCTGGCCTGTTCTCTTTGACCCCAGGCATCACTGAGTGGTGTGTGCACCACATTGACACTAGTGACAGCCTACCTGTCAAAAATAAACTGTACAGGTTGTCTGACCATGTCAGAGCCAGCATTAAAGCTGAGGTTGCTAAGATGCTGGAATTGGGGGTAATTGAACCGTCTGAGAGTCCATGGGCCAGTCCAGTGGTGCTGGTGCCTAAACCTAATCCTCAGGGGGACCCAAGGAGTTAAGGTTCTGTGTGGACTACAGAGGATTGAATGCAGTCACAAAGACTGACGCTCACCCTATACCTAGAGCTGATGAGCTCATTGATAGGTTAGGGGCTGCTAAGTACCTGAGTACTTTTGATTTGACTTCAGGTTACTGGCAGATTGCCCTCACTGATGGAGCAAAGGAGAGGTCAGCATTCTCCACACCAGAGGGACATTATCAGTTCAAGGTAATGCCCTTTGGATTAAAGAATGCACCTGCCACCTTCCAAAGGTTGGTGAACAGGGTCTTGTCTGGGTTGGAACAGTTCAGTGCAGCTTACCTGGATGATATAGCTGTATACAGTTCTACCTGGGGGGGATCACTTAAGCCACCTAAGGGAAGTGCTTCAGGCCATGCAGCAGGCAGGCCTGACTATTAAGGCAAGCAAGTGCCAAATAGGGCAGAGTTCTGTGGTGTACCTGGGCCACCTGGTAGGTGGGGGCCATGTGCAGCCTCTCCAAGCTAAAATCCAAACTATTTTGGATTGGACAGCTCCTGTTACCCAGACTCAGGTCAGGGCATTCCTTGGACTGACAGGGTACTATAGAAGGTTTGTTCAAAATTATGGGACCATTGTGGGGCCCCTAACAGAACTCACTTCTAAAAAGAGGCCCAAAAAGGTGATTTGGACCCCAGAGTGTCAGAAGGCTTTTGACACTCTGAAAGCTGCTATGTGTTCAGCACCAGTGTTACTGGCCCCTGACTACACAAAAAAAATTGTAGTTCAGACAGATGCTTCAGAGCAAGGGATTGGGGCAGTGTTGTCACAGCTAAATGAAGAGTGCCTTGATCAGCCAGTTGCCTTTATTAGCAGGAGGCTTCTTCCCAGAGAGCAGAGGTGGAGTGCCATTGAGAGAGAGGCTTTTGCTGTGGTGTGGTCCCTGAAAAAGTTGAGACCCTATTTGTTTGGGACTCACTTTCGTGTTCAAACTGACCACAGGCCTCTCAGATGGCTCATGCAGAGGAGAGGGGAGAATCCCAAGCTGTTAAGGTGGTCCATTTCCCTACAGGGAATGGACTTTACAGTGGAACACAGACCTGGGGTTGCCCATGCCAATGCAGATGGACTTTCCAGGTTTTTCCACTTAGCCGATGAGGACTACCAGGGTGTAGGTTAGTAACCCATCACCTTTCGTTTGGGGGGGCTATGTTGCAAAGTCATCCTGTGCCCTGGGCACCCCCAACTTTTTGCTGACTGGTACTGGTGGTAACTGACTCTGACTGACCCTGGGCTCTGCCTAACCAGGCCTAGGGTCAGTGCCAAGCTGAAAGGAACACATTAGAATACAGTTAAAACACCTAACATACACTAGGGTATACTATGGTATGGTGGGGTACACCTGTAATTGGCATGACCTACCACATAAGCCCCTAGTATATAATAGGGCAGGGGATTGAAACTACCTAGAAGTCCCAAACTACCTAGAAGTCCCAGTACCCTGGGGCATGGCTGTTTAGAGGTCAGCAGCTCTTTTTGCACTTGCATGTGTGCACTGCTGAAGCCTGAGGTCAGCTTAAAAGCAGCCCTGGGTGCCAGGACTGCTTTTAAAAAGTAAATTGTGCCCAAACTCGACTTTGGTGGTAGGGGCACTTAAAAATAGATAACCTACAATGTTTTGGCATATTAGGGACCCCTAGGGTCTCCCCTAGGTATCCCAGGGGTGGGGGGTCAGGTATCTATAAGGTAGACCCTTATAAAATGAGTTTTTATATGCCTGGGTAAAGTGAAATTTCACATTTCACTCCCACATTGTGGTAAAGTGCTGCCCAAATTCGACTTTGATGCTAGAAGCACTGTGGAGGGAGGATCTGCAATATTTCTGCAGATTCAGAACCCCTAAAGTCTCCCCTAGTTGCACAGGGGGTGGGGGTCCTGTAGAAATTAGGGAAATACTTATAAAATATGTTTTTATAAGCCCTGGTGCTAGAAAACTAGCCCAAGTCATTTTCCCCATTGCAAATCCCATGGCCCATAGGTTAACATTGCAGGAAGTTATTAAATAATAACTCCTGATAAGAAGGAGATAGAGCTACCATTCAAAGACTTCTCAGAATGGTAATGCTAAATCCAACAATATCATATTGTTGAATTTCTCCTAAAGTGTACATACAAGAAGTTATAAGACTTTCTTGTTTGTAAGTCCAGATTCAGCCTTCCAGTGGTCTGCCCTGATTGGTCAGAGTTAAGTGGATTAGCCAGCCTGCCTGGAGAGGTGCTAAAGAGCCCCTGGGGTTATGCAGCTGGGCTGGGAGGGCAGTGTGCTGGTCCACAGGAATGCCAGGCCAGGGGAGGGGTCGTAAACCATGGGCTTCAAAGGGAAAAGCAGAACCCAGTGTCAGTTTACAACTCTGAACTTTATCCCTCAGGCAGATGGGGGATTAAGGAAGGTATGAGCAGATGCAGGGGGAGAGTCTAAGTAAATTAGCCATCCTAGGGGTGTGTTTAGCCAGCTCTTGCCTCCTTGCTGGAAATTCTGCCATTATGGATTTGGAAGATTTGATGCACTCTGGGACAAAATAATGCCACACTCTACAGGATGTGGTCATCGCCTTGAGGAGTTACCCTGCTCCCATTGGTCAGGAGTGACCTGCTGCTTGACCCAGAGAATTTTGAATAAGTATCTGAGAGGGGCAGAGCCCTCCAGATCTGCTGCTTGAAACTTACTGAAGCAAGACATTGCCAAGCTGAGAAGATTTTGCTGTGCAAAGATTTCTAAGGCCTGACCTCTGAAAACTGCACCATCTGACACTACAGCCCTGTGGATTATTTTGCTGAAAAAGAACTAAAGAGTGGACTCCCTGAAAGCTACAGGTTAAAGAGCTCATCTGGAACATCACCAACTAAATCTGCACCTTGGGGAACTACCAGTGGATTTGTAAGGGTGACGTCCCAGTGGATTGTGGGAACTGAAGTCCTCAACTTTCAAGGACCATCTTGGAGCTTCCAGACCCTTGGAGTGAGTTTGAGACACTTTGGGACCCTTTGAGGAACTTCAGGAAGAAGTTCAAGAAGTTTGGAGAACTTTGGAAAAAAAGCTCCATAGAGGGACCGACTCAACCTGGTCAGCCAAGCCGCCTGCCTTCAACCGCGACTCGGCCAAGCCATCCAGGTTCGTCCTGCTAAAAGCTCCGTCGGTCCGACTTCCAGAGTTTGACCGGGAGTAGAAGAAATCGGAAGCCGGCGAACCCTCACCGGATCCGGCTACATGAGGAGCATCGAGGGACCCCACGAGAAAAAGCTCCAGAAAAGCTTCTAAGTCCGCTCGTAGAAAAGGTGACTGGGAGCAACCACGAACGCCAAGCCGCCTGCCTTCCATCGCGTGTCGGCCTGGGCTCCTGCGTTGCCCCGCTGAAGCGCTAAAGAAAAAGTTTCTAAGTCCGCTCCAGGGAAGTTGACCGGGAGTTCGTCGAAAGGCAAGCCGGCGAACCCGCACCGGATCCGGACTGGCTGGGAGCTTCGAGGGGCCTCGCGAGAAAAAGCTCCAGAAAAGTTTCTAAGTGTGAAGGTAGAAACTGAGACCGGGACCTGCCGCAGGCTGTAGCCGCCCAGGGCTCCATCGCGGTCGGCCTGAAACTTTGACTTTGCCCTGGTCTGTCGCGAGCAGGTATCCCAATATGGTGCTATAAACTTCTAAGTGCTATATTTTATTAAATCTTTGAAAATTCATATCTCCGGTTCCCTACATTAGATGTTTGTCCTTTTGGTGTCATTTTAAAGATAAAAATATTTCCTATTTTTATAAATTGGTGTTGGATTTTTATTTTGTGTTGTGTCTTAATTATTTACTGAAATGGTGTTTTTAAATGCTTTACATACCTGTCTTTGAAGTTAAGCCTGTCTGCTCGCAGCCACGTTACCAAGGGTTGAGCGTAGGAATAATTGTCTAAGACCTATGCTGAGTCCTATCATGTGTTAGTGGCCCTATTGCCAGTGGCAGACCTACATTTGCCCCTACCAATAACCCACTTTCCAACATTTGGTGCTCAGCGGTGTGGATGAGTACTTGTCTTTAAAAAGTACACCTTTCAGTGAATGAATTGAGATTATAAAAATCCTCTAAATTGCCTTAGAACAAAACTTTTGAGTTTGATTTTTGGAATTTGGACTAAACTGTTTTTAATCCATTGTTTTGATTTTTCCAAATTGTTCTAAGTTTGCTGTGCCTAGTTTTTTGTGACCCAAAACTAGGGAACCATGGAGCTGGACCTGGCTAAACTGTCCCAGTTTAAGATGGCTGATCTTAGGGTACAGTGTAGCCTTAGGGGGCTGCCTGCTTCCAAGAAGCTTAGAAAGGTAGGGTTGCTTGAGTCCCTAAAAGCCTGGGCCAGGGCAGCTGAGGAGAGTCAAGGGGGATAGAGGTGTCCCCCCAACCTCCTCCCAGAGGAGGTTGAGGATGATGCCTCTTCCATTTTAACTAGTGTTAGCCAAATGAATCAAGGTGGTGGTGGGAGTGGGGAAGGGTCCCTTACTCAGGAACCACTACTGTCCCTTGCAGAGAGACAGCTTCAGGCTCAATTAGAGTTGATTGCCTTGGAGAAGGAGAAATTCGAATTGGCTAAGAGAAGATGGGAGAGGGAGGAGAAGAGAAATGGTGGCAGCGAAAGTGAAGAAGATGTTGAGATGTCCAGGGGTGGTAGATTTGAACCTAAACTTCCCAAGGGCATAGTGCCCAAGTACACTGAGGGGGATGACATTGACAAGTGGCTAGCAGCTTTTGAGAGGGCCCTTAGAATGAGTAGGGTCCACTCTAAGTATTGGAGTGCACTCCTGTGGGAGTTGATTCCAGTAGCTGGGAGGGATAGGCTCCTGACCCTGAAGGGAGAGGATGCAGAATCATACCAGCAGATGAAGGCATGCTTAGTCAAGAGGTTTGGTCTGACTCCAGAGCAGTACAGGGTGAAGTTTAGAGGCACCCAGAAATTGAGTTCAAAGTCTTGGGTAGACTTTGTGGACGTTTCAGTGAAGGCACTGGAAGGCTGGATTGTTGGTAACAAAGCTGACACATATGAGGGATTGTATAATTTGTTTTTGAAAGAACATATTTTGACTCATTGTGCAGAAGAGAAGTTATATCAGTATCTAGTGGACTCTAAGCTGACAGACCCCAGAGAGCTGGGTGAAGCAGCTGCTGAGTGGGTGAGAACCCGGGTTTCCATACAGCACCAGGGGGGTGACCAGAAGAAAGGAGGACAGGTCCCTCCCCAGGGGAAAGCCCAAGGGAAAGAAGGTCAAAACCAGAAGGAGTCCTCCAAAGACCCACAAAAACCTGCACAAGGAGGGGGCCCCGAGCCAACCCAAATCCAAAGGGAGGTGGAATCAGGGAAAGAATGGTAGGTTCTTTGATCCCTCAAAAGTGGGTAAGTGCTTTGACTGTAACCAGCCAGGGCACAAGCAGGGAGATGCTGTCTGCGCCAAGAAGCTCCCCCTAAGGGGCCATCCACAGGGATTGCCAGTGTCAGTGTAGGGGTGGAGAGTGGTGCCCCAGTGAGGAGTAGTCAGGTGGTGGAAGCAACCTTAGTGTCCCTGGGTGGGGTGAATATTGCAACCCTTGCTGCCTTACCTCCAAACATGGACAAGTACAGGCAGAGGCCTAAAGTGAATGGGACTGAGGTTGAGGCTATCAGATACACTGGGGCTAGTGTAACTATGGTCCTGGATGAGCTGGTGCCTCCAGAGAGGTTGTGCAGACAGCACTACCAAACTCCATCCTATGGCTGTGGTGGATTTGGAATGGGGAGGTGTGACAGGCCCTATGAAGGTAGCTGTGTCAAAGGTGCACCCAGTCCAGTGTTTACTGGGCAATGATCTCGAAGCCTCTGTGTGGTCAGAGGTGGAGAGAGGACTCCATATGAAAATATTGGAGCTCCCTGAGTGGGTATGTGCTGTGACTAGGTCACAGACTAGCCAGAAGGGAGGGGCTGGACACTTGGACCCTGGAACAAAGGGCCAAGCATCCAAGGACAAGGGCACTGGGCCTGGTGAGCCAGCCCAGGGAACTCCAGAGGTGCAGGAAGAATCTAACCCTGATGGGGAGGATCTGGCCTCTGAGGGAGGGACTCCATCCCTGCCAGAGCTGTCAGATTTGGCAGAACTGACAGGAGCAGGTGGACCCTCCAGAGAGGAGTTCAGTCAGGGACAGCGTGACTGTCCCACCCTTGAGAGCTTGAGGCGGATTGCTTCCAAGCAAGAGGAAGGGGATGACAGTGGGTTTCATAGAATCTACTGGGAAGATGGACTGCTTTATACTGAGGCCAGAAACCTCAAGGAGGGGGCCACCAGCAGGTTGGTGATGCCCCAGAAGTACAGAGAGTTCATCCTGACTTTGGGTCATGATATCCCCTTGGCAGGACATTTGGGACAGCCAAAGACATGGAACCGGTTGGTGAACCATTTCTACTGGCCCCATATGTCTGAAAAGGTAAAGGAGTTTTGCAGCTCCTGTGTCACCTGTCAGGCCAGTGGCAAGGCAGGGGACAGGACAAAGGCTCCCCTAATACCACTGCCAGTGGTTGGGGTTCCTTTTGAAAGGGTGGGGATGGACATTGTTGGTCCCCTCGATCCACCTACTGCATCAGGGAATAGGTATATCTTAGTGGTAGTTGACCATGCCACTAGATACCCTGAAGCCATACCTCTTAGAACCATTGATGCTCCTGCAGTGGCTAGAGCACTGCTTGGTGTGTTCACCAGAGTTGGTTTTCCAAAAGAGGTGGTGTCAGATAGGGGCAAGAATGTCCTGTCCAGCTATCTGACTGCTATGTGGGATGCGTGTGGTGTCAACTACAAGTTCACCACCCCCTATCACCCACAAGCAAATGGTCTTGTTGAGAGATTCAACAAAACCCTGAAGGGCATGATAAATGGGTTGTCAGAGAAACTCAGGAGGAGATGGGATGTTCTCCTCCCATGCTTACTGTTTGCCTACAGGGAGGTGCCACAGAAAGGGGTTGGTTTCAGTCCCTTTGAGTTGTTGTTTGGACACCCTGTGAGGGGGCCATTGAGCCTGCTGAGAGAGTCTTTAGAGAAGCCTCTTAAAGAAGCAAAGGACAATGTGCTTGACTATGTGCTCGGCCTGAGATCTAGAATGGCAGAGTACATGTACAAGGCAAACAGGAAACTGGAGGCCAGCCAGGTGCTCATGAAGCACTGGTATGATCAAAAGGCTACTATGCCTGAGTATACTCCAGGACAATTGGTGTGGGTGTTGGAGCCTGTAGCTCCCAGGGCCCTCCATGACAAGTGGAGTGGGCCCTATCCAATCTTAGAAAGGAAGGGTGAGGTTACCTATTTGGTTGACCTTGGCACCCCCAGGAACCCTCATATGGTCCTGCATGTGAATAGATTGAAACCCCACCATGACAGGGCAGACATGTCCATGTTACTGGTCACTGATGAGGGTGTGGAGGAGGAAACTGAGCCTGTGCCTGACCTCCTTTCCACTAATGTGCAAGATAGGTCAGTGTAGGGAGTTGTGCGCTCTCCCAAATTGACAGACCAGCAGCACAGAGACTGTAAGCAAGTGCTGGAGCAGTTTGCTGGCCTGTTCTCTTTGACCCCAGGCATCACTGAGTGGTGTGTGCACCACATTGACACTGGTGACAGCCTACCTGTCAAAAATAAACTGTACAGGCTGTCTGACCATGTCAGAGCCAGCATTAAAGCTGAGGTTGCTAAGATGCTGGAATTGGGGGTAATTGAACCGTCTGAGAGTCCATGGGCCAGTCCAGTGGTGCTGGTGCCTAAACCTAATCCTCAGGGGGACCCAAGGAGTTAAGGTTCTGTGTGGACTATAGAGGATTGAATGCAGTCACAAAGACTGACGCTCACCCTATACCTAGAGCTGATGAGCTCATTGATAGGTTAGGGGCTGCTAAGTACCTGAGTACTTTTGATTTGACTTCAGGTTACTGGCAGATTGCCCTCACTGATGGAGCAAAGGAGAGGTCAGCATTCTCCACACCAGAGGGACATTATCAGTTCAAGGTAATGCCCTTTGGATTAAAGAATGCACCTGCCACCTTCCAAAGGTTGGTGAACAGGGTCTTGTCTGGGTTGGAACAGTTCAGTGCAGCTTACCTGGATGATATAGCTGTATACAGTTCTACCTGGGGGGGATCACTTAAGCCACCTAAGGGAAGTGCTTCAGGCCATGCAGCAGGCAGGCCTGACTATTAAGGCAAGCAAGTGCCAAATAGGGCAGAGTTCTGTGGTGTACCTGGGCCACCTGGTAGGTGGGGGCCATGTGCAGCCTCTCCAAGCTAAAATCCAAACTATTTTGAATTGGACTGCTCCTGTTACCCAGACTCAGGTCAGGGCATTCCTTGGACTGACAGGGTACTATAGAAGGTTTGTTCAAAATTATGGGACCATTGTGGGGCGCCTAACAGAACTCACTTCTAAAAAGAGGCCCAAAAAGGTGATTTGGACCCCAGAGTGTCAGAAGGCTTTTTACACTCTGAAAGCTGCTATGTGTTCAGCACCAGTGTTACTGGCCCCTGACTACACAAAAAAAAGTGTAGTTCAGACAGATGCTTCAGAGCAAGGGATTGGGGCAGTGTTGTCACAGCTAAATGAAGAGGGCCTTGATCAGTCAGTTGCCTTTATTAGCAGGAGGCTTCTTCCCAGAGAGCAGAGGTGGAGTGCCATTGAGAGAGAGGCTTTTGCTGTGGTGTGGTCCCTGAAAAAGTTGAGACCCTATTTGTTTGGGACTCACTTTCGTATTCAAACTGACCACAGGCCTCTCAGATGGCTCATGCAGAGGAGAGGGGAGAATCCCAAGCTGTTAAGGTGGTCCATTTCCCTACAGGGAATGGACTTTACAGTGGAACACAGACCTGGGGTTGCCCATGCCAATGCAGATGGACTTTCCAGGTTTTTCCACTTAGCCAATGAGGACTACCAGGGTGTAGGTTAGTAACCCATCACCTTTCGTTTGGGGGGGGCTATGTTGCAAAGTCATCCTGTGCCCTGGGGCACCCCCAACTTTTTGCTGACTGGTACTGGTGGTAACTGACTCTGACTGACCCTGGGCTCTGCCTAACCAGGCCCAGGGCCAGTGCCAAGCTGAAAGGAACACATTAGAATACAGTTAAAACACCTAACATACACTAGGGTACACTATGGTATGGTGGGGTACCCCTGTAATTGGCATGACCTACCCCATAAGCCCCTAGTATATAATAGGGCAGAGGAGTGAAACTACCTAGAAGTTCCCAGTACCCTGGGGCATGGCAGTTTAGAGGTCAGCAGCTCTTTTTGCACTTGCATGTGTGCACTGCTGAAGCCTGAGGTCAGTTTAAAAGCAGCCCTGGGTGCCAGGACTGCTTTTAAAAAGTAAATTGTGCCCAAACTCGACTTTGGTGGTAGGGGCACTTAAAAATAGATAACCTACAATGTTTTGGCATATTAGGGACCCCCAGGGTCTCCCCTAGGTATCCCAGAGGTTGGGGGTCAGGTATCTATAAGGTAGACCCTTATAAAATGAGTTTTTATATGCCTGGGTAAAGTGAAATTTCACATTTCACTCCCACATTGTGGTAAAGTGCTGCCCAAATTCGACTTTGATGCTAGAAGCCCTGTGGAGGGAGGATCTGCAATATTTCTGCAGATTCAGAACCCCTAAAGTCTTCCCTAGTTGCACAGGGGTGGGGGTCCTGTAGAAATTAGGGAAATACTTATAAAATATGTTTTTATAAGCCCTGGTGCTAGAAAACTAGCCCAAGTCATTTTCCCCATTGCAAATCCCATGGCCCATAGGTTAACATTGCAGGAAGTTATTAAATAATAACTCCTGATAAAAAGGAGATAGAGCTACCATTCAAATACTTCTCAGAATGGTAATGCTAAATCCAACAATATCATATTGTTGAATTTCTCCTAAAGTGTACATACAAGAAGTTATAAGACTTTCTTGTTTGTAAGTCCAGATTCAGCCTTCCAGTGGTCTGCCCTGATTGGTCAGAGTTAAGTGGATTAGCCAGCCTGCCTGGAGAGGTGCTAAAGAGCCCCTGGGGTTATGCAGCTGGGCTGGGAGGGCAGTGTACTGGTCTACAGGAATGCCAGGCCAGGGGGAGGGGTCGTAAACCATGGGCTTCAAAGGGAAAAGCAGAACCCAGTGTCAGTTTACAACTCTGAACTTTATCCCTCAATTAAGGAAGGTATGAGCAGATGCAGGGGGGAGAGTCTAAGTAAATTAGCCATCCTAGGGGTGTGTTTAGCCAGCTCTTGCCTCCTTGCTGGAAATTCTGCCATTATGGATTTGGAAGATTTGATGCACTCTGGGACAAAATAATGCCACACTCTACAGGATGTGGTCATCGCCTTGAGGAGTTACCCTGCTCCCATTGGTCAGGAGTGACCTGCTGCTTGACCCAGAGAATTTTGAATAAGTATCTGAGAGGGGCAGAGCCCTCCAGATCTGCTGCTTGAAACTTACTGAAGCAAGACATTGTCAAGCTGAGAAGATTTTGCTGTGCAAAGATTGCTAAGGCCTGACCTCTGAAAACTGCACCATCTGACACTACAGCCCTGTGGATTATTTTGCTGAAAAAGAACTAAAGAGTGGACTCCCTGAAAGCTACAGGTTAAAAGAGCTCATCTGGAACATCACCAACTAAATCTGCACCTTGGGGAACTACCAGTGGATTTGTAAGGGTGACGTCCCAGTGGATTGTGGGAACTGAAGTCCTCAACTTTCAAGGACCATCTTGGAGCTTCCAGACCCTTTGAGTGAGTTTGAGACACTTTGGGACCCTTTGAGGAACTTCAGGAAAAAGTTCAAGAAGTTTGGAGAACTTTGGAAAAAAAAGCTCCATAGAGGGACCGACTCAACCTGGTCAGCCAAGCCGCCTGCCTTCAACCGCGAGTCGGCCAAGCCATCCAGGTTCGTCCCGCTAAAAGCTCCGTCGGTCCGACTTCCAGAGTTTGACCGGGAGTAGAAGAAATCGGAAGCCGGCGAACCCTCACCGGATCCGGCTACATGAGGAGCATCGAGGGACCCCCACGAGAAAAAGCTTCAGAAAAGTTTCTAAGTGTGAAGGTAGAAACTGAGACCGGGACCTGCCGCAGGCTGTAGCCGCCCAGGGCTCCATCGCGGTCGGCCTGAAACTTTGACTTTGCCCTGGTCTATTGCGAGCAGGTATCCCAATATGGTGCTATAAACTTCTAAGTGCTATATTTTATTAAATCTTTGAAAATTCATATGTCCGGTTCCCTACATTAGATATTTGTCGTTTTGGTGTCATTTTAAAGATAAAAATATTTCCTATTTTTATAAATTGGTGTTGGATTTGTATTTTGTGTTGTGTCTTAATTATTTACTGAAATGGTGTTTTTAAATGCTTTACATACATTTCTTTGAAGTTAAGCCTGTCTGCTCGCAGCCGCGTTACCAATGGTTGAGCGTAGGAATAATTTTCTAAGACCTATGCTGAGTCCTATCATGTGTTAGTGGCCTTATTGCCAGTGGCAGACCTACATTTGCCCCTACCAATAACCCACTTTCCAACATAGACATGTTATTATTCTATAGCACCTGTTTGTCCATGTGAATGGTCGACATGTTTCAGCCCTTCTATCACACAGCAGGGTCGGGGTGCTTTCTTCAGGTCCAATGTAAGGTGGGTTGCTCACTTAGCAACACGCGAGGGTAGGTAAGTAACTTACCCTTCTTCTCAATTGTTACCGGTCAATAGTACCTGTAACTGGAAAGAAAAAGATCAGGGTAACAGGATGTGATAATTGTACAACATTATAACCACCTTTATCTTAAATATGCAATGAGGATGCTGGTAGAGCTACATTGTCTCGAAATAAGTGTGAAGGGGAACATAAACAGATGCAACTACATAAAACAAAACATTACAACAATCCATGTTGTGCCATGAGCCCAGTAAATTGTTATTTGGTTCTACAGACCTATGCTGAGATGTACAGGAAACCACACATAGTAGATGAGCGGTTTGTTGCAAGCGTTCAAATATCAGATCGGTGTATTCTGCTCTCAGTATGAAAGGTTTTTGTGAGAAATGTTTATTAGTTTTTATTCCACTCTTCTTGGTCAGAATCGCAAAAAAGAAGGTGGTAATCTTACTCGAGTGCCTTTGGTGGTGTGGCCTCTAAATTACTTCAAAAAGAGAGGTAAGTGTAAACATCGGTAATAGTGTCTACGTCTGCGCGTTGTCACTATGCATTGTGGAAAGTAAGTGCGATGTCTTCGTGTTCTCTTTGTACATAGTGTGGGTCTGGCCTGTGGATACTAAACCCTTTGGTTGTACCTTTGAATCTTTCCTGACATCTATTAGTGTCTGCGGGCCAAACCAACCATCCCTTCCAATTGGGGTCTGATCTATTGTATTGCATGATGTCATCTAGCGAAATCCCTTCTCGTGATGTATGGTTACCCTCGATATGTGATGGTGTTGGAATCCAAGGTGCGTTCAAATCCTTATTCTTGGCTATTCCAAGACAGGTAGTTTGTTGCACAGTATCATTCAGAAACATAATCTGCTGAGGAATGAGGCATGCTCTAAATAGTACTTCTGTTCCCTGGACTTGCCAGTCTCTAGAATCCCAGACTGATTTTGTGTCTATTGTGTCTTTCCATAAGTCAAAACCTTGTTCAGACAACTGGGTAATAAAGGAAGTTGAGTAAATCTGTTTGGTGTTTGTCAACATATTTTTCTGTGCTGATGTCGGTGTAACCTTATAATAATATGAGGCTGGGTCAGACATGTTAAACACTGAAAAATATGAAAATGTCTGTGCAAATGTTTTTGAACTGCTTTTCGGCGGTGTTGGGCAATGTTCCCATTGGTGATATGTGAAAACTTTTCTGGGATTAGCAGATTTGTGCAAAAAATTATTACCATAATGTTGATAGCAATACATTGTGTCAAAATCTGATGTGTCTTCCAACATTTCATTATTAGAAAAGGCAGCAGATTGTTCTAAATCAGACAACATATTCTTTACAGTTTCATAATCCCAATCATCGGAGAATGTACTGGAGGTAATGAGATAATTTAAGGATATTTTAAATAAATGTGGCATTTTTAAAAGTTCGGTCGGACCAAATATATCGTAATCAACCTTGTCCCACACTATACCATCAGGTATAGGAACTGCTGTAATGTTCACTGATGACAAGTCTCTTTGTTCACGATGTGATGAAAGGTGAGGTTTCAGAATCATATCCACTTTTGATGATGCAGAGCTTTGTCTAAGATAAATTCCATTAACAAGCATGCTAAAAACAGTTACTAAGCCTATCCAGAAAAGAAAGAAAAGTATCCCGGTGATTGCCCAAAGTTCTAGCCAAGGTGATACCAGGTATGTCTTTTTAAGAATGACGAAGAAGTCTTTGATTTGCTGCTGACGAGTTTTTGGGCTTTCATTGTTTCAGGTTCACTTGGATCCAATAAAAAGGTATCGAAGTCAATGAAATAGCCAGATGCAGTTCGCTCTAGTCTTGGTAGTTCCACAGGTTTTGTTGAACTTGTAGATGGCTCTTGTTGAGGCATGTTGATGTAGACATCAGTGTTTGGTCGAATAGAAATTTGTCTTTCATTTTGATTTTGAATTTGAGTTTGAACTTCATTTTCAAGAGGAACGAGTTCCATGGCATTATTGCATAGTCCATCATTCCGTGCTGGAGACTCTTCGAACGTGATGAGTCTTTCTGTTTGAACTTCCTGTATAGTAGCGAGAAGAGGGCGTCAGCTACTCAGGAGTCCACAAGGCCTACTATTCAGTATCGGCCACATAGTGTGGTTTTATCAGGTGAATGGAGACAAATCTTTTCTCCTTTTTTCCGGCAAGAGGTGGCAGAAGTACAGTTCTTGTTCCTGCAACTGCCAGGACAGGTACATGCTTTCTGTATGATACCCAAATTCCTTTTTGTCCGCTATTTTTTCTCTTACCAGATCCCCGACTCTAGGGACACAGACAGTTCTTGCTGTGACTGACTTGACTTCCCCAGTGGTGGTCCACTTTACCTGGACATTACTTTGTAGTGCCCTGGATTCATTCAGATCCTGTAAAACAGCCAAACGTTTATGGATGTCAAAAGGTTTTTCATCCTCCACTGTGCCTTCACAATCAAGATCAGGTACCCACATTCTCATCCCAAATAGGACCTCATAAGGCGTGACACCCCCTAGAGAACTTCTTGGCATGTTGTTCAATGCTCTTTGTACTCCATATAAATGTTTGACCCAACTACCACCGGAACCTAATACTCTAGCTGTTAAAGATTGCTTTAAGTCCAGTTTTTCCTCTTCACAACCGAATTTCCCTCGGCATGGTACGGAGAGGAGTACCGCAATGCTACACCCAAACCCCCCATGGCTTCCTTGTAGGTCTGAGAGCTAAACCCTGGGCCACGGTCAGAATGTAGTGTGCCAATTGCGTATGTCCCTATAAAGACTCGCAAATCTTTGATAACAGTTCGAGCATTAGCCGAGCGCTGGAGCCACACCCATAGGAATCTCGAGCAGGAATCCACTGCAACCATGATATACTTGTAAGCCCCATCTGTTTGTAAGGGGCCGCAGTGGTCCAAATAAACACACGTGAGTGGTTTGTCTGATATTAATAATGGTGTATGTGCTGGACCTGTTATGGTGGAGCCTTTCATCTGCTGGCAGATGTCGCATTTCAAGACATAATCTTTAGTCTGCTTTGTCAATCCTGGCCACCAATATCGTTGTTTCAGCAAGGAAACAGTCGCTGTAACCCCTGCATGTGCGTAACCCAGACCCTCATGTGCAGCTAATATAAAGCCTAATCTGCGATCCATATTTGGAATTACTCTATCCCCCACTCCAGGAATCTGAGCAAATGGAATGTTGTTTGCATCTAACTTGTAGGAGTACTTGAGTGGAAACTTTTTCAGAAGTGCCGATTTTTTGCGTGTAGCAATAATTGCAACCATAATCTCACCGTCTATTCTTGAACGAGTGATTGCAGCTACGGAAGCCGTGCGTACAGCTCCCTTTGCGGCTTCATCAGCCAATGAATTCCCTTCAACGTGAACGCCATCACATTGATGACTCAGAGTGTGTATCACGTGAGCTCTCGGTAGTTCATTTTTCAACTCCACTACCTGTTCCCATAGCGTTTTGTGCTTAATTGTGCCACCTTTTGCATCTTTGAACCCATTCTGACCCCAGTGGTGCAAGTACTCTATGTACGACTGTACACAGTAAAACGAATCACACACAAATAGAGTGGGGAATTCTTGATCCGTATTTACCAGTGCCAGTAACAGAGCTTTTAATTCTGCTAGCTGCGCCGTGCAATCTCCTAGAGATTGTGTTTTTGTACAACTTGGATGAAACTTTCCATCCTGTATCCGTCCTTTAACGATTGCGCATGCAGCGCTGTATTGTTGTTTACTTCCAATGGCCGGCTGAGCAGATCCATCAGTGTAAATTATATAATCACACTGATCTAGAGGCATTATTTCATTCGGGAGAGGATATTCTTGTTCGTATTGCAGAAATGCTTGTGTTTTTAGACTTGCATCGTACCTGTATTCTACGTCTGTTGCAGTGAGAGAATTAGCCCATTGTATCCATCTCGGATGTAAGGCTTTTGCGTTAGGGATGCTTGCCTTTGTCGCAGCCTCCAAGGCCGGTACTGGAGTCACGACAATTATTCGTTTCCCCCTGAGCCAGTGCTCTTTCTCTCACTACAGCAGTCTGCACTGCTGTCAGTATTTTTTCTGTTGATGCGAAACGCATCTCAGCATTTGTGTACAAATGTGACTTGTATGCTATTGGTACTTGTTAGAAATAGGATTTCTGGTTGGCTAAGGCTTGCACCAAAGCCAGGTAGAAACCACCACTCTAGTCAGGGCAAGGGAGTTACACGCTGAAGATAACCCCTGCTCACCCCCTTGGTAGCTTGGCACGAGCAGTCAGGCTTATCCCAGAGGCAATGTGTAAAGCGTTTGCGCAACACACACACACAGCAGCAACACACTAGGCGCACCACAAAAAGGTTATATCAAAAATAGCCTTTGTATTATCATAAACACATTAGATCATAACCACACATATACACTGTGCCAACTGGCACTAGGCAATATTCACAGGGGATTATATACACATGACAGGGCCAATCGGGCCACTGTCAGACCTTTAGAAAACACTAGTAACACATATAACGCATAACCAGTAACTACTGGCAGAATACTGTACTCAGCATTAGGATGGGCAGCATTATGTCTGCATCACAATTAGGCATTGTTGGACTTGGCCCTTTTTGGCAGGTTCACCCCTAAACTTTTTGCCTTTTTCTCTGACATGGTGTTGGTGGTTTTAGACCTCTGGGCACTATAGCACTGTGGTCCAGTGTAAAGTGCGTGCGCTCTCTGTGTACATTTAGTAAGGTTGGCCTGCCCTCCCATAGGAATGCATGGGGGATTCCCTGATAAAGTGTGTCAGTGGTAATTCTGGAATGGGAGGAGCAGAGTGGTCGAGTTTAGTATGTATGGAATTGGCATAATAAATGCTGCGCAATGGTGTGCGCAGATTTTTTATGACTATTTTAGAAATGCCACTTTTAGAAGTTGGCATTTCTGTGTGCTATGTGTCTGCCTGCCTGATGTGAATTGCATGTCTGGCTTGTGAGTGACAGGGGCTGAGAGGTGTGTGGCTCCAGGAGGGGCAGAGTGAGTCAGCGCTAGGCTGAATGGGACATCTGCAGTAGGAGTAGTGGGAGGAGTAATCCCTGACCCTGAATAGGACTGTGCCCAGCCTGCACAATGCTGGCTCTGCCCCCTGTGGTGTGTCTGATCACCTAGCCCCCACCTGACAAAGGGGAAGAGGAGCTTGGTAAACATAGTGCTCCAATTCCCCCCTGAACCAGTTGCATCTGGTTCCCCCATGCCCTGCACTGCAGACAAAGGAGGGAGGTGGTATAAATGTAGGGGCTGTGACCCCATGAAAATGTTCTGTACTTGTTCCTGAACCTACGGGGGCGTGCTGCTGCTGGGGCCCAGGAGGAACCGCCATGAGGGCTTGCCTCCCTGGGCCCAGCATGGCCCCCTTGATCCCTAAAGGAACTTTTTGCTTGGACCTTTAGTTGCTGTTGATCCTCCAGGACCTTAGAGGACTTCTGGCTGCATCTAGCGCCTTGTGAGCGCTGGATTTTCGTTTCCCCAAGAAGGAGGGGAGCGTGGGCTGCGCAGTGCTGAGCTGCAGCCCTTGGAGAGGGAATCCCGGCGTGAGGGATTCCCCCGTGATGCCTAAAGCGGCAGGTGCCCCCCGCTTATTTGATATTTAAATAGTGGGTGCCCACTCACATGGCCACTTTATGTTTATTTTTGATGCGGGTGGCCACCCCGCGTTGTCTGCCTTAGCGGGAGCCCACCCCGCATTCTACTTTTGAAAATCACCGCCGCGGCCCGAGCCGCTAAAGAAATCTTCTCCGGGCCACTGCTCAGCGCGACCCGGAAGTCAGGCGTTGCCTTTGCCTGGTTGTGGGCGGGGCCGGTAACAGGAAGCTGCCGAACCGGCTGGAAGTCAGCAGATGCCGAGCGGGGCTCCCGTGAGCGGAGGGAAGCCCCGCGTATGCTGAGGAGAAGCCGGATCGTCAGCGGGGCTCCCATGCCTGGAGAGAGCCCCGCATGCTGCGAGGAGACCGGGAGAAGTGATGCCGGTCCCGCAGCAAAGAAGAGGAGAGCCTGCAGAGCTGAGCAGCAGGAGAGCTTCCCCAGACAAGAGCCGGTGAGTGAGGGCTCTAAGGGGGTTGTACTGAGCGAGGCACAGGACCGGTGCTTAGGGAGTGTGAGCGGCCCTGCCTGACAGAGGGCCGCTCCACCGATGGGCACATTGTTTTAGGGCCCCCGTGGTGGTCTAGAGGGCCCAGGGGTGCCCGTATCCTTTTGTTGGCAATTTTAACAGTTGCCCCGCTTGACAGTGGGCAACTGCAACGATGGGGCAATTTGATTTAGAGAAGCCCAGTGGGGCTGAAGAGGCACAGATGTGCCAGGGCCCCTTCATGTTGCTTATTCCCAGCTGCGCCGAAGCAGCGCGGGCAGCTGCAACGTTTTTGCCCATGTGCTCAGAAGGCACAGTCGGTGCCAGTGCCCCACATTTGAGTTTCACAGCTGTACAACACTTAGTGACAGCTGCAACGTTTAGGTCCACAGTTCTTTGGGGCCATTTTCAGTGAGACAGGGGTGAAGTACACTCCTGTGCCCCAGCGCAATTGCGCACGTGGATACTGCTGCATTGGCAGCCGCCCTGACACTTGGACATAGGGCATTTGAGCCCCTTTGAGAAGGCCAGTTGGCCAGGGGGACTGTTAGGTTTGTAGGGCGCCAGGCTCTAAGGTGATTTATGTGGTGCTAGGAAATGTGATTCATGTCCTGAGAGTTATGCACCGTGATTTATGCCTCTAATGTGGTTTATGTTTATGAGGTGATTTGCAGTCTATGATTTATGTTTAGGAGGTTATTCCCTAATCTAAGAGTTCTGTTTATGTGCTACTGCATAATGTATTTATGCTTGTGAGGTTATTGTCTAATGCATTTAGACTTATGAGATTATTGCCAAATGTGTTTATGCTGGTGAGGTTGGCGCAGAATATATTTCACGCCTAATGTGATGATGACTGCATAATATGATTTATGATTGCAGGACGATGCTGAGTACGAGGTTTTGCCAGTAATTACTGGTGGTATTCTACATCTACAATTTGTGCTACATTTATTATAAGTTCTACATTTACTCTTTTCACTTTGTGATGGTTCTGACAGTGGCCCAATTGGCCCTGTCATGTGTATATAATCCCCTGTAAATGTTGCCTAGTGCCAGTTGGCACAGTGTATATTGTGTGATTACTATTCTATGTGCTTATGATAATACAAAGGCTATTTTTGATATAACCTTGTGTGGAGTTCCTTTTGTAGTGTGCCTAGTGGGTTGCTGCTGTGTGTGTGTGTTGCGCAAACGCTTTACACATTGCCTCCGGGATAAGCCTAACTGCTCGTGCCAAGCTACCAAGGGGGTGAGCAGGGGTTATCTTCGGCATGTAACTCCCTTGCCCTGACTAGAGTGGTGGTCTCTGCCTGGCTTT
The DNA here is from genome assembly GCA_963921515.1 of Calotriton arnoldi. Taxonomy (NCBI): domain Eukaryota; kingdom Metazoa; phylum Chordata; class Amphibia; order Caudata; family Salamandridae; genus Calotriton; species Calotriton arnoldi. Next base: position 1,537,987 of record CAWUFW010000292.1, on the reverse strand, counting down.
GGCGCAAGCCTTAGCCAACCAGAGATCCCATTTCTAACATTGGTTGTCAGCGGTGAGTATAGGACTTGCGTTTGCGCAGTACCACAGCGACAACTGGTTGCACTACAAGCTCTGCATTTTAGATGGTCACATGTTTGGGGATTATTGTTTTTGAGTTTGTTTTAAGTATCATTTCATTGAAATGTGTTTTATTGTTGCACTATGAGTTAGGGGTCCTGCCAAGGACAGAAACCAGAGAATCTGAAGGAGTGACTGCCCTTGTGCAGACTGCTATTTCTTGGGTTGGCCTGAAGCTGAAGGAGTGACTGCCCTTGTGCCATCGTGCTATTTCTTGGGTTGGCCTGAAGCTAAAGGAGTTGGACTGCCCCTGTGCTGTCTGCTATTTCTAGGGTTGGCCTACGGTGGTAACTTAATTGGCATGGAGTAACTAGCTCGGGAGGGTAGATTACCCCCTAAGTGCAGTTTTAGTTTTCTGGAATCCCCAGTAAGGGTGGGATCCAGTGGTGGCAGCAATATGAAGTCCAGTGCAGGAAGTCCCATTCCCAGTTCCCAGAGTATGGTACCTGGTTCCCGGTTAAGAGGGGGACAGGTTGAGATTCAGGGGCAGTAAGATACTGTCTCACCAGTCTTGGGGGGGGGGGTGAGTATGTGGATGAGTGTTCTGGTGCACTGGACGTTTTGGGGGATTGGTTAGCACGGTAAATGGTGTTAAAGGGCTCTTCAATCTGTTTTGTCAGAGAGAACCTGCCCCGTAATTGTGTTCCGGAGCCGCGCCAACCCCTGTTGGAGTGTGTGAGTTCTTTGATTCTAGGGAGCTTGCATTGGGGAGTGATACTAGAGGAATGGTGCAGGTATCTTCCAACCCAGAGTGGTGTAAGTGGTTCAGAGTAGCCCAACTAGGTGCCCTTATAGTGAGGAGGTTGTAGGAACTCACATCCTGTCTCGCAGGAGAAGGAGTGAGATTGGGCTGTGTCCCAAAGTGCCCGCACCTCAGTCTCCAGTACTGGATGGTTCTTAGAGGGAACACCAGGTAGGGAACCTAGTCTGTCCTGTTGGACCGTTCTTCGAGGGGGATCTCCCCTTGTTAGGTGAGCTGGGAGTGTCTGTAATCAGACCTCCATCAGTTCTGGTGTCTGGCAGTGGCACTCCTAAGTGGAGGGTGCAGAAGTCCAGATTGAGGAGTGAGAGGGGGAAAGAGTCCTCAGTGGAAGAACCAGTGGGTCAGGGGCCAGCCAGAAGGGCTGAGTCACCAATGATTGACCAGGGTGACGCCACTTCTGTCCTGGGGCACTGTCAGAGGGACAGGAGGTCGTGAGCTCTGCGCCAGGCAGACTGTCACACGACACATTAGATATGTGTCACCCTCAGGGGGGGCATGCGTGCTCCCCATGAAGTCCTGGTTCGCCGGGCATCCGACCAAAGGGTACCGTCCCTGGGTTGGGGAGTCAGGTTCAGGTGTTTCCTGTCCTAGACGGAAGGGCAACTGTAATCAGTGTCCTGACCGGTTTGCCTTCTAGGGGTACCACTCCAGTTGGGAGGGTATAGGGCTCTGGAAGGGGGTGCAGAGGGAGGGAGTCCTCACCTCTGACCCCGGTGCAGCCGGTGAACTTAGATCCCAGGTGGAAGACCAGTTGATGGAGAGAGGTCCTGAACTGGTGGGAGAGTTGTGTTCTGGGGGTGCTTCTCCTGGGAGAGTGCGGAACGCCAGAAGGGAGGTAGGGTGAGGAGACGCTTCGCCCATGACCTCTGGTCAGCCTGAGGGTGCGGACCCTAGGTTGGAGGATCAGTGGCAGTTTGGAACTACACTGAGAGGAAGAGTGGAGAATGGCTATTATGTGCCAGGGGTTACTGCCCCCCACTCTGTGGATTGGCAAGGACCAGTGACATCTGGATGGCCTAGGGCCTGGTCCTGGCCATGGGCAACTAGGGAGTACCAGTGGGGTAGCCTTTTTGGGCCTGAGAGTTTTTTTTAGAGGGAACCACATGGGTTCAGAGTGGCGTAGAACCGGGGGATGTCCCTGCAGTTGCGGGCCCGTGTCCATGTTCTATCGCCCGAAGCAGGGAAGCCCATCAAGGTAGTGATTGGTCTACCCTGCGTTTTGGCTAGAAGGGGGTTGTGTTGGACTTGGCCCTTTTTGGCAGGTTCACCCCTAAACTTTTTGCCTTTTTCTCTGACATGGTGTTGGTGGTTTTAGGCCTCTGGGCACTTTAGCACTGTGGTCCAGTGTAAAGTGCGTGCGCTCTCTGTGTACATTTAGTAAGGTTGGCGTGCCCTCCCATAGGAATGCATGGGGGATTCCCTGATAAAGTGTGTCAGTGGTAATTCTGGAATGGGAGGAGCAGAGTGGTCGAGTTTAGTATGTATGGAATTGGCATAATAAATGCTGCGCAATGGTGTGCGCAGATTTTTTATGACTATTTTAGAAATGCCACTTTTAGAAGTTGGCATTTCTGTGTGCTATGTGTCTGCCTGCCTGATGTGAATTGCATGTCTGGCTTGTAAGTGACAGGGGCTGAGAGGTGTGTGTGGCTCCAGGAGGGGCAGGGTGAGTCAGCGCTAGGCTGAATGGGACATCTGCAGTAGGAGTAGTGGAAGGAGTAATCCCCTGACCCTGAATAGGACTGTGCCCAGCCTGCACAATGCTGGCTCCACCCCCTGTGGTGTGTCTGATCACCTAGCCCCCACCTGACAAAGGGGAAGAGGAGCTTGGTAAACAAAGTGCTCCAATTCCCCCCTGAACCAGTTGCATCTGGTTCCCCATGCCCTGCACTACAGACAAAGGAGGGAAGTGGTATAAATGTAGGGGCTGTGACCCCATGAAAATGTTCTGTACTTGTTCCTGAACCTGCGGGGGCGTGCTGCTGGTGGGGCCCAGGAGGAACCGCCATGAGGGCATGCCTCCCTGGGCCCAGCATGGCCCCCTTGATCCCTAAAGGAACTTTTTGCTTGATCCTTTAGTTGCTGTTGATCCTCCAGGACCTTAGAGGACTTCTGGCTGCATCTAGCGCCTCGTGAGCGCTGGATTTTCGTTTCCCCAAGAAGGAGGGGAGCGTGGGCTGCGCAGCGCTGAGCTGCAGCCCTTGGAGAGGGAATCCCGGCATGAGGGATTCCCCCGTGATGCCTAAAGCGGCGGGTGCCCACCCCGCTTATTTGATATTTAAATAGTGGGTGCCCACCCCACATGTTTATTTTTGATGTGGGTGGGCACCCCGCGTTGTCTGCCTTAGCGGGAGCCCACCCCGCGTTCTACTTTTGAAAATCACCGCCGCGGCCCGAGCCGCTAAAGAAATCTTCTCCGGGCCGCTGCTCAGCGCGACCCGGAAGTCAGGCGTTGCCTTTGCCTGGTTGTGGGTGGGGCCGGTAACAGGAAGCTGCCGAACCGGCCGGAAGTCAGCAGATGCCAGCGGGGCTCCCGTGAGCGGAGGAAGCCCCGCGTATGCTGAGAGAAGCCGGATCGTCGGCGGGGCTCCCATGCCTGGAGAGAGCCCCGCATGCTGCGAGGAGACCGGGAGAAGTGATGCCGGTCCCGCAGCAAAGAAGAGGAGAGCCTGCAGAGCTGAGCAGCAGGAGAGCCTCCCCAGACAAGAGCCGGTGAGTGAGGGCTCTAAGGGGGTTGTACTGAGCGAGGCACAGGACCGGTGCTTAGGGAGTGTGAGCGGCCCCACCTGACAGAGAGCCGCTCCACCGATGGGCACCTTGTTTTAGGGCCCCCGTGGTGGTCTAGAGGGCACAGGGGTGCCCGTATCCGTTTGTTGGCAATTTTCACAGTTGCCCCGCTTGACAGTGGGCAACTGCAACGATGGGGCAATTTGATTTAGAGAAGCCCAGTGGGGCTGAAGAGGCACAGATGTGCCAGGGCCCCTTCATGTTGCTTATTCCCAGCTGCGCCGCACCAGCGCGGGCAGCTGCAACGTTTTTCCCCATGTGCTCAGAAGGCACAGTCGGTGCCAGTGCCCCACATTTGAGTTTCACAGCTGTACAGCACTTAGTGACAGCTGCAACGTTTAGGTCCACAGTTCTTTGGGGGCATTTTCAGTGAGACAGGAGGGAAGTACACTCCTGTGCCCGAGCGCGATTGCGCACGTGGATACTGCTGCATTGGCAGCCGCCCTGACACTTGGACATAGGGCATTTGAGCCCCTTTGAGAAGGCCAGTTGGCCAGGGGGACTGTTAGGTTTGTAGGGCGCCAGGCCCTAAGGTGATTTATGTGGTGCTAGGAAATGTGATTCATGTCCTGAGAGTTATGCACCGTGATTTATGCCTCTAATGTGGTTTATGTTTATGAGGTGATTTGCAGTCTATGATTTATGTTTAGGAGGTTGTTCCCTAATCTAAGAGTTCTGTTTATGTGCTACTGCATAATGTATTTATGCTTGTGAGGTTATTGTCTAATGCGTTTAGACTTATGAGATGATTGCATAATGTGTTTATGCTGGTGAGGTTGGCGCAGAATATATTTCACGCCTAATGTGATGATGACTGCATAATATGATTTATGATTGCAGGACAATGCTGAGTACGAGGTTTTGCCAGTAATTACTGGTGGTATTCTACATCTACAATTTGTGCTACATTTATTATAAGTTCTACATTTACTCTTTTCACTTTGTGATGGTTCGGTCAGTGGCCCAATTGGCCCTGTCATGTGTATATAATCCCCTGTAAATGTTGCCTAGTGCCAGTTGGCACAGTGTATATTGTGTGATTACTATTCTATGTGTTTATGATAATACAAAGGCTATTTTTGATATAACCTTGTGTGGAGTTCCTTTTGTAGTGTGCCTAGTGGGTTGCTGCTGTGTGTGTGTGTTGTGCAAACGCTTTACACAAACGAATTTCGTTGCGCACGCTGCATCGCATTTGGCGATGCAGCGCGCGCAACGAAATTCGTTTTATTTATTTATATGTTTACTTACCTCTAATTAGCCGTAATCCATAGTTTACTACCCCGCACCCTGCCCCTCCCCCGCCCCACATCAGCGCCCGGCAGCACTCCCACCACGGGCCGCTACTGATTTCTTGTATGGTGGAGGGCGCCTTTAAACCAGTATAAGTGTTCCTGGTAAGTTAGTGGAACTTCAGTGTCCTCATAGGGACAATATTCGTCTGGTATTTCACCTTCTGTGTAGAAATGAAATGTCTTTGTTATTGAATTTGCAACTGGGCATGTAACCCAAGAATAGAATACCTCTTAACTATATGATTTGTGCGCCTCAATCACGAATACCACTGGTCCACCCCTGGATGTTAGACCATGTGCACCTAGTTTTATGGTGATGGCATTCCTAACATTTTCTGCAATGTGAATTGCATCTGCATCTTCTTCTCCGGCTGAGAGGTGTGGACCTTGTACTACATTATCTATTGGCTCAGTCATTGTTTTAGTAAATAAGAGCTTTCCGAGGGAACTAAGATAAGGTGTTATGCACAATTTAGGAACAATGTGTCCTTCAAGCTTGATTAACCAACAGCCAATAAATAGGATTTTTCCTACTCAGCTGTGGCAGATTTTGCACCCTCCCACTCCAGACCTCTGGGGAAATGTGAGTAGGGGTCTCTGAGAATGGCACGACTGAACTACTCAGTTTTGACTGTTAAATAAGTACCCAACCAATGTTGGCGGCGCCATGTCATGTAGTTCCTATAAAAACGTATACAGGATCTGCACGTTCGGACAACATACACTGTAGGACTGGTGTCGGACTGATTCTAAACACCCCCACCGGGTATGTTGGCCTTCTGTATCAGCTAGCTCACAGTGCCACTAGAATCTTCTCTTACCAAGGAGGGAATAGTTCTTGGCAACCTTCGAACATGACAACCCTGATCCCTCAGGACCGTGGAAACAGTGTACTACTTTTCGCTCAGTCATTCGTGCTCACATAGTATCCGAGAGATACACAGAATAAACGGTCTGGACGTTTTCCAATAAGCATTTATTGAACAGTCGTTATTCTAGTGTAGAATATATGAGCTGCAATAACCACTAGACAGTAACAGATATAAATGATTAGAAGCACTATGAAAGTAAAGGATGATAGAGTTCTAGCATCTTTCAATAATCATGAATACATACGAGTATATAAAATACATGATAATAAAAGTGCGTACTCCTACAATGCCTCCCTAGCTAGATGTACCTAAGCGTACCTAGCATGTGTGTAGGTGTTAAGCCAAGAATCTCTCTAGGATAAAGTCAACCCCATTACCTGGATTGAGAGACTGTGGGACCCTGTCTTGGTCTCGGGTTGGACACCCTGCAAGGGATGGTAGACCACTGCGAGCTGGAGTATCTGCATGCAGTAACCTTGGCGTCTTTGGTCAGTGTGTCAGCCGGGAAGTCCTGGTCTCCTCTTCTGTCTTAGCAGGATGTGATGTATATATACCCATAGGTCTCCCCGGGGGTTCTACCTCGCTGTATTACATTGTCGGACTTAGGATGACATCAGGAATGAACTTTGTACATAGGTATTATACAGGAGATGGTAGTCCTGCTGTGCTTCCAAGAATCCTCATGCATAATCTATGAGGCTTTTACCAGGGAAAATCCCGTGTTCTGTGTGCAGTGTCGTATCTAGGTAAAAGGTCAGTCCCTGAGAACCGTTATGTATGTAATGTAGGGTAGAATATAGGTGAAGGGTTATGATGTTACCTGAGCCTATATTCGGGTACCTATATGGAATATAACATCCCAGCCCACTTGATTGCGATACACAGCCGGCGCTAGGGCTAAAGCCCATTCCGATGCATAAGCCTGTTTAGTCTCTTCAGAGACGTAACGCAAAAAACTCAGAAGTATCACGTCCTCACCTCGGGAAGAAGCTAAAACAAATGGAGGAGGCCAATCCGCCTCCGCCAAGAAAATGTCATAAGACGAGGTAAGGTTATCCCAAAAGATACCCTTAATTGTACGTTGTATATCACCTTCAATTTGGAGGACTAACTCATAAAGTCTATCAGGGGTGCAACTCGTGTATCAGCTGTTTCTACTGTAATGAATGTGTCAGTTGCTCTCGCCTCCAGACAAGGACGGAGAACCTCTCGTACTATGGTAACTTCTGCTGCGCTGTCGAGGAGGGTCACAGCCCATCTCCAATCGAGGAGCAGGGTTCTCACCATCTGAGGCATACTTCGCTATTAAAGCGGCAACCTTTTTCTTTTGAAACAGGGCACGATATGGCAGTTGTCCCTCCGGTTTGGCCTTTACGTCAAACTGGCGCGGAAGATCACGACGTTGTTGCGTGGTCTCACCTTTTCTACGATCTTGATGCTCCTCTCCACCAGACCATTGATCCGACGAGTCCTGCAAGGAACGAGGAGAACAAGGATCAGGAACCTGAAACCTCTCTGGCATCTTAAGCTTAGAGCTTTTACACAAATCATACCTACGCTCAGAAACATCAGGTGTCGGTGAACCAGCACGCAAACCTAGCTTCTGTTGTTGCTGTTTATTCTTGTTCCAATTCTTTTTAGGAAAGAATGGACGCCCCTCCTTTTCAGGAGGGGGTTTATTCTGTGGCTGAGTAAAAGGTTTATTCTCTAAATTATAACGCCCTAATGCTTTATACACCTTAGCGAGAATCTTAGGCAATTTGCGTTGTTTATCAATTTCTGCTACTGCCTCATGGTGCTGACTCACTTGCAAACTAACGGCTTCTACTTTTATATTGGCAAGAATCATATCAGAGACTATAGGGAACACCCCAACCAGTCTCATACCCAACTCCAGAGCGGCCTCCGCCCCGTGCTCCTCTTGAACCTTCTTAAGAACTGTCGGGAGCACTGTCATGGAGGGGGTGCCAAAGCAGAGAGAATAAAGCGCCGCAAACACCCCCAGGTGGTGCAATAAGCCAAATTTGGAATAAGACCTTTTGGTAAACTCACTGTAAGGATTCTGTGTTTATCCAAAGGAGAGGTATTGGGAAATACAGCTTCGAGTTGCTGAAATCGCTCAGCTAACCAGAACGGCAATTCATCTCTATTTTGAGGACGCTTTCTCATCACTGAATTAATCATGATTGGGCTTATTACCATTCCTCCATGTCCTGGTTGCTGAGGAGGGGCCCCAGCCGGAGCCGCCTGGACCATGCAAGACACATATTGTATCACGCTTCTGTGTATATGAACTAAAGATTCATGTCATTCTCGCAGCTCTGCGTGTGAAACACCACGATAATTTGGGTGTGGTGTAAAACCCGCCAAAACGGGCCATGTGGCCCCGTCGCCCTATAAAGGGCCTAAATGGACCACTGTAACAGGGTGGCCATTAAACCAGATGGTGTGCTCCCAAGCCGACAAAGGAACTTCAAGTGACCGATAAGGTCTATAACCCAGGGAACCGCGGCATGTTCATATTCATGAAAGAAATGATCATTCCCATCCACCGCTGGGAACTTAACCCAAGAATAAAAAACCTCGAAGCGAAAAGCTGCGTTCGCTTCAACTACAAAGATAATTTCTGCCCCCGTTTTCGGGACTCCATGTTGAGTCAAATGAGCAGTCAGCGCTGCTCGATTATGAACAGCGACTGCAATAGCCATTATCTATCAGAGAGGAAAAGAAGAAAAATGGTAGCACAACACTGGGTATTAAAGACAAAAAACAAAACCTATTTAATATCCAAGCTTGAAAAACCTATAATCTCTAATATAGGAGGTTACTCCCTTGCACCACGGACCTCTCCGGTAATTGGTGATAGGGTATTATGAACAAGCACAAGCGCTACTCAGGGGTCTCGCGAATAAGTACCAGACCAAACGTTGGTGGCGCCTTGTTGCGGGGATTCTGCACATACACAGAACTATGCGCAGGAAAATGGGACCTCGGTGTATAGGGGCTAAGCCTTCCCACCACCTTAGTGCCCACAAACCCAGTACCGACTAGCTATAGTGTCTCACTCGCTCTCCTACTCACAAATGGAGAAACCAATGATTAGATACCCCAGAACACAACACTCCCGGATCTCTCAGGAATCGCGGTAACAAGACACTCCTTTTCTATCACATTCTCGTACTTGTCCACAATAGATCTGACAGAAACACAAAATTCGTTTAAAATATTTATTTTAACTAACGTGCTCTAAAATGCAGTATATGAGCCACCACCAGCAGCAAAATGCATAATATCAATACAGTTAGCATTGCAGCAAGGCCATATATCATGAAGGGAGATATCATTTTATAAAGACAGTGGATAAAGGACTATAAGGCCTAACCACCCTCCCCTTGGTAAGCAGAAGTATTATTATATACTAGAAGATCTCTGGGCTTTGTCAGCAGACCCCATGCCTTAGGACATAGATCGTATTTCTACATCAAAGGTGCATGTTGCTCTTCTCCCTGGAAAGGTCTATCTCCAAGTGTGTGTTTCCTAAACATGCATCCTCATAATATCAAAGTACGATCCTCCAGCAGAAACAGCTGCATTAGTATGTTTTGTATAAGTGCTAGGGCCTGACCAGAACAGAACAACAAGAGTCAGTGTTTATTGACCTTGCTCACTATGTTCAGGCAGGCAGAGAACGAGCACCGCAGAGAGTTCTCATGTGAAAAGCATGAACAGAGTCGGGCAAAAATAAAGACTTGCAGTGTCGTGCGCAAAAACAGCATCATGGCTACCGGGCTCATGCTAACTTAAAGATGTCGATAATGTCTCTAGTAACCACATGACATGTGGCTCTCACCAGCTTCTGTTACCTAGATTCTCTTGCAAACCTCAAACTTTGTAAAAAGAAAACACATTTTACTCACATTTCTGTGATGGAAATTTTGAATCTGCAGGAAGCCACAAACTTCTTCCCACCCAGGATTCCCCCAAGCCTGCTGATAAAAATGGCACCTCACTTGTGTGGGTAGGCTTAGTGCCAGTGACAGGAAACGGCTCAAAACGCAATGTGGGCACATCACACTTTTCCAGTGAAAACTAACCCTTTTTTCGCAATGTACCTAGCTGTGAATTTTGGACCTTAGCTCAACAGGCACCTGGGGAAACCTAGCAAACCTGTACATTTCTGAAAGATAGACATCCAGGGAAATCCAGTATGGGGTGACTTGGGTGGCTATCACCAGGTTCCGTTAACACGAATCCCTTGCAAGCCTCAACCTTTGTAAAAAAAACAACATTTTCCTCACAATTCTGTGATGGAAAGTTCTGGAACCTCCAAGAAGCCATGAACTTCCACCCACCAAGCTATCCGCTAAGTCTCCCAATAACAATGGTACCTCACTTGTGTAGGTAGGCCTAGTGCCAGCGACAGGAAATGGCCCAAAACGCATAGCGTGGGCACATCACATTTTTCCAGTAAAAACTCACCCTTTTTCGCAATGTGACTAGCTGTGAAATTTGGACCATAGCTCAGCCGGAACCTGGGGAAACCTAGCACACCTGTACATTTTTGAAAACAAGACATCCAGGGGAATCCAGGATGGGGTGACTCGTGTGGCTCTGTTAGAATTGAAAACATTACTGTCCTATTATTCATATGTCATTCTGTATTAAGTTAGCATTCATGGCGCCATTTTATTAGCAGCCGCCATTTTGTTCTATGATCGAAGCTAAACTTCTCTCTCGTACCGTCTGCTTCAGTGGAAAACAGCTTCGCTTGTTCCTTTTTATTCAAGGCTGAACTTTGTTGCACTAATGAATAGCTTGTTCTGTGTTTGCATACCTTTCTTCGTGTGTAGCCCTACTCCCACTGTTCAGAGAGACGGACACGGGCTGATCAACCTTGAGACTAAGATAAGGTGTTCTTGGTCTCAGTATGGTAGCTCATCCTTCTGTGCCTCCTTTGTTAACTTGCTCCAACTGGAAATTTCCAGTTTGGTCGGGTCCTGTTGGGTATTGGAAATGTATAATATCTGATGTTATGTTGGGAAGGGTCAGTCCCTCGGCAGCCATCTTAGGAGGCTGGTCAGACTGGGCTCCGCTGCAGCGCAATACTAATAAATAACTTGGTTTGTATTCTCTAATGTCTGACCAACTCTTCATTTGTATGGAAGGCTGAGAGGTGGTCGCGAGTGACCCTAATCGGGTCACTTCCTTCAACTCTCACCAGGTTCTGTTACCCAGAATCCCTTGCAAACCTCAAACTTTGCAAAAAACACATTTTCCTCACATTTCTATGATGGAAAGTTCTGGAATCTACAGGGAGCCACAAACTTCCACCCACCAAGCATTTCCCAAGTCTCCTGATAAAAATGGTACCTCACTTGTGTAGGTAGGCCTAGTGCCCGCGACAGGAAACAGCCCAAAACACAACGTGGGCACATCAAATTTTTCCAGTGAAAACTGACCCTTTTTTCGCAATGTGCTTAGCTGTGGATTTTGTACCCTAGCTCAACCGGCACCTGTGAAAACCTAGCAAACGTGTACATTTTTGAAAACTAGACATCCAGGGGAATCCAGGATGTGGTGACTTGTGTGGCTCTCCCCAGGTTCTGTTACCCAGAATCCCTTGCAAACCTCAAACTGTCAAAAAAACCAAATTTTCCTCATATTTCTGTGAAGGAAAGTCCTGGATTCTACGAGGAGCCACAAACTCCCACCCACCCAGCATTCCTCCAAGTCTTATGATAAAAATGATAGCTCACTTATGTGGGTAGCCTAGTGCCCGCAATAGGAAACTGCCCAAAACGCACTGTGGGCACATCACATTTTTCCAGTGGAAACAAACCCTTTTTTCGCAATATGCCTAGCTGTGGATTTTGGACCCTAGCTCAACCGGCACCTGGGGAAACCTATCAAATCTGTACATTTTTGAGAACTAGACATCCAGGGGAATCCAGGATGAGGTGACTTGTGTGGCTCTCACCAGGTTCTGTTACCCAGAATCCCTTACAAACCTCAAACTTTGTAAAAAAAAAAACTAATTTTCCTCACATATCTGTGATGGAAAGTACTGGAATCTGCAAGAAGCCACAAACTTCCACCCACCTAGCATTCCCCAATGTCTCCCGATAAAAATGGTTCCTCCCTTGTGTGGGTAGGCCTAGTGCCCGCAGCAGGAAACGGCCCAAAACGCAACATGGGCACATCACATTTTTACAGTGTAAACTGACCCTTTTTTCGCAATGTTCCTAGCTATGGATTTTGAACCCTAGCTCTGCAAGTGCACCTAGGGAAACCTAGCATAACCTGTACATTTTTTAAAACTATACACCTAAGGGACTCCAGGATGGGGTGACTTGTGTGGCTCTCGCCAGGTTCTGTTACCCAGAATCCCTTGCAAACCTCAAACTTTGTCAAAAAGAACACATTTTCCTCACATTTCTGTGATGGAAAGTTCTGGAATCTGCAGGAAGCCACAAACTTCCACTCACTCAGCATTCCCCCAAGTCTCCCAATAAAAATGGTACCTCACTTGTGTGGGTGGACCAAGTACCCGCAGCTCGGAAGGGCCCAAAATATATTGTGGAGACATCAAAATTATCCATCACAAAACGACCTGGTTTTGCAAGGGAGTTACCTGGGATTTTGGCCCCGGGCTCGGCGGCCACCTAGGGAAACCTACCAAACCCAGACATTTCTGAAAGCTAGACACCTGGGGGAGTTCAGGGAGAATGGCTCGCATGGCTCCCCTAACGTTTTCCTACACAGAATCCCCTGCAAACCTCAAATTTAGCTGGAAAAAATTAAAATGTTCTCACATTTTTGTGTTGAAAAGTTGTGGGATCACAGGGCTGACACAAATTTCTGACCACCCAGCGTTCCCCCAGGTCTCCCGTTAAAAATGGTACCTCACTTGTGTGGGCGGGCCAAGTACCTGCGGCAGAAAAGGGTCCAAAGCCTATTGTGGAGACATCAAAATGACCTCCTACCACACCCACACATTTCCAGAAGTCGACGCACACCGTCAGCCAAGCGCCAGCCCATGCACACCACCAGCCAAACGCCAGTCCACACACATCACCATCAAATGTTTTTTAACAAAAAAGAAAACACAAACCAATTGGTAGATATAAAACTATAAGTACAAACACAACAGCTGTAATTAAATACATCACACTAATGTCAACTGTGAAACAGAACAAAAAATAGAAAACAATACAGACCAGGCAGTTCACTATTACACTCAAGTTTGCACTGAAAAACTCTTTTGGGTGTGATACAATCTGAAACATGTAGGCACACACTGCCCAGGATTAGACGGACAATCAGCACAGTGCATACAACTCTCCTTCTGCATACCGCTTCACAACCAGACACAGAATGGGCAAAACCCTCTGATGCATCTGGCCCTACATTTCTTACAGAGATTGGTTTTTTTGGGAATAGGAGGAATTAAATCAGGAAAATAGCGATCTTTCAAGGTAGCCACATCCTACACCAATCCAACTCTAGGAACACTTGTCTGTTCCACTACAACAAGGCTGCCTATCACAGACTCCTGAAACTGAACAAAAGTCATCCTTAATGCTGGAGAACGCTCCTTGAACACGACAAAAGCATTAAAAGTTGCTAAGTTGAAGAGATGGATGGCCAACTTCTTATACCAAATGTAAGTCTTACGAACAGTAGTGTAAGGTTCAACCTCTGACCTACTCTATATATTCCACCCATGTGCTTATTATAGTCTACAATGCACACAGGTTTGCTCACTTCAGCAACCTGACTCCAAACAGTTACAGGTGAAGTACTTTCATCATGGATAGTAGTCAGCATGTAGACATCCCTCCTGTCCACAAATTTCACAGCTACCAGTTCATCACTACACAAGGCACTGCACTATCATGCTCAAGCTTTTTACAAACAAGCCATTTTGGGTAACCACAAGGAAGAGTGTCCACTTTGATCACTGCCTTAAACAATTTCACAGCAGTGTAGAAGGTACCTAGGTACAAATGGTGACCTGTTTTAAAAAGTCCTCTACCAAGTTCCCACACAATTTTATCACTAACTCCAAAAGTGGATGGACAACCAGGGAGGTCAACAGTGGAATCCCTAGCAATGTACACCCGGATATTATAGACATATCCTGTCCTACTCTCAGACAACATATACATCTGAATTCCATAAAATGACCTCTTGCTAGGAATGAACTGCCTGAAAAACAAACGGCCATTGAACAGGACAAAAGACTCATCAACAGCTATTTCTTTCCCTGGAGCATGAAAGTCGATATACAAAGTGATCAAGGACAGGCCGAATCTTAAAATCACAATCAGGGTGATCTTCTGGCAATGCAAAAAAAATATCAACAAAATGCAGCATCCGAAGCAAAAGTAAATACCGATCATGACTCATAATTGCAGGAAATATAGCCGTTGCCATCAAGGGACTGGTAGACCAATATGAAGACAGGGACAGCTTCCTTATCAAGCCCATCAAAAAAGTGAAACCCAAAAACTTCTTCATCTCATCCAGATTTGTGGGAGTCCACCGGGTAGCTCTAGAGTGGGGCCTAAGTCTGGCACTGTTGTCCCTCAAATACTGTTTAGCATAGAAATTAGTCTGCTTAGCAACCTCAGCCAAAAATACACCGTCCATAAGTAACTGTAAAAACTGTATAGGCAAAAAAAAGATCAAAAAATTCATTCTACACCCTGCATCACCACTAAAGGCAAGCAACACCAGCTGCACCATGTTCGGCTCAACCCAGAGTCCAGCATTACCAATGGGAAGACTTGCAGCCCCATGCTGCAATCCAGATGCCTCTTGCTGCACTATCGACACATCAATGTCCTCCTCTAAAACAGACACTTCATCTGCATTGAGAGTAGCTTCATGCGTACTTAGAGTAGCTTCATCATCAGACGATTCCTCATGGACAGAAAACTCACTGTCAGATTCTTGCACTTCCTCCTCTGCTTCAGATGCACTGTCAGTCTCATAATCATGGTCAGAGGAAGATTCAAAAAGCAAACCAACAACCTGCAGAGCAGTAATCCTGTGGTTAGCCATGATCCTTACTGATAAAGGTAACTTGACAAACAAGTCTACAACAACAAACACTTTGTAAAATAAGCAATAAACAAAATGTGGCTTTATCACAAAGACCTATATACTCCAAAACAATACCACTCACTTGCCAGAAACAGCTAGACTTACCACCACCTACTCTGCACAGACACAGCAAGGACCAACAATATACCACTAAAAAAGAAAAGAAAATTACACATAAGACAACACAATACACATCATACACCAATCCAAAAAGAACTTCACACTCAAAACATAAGCTAAATATGCTACTATTATGACACCACTTACAAAAAATTCATTCATGGATGACAATAATACTCATTTAGAGTAAACACAATAAAAAGTTTTTCTTACCAAACACATGCAACTACGCAATCTGCAGATCAACCACTGCCGAAACCGCAAACAGGAATCACATCAACGGAAATAAAACCTTTGCACTAGAATAAAAGGAGAAATAAAACATTACAATCATATATGCAAATAATGCACCAGTCCACACACAATCCACCAGCCAAGCTGGGTGGCAGATGGGCCAAAAAATATAGCCAAAATATTCACTTCTAAAAGAGGAGCAACCCTTGCCCAAGGGGCCCCTCTCCAAAAACAAAAACTTAGTGAAACTAACATCCCTGGTGTCTAGTGGCTTCTGCCCCTGTGGGGGCACGTGGGCCTAAAAGCACAAGGGCAATCTGCCCCCAAGGAGGGCAGAAACAGCTAAAATAATCATCCCTAAAAGGGGAGCGACCCTTGCCCAAGGGGCCGCTCACCAACAAAAACACTGAAAAAAACCCTGGTGTCTAGTGGTTTCTGTCACCCTTGGAGGCAGATGGGCTTAAAAACATAAGGCTGATCTGCAAATGGCCAAAATAATTACCCCCATAAAGGGAAGCGACCCTTGCCCAAGGGGCCGCTCCGCAAAATCAATACCAGGTGGTCTAGTGGGTAATTAACAAAAAACAATACACACCGATCTGCCTCCAAGGGGGCAGAAACAGCCAACATAATTGCTCCCCAAAGGGGAACGACCCTTCCCAAAGAGGCCACTCCCCACCATTTTTTTTAATTGATTCAACAAAAAAATACCTGGTGTCTAGTGGGCATTCCTGCTGCACGATCACAGCCCCAGGCGCGATCGTGCAGCAGGAATGCTCCAAAGAGACATCGGAGGAATGGAAAATCCTTTCCTTTCCCCCAATGCCTTTTTGGTACAAACTACCCCCCCCACCCCAGGGAGAAACGTATCTGTCACCCTCAACGTGCTGGAAACAAATGGCTTCCAGCACATCATACAACATCTAATAACTTCATTAGATGATGTAGAGGGGGGGACAGGGGACAGCAGAAGCGCTTCCGCTGCCATTCCTGATAGGGGCAACAGGAAGGGCAGCCCACAGGGGGAGCACCAGGGGGTGGGAGCTAGGACGGCCGGGAGCCGTCCGATACACATGCCCACTGTGGCGTCGGACGGCACAAGGGGTGAATTAGTGTCTTTTATATTGTTTGTTTAATTGTTTAAGGCCTTTCATTGGTTAAAGTTGTTTATAGTTGTATTTTATTGGTTGAATTGTATAATATAATTTTGTTGGGCAATTACATCGTTATTTGGTAAATGAAAATTTATATGGTTCTATATTTGTATTATATATTCTTTTATTTATTTAATATTCCCTTAATTTGTGTTGATAAAAGTATTAATCTTATTTAAATGTTTATGGTAATTAAATTGTTTTTTTAATATGTTTAGTGTATATTTTAGAGGTGTAGTATTTTAATAGTGTTCATGTTCAATATTTTGGTGAAGTAAAATATATTGTTTTAATTATATATTGCTGTTATAATTTTCGGATATATTGATTGTTGTTTGTGTAAATAATTGTTTTTTATGTGTTTTAAACATATTTACTACGTGTTTTGATGATAATTTTGTAGTCGATATTGTTGCGATTGATATTTGTGACATAGTAGATGCTTATTTATGTCACAATATTTTTGTTCACACTATTTTTGTACTTCATATATGTAAAAATCAATATTTTTGTCAGCGATATTTGTGTTCGACATAAGTGACTTTTATTGTTATGTATAAGGTCTCGATATTTTTGTACTCAATATTTATTTTTCGATAATTGTGTGAGACGAAATTTGGTGTCTCAATATTTTGTCATTGTTCCGTGTATATGCCACCTGTAGGAAGATGGCTCTGTATATACTATACCGAAGTAAAGTATAGTGTGCACAGAGTCCAGTGGATCCCCAGAGGCTTTACAGAGGCTGAAGTAGATAATACTAATGCTCTCTTTTGTGTTAATGTGGGCGAGCAGTTAGGCTTATCAGAGGGCTGTGTTAAGCATTTGTTGTTCACACTCAGGCAAGAAATGATTACATACACTCAATGACTAAATCTGAGACCAATTGTTTGTAAAAATATAACTTTTTATATGTTTATTACTTAGAATCAAAGAAACTTTGTTGCAGAAATACGTTTTGCAATATTATAGTTTTCAATTTAAAAAGTGGACTGTGCATTTTTCGAACAGTTCAATGTTAACCTATGGAAGGAAAACAATCATGCAATTTCACAGGTAAGTACACAACTTACAATTCCAGTCTTCGGGGTTTAGGATTAACACTGGGCAAGGGTCAGGTTAGTGTTGAGACTGCCCCACCAGCGTTACTCGGGCGGACGGGTGCATAGGTCAAATTCGGTCACTGGGGCCCACTGTTAATCAATGGATTAACTCAAAGAGGTGCCGGTTGAAGGTAGGTAAAATCGGATTGGGGGTCAATCTCTGGGGGTTTAGAACAGCACTGGGATGGGCCACAAGGCAGCACCAAATACACACACTCAGTGGCACAGAGGCGGCCGGGTGCAGAGTGCCAACACAGCATCGGGCGCCAAATACAAATCAATTGAGAACGACGGTTTCAAACAAAGGCTGTAGGCTCAGACCAGGTAGCTGGACAAAGGGAACCGGTGGCTCTGGAGGTAGGTTGGGGTGCTGAGGAGGGTCAGTGTCGGCTGAGCTCCCCAAGGTCTGGGGGCTGCGGGTGCAGGGGTGTGTTTGGACGTCGGAAAAGTCTTACCAAAGCCTGTCACGCTTGGGGGACCCTTCGTGTTGAGGCTGCAGGCGTTGGCTACCGGGCTCATGCTAACTTAAAGATGTCGATAATGTCTCTTGTAACCACATGACATGTGGCTCTCACCAGCTTCTGTTACCTAGATTCTCTTGCAAACCTCAAACTTTGTAAAAAGAAAACACATTTTCCTCACATTTCTGTGATGGAAAGTTTTGAATCTGCAGGAAGCCACAAACTTCTTCCCACCCAGGATTCCCCCAAGCCTGCTGATTAAAATGGCACCTCACTTGTGTGGGTAGGCCTAGTGCCAGTGACAGGAAACGGCTCAAAACGCAATGTGGGCACATCACACTTTTCCAGTGAAAACTAACCCTTTTTTCGCAATGTACCTAGCTGTGGATTTTGGACCTTAGCTCAACAGGCACCTGGGGAAACCTAGCAAACCTGTACATTTCTGAAAGATAGACATCCAGGGAAATCCAGTATGGGGTGACGTGGGTGGCTATCACCAGGTTCCGTTAACACGAATCCCTTGCAAGCCTCAACCTTTGTAAAAAAAAACAACATTTTCCTCCCAATTCTGTGATGGAAAGTTCTGGAATCTCCAAGAAGCCATGAACTTCCACCCACCAAGCTATCCGCTAAGTCTCCCAATAACAATGGTACTTCACTTGTGTAGGTAGGCCTAGTGCCCGCGACAGGAAATGGCCCAAAACGCAACGTGGGCACATCACATTTTTCCAGTAAAAACTCACCCTTTTTTCGCAATGTGACTAGCTGTGAAATTTGGACCCTAGCTCAGCCGGAACCTGGGGAAACCTAGCACACCTGTACATTTTTGAAAACAAGACATCCAGGGGAATCCAGGATGGGGTGACTCGTGTGGCTCTGTTAGAATTGAAAACATTACTGTCCTATTATTCATATGACATTCTGTATTAAGTTAGCATTCATGGCGCCATTTTATTAGCAGCCGCCATTTTGTTCTATGATCGAAGCTAAACTTCTCTCTCGTACCGTCTACTTCAGTGTAAAACAGCTTCGCTTGTTCCTTTTTATTCAAGGCTGAACTTTGTTGCACTAATGAATAGCTTGTTCTGTGTTTGCATACCTTTCTTCGTGTGTAGCCCTACTCCCACTGTTCAGAGAGAGGGGCACGGGCTGATCAACCTTGAGACTAAGATAAGGTGTTCTTGGTCTCAGTATGGTAGCTCATCCTTCTGAGCCTCCTTTGTTAACTTGCTCCAACTGGAAATTTCCAGTTTGGGCTGGTCCTGTTGGGTATTGGAAATGTATAATATCTGATGTTATTTTGGGAAGGGTCAGTCCCTCGGCAGCCATCTTAGGAGGCTGGTCAGACTGGGCTCCGCTGCAGCGCAATACTAATAAATAACTTGGTTTGTATTCTCTACTGTCTGACCGACTCTTCATTTGTATGGAAGGCTGAGAGGTGGTCGTGAGTGACCCGAGTGACCCTAATCGGGTCACTTCCTTCAGCTCTCACCAGGTTCTGTTACCCAGAATCCCTTGCAAACCTCAAACTTTGCAAAAAACACATTTTCCTCACATTTCTATGATGGAAAGTTCTGGAATCTACAGGGAGCCACAAACTTCCACCCACCAAGCATTTCCCCAAGTCTCCTGATAAAAATGGTACCTCACTTGTGTAGGTAGGCCTAGTGCCCGCGACAGGAAACAGCCCAAAACACAACGTGGGCACATCAAATTTTTCCAGTGAAAACTGACCCTTTTTTCGCAATGTGCCTAGCTGTGGATTTTGTACCCTAGCTCAACCGGCACCTGGGGAAACCTAGCAAACATGTACATTTTTGAAAACTAGACATCCAGGGGAATCCAGGATGTGGTGACTTGTGTGACTCTCCCCAGGTTCTGTTACCCAGAATCCCTTGCAAAACTCAAACTGTCAAAAAAAACAAATTTTCCTCATATTTCTGTGAAGGAAAGTCCTGGATTCTACGAGGAGCCACAAACTCCCACCCACCCAGCATTCCTCCAAGTCTTATGATAAAAATGATAGCTCACTTATGTGGGTAGCCTAGTGCCCGCAACAGGAAACTGCCCAAAACGCACTGTGGGCACATCACATTTTTCCAGTGGAAACGAACCCTTTTTTCGCAATATGCCTAGCTGTGGATTTTGGACCCTAGCTCAACCGGCACCTGGAGAAACCTATCAAATCTGTACATTTTTGAGAACTAGACATCCAGGGGAATCCAGGATGAGGTGACTTGTGTGGCTCTCACCAGGTTCTGTTACCCAGAATCCCTTACAAACCTCAAACTTTGTAAAAAAAAAACTCATTTTCCTCACATATCTGTGATGGAAAGTACTGGAATCTGCAAGAAGCCACAAACTTTCACCCACCCAGCATTCCCCAATGTCTCCCGATAAAAATGGTTCCTCCCTTGTGTGGGTAGGCCTAGTGCCCGCAGCAGGAAACGGCCCAAAACGCAACGTGGGCACATCACATTTTTACAGTGAAAACTGACCCTTTTTTTGCAATGTTCCTAGCTATGGATTTTGAACCCTAGCTCTGCAAGTGCACCTAGGGAAACCTAGCAAACCTGTACATTTTTTAAAACTATACACCTAGGGGACTCCAGGATGGGGTGACTTGTGTGGCTCTCGCCAGGTTCTGTTACCCAGAATCCCTTGCAAACCTCAAACTTTGTCAAAAAGAACACATTTTCCTCACATTTCTGTGATGGAAAGTTCTGGAATCTGCAGGAAGCCACAAACTTCCACTCACTCAGCATTCCCCCAAGTCTCCCAATAAAAATGGTACCTCACTTGTGTGGGAGGACCAAGTACCCCCAGCTCGGAAGGACCCAAAATATATTGTGGAGACATCAAAATTATCCATCACAAAACGACCTGGTTTTGCAAGGGAGTTACCTGGGATTTTGGCCCCGGCAGCCATCTAGGGAAACCTACCAAACCCAGACATTTCTGAAAGCTAGACACCTAGGGGAGTTCAGGGAGAATGGCTTGCATGGCTCCCCTAACGTTTTCCTACCCAGAATCCCCTGCAAACCTCAAATTTAGCTGAAAAAAATTAAAATGTTCTCACATTTTTGTGTTGAAAAGTTGTGGGATCACGGGGCTGACACAAATTTCTGACCACCCAGCGTTCCCCCAGGTCTCCCGTTAAAAATGGTACCTCACTTGTGTGGGCGGGCCAAGTACCTGCGGCAGAAAAGGGTCCAA
Source organism: Calotriton arnoldi (assembly GCA_963921515.1). Taxonomy (NCBI): domain Eukaryota; kingdom Metazoa; phylum Chordata; class Amphibia; order Caudata; family Salamandridae; genus Calotriton; species Calotriton arnoldi. The sequence goes on along the minus strand of CAWUFW010000292.1, from coordinate 1,516,757 downwards.
AACCTATTGTGGCGACATCAAAATGACCTCCTACCACACCCACACATTTCCAGAAGTCGACGCACACCGCCAGCCAAGCGCCAGCCCATGCACACCACCAGCCAAACGCCAGTCCCCACACATCACCATCAAATGTTTTTTAACAAAAAAGAAAACACAAACCAATTGGTAGATATAAAACTATAAGTACAAACACAACAGCTGTAATTAAATACATCACACTAATGCCAACTGTGAAACAGAACAAAAAATAGAAAACAATACAGACCAGGCAGTTCCCTATTACACTCAAGTTTGCACTGAAAAACTCTTTTGGGTGTGATACAATCTGAAACATATAGGCACACACTGCCCAGGATTAGACGGACAATCAGCACAGTGCATACGACTCTCCTTCTGCATACCGCTTCACAACCAGACACAGAATGGGCAAAACCCTCTGATGCATCTGGCCCTACATTTCTTACAGAGATTGTTTTTTTTGGGAATAGGAGGAATTAAATCAGGAAAATAGCGATCTTTCAAGGTAGCCACATCCTACACCACTCCAACTCTAGGAACACTTCTCTGTTCCAGTACAACAAGGCTGCCTATCACAGACTCCTGAAACGGAACGAAAGTCATCCTTAATGCTGGAGAACGCTCCTTGAACACGACAAAAGCATTAAAAGTTGCTAAGTTGAAGAGATGGATGGCCAACTTCTTATACCAAATGTAAGTCTTACGAACAGTAGTGTAAGGTTCCAACCTCTGACCTACTCTAAATATTCCACCCATGTGCTTATTATAGTCTACAATGCACACAGGTTTGCTCACTTCATCAACCTGACTCCAAACAGTTACAGGTGAAGTACTTTCATCATGGATGGTAGTCAGCATGTAGACATCCCTCCTGTCCACAAATTTCACAGCTACCAGTTCATCACTACACAAGGCACTGCACTATCATGCTCAAGCTTTTTACAAACAAGCCATTTTGGGTAACCACAAGGAAGAGTGTCCACTTTGATCACTGCCTTAAACAATTTCACAGCAGTGTAGAAGGTACCTAGGTACAAATGGTGACCTGTTTTAAAAAGTCCTCTACCAAGTTCCCACACAATTTTATCACTAACTCCAAAAGTGGATGGACAACCAGGGAGGTCAACAGTGGAATCCCTAGCAATGTACACCCGGATATTATAGACATATCCTGTCCTACTCTCAGACAACATATACATCTGAATTCCATAAAATGACCTCTTGCTAGGAATGTACTGCCTGAAAAACAAACGGCCATTGAACAGGACAAAAGACTCATCAACAGCTATTTCTTTCCCTGGAGCATAGATCTCTGAAAGTCGATCTACAAAGTGATCAAGGACAGGCCGAATCTTAAAATCACAATCAGGGTGATCTTCTGGCAATGCAAAAAAATTATCAACAAAATGCAGCATCCGAAGCAAAAGTAAATACCGATCATGACTCATAATTGCAGGAAATATAGCCGTTGCCATCAAGGGACTGGTAGACCAATATGAAGACAGGGACAGCTTCCTTTTCAAGCCCATCAAAAAAGTGAAAGCCAAAAACTTCTTCATCTCATCCAGATTTGTGGGAGTCCACCGGGTAGCTCTAGAGTGGGGCCTAAGTCTGGCACTGTTGTCCCTCAAATACTGTTTAGCATACAAATTAGTCTGCTTAACAACCTCAGCCAAAAATACACCATCCATAAGTAACTGTAAAAACTGTATAGGCAAAAAAAAAATCAAAATTCATTCTACACCCTGCATCACCACTAAAGGCAAGCAACACCAGCTGCACCATGTTCGGATCAACCCAGAGTCCAGCATTACCAATGGGAAGACTTGCAGCCCCATGCTGCAATCCAGATGTCTCTTGCTGCACTATCGACACATCAATGTCCTCCTCTAAAACAGACACTTCATCTGCATTGAGAGTAGCTTCATGCGTACTTAGAGTAGCTTCATCATCAGACGATTCCTCATGGACAGAAAACTCACTGTCAGATTCACTTCCTCCTCTGCTTCAGATGCACTGTCAGTCTCATAATCATGGTCAGAGGAAGATTCAAAAAAGCAAACCAACAACCTGCTGAGCAGTAATCCTGTGGCTAGCCATGATCCTTACTGATAAAGGTAACTTGACAAACAAGTCTACAACAACAAACACTTTGTAAAATAAGCAATAAACAAAATGTGGCTTTATCACAAAGACCTATATACTCCAAAACAATACCACTCACTTGCCAGAAACAGCTAGACTTACCACCACCTACTCTGCACAGACACAGCAAGGACCAACAATATACCACTAAAAAAGAAAAGAAAATTACACATAAGACAACACAATACGCATCATACACCAATCCAAAAAGAACTTCACACTCAAAACATAAGCTAAATATGCTACTATTATGACACCACTTACAAAAAATTAATTCATGGATGACAATAATACTCATTTAGAGTAAACACAATAAAAAAGTTTTTCTTACCAAATACATGCAACTACGCAATCTGCAGATCAACCACTGCCGAAACCGCAAACAGGAATCACATCAACGGAAATAAAACCTTTGCACTAGAATAAAAAGGAGAAATAAAACATTACAATCATATATGCAAATAATGCACCAGTCCACACACAATCCACCAGCCAAGCTGCGTGGCAGATGGGCCAAAAAATATAGCCAAAATATTCACTTCTAAAAGAGGAGCAACCCTTGCCCAAGGGGCCCCTCTCCAAAAACAACAACTTAGTGAAACTAACATCCCTGGTGTCAAGTGGCTTCTGCCCCTGTGGGGGCACGTGGGCCTAAAAGCACAAGGGCAATCTGCCCCTAAGGAGGGCAGAAACAGCTAAAATAATCACCCCTAAAGGGGAGCGACCCTTGCCCAAGGGGCCGCTCCCCAACAAAAACACTGAAAAAAACCCTGGTGTCTAGTGGCTTCTGTCACCCTTGGGGGCAGATGGGCTTAAAAACATATGGCTGATCTGCCCCCAAGGGGGGCAGAAATGGCCAAAATAATTACCCCCATAAAGGGAAGCGACCCTTGCCCAAGGGGCCGCTCCGCAACATCAATACCAGGTGGTCTAGTGGGTAATTAACAAAAAACAATACACACCGATGTGCCTCCAAGGGGGCAGAAACAGCCAACATAATTGCTCCCCAAAGGGGAACGACCCTTCCCAAAGAGGCCGCTCCCCACCATTTTTTTAATTGATTCAACAAAAAAATACCTGGTGTCTAGTGGGCATTCCTGCTGCACGATCACAGCCCCAGGCGCGATCGTGCAGCAGGAATGCTCCAAAGAGACATCGGAGGAATGGAAAATCCTTTCCTTTCCCCCAATGCCTTTTTGGTACAAACTACCCCCCCCACCCCAGGGAGAAACGTATCTGTCACCCTCAACGTGCTGGAAACAAATGGCTTCCAGCACGTCATACAACATCTAATAACTTCATTAGATGATGTGGAGGGGGGGACAGGGGACAGCAGAAGCGCTTCCGCTGCCATTCCTGATAGGGGCGACAGGAAGGGCAGCCCACAGGGGGAGCACCAAGGGGTGGGAGCTAGGACGGCCAAGAGCCATCCGATGCACATGCCCACTGTGGCGTCGGACGGCACAAGGGGTGAATTAGTGTCTTTTATATTGTTTGTTTAATTGTTTAAGGCCTTTCATTGGTTAAAGTTGTTTATAGTTGTATTTTATTGGTTGAATTGTATAATATAATTTTGTTGGGCAATTACATTGTTATTTGGTAAACGATAATGTATATGGGTCTATATTTGTATTATATATTCTTTTATTTATTTAATATTCCCATAATTTGTGTTGCTAAAAGTATTAAACTTATTTAAATGTTTATGGTAATTAAATTGTTTTTTTAATATGTTTAGTGTATATTTTAGAGGTGTAGTATTTTAATAGTGTTCATGTTCAATATTTTGGTGAAGTAAAATATATTGTTTTAATTATATATTGCTGTTATAATTTTCGGATATATTGATTGTTGTTTGTGTAAATAATTGTTTTTTTATGTGTTTTAAACATATTTACTACGTGTTTTGATGATAATTTTGTAGTCGATATTGTTGCGATTGATATTTGTGACATAGTAGATGCTTATTTATGTCACAATATTTTTGTTCACACTATTTTTGTACTTCATATATGTAAAAATCAATATTTTTGTCAGCGATATTTATGTGTTCGACATAAGTGACTTTTATTGTTATGTATAAGGTCTCGATATTTTTGTACTCAATATTTATTTTTCGATAATTGTGTGAGACGAAATTTGGTGTCTCAATATTTTGTCATTGTTCCGTGTATATGCCACCTGTAGGAAGCTGGCTCTGTATATACTATACCGAAGTAAAGTATAGTGTGCACAGAGTCCAGTGGATCCCCAGAGGCTTTACAGAGGCTGAAGTAGATAATACTAATGCTCTCTTTTGTGTTAATGTGGGCGAGCAGTTAGGCTTATCAGAGGGCTGTGTTAAGCATTTGTTGTTCACACTCAGGCAAGAAATGATTACATACACTCAAAGACTAAATCTGAGACCAATTGTTTGTAAAAATATAACTTTTTATATGTTTATTACTTATAAACAAAGAAACTTTGTTGCAGAAATACGTTTTGCAATATTATAGTTTTCAATTTAAAAAGTGGACTGTGCATTTTTCGAACAGTTCAATGTTAACCTATGGAAGGAAAACAATCATGCAATTTCACAGGTAAGTACACAACTTACAATTCCAGTCTTCGGGGTTTAGGATTAACACTGGGCAAGGGTCAGGTTAGTGTTGAGACTGCCCCACCAGCGGTACTCGGGCGGACGGGTGCAGAGGTCAAATTCGGTCACTGGGGCCCACTGTTAATCAATGGAGACTGGGTGCACTCAAAGAGGTGCCGGTTGAAGGTAGGTAAAATCGGATTGGGGGTCAATCTCTGGGGGTTTAGACCAGCACTGGGGTGGGCCACAAGGCAGCACCAAACACACACCCTCAGTGGCACAGAGGCGGCCGGGTGCCGAGTGCCAACACAGAATCCGGCGCCGAATACAAATCAATTGAGAACGACGGTTTCAAACAAAGGCTGTAGGCTCAGACCAGGTAGCTGGACAAAGGGAACCGGTGGCTCTGGAGGTAGGTTGGGGTGCTGAGGAGGGTCAGTGTCGGCTGAGCTCCCCAAGGCCTGGGGGCTGCGGGTGCAGGGGTGTGTTTGCACGTCGGAAAAGTCTTACCAAAGCCTGTCACGCTTGGGGGACCCTTCATGTTGAGGCTGCAGGCGTTGTTGTGGAGTCCATGAGTGGTCATTCTGAGGTAGACTCGAGCTCAGGACTGCTGGGGAACCTTTTTGGGACCAGTGGACCAATTAGACTCAGGCCAAGTGCAGAAGTGGGTCCAGAGGTCTGGTTGTGCGGTTCAGCATGGCACTGGAGTTCTGATTGTTTTTTTGTGGACAAGGCTGCTGTCCTCTGTAGTTCTCGGTCTTTGGGGAAGGCAGGCAGTCCTCCCAGGGTTTTGGAGGTCACTAGGCCGCTTTTTGGAGCAGGTTTCTTCAAGCATTGCAGACAGGCCGGTAGGGCTGGGGCCAAGTCAGTTGTCATCTGGCATCTTTACTGCTGGGACGTCTCTTCGGTCTTTCTTCTTCATTACGTCACCAGGAATCTGAGGATTAAGGTTCAGGGGTGCCCCTAAATATTCAATGTAGGGGTGTTACAGGTGCTGAAAGGTAGTAGCCAATGGGCTACTTACCTTTAGGGTGACTACACCCTTTATATGTCCACTCCCTTTGGGGAGGGGGCATACCCCTAATCCTATTGGCTGAAATCTTCACAAACAAAATAAATGGAAGATTTTCAAAGGAGGGGGTCACTTCAGCCCAGGGCACCATAGGGGGGTCCTGGCAGAGAGAGGACACACCTCTCCTGCTTACTAATTTTCCCGCCGACCTTGCCGCCAAAAGTGGGGCTTGGTCAGCCGGGCGGGCACCTCCACTAGGTGGAGAGGCCCTGGCTAGCATAACAAAGGGCAGGAAGCCTTTGTGGCACACCACCCTTGAATGTGGAAGCACCTCCACCTGGAGCAGGCTTTGTTTCTGACCCACGAAAGCAAAAGGCTCCCACCTCAGGGGGTTAGAAACATGTCTTGAAGTAGCAGGCTGGTGCAGACCAGTTAGCCACACACAAGTGGTTTGGTAGGTTTTCAGGGGAAACCTCTGAGGTACCCTTTGAGTGCATTTATTGATGAATCCAACACTGGCATCAGTGTGGGTTCATTAATCTGAGATGTTTGGTACCAAACTTCTTGGGATTCGGTGAAGCCATCATGGAACTGTGGAACTCATATTGACAAGCTCCCTGCCCATGTACTCAGTATGGCTTTACTATGCAATTATAATGCCTAAGGGGCTGATTATGGTGTTAGGCGGATCACCACCGACAGGCCGTCGTTGGCGGTCCATCCGACATCTGAGACTGCGGTCCGACAGCTGCATATTGATGCAGTCAGTCAGAGCGCAGTGGGTGGAGGGACCAACCGACACCTTTGGCAGGTTCAAGGAGCCTGTCGGTCGGAGTGTAATCCCTACAATGGGGGCAGTGCCTGCGGAGGGATTACGATGTCCCTTTTCCTTCTGCCTTTACATGGCTGTCTGACCACAATGTAAAAGCAGACAGAATGGGACTTCGGGGGCCCCTAGCAGTGCCCGTCCCCCATGGGCCTCCGCTATGGGCCCAGGAGGGCTCATGTGGTGCCTCCCCTAATATCCATGCACGTGTGCCAGGCACCAAATGTCTTCTTTCATTGTGACTTGTGCTGCAGCCCTTTTCTGGGCTGCAGCACAAGCCGCAATGGAAAATGTCATTTTTCCAACCGCCTACACGGCAGTTTCATTGTAATTAGGCGGGTGTAACTGCTGACAACATGTCGGGCGGTTCCATTCCCATGGGGACATCGTAATCAGGTCCAATGAATGGACTTGGACACTATAGGGGCATAACTGCTTATGCAGTTATGCCCTCGAAAGAGGTATAGTGCACCCTGCCTTAAGGCTGTAAGGCCTGCTGTAGGGGTGACTTACCTATGCCACTTGTAGTGCTGGCAGACCTGGCACACAGGGATGTGTTCCAGGTCGACTCTTCACTTTTAGCTGCACCAAAACACGCAGGCTGCATTGGCAGCGTGCATGTGTTTGGTGAGGGGTCTCTTAGGGTGGCATAATACATGCTGCAGCCCTTAGAGACCCTCTCTGGTCACAATGCCCTTGGTATCACTGGTACCTTTTACAAAGGGTTTATATGTGGGCCAGAGGTGTGCCCATTGTGGAAACAAAGGTACAGTTTTGGAAAAGAACACAGGCACAAGGAACCTGATTAGCAGGAACCCAGTGCACATTCATTCAATGTTACATTTAGAGTCTGGCAAAAAGTGGGGGGTAACCATGCCAAAAGGAGTACTTTCCTACACCACCCCTATGGCCTAAAAGGCAAACCTTCCATTTCCTCATCCAGATCCAGGTCCAAGTATGCAGTTATATAGTGACATTGACAAATAAAGCATAAGAAATTAAGTCAGATCTTAAGCTGTTATGGGAGTGTCCTGTGGGTGTTGGGTGTCCTTGTCCATGCCCATCTCAAGCTTTTCAGAGGTACTCTTGTTCTCCCCCAGAGCTTCATTTCTATGACCCTCTTGGTTGCACCCCCAGATTTTCAGGTTTGGTCCTTCTCTAGCACCTCCTGCTTTCAATGGTTCACCTGTCTCGAAGAGGACCTCAAACTTACAAGGGGCTTGGGATTACGTATGTGGCAGTGGGGCCACTGATATCAGCCCCAAACAGTTAGGGAAGCACCCTCTGACACACGCTTGTCCAGCTGTGCCAGATCCATAAAAAACAGAGAATCCAAACCATCTCGTATCTTGAGCTTGGCAGAAAGCATAAACATGAACTTCAAGTTGAGGGGTCTCAAGACCTGTTTCACTTACCTGAAGCAGTGGTGCTACTGTTGAGCAAGGACCGTCTAGTCTGGGACAAGAAGATTGTGCAGTTCAGGACTTTGTACTGGCCACTCTTATGTGCGAGTTGGAGGAACATGTTGCAATCCCGATTATTGAGAAGTTTAGCCATCAGAGGTCATGGAAGCATCCCAGGCAGGGGGGCCAGATGGCACCCGGTGTGCACAGTCCATAAAAAAGAACTTAGATAGCTACCCACCAGTAGTTTAGAAGCCCATTTTTGAGATAAATGTTCATTGAGGGGCCCTCTACCTTCTCAGGTAAGCCAATTATTCTGAGTTATCTCCTCGATAGGCCCTCTGCATCTTTGGTCCTCAATTGGAGGAGCAGGATAAAGTCTGTCATGTTGGGTTAGGGTCTCCAAAGAGGGCTGGATTTCTGCCAGTTTTACTTCCACATTATTAATTCAATTAGAAAGTTTATGATGGTCTGCCCTTAACAATGATAGGCCTGGTGTGAACCTTAGTCAAACAGCAACCACAAACCTAGTCAGGGTAAGGGTCAGGCAAGTCCTACATTAACCTTTGCTCACCCTCTGGTATCTTGGCACAGAGCAGTCAGGCTAAACTTAGAAGCAGTGTATAAAATATTTGTGCAACACTTCAAACAGCAAAACAGTGAAAACATCACACAGAATGATAACACCAGGTTAGCCAAATAGAACTTAATTTAATAAATAAAACAAGGCCAAAATGACAAAACAATCAGTAGAACTTGAGATATGATTTTTAAAAGAATAAACTGTAAAATTGCGCTATAGAGCTCGGGACGTATACAGGGACCCAATGGGGCCCGCTGAGCAATAGTGCCTTAACCCTGGTTGTGTCGACGAAGATGCAGGGTGCAGCCAAGCGATGCGCCAGTTTTCCCCACACAGTAGGGGTGAGGCGTTGATTTTCTCCATGCACCAGCAGTGATGCGCCAGTTCTGAAGGTGATGCGCTGGTTCCGAGTTGCAGAGGTTCCAAAGGGTGATGCACCGGTCCTATTCCCACAAAAGTGGTAATGCATCGATTCTGCTCTCGCTGCAGAGGATGCATCGGTTCCGCTGGAGCAAACACCTTAGGACCACTACCAAGGGTACAGGACTGGGGTTGGCCCCACTTGGCCGGACAAACTCACAGTTTGCAGAGTCCACGTGTAGGAGCAGGCTGGTTGAAATTCTTTTATGTCCCTGAGACTTCAGATCAGGAGTCCAGTCAGCTAGACTTTGGAGTCACTCTGGCATTAAGTGATTTAGGTCCAGTCTTTCTCACCAAGGTAAGAGAGAGCAGCAGGCAGCAGGGCAACACAGCAAGGCAGAAGTCCAGCAAACAACAGTCCAGCAGAGTGGCAGTCCTTTAACAGCCCAGCAGTTCTTCTTCCTGGCAGAGTGGTCAAGGGACCAGAAGTGTACTGAAGTCATGGTGTCAGCGGTCCAGTACATATACCCAGCTGTGCCTTTGAAGTGAGGGAGACTTCAAAGACAGGGCTTTGAAGTGCACAGTGGTCCTCCCTTCCTGCCCTGGCTCCAAACTCCCTACGGGTGGTATGAAGCCCTTTTTGTGGGGACAGAACACAGCCTATTCAGGTGTAAGTGAGGCTTGGTCCAGCTCCTCCCTACCATCCTCCAAGGATGGCCCATCAACTCACACCTAAGCTCCCATTGCGTGTGGCTGTCTAGGGGGAATATACAAAGGCACTAAATGGCTAAAGGTAATAAATGCCAACTTTCAGAATTGGAATTAAAAATCCGACTTCACCATGAAATGGAATTTTAAATTGTAATTCCACAGACACCAGAGTTGGAGGCCTTATCTCTTCCCAATTCGAAATTGTGCATAAAAATGAAATACGGTAATCCCAACATTATCCCTTGGGAGAGATAGGCCTTGCAGTAGTGAAAAATGACTTTGTGAGTTTTCACTATCAAGACATGTAAAATTAAAAAATGCATGTCCTGCCTTTTAAATACGTTAGGGCTTATTTACAAGCCTTTTGCGCCGCCGTTGCATCACTTTTTCTGATGCACCAGTGGCCCAATGGGCTTGTCCATATTTACAAGGCCACTTAAAGTCCCCCTGCATGACTTTTCATGGCCTTGTAAATATGGGACCCTTTCACGCATTACTCTGTGTGAAAGGGTTGTTCCATGGGTGTTGCTGTAGGTGTTCCCACGCAACATCAATGGAACCTGACACATTCCCAGATTTCCAAAGTGTCGTAAACCTGGGAATGTGTCAGAAACCTACGCCTCCTTAGGGTAGGCCTAGGAGTGATGCAACCAGAGGAGAAATACTTTTATTTCTCCTCTTTTGTTGCTCTTTCTATGTGTGCTGCAACACATAGGGGCAGATTCCGATTCGGGCCGGAAAAAATACCGACCGACTTGGTACGGGAATTTAATCCGACCGACTCGGACCGGCGCCGTACGACCCGGGTAGTACGATGAAATGCATGTGAAATCCGACCGACTCGGACGGAATACAAAACGACCGACCGAGCCGGACGTAAACAAGCCATCCGGCCGGGAAATCACGCGAAACGAACCGACCGACACGCACCCGGATTGAACCCGAACGAAACGTACCCGCGAACTCCGACCCGCGTAGTACAATGCTGTGCGTGCAAAACACGAACGAATCGCCTGGAGCACAAGCCGTACGACCGACACGTATACAGAACCCAGCCGAAGCAACCCAATACTCCGCGACCGACTCGCACGCCGCATATGAAACCTAACTGACACACAGCGGGAACGAGTCGGACAAGATCGCACCAGACAACTGCAGCATCCTACTCGGACACAAGAACGACTCCTACATGCACCAAAAACACCAAGGAAAAAAAAAAAAAGGGCCAAACAAGCAACCACAAAGCCAATAAATACAGGGAGGAAAAATAAAATGGAACAAGGACACACCTCCAACTCCACCTACATAAAGGCCACAAATCCCTACCATGATCCTTTGCAAATTCCACTGACCTGCCAGCACAGAACACCATCACACAGCAACCACAGACACACTCACAGCTCATACATCACACAAGCCACACACCATTACCACACCTACAAATAGCACCCTCACACACACCCAGCTAAACCTACACTCACACCCCCCCACTTGCACACACACCCACATCAATCACCACCACCACCCATCACCATGCCCCCAAAGAAGAATTATAAGTTCCTAGACAGTGAATTGGAAGTCATGGTAGATGAGATCCTCAGGGTAGAGCCACAGTTGTTTGGTACATTGGTACAACAGACCCCCATGTCGCAGAAAACCAAGATGTGGGCGAGGATTGTCGACAGGGTGAACGCACAATCACCATGTTTGCGCACAAAGGAAGACATCCAGAACAGGTGGTATGATGTGCGCAGGAGGGTCCGAGACCTACTCAAAAAGGACTACCTAATCAGCCAGCACACCGGCAGTGGCCCTCCTGCAAAACCAGTATACCTCAGGCCCTGGGAGGAGAAGGTGCGGGCCATCCTACCACCAGTGAGCGTATACGGACTAACAGACATCCCAGAGCCTGGTGAGTACACAACTAATATACACAATATGGTGTGACAACACACACACATCACAGTCAAGGGGATAGGCAAACCATGCACCCTTAGCAAATACACAGCAACCAAAAGATATTCATCCCAAGATGTGAATGCAAGTCAGACAAACACAATACCTGCCATCTCATAGTGATATGTAACTGTGTCATGACATGTACAAACCTAACAACAAATACAGCAAGGCAGTGGCACAAATAGAACCAACAAACACTCCCAGATATTTACCCACCACTAGAACACCACCTCACAGGGAAGCTCACTGAAAGGAAGGAATTCTGTGTATGCTGGTGAAGTCAGTGTAGCCAATAGCATGATGGGAGTGGTAGTCACAGATATTGGTCACACCCACAATTGGCCCATCAACACCACTCTGAACCATGCTCACATCACAGGGAGTGGAAAACAACTGACAAGATGGCTGACACTGGGTACTGCTGTGGGGAGCACAAGGCCCTGATGGGAACTGGGCACCAACAAAAAACAGGACACCACTGTCAGCCATCTTGCCATTGCTGTCACACTCACACACAGTGAAGTCCACTCAAAAGGAAGGAAGTATGGGCATGCTGGGAAGGGGGTGGAGGCAATAGCATGATGGGAGTTGTAGGCACAGATATTGGTCAGCCTCACAATTGGCCCATCAACACCACTCTGAACCATGCTCACATCACAGGGAGTGGAAAACAACTGACAAGATGGCTGACACTGGGTACTGCTGGGGGCAGCACAAGGCCCCTGATGGGAACTGGGCACCAACAAACAACAGGACACCACTGTCAGCCATCTTGCCATTGCTGTCACACTCACACACAGTGAAGTCCACTCAAAAGGAAGGAAGTATGGGCATGCTGGGAAGGGGGGTGGAGGCAATAGCATGATGGGAGTTGTAGGCACAGATATTGGTCAGCCTCACAATTGGCCCATCAACACCACTCTGAACCATGCTCACATCACAGGGAGTGGAAAACAACTGACAAGATGGCTGACACTGGGTACTGCTGGGGGAGCACAAGGCCCTGATGGGAACTGGGCACCAACAAACAACAGGACCACACTGTCAGCCATCTTGCCATTGCTGTCACACTCACACACAGTGAAGTTCACTCAAAAGGAAGGAAGTATGGGCATGCTGGGAAGGGGGGTGGAGGCAATAGCATGATGGGAGTTGTAGGCACAGATATTGGTCAGCCTCACAATTGGCCCATCAACACCACTCTGAACCATACTCACATCACAGGGAGTGGAAAACAACTGACAAGATGGCTGACACTGGGTACTGCTGGGGGCAGCACAAGGCCCTGCTGGGAACTGTGCAACAACCAACAGCAGGACACCACTGACTGACATCCTGAAAGACAACTTGCACTCCCTGCAATGGAAGCACGTTCCATGGTGGGATATATGGCTGGGTGGGAAGGAGGACTCACAGCACTGACCATAGTTACAAGCACCTCCCCTCACACACCCCCTCAACACTAACTCCACATAACCCAACTGGGAGAATGCAATGCCTCACATCCTAACTGAAGATCCCACAAAGAACCACCACCCTGGGTTATGCAGTGTGAAGCACAGGGACACTCTTGGGACTTGTAGCCAAACAACTGCCAGGACAACACTCCCAGCCATCCTGTCAGCACAGGCACCCCACCCCGCAGGGAAGCAGAGTCAAAAGGAAGGAAGGATGGGCATGCTGGGAAGGGGGGTGGAGGCAATAGCATGATGGGAGTTGTAGGCACAGATATTGGTCAGCCTCACAATTGGCCCATCAACACCACTCTGAACCATGCTCACATCACAGGGAGTAGAAAACAACTGACAAGATGGCTGACACTGGGTACTGCTGGGGGCAGCACAAGGCCCTACTGGGAACTGTGCAACAACCAACAGCAGGACACCACTGACTGACATCCTGAAAGACAACTTGCACTCCCTGCAATGGAAGCACGCTTCATGGTGGGATAACTGGGCTGGGGAGAGAAGGAGGCCCGGATGGCAAGCAAATACCACCAATGCTGGTCATGCACACACCTCAACATTCACATTGACATGCCACAGGTTGGCAGGACAATGTGCTACACCAATATCACTCTCTGACTGTCACAATTTAGGAGAATGCAATGTCCAGGCCCACATCCAGAGGTACAGTCACAACTGTCAGGTGTTTGAACAATTGATGCCAGTAGAAACATAACATACAATCTGTGTCTCTCCCCAAAACAGGTGATGATGGGGACACAGCAGCAGACGAGGAGGAGTCCCTGTCCCAGGCTCCGGTGAACACTGAGCTCACTGGTGTGGATCAGCCTCTGCACTCCTCGGATGGCGAAGAACCAGCTGGACCCTCCGGTGTGAGTCATCATGCAGCACCAGCAGGACCAACATCTGCACCCCCTGCACCCACCCCTCCAACAACTGCCAACACACAGGCCACCCCTGCCAACACGGACACACCAAGGACCACAGATGACAACAGCGCAGGGACCCAGACCCAAACTGGAGCTGGTAACAACGAGCCCAGGAACAACACCCAAGTGGGCCCACGGTCACCTGTGCGTGCCACCGCAGGTCCTGCACGTGTCGCCAGGGGTGGTGGGAGGGGTGGTAGACATAGGTCGCTCTTTGCAGAGGGGTCTGGTCTGCATGATGACCCACAACTGGCACGCATTGCGGATGCGTACCAGACTAGCACCGGAGAGGTCAGCCAGGTAGTGGGGATCCTCAAGGACATACAACAGCAGCAGGCTGCCCATCATGCCCGCTTGGACTCCCACATGTCCCGTGTCGAGACACACATGTCACATGTCGAGACACACATGTCACATGTTGAGACACACATGTCACATGTTGAGACACACATGTCTGGCATGGAGTCCAAGTGGGACACATTGGAACAACTGACAGCGGTGCATAGGGACATACTGACATGCCTCCGCCAGATCAGCACCAACATGGCCTCACCTCCCTGTGTGCCCACAACATCTGCTGCTGAAACAACTGCAAATGCCACAGGGAGGGAGGAGGACTCTGGCAGAGAGTCCCCTGCACCGCCGCAGCCTGCACCTGAGGGTCCCCCCCCAAGAAGAGGGGCCGTCCGAGGAGGCCAAACTGAGAGGCCGATGGCCATCTACATCCCCCAGGAAGCCAACACCTGTTCTGGAACTTTTCCTCTGTGTGCAAACTGCACGCCCTGTCGAAGCCAACCCAACTCTCCCACATGACATGGGGAGCTATAGTTGGCCAAATTTATCAGATGACTGTGGACTTTACTCTGGACATTTCAGCTACCAAGACTTCCGAATCACATGGAAACTTTGGATTCCAATTTCTATGTACAGCACCCACCATCCTGTGCACCATCCTCACACCTGTATGTAAATAAACTCACCAATACACCATATCTGCCTCTGTTGTGATTCCAACGTGCTCTCTGTCATGGAGATGGTGATCAGAAAAATGACACTGTGCATGCTAACTGCTACAGCAAGTCCAACACCGTCATGTCAGTCATGGCGACGTGACACATATGAGGGAGACACACCACTAGGGCCACACAACACATACACACCAGGGCCATCAGACTCATCACCTATACTGATGTTGCAACTAAATACAGTGGAATGCACAGACACGCCACCTATTCACAGTCTGTGTCAACTAGACTATAGGTGCAGTAAGCAAATGTCAGTCAGATGTGTGACTACAGACAACGCACATCCCAAAGTGAAGCACAGGTTTATTACACATTTGCAACATGTTGTTTCCACTACAAATGCTAGCTAATCCAACCTGGCTGGGGCCACAAAGTCAAAAAGTGCAGAAGATAGAAAGTCCTGGGGTGTGTGGCACATCACCTGTAGGGAAACGACTGCTTCCACCTTGGAAGTTGAATCATGGATTCGTGGGATCCAAGTTGATCAAACAACTCCGGCAGCACCCTGTGAAGGACAGACATGACACACAGTCAAAACCACTGAAGAACAGCACAGAATGGCAATACTCATGTCTAATACATGTCACGAGATAACTACACAAAACCAAGTTAGCATGTCAACACTGTTGGGCAGTACAGACCACCTGCAAGGACACATCGCTGCACGCATCCAGTCAAGTAGCACATGGCCACACTCAAACAGCACCAGAGCACCACACACACACATATCATGCAAACTCAAATCATTGACATTACAACCCTCTGGAGACTCACATTCAGCTGAAGAAGTTGGTGATGAGCTGTGTGCGGACATCACCATCATCATCATCATCATCATCTTCACTGGCATTGTGACCCAGGCCAGGATCTTCCACAGGTGGCGGACGTTGGTCATCGTCATCCAGGATGAGAGGCAACTCCTTCCGCACTGCCAGGTTGTGTAGCATGCAGCAGACGATGAAAATCTTGCACACCTTTGCTGGGGCATATGGGAGGGCCCCTCCGGTCTTGTCCAGGCAGCGGAAGCGGCTCTTCAGGAGACCAAAGGTCCGCTCAATCACCCTCCTCGTCCGACCATGTGCCTCATTGTAGCGCATCTGGGCTGGTGTCACAGGGTTCCTGAGGGGTGTCAGCAACCACGGCATGTTGGGGTATCCCGAGTCACCTACAGACAGACAATTGCACATTAGCCGATTTGAAAATGTGTGCGGAAAACAACATAGCAGAACACACACAATGGTACAAAGTCAGTACACACCAACAAGCCAGGCACGCTGGTTCGGCATCTGTGACATCATCCTCGGGATGCGACTACTCCTCATCACGTAGGCATCGTGTGCCGAACCGGGAAACGGGCACACACATGTGTGATGGTCATATCTGCAAGACATACCACCAGAGCATTGATCGAATGGTAATGTTTACGGTTCCGGTATGCCTGCTCATGTGCCTGTGGTGGTATCAAAGCCACATGTGTCCCATCAATGGAGCCAATTACATGTGGCATCCTCCCCAGGGCATAGAAGTCACTCTTGACGTCAGTGAGTCGCTGACGTGTTGGGAAACAGATGTACTGGTTCAGGTATCTCAACATTGCCCCCAAAACATCGCGTAGCACACGGCTGAACATAGTCTTTGACATCCCACCGGCAGTCGCCACAGTGTGTTGAAAGGTACCGGTGGCAAAGAAGTGTAGGGCTGCCATCACCTTCACCTTGGGGGTCAGCGCTGTAGGATACGGACGGCCAGGCTGCAAATGTGGGTCCAACCGCACTGCCAAATCCTCAATCAGCTGCCTGGTGAAGCGGTACCGTCGGATGCTGTCACGTTCCACCATCGTTGCCAGGTCTGGGAATGGTCGATGGACAGCAGGAGCCCTGCAGTGCATAGGTGAAGAAAGCAAGATTGTCAGTCACCCCACCTATGTGCCGTTCACCATACTCAATTTCACATGATACATCATTAACAAACACAAGTACTTGATGTGTGTGTCGTTCTGTTTGGACATACATGGCACCCTCATGGACATCATCTAACATCTCTGATCAACAAGTTTTGACAACAGGTTCCAGGGTGTGCTATGGGAAACCATTAGGCTCTGTCACAGTACCCAATTACTGCTCTCACGTTACACACACATACCACAGTGACATGTCTGGACAGATGCTCCACAGGCATCACAGCTCATTCACAGGTAGATTCCCAGGAACCCTGTCTTGCCACATGGACACTGGCATGACATGGCGTATCATGTACACGTCAGAAAAACAAACACGACACCCACAGGTAGTGGCCCCTGTAGCCTCTGCAGGACAGACATGGACGTCTGTGACACACACACACACAACATCAAAGTTCATGCACAAACCACGTGGATGTGGAGACTGTCTCCCATTGTGCACATGGAGTCAGAGACATGTGAAACACAACATGCACACAGACTGCGGAGGGACATCACTATTGTGGCAATGGGCCACCCTGTGACGTACATGCCTTCCCACATGTGAGCCTGGGGGAATGTGACATGTCATACACATACACAACCTGGAAATGTGACCATGACACATGCTCCAAAATGAAAAGTTGCACACCACAGTGGTCAGGTGCACAACATACAAAGGACCCTGTCCCCATGAACACGTGCACAGCCTGGGTGTGTCTGCCCCCAAGTGCCACCCCAAAAACAACATGTTCACCCACATACACAGATAAGGTTATGCTGCCACACATGCCTTAGATACAGTGTGGACTGGGTGTGGTGTTGTAGGTGTGCCCCTGAGTCCCTGGAAAGTATATGTGGCTGGCATAGGTTCACCAGTGACCAGCATGGTGACATATGCGTGTGACCTGTCCAGGGACGTGTTGTACAGCAATGGACCGATCGGTGTGCCCGGCCGGCCCATTGCATTGGATGTGAGCGGGTACGTGTTGTATCCCGGGTACGCGTTGTACAGCAATGGACCGATGGGTGTGCCCGGCCGGCCCATTGCATATGATGTGTGCGGGTACGCGTTGCATCCCGGGTACGCGTTGTACAGCAATGGACCCATCGGTGTGCCCGGCCGGCCCATTGCATATGATGTGTGCGGGTACGCGTTGAACAGCAATGGACCGATCGGTGTGCCCGGCCGGCCCATTGCATATGATGTGAGTGGGTACGCATTGTATCCCGGGTACGCGTTGTACAGCAATGGACCGATCGGTGTGCCCGGCCGGCCCATTGCATATGATGTGTGCGGGTACGCATTGAACAGCAATGGACCGATCGGTGTGCCCGGCCGGCCCATTGCATACGATGTGAGCGGGTACGCGTTGTATCCCGGGTACGCGTTGTACAGCAATGGGCCGATCGGTGTGCCCGGCCGGCCCATTGCATACGATGTGAGCGGGTACGCGTTGTATCCCGGGTACGCGTTGTACAGCAATGGACCGATCGGTGTGCCCGGCCAGCACATTGCATATGATGTGTGTGGGTATGCGTTGAACAGCAATGGACTGGTCGGTGTGCCCGGCCGGCCCATTGCATATGATGTGTGCGGGTACGCGTTGTATCCCGAAATACGCGTTGTACAGCAGTGGACCGAACGGTGCGCACACATTGGCTGGGGCCTGGAATGCAACGGACGCGTTTTCGAAGCTCCAACGAGTCTGATGCAGTGAATTCAGTTGGCCAGCCACAACAATGTTGCAAAATCATGGGTGTCATGAAGTTGAAGATTTGAAGGATGCTGTGGGCATGTATTAGTGCTGCTATTCCATGGATTGGTCAGATTCAGAAGATGCAAATGACTTGGACCTATCACTTTGGACACATGGGACAGTATCTGCCTCTGCAGCACACATATAATGCTGGCTGTTCCCCTGAGAGCTCACTTGCCTGCACTACATGCTCCAGGACGACATCTGCCACCAACACTGCTGCTGTTTCTGCATCCTCTGGCTACTGCAATGGCACGTACTGTGGAGAGAGCCCCAGCCTTCAGCCTTGAGGAGAACCAGGCCCTGCTGGACAGCCTCCTTCCACAGTACAGCAAGCTGTATGGGAAACCAGGGGAGCAGGTGAGTGTGCTGTCCACTGCCTCACTAATTGTGCATGTTGTCTGACTAGCAGGACTTTTAGTGTGCACACCACTGGCTAGCATGCCCACTGAGTAGTTGTCACACACCAAAGTGTGTAGTTACATGCACTGAACTGGTACAGTGCAGTAACAGTGCATTCCAACTAGGTTTACTTCCCATGCAATGATACCATGTAGTGACTGCTGGCAAACTGTTCATAGCCATTGTTGCACTGCCTGTGTACATAATATGCCCCTGTGATTGAGACATGTATATCCAACTGTGTGATGCACGTATATGTTGCATGTGTAGTTATGGCCTTTTCACTTTGTCATCCTCACAGGTTGATGCCCACCAGAAGCAGGAAATCTGGCTGACCATCGCCCGGAAAGTAAGATCCGTGGGGGTCTACAGGCGCAGGATCCGCAACTGCCAGAAGAGGTGGCAGGACCTTCGTGGCTGGACCCGGAGGATCGCAAGGGTCCAGCTGAAGCTGTCGCCTCCTCGCAGGAGGGGCGGACACCGGACCCTGACCCCCACATGCTCCGGATCCTGGCGGTGGTCTTCCCTGACCTGGATGGGCAGCTGAAGGACAGACAGCAGCAAGGAGGGGGTGAGTCCATGACTGCACTGTGCACTTTGTCTGACATGCTATGTGCCCTCCTCTGGCCTGGTTAAACTTCCACAGTACATCAGTCATGTGG
This sequence comes from Calotriton arnoldi, assembly GCA_963921515.1. Classification (NCBI taxonomy): domain Eukaryota; kingdom Metazoa; phylum Chordata; class Amphibia; order Caudata; family Salamandridae; genus Calotriton; species Calotriton arnoldi. The sequence goes on along the minus strand of CAWUFW010000292.1, from coordinate 1,496,976 downwards.
TCCAGGACCCATGTCCCTCATTTGTGGCATGCCCACTTCTCCTCTGATACGCATATGTGTGGCCTTTATAGTCAGGAAATTTTGTCATTTGGGGACTGTGTCATTGCATTTTGCTTTGCTCAAGGTGGGGGACAGCATTTGTTCCCGTGACTATGTTGTGCGATTCATGGGTGGGTCAATTGCTTACACAATGCCTAAGTTCTGACATGTAATCTGGGTGTAACTTTGATATGTAGTCCGCTTGCTGCTCTGACTCACCACATGTCCATGGGGAATTTGGCACACACCCATGCTGCTGGTGGGAACAATGTTTGGGCCTCAGGAGTATGTGTATCCAGTGTGTCACACATGCTTAGCCACCTGCCTACTGTCCAGGACTCATCCCTCTTACAGGTGGAGCTGGACAGTCATGCCTACTCCAGGGCATGCAATACACTTTGTACTCCCACTCCCGTGTATCATCTGGCATGTTGTGATCAGTGAAATGTACCCTCAGGTGTCTGCCTCTGTCTCATTGTGCTGTGTCTTCGTTGTCAGGACTACTGGTATGTTTATCGGTTAGGGCTCAGCATGCCATCTGAGATGTGGCCATGATAGATGATACTTCTGTGACTTATAGGTGTCTGATCACTTGACTGCGCACACAGGTGTTTGCGACTGTGACTTTCAGGCAGCTGTATTGTCATTCACAGCACACTGTGAGGTGCTCATGTTCAGAGAGTTGTGTTTCATGTTCCCCATATGTCCAGTTGCTATGACGTGGACAAATAGTAGTACAGATGATGTGGTATTTGGGGGATGGACATGTGCACTTGTCAGTCACATAACTTGCATTCCCCATGCCCTCGGATTGTGACACAGTGCAGACTGTAGTTGGCTGGCTGCCATGGCCATGTGACTTGAGACAGTAATGTATGACTCAGCACGCATTCCTGTGTCATGGCATTAAACTTCCTGAGACTGATCCTGCAGGGGAGTGACATGTGCAACATGCACCCCATTGTGGCATTGACTATCCGGACATGGGTGCATCATGCTGTCTGGTGCTGGTATGCATCTCATGCATTTCTATTTAGACTCTGGCCATCCCTTTATCCGGACACCTGCACTGACTCAGTGGCAAGAGAAGTGATGTGTGCATGTTCACATACTTCACTGTGTTCCCTGCAATGTCCAACAACTGTGTAGGTGGTGCATGTGTCCACACTGGGGTCTTACCATCAGACAGGCACCAGACAGATGGGTGCAAGGGCAGGAGGGGTGTGAGTCCCATGGTTGACCATCAGACTGACAATTGGCTTCCCCGAGTCTGTGTGAGGACTTTAGGCAATGTTCAACTAAGGATGCCAGGGCTTGCTCTGTAATGTGCTGTCCTTACTGTGGTGTGTGCGGTCAGTGCAGGTGACTGATGTTTGTCTGTTTCCCTAATTGTTTGCAGATACATCCACGGCCACAGGAGGGGACAGCTCCACGGACCAGGAGGAGCAGCGGAGCCATACTGGGTCAGCATCGGAGGAGTGGTCAGAGGGACCCAGTGGCATGGAGGGCGAGGGGAGCCACACCGAGGAGTCCTCAGCACCATCCACCTCAGCTGAGGACCACAGCAGCTCGGAGGATGACTCCCTTGTGGAGGCGGGTGTCAGCAGCCACCAAAGGTCAGCTAGTCTGTCTGGCCCCGCCACCACCACCACCACCACCGCCCTCCCATTGGCTCCCATTCCTGAGGTCCGTGGAGGCTCCCGTACTCGGGAGCATGTCTCCTTCGTGCCAGGCACCGCACCCCTGCCCCTGTGTCCCCTGCTGCCCTGAGTGAGGAGTCTGTGTACCTCCTTCGGCAGCTCCATGTAGGGCAGACAGCAATGCTGAGTGTCCTCCATGCACACACCACTCTGTTCACACAGCTGGTGTCGTTCATGGAGGGCATCTCGACGGGTATGTCTGCCCTACAGAGGAGCAATAAGTCCATGGACTCCTCCCTGACGGCAGCAGAGTCCCTCCTCCAACAGTCCCTCACCACTCCCACCTCTGCCCCATCCACACTTCCTGCCCCCCTACCTGTCCAAAGCACATGCACACCTGCACAGTCACCCACACACACAGACACGGGCAGCACAGACACATCCAAGAGAAAGGCAAGACGTGCACACAAGCACCCTCAGGGGACTGATACCACAGACACAGGGGATGGGGAACACACACACATACAGGCAACCACAGTCACTCCGCAATCCTCAAGATCCTCTCCCTCCAAGACCCCTTCCCTTGCCTCGCATGCTACCCCACCTACACAGCAGATCTTCCTGTGTGACCTCGGCCTCTCCCCCTCCGATCCTGCTGATCCAGCATACCGGGGGAAGAGGAAGTCCACCCACACAGAGGGAGTGCCCCTCGCCCCCGGACACCCTCCCCCAGGCGCAGGCAGAGTGAGCCCCCCACCCGCAAGTCCCCCCGGTCCCGGAAGAGCAAGACCCCGCCACCGCCCTGCAAGTCAACCACCCAGTCTCTCACCTCCATCCCCCAGGCCACCACTCCACAGGTTCCACCGCCACACCCTTCCCCAGGTTCCCCCACACACCGATACCGCATCCCCAAACTGCTTAGGCCCTCCCCCCCTTGCCACTTGCTCTTCCACCCCAAAACCAGACGCTCTGCCTGTTTGTGCCAATGGTGTGGAGACCGTGTCCCCCCTCTGTCCTGCCCAGCTCTTCTGCCCCCCTTCCACTACCTTGGAGTCATGCACTGCGGTGGAGTCCACAACCACCCCGTCTGACTCGGGCACTGCATTGGGGACCCAGTCCACTCCATCTGACCAGCCCACTGCAGTGGTTGCAGCACCAACACCATCTGACTTGAACCCTGCAGTGGTGCCAGCCCCCCCCTGAGTCAGACACCTCCACTGCAGTTGCCGGTGACACTCCTGCACCCACCTCCCCTTCACTGCCTCCTTCTGGCATCCCCTGATCCTGTCCCTGCGTTGCCTGGCCTGCCCCTCGTATGCCCCTCCAAGGGGGATGTCCCCTGTCCGTACCTGTGCAGGCAAGCAATTGTTGACAAGTTGTCACACATCTCCCTGTTGGGACTGTATATTTGGACTGGCCATTGGCCTTAGTTTATTTTGGACTTTTGATTTGAGTTGCACACTTGCTGAATAAAGCCTCTTTTTGTTTACTTGTGGTTAATCTTTGGAGGTACATGATGTAGATGTGTAGAATCATGCATTTGCTGTTGTAATAGTGTTCAGATCAGGTAAATGAGGTTTTGCTGTGATGGGCTCCATGTGGTCCATGGGATATGTGTCCTAATCTAGTCTGGATCTATAGCATCCTTTGCTGCAGTCTGAGGGTGTAATGTTCAGCATTTGACACAGGGATGTACGTTTAGCATTTGTAGATTACCATCTTTGTCCTACACTGATGCACATCTGGTGGGCTTACCACTGTCCAATGTTCCTAGTACCCTGACTGTGTGCCCGTCTCCAATGGACATGCAGTTTAGCACATAAAATTTGGAGGACTCATCTGTGTACACAGTGCAAGTTGCTTGACACGTGTCTTGGGTGTATGCAGATGACTGACGTGACACTCCCGTGCCCAGGCTGATATGAGCAGAGCCTTCAGTATGTTGTAGTTGTTGACTCACTGACCGAGTGTTCTGCTGACATGTTTGAGTCGTGCACAGACAAGGTTTGGCACAGCTGACCTTCCACAGGAGTGGAGTGCCCTCATGGCAGTGCGTGATTCCGTGATATGGGCTGTGCCCGTGTTGTGTGTTGTGTAGGCATGTCTGTGCGTGTTCCCTTCTCCTTTCCTACACAGGCTGTGTCCCTACGGATGTTCCTGTTTGTGATGCTTGCTGAGTTGTTCTGTGTTCATCCAGCATCTTGGACCTGGTTTCTCCGGGATGTGGGTGCATGGCAAACTAATGTTAATGAGGTTGTCATCCCTAGTTGTCTTTGTTGTCAGGGCTGGGGATGTGGGCAAACGCAGATGGGACACAGTAAGGATTCCTCTTGGCACTTGTTGGTTACACGAGTAATGTGATTTTCTGTTTGTGTATGCTTTCAGTGATTGTGACACGTTGTGTGTGTGACTGCTGCCACTGCTCAGGGTCAGAGCTGCAATGTTGGAAGTTGTCTATGTGTGTCCTTTGTGGGTCAGCTTGGCTTCTTCATTGGTGTGTGACTATGGCCAGGATCCCATTGTTTGGGGTGGATTTCACGTCATGCCCATGTACGGCATACTGTGCAGTGTGTCAGACATTCACAAGTATTGTTGACTGGCCATGTGTGATGGGTTTCTGCACCTTATTTCCCCCCACCACCCCTGGGATTGTCATGGGTGCATGTGCAATGTCAGCAGTCCATGTGAGCTTCAACGCTGCACATTGGTGGAGTTCAAGGTGTGTGGCGTTAAGTGTGTGCAAATGTGAGTTGTTGCACGCCTGGGGCACTACCTCCATATTTTCCTTGGCTGGCAGGCCATGCTGAGTGCTTTGTGCTTGTATAGGTGTGATGGTAGTTTGTTGCTCAGGACACTTGGCTGTGGTTCACAGTGTGGATGACATCTACCTTTGTCATCACAGTGTTATTGTCATGCAGGCTAGTGTCACCACAATGTGGGGTCCCTGGGGGGAGTGCTGTGGTGCTTCTGTCTCTTGCTGTGTGTGTTGCTGTTCCTACAAGCTTGTGTGACATGTGTAATTTGGGCTCCCTCTCAGCTCACAATGCCTGTTTGCCCACATAGGGGAATCCAATGCATGAGTTACTTTTGTATGTGACTGTGTTGACATCTGTGTATCAGTGAATCTGGCCTCCTCATGTGTTGTGTGTTTGCCTGGGGACACTGGCACACAACCCCCCTCACCTGTTGTGTATGATATGCAGTGTGAGTCTGCCTGTTTGTGTTTGTGCTTTTGCACCACTGCATTGGCATATCTTTAGTTTGCCATTGGCTGTATGTTGTTTGTTGGCTTTCCCCTGCTGGCCCTGGGGCTGCTAGGTCATCAGTCAGCACATTGATCATGGTTAGTATGTCCCATTGCTGCCATGGTATGGTATTTGTTCACCTGACATCTACAGTCTCCACAGGATATCTACATTTGTGTGTCCATTGGTGCAGATATGTGGGTCTGCATTATGATGCTCACTTCTGTCATTGTGTTATTTGTGAATGTAGACAATGTGGGCCCCATGGCTGATATTTGTGTGCACATGGCCAGAACGATGTGTCATTGGCACTGCACTGCTTGCCTCACACAATCTATGTTGCTATGGGACACAAGCACTACAATGCCACTGTAGTGTTTGGTGTTGTGTGGCCAGGAATAATCCCTGCAGTTATGTTTTTGCAGCTTTTACCAGGACTACACTTCCCTTTTTGGGCACTGTGGTGATGGGGCTTTGGGCCCCATTGCCACACTGTTCAAAATGTGCTTCAGCTATGGAGCACACACTTACCTTTTGGGCACTGTGGTGATGGGGCTTTGGGCCCCATTGCCACACTGTTCAAAATGTGCTTCAGCTATGGGGCACACACTTACCTTATGGGCACTGTGGTGATGGGGCTTTGGGCCCCATTGCCACACTGTTCAAAATGTGCTTCAGCTATGGAGCACACACTTACCTTTTAGGCACTGTGGTGATGGGGCTTTGGGCCACATTGCCACAGTGGTCATGGTCTGCTTGCATTGTGTAGGCCACACACACAATTATGTGTGACACATGTGTTAGGGGGTCACATTGTATGTTCAATGTCATGTTCAGTGTTGTATGCATTTGACACAGACCACACACGCTTGTCATGGTGTTGGGGGCTGGGATGTAATTTACAGACAGTCCTTATGTGGGAGTATGCTAGTTGTGTCATGCATTACCCGTCCTATGAGTAGGGGTGGTTGTAGTGACAGGCATCCAGCCCCCCATGAGTGGGGATGGTAGTAGTGGTAGGCATCCAGCCCCCCATGAGTGGGGATGGTAGTAGTGACAGCCATCCATCCCCCTAAGGGTGGGGATGGTAGTAGTGGCAGCCATCCAGCCCCCTATGGGTGGGGATGGCAGTAGTGGCAGGCATCCATCCCCCGATGAGTGGGGATGGTAGTAGTGGTAGGCATCCAGCCCCCCCTGGATAGGGGTGGTGGTAGTGGCAGGCATCCAGCCCCCCCTGAGTAGGGGTGGTGGTAGTGACAGGCATCCAGGCCCCCCTGGGTAGGGGTGGTAGTAGTGGCAGGCATTCAGCCCCCTAAGGGTGGGTATGGTAGTAGTGACAGGCATCCAGCCCCCCTGGATAGGGGTGGTGGTAGTGGCAGGCATCCATCCCCCTAAGGAGGCCGCAGATTTGCGATTCTTGCCCCCAAACTGTGGAATTCTTTTCCGCTGGAAATACGGTCTTGCACAAACCTCCTGCAGTTTAGGAAGTCCCTCAAAACATGGCTTTTTGAACAGGCCTATGACTGATGTTCTATCGGATAGCACTTGGAGCCTTTTATAGCGCCATGAAGCCTCCTGGTGTACGTGCGCTTTATAAATTATTTTTAACATTAACATTAACATTAAGGGTGGGTATGGTAGTAGTGGCAGGCATCCATCCCCCTAAGGGTGGGGATGATAGTAGTGACAGGCATCCAGCCCCCCTTGGATAGGGGTGGTGGTAATGGCAGGCATCCAGCCCCCCCTGAGTAGGGGTGGTGGTAGTGACAGGCATCCAGGCCCCCCTGGGTAGGGGTGGTGGTAGTGACAGGCATCCAGCCCCCCATGAGTGGGGATGGTAGTAGTGGTAGGCATCCAGCCCCCCATGAGTGGGGATGGTAGTAGTGGTAGGCATCCAGCCCCCCATGAGTGGGGATGGTAGTAGTGACAGCCATACATCCCCCTAAGGGTGGGGATGGTTGTAGTGGCAGCCATCCAGCCCCCTATGGGTGGGGATGGCAGTAGTGGCAGGCATCCAGCCCCCCATGAGTGGGGATGGTAGTAGTGGTAGGCATCCAGCCCGCCATGAGTGGGGATGGTAGTAGTGGTAGGCATCCAGACCCCCATGAGTGGGGACGGTAGTAGTGACAGGCATCCAGCCCCCTAAGGGTGGGTATGGTAGTAGTGACAGGCATCCAGCCCCCCCTGGATAGGGGTGGTGGTAGTGACAGGCATCCAGCCCCCCCTGAGTAGGGGTGGTGGTAGTGACAGGCATCCAGCCCCCTGAGTAGGGGTGGTGGTAGTGACAGGCATCCAGGCCCCCTGGGTGGGGGTGGTAGTAGTGGCAGGCATCCATCCCCATAAGGGTGGGTATGGTAGTAGTGGCAGGCATCCAGCCCCCTAAGGGTGGGTATGGTAGTAGTGACAGGCATCCAGCCCCCCCTGGATAGGGGTGGTGGTAGTGGCAGGCATCCATCCCCTAAGGGTGGGGATGGTAGTAGTGGCAGGCATCCATCCCCCTAAGGGTGGGGATGGTAGTAGTGACAGGCATCCAGCCCCCTGGATAGGGGTGGTGGTAGTGGCAGGCATCCAGCCCCCTGAGTAGGGGTTGGTGGTAGTGACAGGCATCCAGGCCCCCTGGGTAGGGGTGGTAGTAGTGGCAGGCATCCAGGCCCCCTGGGTAGGGGTGGTAGTAGTGGCAGGCATCCAGCCCCGCCTGGATAGGGGTGGTGGTAGTGGCAGGCATCCAGCCCCCCCTGAGTAGGGGTGGTGGTAGTGACAGGCATCCAGGCCCCCCTGGGTAGGGGTGGTAGTAGTGGCAGGCATCCAGCCCCCTAAGGGTGGGTATGGTAGTAGTGACAGGCATCCAGCCCCCCCTGGATAGGGGTGGTGGTAGTGGCAGGCATCCATCCCCCTAAGGGTGGGTATGGTAGTAGTGGCAGGCATCCATCCCCCTAAGGGTGGGGATGGTAGTAGTGACAGGCATCCAGCCCCCCCTGGATAGGGGTGGTGGTAGTGGCAGGCATCCAGCCCCCCCTGAGTAGGGGTGGTGGTAGTGACAGGCATCCAGGCCCCCCTGGGTAGGGGTGGTAGTAGTGGCAGGCATCCAGGCCCCCCTGGGTAGGGGTGGTAGTAGTGGCAGGCATCCAGCCCCCCCTGGATAGGGGTGGTGGTAGTGACAGGCATCCAGCCCCCCCTGAGTAGGGGTGCTGGTAGTGACAGGCATCCAGCCCCCCCTGAGTAGGGGTGGTGGTAGTGACAGGCATCCAGGACCCCCTGGGTAGGGGTGGTAGTAGTGGCAGGCATCCATCCCCCTAAGGGTGGGTATGGTAGTAGTGGCAGGCATCCATCCCCCCCTGGATAGGGGTGGTGGTAGTGACAGGCATCCAGCCCCCCCTGAGTAGGGGTGGTGGTAGTGACAGGCATCCAGGCCCCCCTGGGTAGGGGTGGTAGTAGTGGCAGGCATCTAGGGCCCCCTGGGTAGGGGTGGTAGTAGTGGCAGGCATCCAGGCACCCCTGGGTAGGGGTGGTAGTAGTGGCAGGCATCCAGGGCCCCCTGGGTAGGGGTGGTAGTAGTGGCAGGCATCCAGGCACCCCTGGGTAGGGGTGGTAGTAGTGGCAGGCATCCATCCCCTATGGGTGTGTATGGCATTGGTGTTGGCCATCCCACCCCTATGGTTCTGCTGTTGCTAGTGTACGTTGTTTGTGCATCCCTATGTGTGTGTGACATATTTCGTGTACGTGTGGTTTGTTTGTATTGTTGGTGTTTGACTTACCGTCTGCGCCGTACGCGTCCGTGCCGGTTCCGGTAATAGATGTAGAGTATAGGTAGGACCTGCGCAATGGGATTCATGCTTGGATCGTCTCGTTCGGGTTTCTCGTGTCTTCGAGTCGTACTCGTAGCAGGCTTGTTCGTCTCGTAGCCGTGGATCGTCTTGTGGCGCGAAATGGAGCTTATGTACGGCTCGCCCGGATGCTCAAACGTGCCGGACGTAGCGACGAGTTCGGCGCGTACGGAAGACGCATCGTACTAGTCCGGCCGGAAGGTGCTGTGTATTTGGTTCCGTGCGACTCGATTCGGCGTTTCCAGATCCGGCTCGGGCGGGGAACAGGAGCTGGAATGGGTAAGTACGGCTCGCTCGGAATCTGGGCTGTTATGCGCATCGTACTTGTTCGTTCGGTAGAGTGTTCGAGTCGGTCGGAAAACACTCGTTCGGCTGGTATTTTTTCCGGACGAATACTGTTAGGTGCGCTTCCGGCCGACATCGGAATCGACCCCAAAGAAGGAGCAAAATGCCGTTAATGATTGCTTTTGTGCAATCATCCCTGCAACGCAGGCCCCCTTGCACCATGCTGTTTGTGCATCAGTGCAGGGGAGAAGGACAAGAATGTGCCTTATCTTGTAGATATGGTACATTCCTGCCCTTTCATTTTGACGCATGGCAGTGCAGCAGGAAGGTTTGCTGTGCTGCCGTGCGTCAAAACATAGTAAATGAGGCCCATTGCACCCTGCCCTCTGGGTTACATAGGGCCTACCTTAGGGGTGACTTATATGTATAAAAAGGGAATGTTTGGGCCTGGCAAATGGATTGTTTTGTCAGGTCGACATGGCAGTATAAACTGCACACACAGCCTATGCATTGGCAGGTATGAGGCATAGTTAAAGGGCTACTTAAGTGGGTAGCACAATCAACCCTGGATGCCCTCTAGTAGCAGTTAAATTACATGCCCTGGGTACAAGCGGTACCACTTTCCCAGGGACTTATAAATTAATTAAATATGCCATTTGGGGATGAACCAATATTACCATGTTTAGGGGAGAGAGCACAAGTACTTTAGCACTGGTTAGCAGTGCGATAGTGCACAGAGTCCTAATTGGCTCACTGATAGAATATCGAAGCCCAAAATATCCCCATACACAAATATCGATGTCAAAAATATCGATGTCAAAAATATCGACATCCTATATTTATAATGGTAAGTATAAAAATATCGAAAAAAATATTGATGTAAAAAATATAGATGTATAAAATATCGATTTTGTTATATATGTAAAAAAAAATGTTAAATATATTAAATGATAAAATTAACTTTAAAAAAATTATTTGGATTTCATATACATTTTAACAAATATAAGAAATACATTTAATTTAAAAAAAAATTCAACTTACATATATAAAATGTAATATATATATATATATATATATATATTTACTTTAAAACAATTAATAAACTATTAATTTTAATTTATTTTAAAATTTTATAAATATATGCAAATTTACAAATAAATATATCTATATATATATATACATACACCTATAACATAAAATCTGATAAAAAATAACATTATATTATAAATTCAAACATTCAAATATTTAATAGTCTTTAAATTTAAATTTTGCACTCGATTGAGTGCAATAGTAGGGAAAGTGTCGGATAGCAAATGGGTCAAAATAACTATTCCCACTGCAGTGAGTGCAACAGTAGGGAAAATGTTGGAAAGCGAAGGGGTAAAAAATGCTATTCCCACTCCAGTGAGTGCAACAGTAGGGAAAGTTTTGGATAGCGGAGGGGTAAAACTTAATATTCCGACTCCAGTGAGTGCAACAGTAGGGAAAGTGTTGGATAGCGGAGAGGTAAAACTTACTATTCCCACTCCAGTGAGTGCAACAGTAGGGAAAGTGTTGGATAGCGGAGGGGTAAAAATTACTATTCCCACTCCAGTGAGTGCAACAGTAGGGGAAGTGTTGGATAGCGGAGGATAGAAATTACTATTCCCATGCCAGTGAGTGCAAAAGTAGGGAAAGTGTTGGATACCGGAGGGGTAAAAATTACTATTCCCACTCCAGTGAGTGCAACAGTAGGGAAAGTGTTGGATAGAAGAGGGGTAAAAATTAATATTCCCATTGGAGTCAGTTCAAAATTAAAAACAAACAAAATATCAACTACAACACAAACGATTTAAAAAAAAAATATATATATATAAAAATATAACAAATTTACAAAATATAGAAACATATAATAATGTTAAAAAGATCTAACAAATACCTAGAAAGATTTTTTTTAAATTTAAAAATAATTTACAAACAAATAACTATATTTAATAGAAATTATTTATAATCAAAAACATTATTACATAAATTTAATCTTTTTTATTTCCTACCCTATAACACCACACAATTCACTACACACATCTAAATTTTAAAAACAATTTACCTACATAATTAACATACTTAATTATCAATTAAGAAATATTATTAATTAAAAAACAAATTAAAACACATAAAAATTAATTTACTCCCCAAACGTTACCCCTATAAAACCAAAACCCACACACAAAATAAAAATAAACAATTACCATAATTATTTATGAATTGATGAATTAATATTAATGATCAACTCATTATTAATTAATTAAACATAAATTACTTTCCACCCTCTACCCCAATAAACACCACAACCCACACCTAAAAATCATTACACTATTTTCATAACCAATTTTACATTAATGAATTAATATCAATTAAAAACAACTCATTAATTAATTTAAAAGAATTTACTTCCCACACTTTACCACTATAAACCCCACATCTCACATCTTAAATTAATTACACAATTGCCATATTTAAATTTTAATTATTTAAATAGCATTAATTGACAAATAATTAATTAATTATAAATAAATTACTTCCCACCCTATTCCCCTATAAACACCACCACCCGCTCCTAAAAAAATAACACAATTAACATAATTAATTACCAATTAATTAATAATAATTAACAAGCAATTAATAAATAATTAATAATACATTATTTCCCACAATTAACACTATAAAATATATATTAAATACATATTATTAAATAAAAATATTAATAAATGTATTATAATTAAATTACTTCCCACGCTATTCCCCTATAAACCCACAACCCACTCCTAAAAAATTGGCACAATTAACATAATTAACATAATTGACACAATTAACATAATTAACATAATTACCAAATAATTAATTAATAATAATTAACAACCAATTAATAATTAATTAATAATAAATGAATTCCCACAATTAACACTATAAAATCTAAATTAAATAAATACTAATAAATAAATAATAATAATTAATTTATTATAATTAAATTACTTCCCACCCTATTCCCCTATAAACCCACGACCCGCTACAGAACTAAAAAACGCAAAATTTAATTAAAATATAATTAATAACTACTAAAAATTTAACATATATTAAAAAACAAAAGCAATACTTATACAAAAAAATAGTTCACGTACTTTTAAAATACATAACACTAATTAAAACATCAATATTTTAAACAACTATAAGGCCCATTACGATACCGGGCGTAAAAAAATCCGCCACCCATGAAAGCGGCAAAAATCCGCCCGCCTACACCTTCTGAATACCGACCCAGCAATTATGATGCCTCGAACCGAAAACCGCCAGCGGCGGTAAAAACACACAAAATACCGCCCGCCCATGCCCGAGTCGGAGTCAAACCGCCCGCCACGGACGGAAAGACGCACGACAACACAAAACCGCCCGCCCTCACGGTCGAGACACCGCACGTGAAATTACGATCGCACCGACATGAGCGCGGAAAAACAACAAATACACCGCCCGCCAGCGTAAACAACACTGAAGAAAATGGACACGGCAGAAGCCATGGCGGCCACGTCCCTGCACAGAAACAGCCCCGGACTCAAACAAACACACACAACATGGCAAACAAGTCCACACAGCAACCCACGCACAAATACACAGACAAAGTACACATCCCGAAAACACACCACCCCTGGACAAACAAATAAACCACAAAGCCCAGAACACCGGCCACAACACACCTGAAAACAACAGACCATCAGGACACACCCAAACAGGTAAGTACAAAAGCAGCCCCTCCTTAGACCACAACCCCTTGCAACATTGCAAAGCAGAGAGGAGAGGAGAGGACACAGTGACACAGCAAGGACAGCAGCACACCACAGATACGCACACATCACACCCACCACCACCACCACCACCACCAAACACCGGCACCACAAACCCCTGCACATCACACATCACACACCGCACCAGCACCACAAACACCATGGCATCACACAGAATGCCCAAGTTCACTTCCACTGAGCTGACGGTCATGGTCGACGAGATCGTCAAGGTGCACACACAAATCTATGGCAACCAGGTCCAGCACACACCACTAGCCACCAGAAACAGAATGTGGAACAGAATTGTAGACCAGGTCAATGCAGTCGGGACCGTACTCCAGAAACAGAGGAGAGATAAACAAACGGTGGAACGACATCAAAAGCCTGGTCAAGAAGAAGGAGAGCAAAAACCGAGAGCTGGCTGCCACGACTGGCGGAGGGAATCCCGCGCATTACAAGACCTTCAAAGCGTGGGAGGAGAAGGTGCGAGTCATCATCCATCCGGAGATCCTCACCGGATTACCAGGGGGAGTGGAGGCCGGTAAGTACAAACAAATGTATACCAGCACACCGCTATGTACTCACATGCACTACCACCATGCCATAGCTCCGAGGGACAAACACCCCCATGTCCAGTACACAATACACAACACATTACTCACACATGCAACAGGCACCACCACACACACAGCCCAAACATATCAACTAACAAAACCATGGGGGCATGTGTACACCCAGCCAGCCACGTAACTACCAACAGGTCCCCTAGTACTCCAGAAGCGCCACAACGAGCACCCCCACACCCATGTGGCAGCCGTAGCTGCACCAACCGACAAGTAACAGGTAAGTAGCCGCAACACAGAGGCAGTGGGTGGGAGGGGGGACAGCTGAAGTACAACACACACCAGGCCCCTAGTCCTACAGCACAGCAAGGCGGAGCACCCCCACACCCATGTGGCAGCTGTAGCTGCACTAACCGACAAGTAACAGGTAAGTAGCAGCAACACAAAGCGCAGTGGGTGGGAGGGGGACATCTGAAGTACAACACACACCAGGCCCCTAGTCCCACAGCACAGCAAGGAGGAGCACAGCCCACACCCCACACCCACGTAGCAGCCACTGCAGTGCACACCGGCAGCCGACAGGTAGACATCCCGCCCCAGGACAAACGGTGTCAGTGGGTGTCCAGCCATCACCACGACCCATAACACCGCCCCCACCCCCACAGACCTGCAACATGGAGCACCCCCCGCCCATAACCATGTTGCATCCAGTCCAGTGCACGCTCAAAAACAACCTGCAGGTGGGAAACTGGACAGGGTGGGGTGACTGGAGGCATGAGGACTGAATTACGACTAACACATGGGACATGTCAAGTAGCAGAGGAACACGCAGCACTGCTCCCTGCCACAACCATGTGAACAATGTGCACACGGACATGAACCACAGAGTCACACCCCACATGACCCATCACAGACACAGCAACACCCAAGGAGCCACGTCTGCATGCACAAGTCACACTGATTACAGAACCACACGGCAGGCACAGTGCAACCCATCACACACAACTGCAACACCATCGAAGTCCTGTCCATGTAGCCCCCACTGCCTGTCAAGCACACATCCCACAACTATGCCCATGTAAGACATACCACACTAGACGCAACAGCGTGGAACAACATAAATGCACACGAACACCACTGGACCCATCAAACACACAGACACACAATGCACATACAACATACCATCCATCTCATCCGTCAGCCCCAGTCACATGAAAGGTATGTCATCCGAACAGCTGGTCCACACACAGTAGTCACGCAAAGAAACATGCCCATGATAAATCATGTGCCAGTAGTGAATGAAGCGCACGTCACACTGTGAGCAACTACACACATAACATGAGCCACACACCCCGAGCACTGCAGTGATGCACATGGCACAGGGCAGCACGCACACCAAGGAATTGGACCATCTGCAATACGTCGTGTGGCACACAACCATCACTCACTCATAACAATGCGTCCAATTACATGGCCAGAAATCACAACAGACAGCAAATATGCAGGGTATGTCAGACATACACACACCTCAAACCATGCACTGTCATGTTGCCACAACACATGTCACGTTCTGCACCCATGGCACACAGTATGTACCCCCAAAGCATAGTTCATCTCAAATGCGTTTCAGGGGCTGACCCCCATTTTGCCATCTGCGTTTCGAAGCGTTACATTTGAACCCCAAGAGCATAGTACAAACCAACCTCCACGATGGGTCTGGAGTCCGCATACACCAGAGCCACAAAAAGCAGGAGCACAGCAACACACCCATCGGCATTGCCAATCCGTCCCATGCCACATGTCCACAGCACACAGTCCCATTGGCATGCCCACACAACAACAAATAGCACAGCCACACACACGGCTCGGGAAACCTGTGCACGACTGTGCACGAACTGTGGATGTCAGACAACCTATACATACTTTGTCATGTGCAACACAATAACATATCTCATTCCCCCCACAGGTGACGAACTGCTGGATGCTGGAGATGGAGACAGCAGCCAGCACAGCCAGCCTGCAAGCCCCCAACAAGGACTCACGGATGTGGAGGATCTGTCCTCCGATTCGGACACGGACCACCCAGCAGGCCCATCTGGTGTGGCAGGGCCCAACCGCACCCCAGGCACCCTCCTACCCACCAACCCATCATCCAGGGCTGATGACCACTCACAGCCCCCTGCTGCCACTGTCGTTGCGGCCACTCCCACTGTTGTGGCGGCCACTCCCACTGCCGCAACCACCACCATCGCCGCAACAACCACCACCGCCGCGACCACCACCACGTCATCACCGGCCCCAGCACCAGCGCAAGTGGTGGTCCGGCCGACTGGGTCCACCCTGGGAGCCACAGCGAGGACCGTGGTGAGCAATGTGGCTAGTGGGCAGGCCGGTGGCAGCAGTACTGGTGGGAAGAGCAGGGTCAGGCCAACGCCAGCCTCCCTGGGAGCCATGCCCTGCCTCAAATGGCCAGAGTCCTTGGGGCCTATGAAGAGGCCCAAGGACAATGGGCCAGGTCTGCTTCCGACACGCGGGAGGTCCTGGGGGTGTTGAGGTCCATGGACGCCCATATGGGCCAATTCGTGTCCCGTATGGACCAACTCGTGGACCTCATGGGCCAGCTGGTGGTGGCGGTGAGGTCACAGGCAAGGCCAGCAACACCACCTCCGCCACCACCTGCTAGGGCGCAGGGTCGGGCAGCAGTGTCCAGTTCCCCTGCGTCCACAGCCAGTGAGCACACCTCACCCACCACCAGCAGGTCGCCACCACACCCCCCTCCCAAACGTGGAAGGGGCCGTCCGAAGTGGAAACAGATGTCCCGGGAGGACTTCGCACGCTCCAGACGCAAGTGAGGCAGCCAGCCATCCTTGACCACCCACTGCATTGACTTGGACTACGATCCCACCCCACACAGCCATCAGAATGGCATGTGTCTGTTGGACTAGGGACATAGAACTAGTGGGTACACCCTGAGCATCACGCAGCCATGGCCGACAGCTCATTGTCACTGCACGCAACACTCATGTCATCACCTTGCACACAATGACATGTCACAGTTGAAAATAAATGCACCTTTTACACAAACTGCTGTCTGTGCACTGTGTTTATTGAACGATGATCAACCGCCACCTTGAGCAGAAAAGCATCGGATGTGTGGCATGGCGATGGGACAGGAGGGGCTGTAGGGACCTAGGGGGAGACAGAACAGGAGCACATTCAATGAGTGTGTCACACACCCATCACACAGTACATGTCAACAACTACAAGCAATGTACACACATCGCACAGAGCAATAGGGCACAATGCCACAGCCACCGTCAGTGGCATACAAACCTGGACATGGACCATTGACACACAGCACACAGTGAACAAAAGGCCTCCGTGACACAGCACACAGACACCTGCACAACTACAGCCACATCAGCCGTCGTACATGGACACTCACCGTCAAGTGAAGTAGCGGGCGATGAGCTGCTGACGGACATTCACAGCTTCCTCCTCTCCGCTGTCTTCCTCACTCGAGCTGTCCTGGTCTGCAGGCTGGGGCCCTGGTTGATCTCCGTCATCCACAATTAGGGGATCTGCTTTCGAATGGCCAGATTGTGCAGCATGCAGCAAGCCACCACTATCTGGCACACCTTCTGTGGGGAGTACGCCAGCGCACTCCTCGGTGCGGTCCAGGCATCTGAACCTGGACTTGAGGAGGCCAAAGGTACGCTCGACCACACGTCTGGTCCTCCCATGTGCCTCATTGTAGCGGTCATCTGCTGGGGTCCGAGGATTTCGTAATGGACTGAGCAGCCAGGGCCCATTCGGGTAAGCCGAGTCACCTGGGCGTGAGGGACACAGAGAACCGTTGCAATTCAAACAGGACAGTAGACAGCATCCTTAAGCCAGCACGCTACACAACTCCACATACTCACCGACAATCCAGCCACGGTCCTGTTGCAGATTGGTCATCAGTCGTGGTAATATGCTGTTGCGCATGATGTGCGCGTCATGGGCCGAGCCTGGGAACTTTGCACACACGTGGGAAATGACCATGTCCGCAAGGCACACCACTTGCACATTCAGGGAGTGCGTGTGCTTCCGGTTGCGGAAGAGCTGCTCAGTGGCCTGTGGTGGGACAAGGCCAACATGGGTGCAATCTATGGCACCAACGACGTGTGGGATCCGTCCAAGGGCATAGAATGCACCCTTCACTGCCGCCAACTCACGTGCCCTGGGGAATCGGATGTACCTGTTCCTGTACAGCATCATGGCTGCCAGTACATCCCTCAGCACCATGCTGAACATGGGCTGGGACATCCCACCTCCACTGCCCACTGTGTGCTGGAATGACCCAGTGGCGAAAAATGCAGTGCAGCCATCACCTTAGCCGTGGGGGTGAATGCTGTCGGATACACCCTGCGAGGACGGAGGTGGGGATCCAACATGGCACATAGTCGATGCAGGGTTGGTCGGTCCAGACGAAATTTCCGGATGACCTCAGAATCCTCCATGTCCGCCAACAATTGGTAAGGGCGGTAAATGTTTGGTCTCCGCCTAGGAAAGATGGAAGTGGACACATGTCAAAGCAACACGCCACATGGCATATTCACATACACATAACTGATATGACAGAGCAAGAACATGAGTCACAGAACAGCTGTCATGCAGGGACAGCACAGCCACAATACACTTGCACAGGTCTCCCACCAATAGCAATGGGCAGTGACACAAACCATTGCTATGTGCATGCACATGGGGATCCAGGCCTCAATGACCTGTGAGGCGTGCTGATGGGGACTGACTGCATATCCGGCAAGCGGCAACACCACGGCAACATGACTGGCTGCTGTGCATCACACTGCTTCCGAGGCAGGATGAGTATGGCACACACCAACGACGATGTGGGCACAGGCTGAGCGGCCAAGACAAGTGGGACCTGTGGCACGAGGGGATATGAGACAGTCATTGGTGTCACCACTGCACCCTATGTGCAGCACTGTACGGATCACACCTCCAGAAGCATTGTCAGGTGTACACATTGACAGCCCCATGCCAACACGGCTGTGTGCTTGCAAATACACATCACATGTGACACGTAACCTTGCACGTGCCAAGTGGCAGATGTACATAGTGAGAGATGACATGCGTGTGCATATGCGTATACCATGCACCCATGCCAATGTGCAGATGATGACATGCTAACAGACATGTGGGGCCGGCCACTGGCCGTCCCTGCCTATGCACACGGCATGTTGTGGCCCCGTCCATTGTGCACCTGCACCCACACGCACATCATGGCCACACCTGCAGATGCAGTGCGCACATCATACTGTGTGGTGCACATGGCATCAGCGGACTGTCACCAACATGGGCCAGGCCATTACGGCCAACTCCGATGACCCTCGCGGTTGCACCCTGCGTGTTCCACTATGGAGGTAGGCGTCCCGGGCCAGCTGGGTGCAGGCCAACGTCTGCAATTGCCAATGCAGGTCTCAGTGCACTTGTTGCTCGTGTGAATGTCAGGCTGGGCCATGCTGCCCCTCTCAGTCCCAGCAAGCCTGGCCTGCACATTGACTGCACAATGCCAGTAGGTGACAGCACCGACTGCCTAGTGGGTTGCATGTGTCTCCTGTTCAGGACCCTCCAGATGGGCGCTAACTCAGTACTGACTATTGGACACACCATGTCTCGTGATAGGGATGTGTGTGTGGGATGGTGGCACTGAATGTGACCTCCTTTGCGTGGTGGGCCATGCACAGGGCGAGTACGTCGATGATTGCGCAGTGTTGGTCACAGTGGGTGCACCCACACAGATGTGTTGCCCTATGTTCATTTTCTATGTCCGCATGATAATGGACTGTAGATGTGGGCAGACTACACATTGGTCGATGTGCTGTCAATTTGAATGTGCCTTCACACCAGGCACAGCTGCCCCTGCACATGTGACCCCTGCTGCACTCGCTGCTGGGTCTGTGGAGCTGATGCACCATCTGTGCGTGGGGCGGACAGCTCTCCTCACTTCCGTCATTGCGCATGTCATCACTTGGCCGCAGGTGACATGGATCATGGAGGGCCCACATGTACGCGTGGGTGGCCTCAACAAGTGTGTCCAATGGTTGTCACCCCCAGTCAGTGCTTCGAATGTGAATGATGTTGTGCTGGTGCTAATTTCAATGTGGTGGGTGGGCGGGGCTAGGTGCGGGCTTACATGCAGGACATGGGAGGGTGATCGGATTAGCGACTAGTTGCAATACACACGGGGCACGTCTTTTCCTGTCAACATCAGGGTCATTCCTTGAACTCACTGACAGTAATACAGTCGTCTTTGTCCCTGTCCTCATGGCCTCCCCTCGCTCCCCCATAATGCATTTGCACCTGTGGGGCTAGCGCATGCAGATGCTGCCCCAGGCTCGCCCCGGAGAGGCCAAGGAGTGTATGTGTGGGTCCAGTTGAATGAGTGGTCTGTCTCACGGCATGATGTGTGGCGGGACGCCGTCCACCTGCGTGGTGCCCCGACTCGAGACCCGGGCAACCTAGACAATGCATTGCAGTCTCCGCAGTCCGGATACACCACCTGCAACACACAGAGGCTGTAGCTGCCCTAGCGGCCCATGCCGCGTCCATCTGGGGCTGATGGACCCACACATTCACTCTTTTGCCTCACTGGGGCGGGCTCGGAGGTGCTTGCGCACGCGCTGGCTTCTCTGTTGCAACGGCATGTGACGTGTGTGGGGATGTAGGCAATGGGTGGGATGGTGCGAGCCACCTTCCGTGACGTCACTGCTGCTCGTGATGTGTGCGTCCCCCAATACTTCCATATGACTTGAGCCATGCTACACATTGAGGATGTTTTGCCTGCGTGATGTGTCCCGGAGAAGCGCGCCGAGTCCTCTCCCCCACCATGCTCCACTGCCATCCCGTGCCCTGGATTGCCTGTGCAGGTTGACAATGTTGGGGATACACCTGGTCGGCAGGGGCTGTGTGTGCCTTGTCAAGGGCCTGGCGGGCGCACAACAGGATCCAGCTTGTCCACAGAGGGTGGGCTGACGTGTACGCCTGATACCGCATTGTTCGTGTGCCCGGCTGCTGTGCACACACGTGTTCACATCCCCCCGACGGGTGGCCTTTAACATTGCCCAGGGAAGCGGTAATGTGCAGTTCCAGACCCCTCCCGACACAGCGTGTTTCAACTTTGCATGTGCGCATCTACCCGTCACACCCACCCACCTGAGCGAAGCGTCACTCCCGCTTCACACGACACATGTGTGTCTTCCACAGTTGTGCTACTCATTTGCGTTGACATCGAATGACAGTGGACTACATAGTCATGTCACAACTGCCGTGTACATCACACACTCTCATCATCTCACATTCGTACTTGTGAAAGGAATCAGCAGAGACAGTTTCTTTCTTCAAACCATGTATTGTGACTTATGTCCTCTGTGATGCAGTATAGTGGACACTACTGGCAGCGGTATGCATGTGGAGGATATACTGAGCATGATTACACATAGCTAAGGGTGTAGGGGTACATGTGATTAGCTGTTGCATGTGGGATGTGGGCTTCAGAGTTACATCTGCTTGGCTGTTGCTGTGCTAATGTTCATTTGCAAGTAGCTGCGGTGCTGCGGACTTTGACACAGACGGTATACATTTAGCCTACCAGACCGCTTGGCATCATGGGCACAGTCCATCTCAGTTCCATGTGACAGGTGTGCTGCTGTTGTTACTCATGCACGCGTGCGTGTGAGTTGACATCAGGGCATGGGCTTACGTGCATGCAACGGCGTCCCACTTGTTGTTGCCATATGGTGGATACTGGACATGTCACAGTCACTGGGGTCGTGTTGTTGTTGTATGCACTTGTCGTCCATGCAAAGGTCCTGTTACGGGATTTCCGGGAGGGGGAAAAGGGGTGCAGCTCTCACATACTCCAGCCGGGCGATTCCTGTCCACTGTGCGGTGCATATGTCCATGGGCGCAGGATCCATGTCATGGCATAGTTGTACGTGCAGTTCTGTCCATGTGGGTGCGATACACATATCCCATGCCACTGCCTCCCCCGATACATGCAGAGTTCCTGGATGTGATGGGGAACGGAGTGCATGTCCCGGACACATCCGATGTCATGGCAGTGTCGTTGATGGTGTGGTATCAGTTGCAGGTCGTTTGGTATGGCTGTTGTGGTGGTTACTGGCCAGTCCGTGCGGAAGCTAAGCATGGGTACAGTGTCGGACATCATGGCTCAATTGGGGGATTGCGTCGGGGTCCTACGAATTGACAGGTTGACAGGTATGCGATGGCTTCCTGCAGGGCTTCCATTTCATTGGTGGTATACATGTTTGCCAGCCAATGTAGCGGATGGTGGCTGTCACGGTGTTGTTCGTAAGTTGTCCCTTGTAGGAGCATGATGGGGCATGCTGGGTGACATTCGATGTAGCTGTGATACATGATCCGTCGTGTGGAGGCACAGTGGTCCCATTGCAGTGTGGGTCCGATGTTCGCCACATACGCCATGCCCCCATAGGCTGAACAGACCCTGTCGTGTGCGTCCAGAGGGTGGAATAGTGGTAGCAGGTCCGCCCTTGGACATGCCGGGTTGGAGAGGCACAACTCCACAGGATGGTGGAAGGGACACCTCCGACAGTAGAAGACGGGTATGACGCAGCTGAACAATGCGATGCGGTAAGTCAGTCGGTAACTTACGTTCAGCAGGGATAGGGGTGCGCATCCCAGTAGCTGTATCAGGTTGTGTTTGTACAGCTTGACCTGTTTGGCGTAGTTGGGTAGGTGTGTTGTAGGTGCCATTTTGCTGCGGGGCGATGTGGTGGCGTGCTCCGGCTGTGTGTGCAGTCTGCAGTGTGCAAGCTCCGAGGTTGCTGTGAGGTCTGTGATGGTCGTAGGGGGCAGGACTTGTGTTCTGTTAGCTTGTGCGGAGGACACGGGCCCTCATCCCACGTGCTTCTCTGAATGTTCAAGGTCAGTGGTGTGTGACTCCTTCCAGATAACTTGCATGGGAACGGCATGGGGGAGTTTTATATTTTTTCTTTCCCGTTCGGTATGTTCTTAGGTGATATGCGCTATCTGCCCTGTGGTCGGTTTCCTCTGCATGCCTGTGTTGGTCTTTTTTTGGGACAATGGCTGTATTCTCCGGCTTGTTTAGTCGGGATGTGGTTTCGGAGTTGGAATGGAAGGTCATTCAGTGCTGTCTGCTCTCCCGTGTGTGGGCGGCAGGCTGTGTTTCCGCTATGCGTTGGGCCTTGTGTGTGGGTGTCATTCTTGGGTCCACCTGTTGTCGGTCCCCGGGCTCTTTGGTGTTCTGTTTTGTATGTCTGGTTCATGGGTGCAGGGTGGTATGGGTGTTTCTGTGTGGTACTGGCGTACCTCTTCCCGACGGGGCCCATGTTCTACTGGGTGGTGTTGCCGCCGCTGTGTGCTTCGCCATGTTTGTCACACAGGGGTGTGTCCTGATGTTGCGTGACTTCACTGACATGTGGGCGTCAGTTGTGTGACGTTGGGTGTTGTCCGTGAATTGGGCGTTGGGGACATGACTGTGGCAGGCCTGTCACGTGTCATGTGCCTTCTGGGTGTGGCTGGTGTGTGTGGTGCTTGGTTGTGTCCCTGTGCTGTTTGTGTGCGACGCATACATGGCGTTATGGTTGGGCGCTGAGTTGTGCGCATGTGTGGCTGCGTCATCGCCGCTGTGCTGCGGTGCCGTGACGGGGTCGTTAGTTCCTTGTCCCAGGTGGTGTGCCCATGATAGTTGCGAGATGTTGCACTTTGCCCTGTGTTACATTTGTGGGTGCAGTGGTGGATGTGTCTTGTCCATGCAGGGGTGTTGGGGGGGTGCCATGTCCTCCTTTTCCGCACTTGCACTGTGTGCGCTGTTTGCGTGCCCTTGTTGTGTGTGTGCCTACCTGCGTCTCCGCGGTACGTTGCCTCCTTGGTGGTGCATCAGGTATAGCATGGGGAGGGCCTGCAGTGCTGGATTCATGCTCGGGGGTCGCCTCTTCGGTGTCTGTGCTCGGCGTTCGGGTTTCCGCCTCACTTTCACGTGCGGTGTCTCTTAGCCGTGGGAGCTGTTTGTTTGCGGCATCGTAATTTGTACGCCGGGCGGTACGTGATTTCGTCTGGCGGTGTGTCTCCATTAGGCTGCGCCGCTACGTGAGCGGGCGCACTTTGATGGCGGACGGCGTCGCTGGCTTGCCGGCGGTGTTTGGCTGCCTTTTCACATCGTAATTTGGCGGGCGTGTGGGCTGCGGCATGCGGGCGGTAACTGGTGGTTTTTGCATCCGCCAGCACGGCGGTGGTGCTTCCGCCTGCCATCCTAATGGGCCCCTATATTTTTGCAAACGATATTAATGACTTCGATATTTTCAAAAACAATATTTCTTACCTCCAAGTCGCTATTCTTGACCACAATATTCTTGCTGTTGATATTTCTGCATCACGATATTTCCAACTCAATATTTGTGTATGTCAACATTTCTGTGCACCGTCCTAATTCCAGCCAAAATGAGATACAAAATTGGAGGCAGACAGGCAAAACGTTGGGGGAAAGATCTCCATAAGACTGTCAGGTCTAACACTATCTTTAATTCCAGTGCCTCATGTGAGTCCTTAATGGCAGCAAGGATGGAGTCCAGCTTGTCCAGATTGGCTTCAGCCCAGTAACCGAGGCTGATACAGTGGTACCCAGAGCAATCTTGGAATCTGGATGAACCTAGCTCCACCCCAACATGGGGCGCCCTTGATTTATTCATGTTCAAGAGGGTGCTATAGTAGGTACGCGGACAGACCCAGGGACACCCAAAGAACCTGAGTCATCAGCCTTATTTAGTTACTGTCTCCTCATGGGGTCATCAATACGGCACAGACCGCCACCCCAGAGCTTCCTCATTAGCTCTTGTACCATTTCCCCACACCCCAAACTAGGCACAGATGCAAAGGAAAAGAGAGAAGGAAAAGCAGCAAGAAGGCACCCACACTAGAGTGTTCTCATTCCACTTTACCTCACACTGCAAATTTTCTCTCTGAGGCCAATTTTCCTTTCCACTGCCAGGCATCCACCAATAGGGTCCTTGTCAGTCAATGCTCTTTCTAGTTGCTCATCTGTCAGCCTCCCTGGAGCCAGATTCAGTCACTTGTGACAGGTCACGTCCCACCAGGCCTTGCTGGGCTCCTCAAAGAGCCATGAGGATTGGTGACAACAAGTCATCAATATCTCTGCCTGCCACACTTAAGCACTGATCCAGCAGAGGTCCCAGATCCCCTATGCTGGGCTGCTGATCCACTGCTCAGTTGAGCACTTCACCAGACAGCAAAATTCACTCGACTGGAGGTCCCAACAGCGGACCAACCAGCGTGCCGTGCCATCCCTGATCACCAACTTGAGGCTAAGTGTTTCACAATGGTGGTGCCCTTCTTTTCGCTTGTCGGCTTTCACCACACCCCGATCAAGGAGCTAATTCCAGTTAGAGCACCGGACTCAGTGGCAGGAATGTGGTAGCACTGGGATCCTATACTAGTGCTGTATGCAGCACCGCTCAGAGTCCCTATTTCCCTTTCTGAACACAGGGCTTGACCAAGAGTTAGGAGGGATCACATCGACAAGATATGACGGTGGCAACAGGTTCAGCACCAGGGCTGATTGCTGGAGGATTTTAGCAGGCGGTCCAGGAGCCGCTCTGAATCACAGACACTCCACCATAATATTCGGCCACACCCCCCTTGTAGCACAGTATTTCTGTAGTTGACATTGTGGCATTCAGCTGTTCTCTGGAATAACCCAAATTTCCTTTCATCACATGTAATATTTTGTATGCAAGTAAAACACAACCCTACACTGACAAGCACATCCTTAATGTCTCTTTTCATCTTATTCATAATCATTATTTATACCATCAATTCTAGCCAAACCATCTCATTTTTTGTATGAAGAACAATACAGGACTTGTTGTCTACATCTGCTTTGCAAACATATATATATATATATATTTATTAGATTAAATTATCCACAAGACAAAAACAAACAGCCACACAAACATTGTGATTAAAGAAAGACAGTAGCCCCATTCAACAATATTTACAATAAAACTGTCATTGAAAATGCTCCTAGCAGAAGAGCAACTCTGAGACAACACATTCTGAGCATTGGTTCAGAAACTGTTCTGATCCTAAAGTTACCCTTTTCATTGAACGTTTTCTTGACATATGTTGTACACTGCACACAGTAGAAGGACATACTAGCATTAAAAGGAAAATTAAATATTTAACTTTCATTCCCATTCACATTTGCATTCAAAGTCTAGCCACTAGTTATTCAACCTGCATTAGCAGTTTTTGAGGCCATCATGTCATCAATTCTTCAAAAAGAAATACAAGAGGAAATACAGAGCCAGTCTGGACTTGGGGTTCAGAACCTTTCAGCCGTTGACTTTCATGGGCTTGCCATGGTCTTCTATTCCATAAGTAGGCTGCCTAAGAAAGCCATGACATTTCATGGATGGTTGCATTGCCTTATTTGAGTTCCAATTAGGTTTTCATGATGCGCCATCAAGTAGTCCTTTTGTTAGACTATAGGGGGCAAATTTACAAGGACTGGTGCATCCCTGCAAATCAGCAGGGATGCGCCAGTAAACTTGCAACACGCAAAACTACCCTTGCGCCACCACGGATGCGCCGCATTTACAATGCGGCACGCCGTGGCGCAAGGATAGGCAGATGCGTGTCGTATCTGCTGGCGTAAGGTTGGCGCAGTGCTGGAGTCGTGTCGCGGGCGCGACGCAACTCCAGCACTGTTCCAAACTGGCCTATCTTTAACATTCTGCGTCACGCCTTACGCCTACTTCAAGCAGGCGCAAGGTTTTGACGCAGCGGCGTCGGAAAAGTGACTGAGTGAAATCTTGTAGATTTCACTCAGGCAGTTTTCCAAGGCTTTCCTGCGACGGAACGCCCACACTGTGACGGTACGCCCACATTATACCTGACGCAGGTATAATGTGGCGTAGGGGTTTACGGCGTGACGCATCTCCCTAGATGCGTCACGTTGTAAATCCGTCGTAGCGTGGCGCTTGCTTTACGCCGCCGCTGCGTCACATAAGTGACTCAGCGGCAGCGCAAATGTGTCGCAAGGGGCTTGTAAATCTGCCCCTCGATGTGGCATGACAGCTAGTACCATTTAAGAGACAGTGGGGCTCATTAAGATGGCGGACGGACTTAAGTCCGTCAGCCATCATCACTGGAATCGGGACCGGCCGCCTATATGGTGGCGGTCCCGCCCATGGAATTACAATGCGACCGCCACGGTGGCGGTCGCACTGGGCATGTTTACCATTGCGGCGGGTGCTGCAGGCTGCAGCACCCGCCGCAATGGTAAAAAAGCAGGTTTTGCATTTCCCTGCACTATGTGG
The DNA here is from genome assembly GCA_963921515.1 of Calotriton arnoldi. Taxonomy (NCBI): domain Eukaryota; kingdom Metazoa; phylum Chordata; class Amphibia; order Caudata; family Salamandridae; genus Calotriton; species Calotriton arnoldi. The sequence goes on along the minus strand of CAWUFW010000292.1, from coordinate 1,470,162 downwards.
CAGGCACCAAGCGGTGCCTGCCACATGGTGCAGGGAAATGTAGGGGGGCACCATAGGTGCCCCCCAAGTGCAGAAGGAAAGTGCCCCTGCTGAAGGGGGGCCCACAATGGGCCCTCAAATTCAATCTCCGCCAGCCTTTGAATGGCGGGTGAACCACCATTCAAGGCTGGTGGAGATGAAGCATCCTAATATGGCGGACGGTGCCTTCTAGGCACCGCCACCATTGTAGGTATGCTTTCCGGGTCCGGCACGCAATCATACCGATTGCCTGTATCGGGCCCATGGCGGACAGACTTCCCGTCCGCCAGCAAACCGCCCCCCATCCTAATTTGGTGGGCGGAGAATGGCCGCAAGTTGGCGGTGAATCCGCCCCTGGCAGGCTGCCGGTGGCGGATTCACCGATATCGTAATGAGCCCCAGTGTTTGTTGGTTTGTGTATTTACTTTTCTGACACATTGATATCTTAATGGTAGATTTTTTATATATTTTATTGGGAAGGGTGTGCTGTTTGCAAGCCTTAGCCAATCATAAAGACACAGTGCTATTCACTCAGGGGCATATTTACGAGCCCCAGTGCGTCGCTCTTGCACCACGCAATGTGCTGCAAGAGCGAAGCATCTCAAAACAGAGTTTTATGAAGCCACACAAGGCCACCTTGTCTGGCCCTGAGTGGCCTCATCAATCTTGAGTAAAGCAAAGCAGCGTAAATCGATGCGTTGCTTTATTCTGCACCAGGGAGGCGTTTCATGGGCGTAGTGTGGGTGTTCCAATGCACCTCCCATGGTATTTGACGCATTGTTGCTTGAATATGAATTTACCTTGAAAAAATGAAAAACAAGCGGCATTTGGCAAAACAGGAACAGTTGGTTTAATTATATGCAGCGGCTGGGAGAACAGACAACAGAGGGGCCGATTCTGATGCGGGTTGGAAAAGCTTCCCGACCGAATCGGTTGGGAAATGGTGTCCGACCCACTCGGATCGGGAAAGTCCGACCGGCGGAGTAGGATGCATCCGGATGCTTCCAGATACGATTTGGTTGAACTCCCATTGACTTCAATGGGAACATTTGTTCCTAACCGCATCAGAATTGGGCCCTCGGTCGGGAAGACACGTTCCCGATCCGATTTGGAAGGAGCAAATGCCGTTAGGAGGCCTTCCTAACCGCATCAGAATCAGGCCCTCGGTCGGGAAGCTTTTCCAACCCGCATCAGAATCGGGCCCTACGTCGGGATCTGAAGACTGTCTCAAAGCACATTAGTTTCTGCCATATTTTTATACATTATACGAAGCGTCATAAAACAATTTGTGTTTGCTTTGGAGACATAAATCTGGGCCTAGTCATGGGGCCATAAATCTGGTCAGTTGATAAGAAGAACAGGTGGGTCTCGACCTTGCGTGGACACAATGTGGGGCCAGTGGGTACGTGTCCAGATGTCTGGCATGGGGAGCTCTTGATCACTGCGTGTAGTGTGCATGCTGTGTTCTGATTGACTGAGTATTCCTAACTTAGGGGTCTATTAGGATGGTGCCAGTGGTGCGGCGGTCCCACACCGGCAATTAGGATGCCACCGCTACGGTGGCGGTGGCATCCCCCATCCACAACATTGTGGCGGGCGGTGCTCACAGTGCCGCCCGCCACAATGCTGTGGATGCACGTTGTGCATTGGCATGCACAAGGTGACAGGCATCGCGCGGTGCCTGCCACCTTGTCCATACCAATGTAGGGGGGTACCATAGGTACCCCCCATGTGCACCCCCCACCCCCCCAACACTCTGGGGGCCCGCTACAGGCCCCCAATTGCGGAAACCGCATGCCTTTCCATGTTCCTGCATGTTAATATGGATGGCGGTGTCTTGCAGACACCGCCACCATATTAAGCCCCTTTTCCGCCCGTTCGACTCGTCGATGGGCGGAAAACCGGCGGACGGTCTTCCCGTCCGCCGCGGACCCCCCAGCCATCCTAATGTGGCGGGGGTCATTCAGGCATGGATGGCGGGCGGATCGCCCCCGCCGGGTCGGCGGTAGCCACCGCCGGCCCGGCGGGGGCGATCCGCCCACCATCCTAATAGGTCCCTAAGTGTGGCATCTGACTTTATGGTGTTTTGGGAACACGCGCCCCTCCAGTCAAACATGTTTTATTGGGGCCAATCTCCTAAGACTATTGTAGTTTTGCATCCCATTAATGGGATTGATCTGAGTTTTTCTGTTCACACATTTTATTGAGGGTTATGTGTCACCCCGCTTGTGATCTGTCTATCAGTTGCTTCAGGCCTAGGTCGCAGGGCCTACCTGACCACGTATTTCTGACTCAGGGTTAATGGGGAGGTCATATTGGAAGGATTTGACAACAGAGATGCAAGTTTATTGTTATAGGTGCATATATCATGCAGTACATCGACATTGTATTTATCAATATTAACATTTCCCCCTCTAGTTACATTTTTCACTACATTGATTGCCCCACACTTCATGACAGTCCATTTTTTGAGGTTTGGTGTGTTTCTGTTGTGTCTGTTACTACCTCCCTAGTTATTTGCATTCTACCTAATTTGAGGACTGCAGCAGGAAACCCCCACTTGTAAGAAACAATACAAAAACAACACAAAAATGATGATCGGTAGCAGTGACGTGCACAGTCTGGTCACCTACTGGGGGTGCCAAGAAAACAAATCAATGAGCCAGTCCTGCTTAGGGGCACCGCCCTCCTTCTTAAAGTCAGATTGTAGAGGATACAATGCTTGGATGGCAAGAGTTAGCGTCCCATTATCCATATCATTTCAAGGGATAAAAGCACAGCAGGACGTGCCAATCTTGGCACATACCCCACCCTCCATTATCATGTCCGGCACATACCGATGTGGCATCAGCATGAGGCAGATGGCTCTTAGGGGCCGATTATGATGGCGGTCGGAAAACCATTCCGCCCGCCGTGGCAATGGGAAAAGACCGCCCGCATGGCCTGCGCCACCACCGCCGATCACATTACGATGCACCGCCGGAAAAATCTGACCGCCGCGGTCGGAACCCAAGAAATACCGGCGGCGCACGTGCAGAAAATGCGAAATACCCTCCACGGCAGTCGTATTCACTGCGGAAAGCTCACAACCCGCCGATACACAAGCGGAATTCCCATGAGTGCAATTATGATCTTACCGCGGTGCTAGCGGTACGACCGCTTGTTTCCGACCGCCGCGATTGACAGCAATGATGAATGGGAGAGCTGGAGGAATGACCATTGCAGTCCGACCGCGGTGTCCGCGCAGAAATAGTAATGGCGGTCGGAAGCAACTACACCACAAAACAACCAAATGTGGCTGTGTATCTGGCTCAGCCAATGAAAACAGCCAACACACCCCATTGACACATGCCCCTGGCAAATAAGAACTACAAATCCCAGCCCAACACAGACAACACACCTGACATGAATACTCAGTTTGGACCCACCCACATAGCAGAGCATAAAACCAGCCCCTGCATGACCACAATTCTTTGCACAACTCCAGAACAGAAGGGCCCAACAACATCACACAAAGGATAGGCAACCCTGCACACATCACACCATCACAAACGCACACACACCACACACATCACCACCACCACCTGCACACCTGCACTCTTAACCACTCAGCACATCACACACCATGGCACATAAGATGCCCAAATTCACTGATGGTGAGTTGTCAGTCATGGTGGATGAGATAATAAGAGTTGAGCCATATATTTTAGGAAGCAGAGTCCAACAGACCCCATCAGCCAGGCAAAATCAAATGTGGCAAAGGATAGTTGACAGAGTCAATGCTGTAGGGCAAGTTCCACGCAACAGGAAGGAGATCAGGAAGAGGTGGACTGACCTCAAGAGCAAGGTCAAGGAGAAGAACAGCAAGAACCGTGAGCTGGCAAACCGGACTGGCAGTGGCCCTCCCATTCCACCAAGAACATTCAATGCATGGGAGGAGAAGGTGCTTGGCATACTGCACCCAGATAGTTGCACTGGAATTGAGGGGGGAATGGAGGCTGGTAGGTACCAACAAAAGTCTGCCATAACACTGCTATGTAGTAGCTTGCACAACTAAAAAGCAACACCTCCTAGGCCCAAATGTACTCATGTCCACCACACTACCCCCAAACAGGTCTCACAGATCCCACAATAACTCCCTCTCATTCACTACAAAGGTACATAACAATATTTACATGGGGGCACATGTACAGGCAGCCAGCACTACAACTCCCAACAGGCCCCCTTGTCCCACAGCTCAGCAGGATGGAGCATTCCCCACACCCACAAGCATGGGGCAGCCATTTCATTGTTCTCATCAAACATACAGGTAGGTAGCCATCTTAACAGGGAGGGGTGTTTGTGTCTGGAAAGCCTGCACTACAACTCCCACCAGGCACCCTTGTCCCACAGCTGAGCAGGATGGAGCATTCCCCACACCCACAAGCATGGGGCAGCCATTTCCCTCCAATGTGTAACTTCACAGGTAGGTAGCCATCTCAACAGGGAGGGGTCTTTGTGGCTGTGAAGTCTGCACTACAACTCCCAACAGGCCCCCTTGTCCCACAGCTAAATAGTCCGGTTTTTTTTTATATAGCGCAGCTACTCACCCTTACGGGTCTCAAGGCGCTGGGGGCCGGAGTGGAAATTAAGTGAGCTATTGCCCAGAGTCACATGGTGCTGAGCTGAGCTGCCGCCGGAGCCAGGGATCGAACCGTGAACCCTGCGCTCCGAAGTCAGCTGCCCTGGCCGCTGCACCACACCTCTCCACAGCTCAGCAGGATGGAGCATTCCCCACACCCACAAGCATGGGGCAGCCATCGCATTGCTCTCCCAAAACTTACACGGAGGTAGTGACTGCATGTACCCCGCCATCCTTATCTAAATGCATGTAGCCACATAACCACATCAGCACTAACATGTCAGTCAACTTGGCATAGTTTTCAATGCCACATCCAGTGTGCAGACATCTAAGTGCACGTAACTGTCACATATTTTGAACTCATACTCACCAAGTCACAAGTGAAACAAATGCATCCCACAATTGTGCACAGCAGAGAATGCAATGTGGAAGTGCCATGGTGTCTGAGCATGAACGCCCATCTCAACACCAAACATGCATGGTCTACATGGAAAAAAAGGAAAGTACATGTGATTCCAAAGCTATGTATAACATGACAATGGTTCCTACTAGCTCTGTTGAAATAGATAACATGAACAGCTAAATGAAAAGACGCACAACAGAAAATTGATGTCACGCAATTAGATAGATGAGGACATGCCCGTGTATTTACACTATCTGTACACTGCACCAAGTATCAATTCCCAACGGACACCATGGACTTAATAGGTATGTACCTCAACGTCATGACATGGTGCACAGCATATAGCAGGCATACAAAGTCATTGCATTGTAAAGTGTGTGTTGTATCAAATGTCTCAAACAATTGTCTAACATCAAGCTTGTTGCGTGCAACTCAATTACCATATCACCTCTGTTCAACAGGAGATCAACAACTAACTGCAGAGGATGACACCAACATGCGGAGCCAGTCTCCCCCCCTGGAACGTGGACTCTCGGATGCAGATTCCCCAACATTCTCGGACGAGGATTCTCAAGCTGGCCCCTCTGGTGTGGCAGGGACTAACATGTCTCAAGCCCTCATTGTCCCCACCACCACAGCAAGACCAACCGTGCTGCCCCCATCCACTACGATCTGTGTGGCCTCCACCACCACCACCACGGCAAGAACAACCATGCTGCCCCCTGCTACTATGACCTGTGTGGGCTCCACCACCACCACCACCACCACCACAGCAAGAACAACTGTGCTGCCCCCTGCCACTACGACCTGTGTGGCCTCCACCATCACCACTGCTGCCTGCAACACACGCCCTGCCACGGTGGTTACCAACACCACCACACAATCACAGCATGACAGGGAGAGTGTGCCAGTGCGTCGGGGGACTATGCCACAGGTCCGTGTCAGGAGGGCAGGTGGGAGTACAACTGGGGCAGAGACACAGGAGGACAATGACCCTGAATCCCTGGCCACCATTGCAAGAGTCCTTGGTGCCTACCAAGAGAACCAAGGAGTAATGGGCCAGCTTGCTGAAGACATGCATGAGATCCGCCTGCTGCAGCAGTCCATGGACACACGGATGGGCCAACTTGTCGACCTTGTTGGCCAGCTAGTGGGTGTTCTGAGGGACAGACTCCCAGACCCAAGTGCCGCTCCACCCCCCTCCAGTGGATTGCCTGCTGTGCAGCACAACATTCCGGCTGCAGCCACAGAGAGGGGTGTGCAGGAGGAGAGTGAGTTCTCAGACACCACTGACCCTGCAGCAGATGGCCCCCCTCCCAAACGCACCAGGGGCCATCCGAGAATCCACAGGGGAGGATTTGGTGGCAGGCCACCATACCAACGCCACTCACAGAGCCAGCCATGATGGTATCTTGTTGTTCCCCTTTGCATTGACTATGTTGACTATTCTTGCCCACATTGCCATGTTGATGGCCTGAGTCTGTTGGACTGTGTGACTTCAGCTTTGTGGTGACTACACTATTTGTCTCAACTACCATGACTGACAACTCATTTATTCACTGTTCACATTTATGTACATATCCCCGTCACTTGCACAAAAACTAATTCCAAATAAACACTCTTCACATACCTATGTCTGTGTGAGCTACATGTTTATTCCAGTATGTACAATGACAAATCAGATTTCAATGTTCCAACAGCTGTGAAGCAGAGGAGGCATTCAGAGGGGGAATGAACCTAGAAAGACACAAGAGAATGACATTTACTCATCAGGTGACGCCTTCACAGCAGAAATACAACACTAGGCATAAAGGTACAAAAACAAGCACCCATAGCAATGGTCAACAACCTCATACACATCATGTACCTGGATACACATGATGTACCTGGATACACATACCCTGTGCCACACACATGATCCCTCATCAGACACACAACAACAGCCAGCAGTTAGAGTTATCTAAGCCATGATAGTAACATCCAAGCAAACACACAATGTCACTTGTCTACAAAGTCACTTACATTCAAGGGAAGTAGTTGGCAATGAGCTGTTGACGCAGGTCAACACCTTCCTCTTCACCACTATCGTCCGCACTGGAAGTGTGTGGGGTTGCAGGAGGGGGCATCTGCTGCTCATCGTCATCCATGATCAGCGGAACGGCTTTGCGCAAGGCAAGGTTGTGTAGCATGCAGCATGCTACAACTATCCGGCACACCTTTCGTGGGGAATACAACAGTGCACCTCCGCTCTTGTCCAGGCACCGGAATCGGGACTTCAGTAGGCCAAAGGTGCGCTCCACCACACGTCGTGTCCTACCATGTGCCTCATTGTAGCTGACTTCACCCGGGGTACTTGGATTCCGCAGTGGGCTCAGCAACCACGGCCTGTTGGGATACGCTGAGTCACCTAGGTGTGACATACACAGAGAAATGTTGTGATACAAACAGTTGACAAGAACAGCATGTCACACACAGCACACTACTTGACTCAGTGTACTCACCTACAAGCCATGCACGCTCTGGATGTAGATTTTCCATCAGCCGGGTACAATGCTGTTCCGCAGGATGTAGGAGTCATGGGCGGAGCCAGCAAATCGCGCACAAACATGGCTGATGATCATATCAGCTTGGCATACCACCTGCACATTTATGGAATGGTAGTGCTTCCTGTTCCTATACACCTGCTCACGTGCCTGTGGTGGGACAAGGGCAATGTGTGTGCCGTCAATGGAACCAACTACATGAGGAATGTGTCCAAGGGCATAAAAACCAGCCTTCACAGCAGGCAAATATGCTGTATTTGGGAATCGTATGTATTGGTCCTTGTATAGCATCATTGCGGACACCACATCCCAGAGCACCATGCTGAATGTTGGTTGCGACATCCCACCGGCGGTGGCCACCGTGTATTGGAAAGAGCCCGTAGCGAAAAATGCAGTGCTGCCATGATCTTCACGGTTGGGGATAGGGCAGTTGGATATGTGCGTTGAGGCCTCAGATGGGGCTCCAACTGAGCACACAGCTCTTGCAGTGTAACACGATCCAGACGAAATTTCCTGAGGATGTCCACATCCTCCATGTTCGCCAGGACTGTGAAACTCCGGTGCACATTTGGTCATCGCCTACATGAAATGGGAGAGGACTAATGTTATTCAAATTACACAATGAGATGTGTCCAACTTCTCACATCTTGACTCACGCAGCAGAAACAATGAACGTACTCCAACAATTGCTGAATCCACAACTCAGATGCAGAGAGACATACACCACATGTGTGTTTACAAGGGGTCATGTTGTACATACTGACTGCCAGACAAACATATTCAGAGGTTGTGAATGGTACACCAATACATCTGGTGGCCCCAGGCCTAGGAGTAGGTGACACAGCACAGGTATGAGACAGCAACACTGCTGACTCATATGTAGCTGCTTTACCTGCCACACCTTCTTGCTTAAGTTGCACAGACCACTAGTTATCATCACAATGTGCACAGTGTGTGTAAGCTGAGCACATATCCTACTTAAACCAGCTATGGGCATAGTAACATACCACCATTATGTGTTCAGGCAATCATTACTGTTGTTTGATTAGCCATCTCACACATTAAGTTGATTCCAAAGATGAGACAACATCATACAACCAATAGATGTACATCCACACACATATCATAGGTGACGTGAGTAAGTGCATGTCAATGCATGTCACATTTTCCACAGACATGGCATGTGTAGGCATCAGTGAGTTTAATGTCACACCAGCATTCATTGTACAAAACAAGTGCCTAAAGACACTATGGAGGCATAGTGTTCAATTGTTAAATTAGACCATTGCCATTGCTAGTGCATAATGTGCCCATAACCGCGGTAGGCGTGCACCGCCACCGCGGGTCCGCTCATTGGCCACACTTGAAAGATGCAGCATAGCGGTAGCGACCGCCTGTCCTCCGCGGTGTGACACCACCAATGCCATTGCAGCCAATGGGACCCGCGGTCGCGGTAGTGAAATGCTACTTTGGAACCCGCGGTAGGCGTGCACCGCAACCGCGGGTCCGCTCATTGGCCACACTTGAAAGATGCAGCATAGCGGTAGCGACCGCCTGTCCTCCGTGGTGTTACACCACCAATGCCATTGCAGCCAATGGGACCCGCGGTCGCGGTAGTGAAATGCTACTTTGGAACCCGCGGTAGGCGTGCACTGCAACCGTGGGTCCGTTCATTGGCCACACTTGAAAGATGCAGCCTAGCGGTAGCGACCGCCTGTCCTCCGCGGTGTGACACCACCAATGCCATTGCAGCCAATGGGACCCGCGGTCGCGGTAGTGAAATGCTACTTTGGAACCCGCGGTAGGCGTGCACCGCAACCGCGGGTCCGCTCATTGGCCACACTTGAAAGATGCAGCATAGCGGTAGCGACCGCCTGTCCTCCGTGGTGTGACACCACCAATGCCATTGCAGCCAATGGGATCCGCGGTCGCGGTAGTGAAATGCTACTTTGGAACCCGCGGTAGGCGTGCACCGTAACCGCGGGTCCGCTCATTGGCCACACTTGAAAGATGCAGCATAGCGGTAGCGACCGCCTGTCCTCCGCGGTGTGACACCACCAATGCCATTGCAGCCAATGGGAACCGCGATCGCGGTAGTGAAATGCAACTTTGGAAACCGCGGTAGGCGTGCACCGCCACCGCGGGGCCGCTCATTGGCCACACTTGAAAGATGCCAGCCAGGTGGACCAATTGCAGCAGCTGCCTGCCACTGATACCAACCCAGGGGCCTATAAATCTCTGTGGGAGAGCCACACATTTCACATGCATTCAGACACTGCAGACTGCCATTCCTCTACAACTGCATATTTTGCTGTATCCTGGACCCAGTGATGGCGAGAACAGAGAATGTCAGGGCCCGTCCCTTCACTACAGAGGAGCTGGAGCTTCTGGTGGACGAGGTCCTTGCACAGTATGGGAGGCTTTTGGTGCACCAGATGTACTGGTAAGTGTCCCTGATTCCAAGTGTGAGAGTGATCAAAATGATACCATGATGTTGCTGTGCAGTAGTATGTGCCTGTGAGTGCAAGTCGATGTACAGGCATCTTAATAGTTGACATGGCATGCTCCATACATGTTCTGTGGGAATTGACTTTGATTATGTGTAGAAAATGGACACTCCTACAGCCATTCTTGCACAAACTTCATGAACATGTTGGTCTGAGACTAGGTGATGTAAATGTGTGTTACACTGCCATGCATGCTAACTTCATGTCAATGGTGTCTGTAGGCTTATTTCCACACCTACATAAGTTGATTGTAGGTAGGGGGAGACATGCATTGTTTAAACAGCCACACAGATACGATGGTGTTCTGAAACAGCACAAGTCGGGACTGATTTTTACTGTGCCATGTTATGTGACTGTCCACTCACTCTTCACAACCTCATATGTGACTGTTGAAATGTATATTGGTATGGAGCACTAAGTTATGTGTGTTGACTATTTCTTAAGTGCACTATGTTGATGTGAGCATCATGCACAATAGTCCAATGCATGAGTGGAACCAACTTGATGTTAATGCAACAATGGCACTTCACATCAATGTAAGTAGTAGATGTCACCCTTACATTGATTTGAACATGTGTTCAGTCTCGCATGTGTTGGCACTTTTCACCCTCTCATGCTGTACATCCATGTGATTTATCTGAGGGACCATGTTGAGCCGCACTGTGAGTTCCTCTGGCCTGCACAGACACTGTCCAATGTTACTCTGAGCCATGCCTAACTGGACTGAGTCAAACATGTGTTTAGTCCACACACCTAATACTCACTGAGCCATCATAGTCCTGAGAATTGCACAATCGAGGACTTAACATTGTGAGAAGTGCGTGATAAATCAGATTATGTCCCAATATGTTTCCTGAAAAATGCATTGAGCCATTCACAGGCCAAGGGCATCGTGGGGTGTGTAGTGGTGGACACAGTGAGTCTGCCACTACACTTCATTATTACTGTATTGCATGTCATGCTCACTCACATACTGCATCATAGATGAGGGCCTTCTGCACATGGCTGTCTGTGCTGCCATTGTGCATGTGTATGAGATGGCCATGTACTGTGTGCCAAGCCATACATGCATTCATTTCTGTGTAGTATTGTAATGAACATGTACTATGTGTCATGCTGTATGGCCTCTGATGAAGATGTAGCAATTTCTGTGCCATGCATTTATGTTCTCCTGTGCTGACACACAGTGTGAATGACACAGGGTCTCTGATACTTCCTTTTCTTGTCTCCTATGCCTGCAGCTGAAGGTCCACCAGCGTAAGGCCACATGGAAGACATTGCACGGAAGGTGCGGACTCTGGGTGTATCCAACAGACGGCACACACACTGCCACAAGAGGTGGGACGACATCTCCCGTCTGAGCAGGACCGTGGCAGAGATGACGGTGGGGCTTGTCCCTCGCAGTGGCAGGTTGGCGCGCCGAACCATGACTCCACTAATGTCCCGCATCTTGTCTGTGACACAGCCAGAGCTGTATGAACGTTTGAGGGACCATCAGCAGGGAGTAAGTGGTGAGTATTCTGCGTATGCTGACTTTGGGTGTGAGTGACTGCATGAATGGCGACCGTGAGACATTGCTGATCTTGCTGCTGTGTACATTTTTAAGAACTACTTCTCAGTGGCCTATGTGTTCAGTGCAGGTGTCATGTATTTTCCCATAGATGGACTTGATCATGTGTTTCATACAATGGCCCTTGCCATTGCATGATGAGATGTGGCCTTATGACATCTTCTGCATTCTGGGTGTCATGGACATCACCAGGCAGTGTACAGCAGTGTGCATCATGTCAGTGTGCATTTATCGATGTGTGCACTGCAGGACTTGTAAATGGTGTGAACTACACATCTGACACCAACGTGCATCAGTTTGCAAGATGAATTGCTCACCTTGTCAGACATCAGTAGCTCATGGACATTATTAAGTAGAAATTTGAATCTGTATCTGTGTTGTTCCCTTACAGTGACTCCATATGTGACAGAAGCAACATGCTGAGATGTATGCCTCTCTCACATACAGGCATGTGGGTATGCTTGCAGAGATGTTTAGGTTACATTACAAGGAGGCAGGGACCTGCTATTTGCCGGTGTGAACCTCACATGGCTCATTGATGTAAACAATGCATATTTCCATGCATCTTCTGTGTTCAGCATGATTGTTGCACATGCAGACTGCACAGGGTGTTGTGCAACTTGGGGTTGTCATTATCTAGTCTAGTTCTGTGCTTGCATTTGATGTTTGTGTGTATGGCACTGTACTGAACCTATGTCTCTGTCTATTGCAGCATCTACCGAGTGCACGGAAGGCCATGATACGGACACCAGTGCTGAAGCATGTGGCACGCATGATAGCCATGAGATCACTGACACTGATGTGACCAGCGCCTCGGAGGGGGACAGGCGTGTCCTTGAGGACTCACGCGCAGAAAGCACAACCTCAACATCATCGGACTCCAGTGGGGAGTCAGCGACAATGGTGGTCACAGGGAGTGACAATGCTGCCTCTTCCTCCACCACACATCGGCCAGTGCCCACCATCCCGGCTACTACCACTAGTGCTGTCCGTACCCGCAGGGCTGTTAAGGGTAGAGTCGCCTTCACCCCAGGCACCGATGCCCCGGCCCCTGTCTCCCCTGCTGCCCTCAGTGTTGAGGCGATTGAACTCTTGCGCCAGCTGTGTGTGGGTCAGACAGCTCTCCTAAATGCTTTCCAGGATCAGGACAAGAAGTTGGGACAGGTTCTGGCATTTATGGAGGGCATTCATTCGGACGTGGGTGAGCTACACAGGACTGTCCAGGGTTTGTCCTCCACCATGACGGCAGCCATTCAGCTATCACAGCATCCAAGTCCAGCCCCAATGCCTTCACCAACCACCCTGCCAGTGGCAACCCCTGAGGGGAGTGACCACACAACTGAGCCCTCAGGCCCCGAGTCGTCGACACCCAGCACACGACAGCAGCGCTCCGAGCGTGCAAGACCACAGACACCATCCCCAAAAAGTGACACAGGCACACAGGGACGCAAAGAAAAAAGCCCTTCACATGACACTCAGGGGCATCAGGCAAAGAAGCAGGCCTCTAGCTCACGATCCACAAGATTGCACCCATCACAAGAGACTCCCATCCACACAACTGCTCCAAGTGACAGACAAACAGTTGGCATGCCTGATGTGGTGCTGGTGCCGCTGAAGGGAAAGCCCACAAAGCAACCTAAGACTGCTTCACCCAGGACCTCTACTCCCACCCACACCCCTGTGAAGCATGGTCAGGAGAGCAATGTGAGTCGTTCACCAGGGCCACAGGGGATGGAGGGCAAAAGGCAAGCAAAAAGCAAGGCGAAGTCCATATCCTGCAAATCCCCACAAGGAGGGCCACCTGCACCTGTCACACCTTTGGTGGAGAGGGACTCTGTTGTGCCAGCCACACTTCCAACTACTCCCAAGACACTTCTGCAATATCGTATACCCAAGAAGTGTAGAGGCAGCCCTCAACATTCACCCTCACCCACTGTGTCTCACGGCAGCGTCTCTCCGCCTCCACGTGCCACCATGCCACCCGGTCCGAGCAGCCCTACACCTGCCACAACCACTACTGCCTCTGTGTCTCACGGCAGCATCTCTCCGCCTACACGTGCCACCATGCCACCCGGTCCAAGAAGGCCTACACCTGCCACAGCCACTACTGCCTCTGTGTCTCACGGCAGCATCTCTCCGCCTCCATGTGCCACCATGACACCCAGTCCAAGCAGCCCTACGCCTGCCACTGCTGACTCTGACGAGCCTCTCTCGCCCAGGTCCAGTTCCGCCAGTGGCCACGACAATCAGCCACCTCCCAGTCCAACTGACAGGCAAGTCTGAGGCACAGACCCCCTCCCATACCCATCTCTCCCACAGCGGTGCCTGGACTGCGCTCTGATAGCCCCGGTGCTTTGTTCATTCACATGGCAGTGTACGGTGTTCCACATTCACTGTAAACATTTTCATGCACACATGTGCATTGTTTGGACTGTGGACTGGCCAATGGCCTTTTATTTGTTTGAAATTTTGTGCCTATCAGGATATTTTGCAATAAACACTGTTACTCCTGTTGTATCGTTTGTTACTGCCCTTGCTTAATTAAACATTTTGATGTGTGGGTATGGATGAATGTGCCACATGCTCTGCATGGCACTTCCACATTGCCATTGACTTCATTCACTTTGTCATTGTTTGGCAAACGTAACACACTTTTGGTCTGCTTTACTCTGAGGTTTGGGGGTGCAATGATGTTTGTGGGTGTTGATGTACTCTTGCAATCATCATTTGCTGTTGATTTCAGTATGATTGTACACATGTCATGTTAGGGGGCTATACCACAACAGAGGTGAATTCTACACACAGTCTAACTTGCGGGATGTCCAAGGTTGGTGATGTCTGTGTGATGTGTTTGGATGTGTGAACAGCAGTGTGTGTGTGGTAATCTTGTGAAGGCCTGTCTTCGTACTCACATGGGTATATTTGGATGTGTGCAGTTGAGTGGTCACACAGTGTGCTTGGCCTGTCCTTGTCAGTGGTGTTGAGGTGTATGTGGCCCTGTACATGCCAACTACAAACATGTATGTTCCAGGTAGGGTTTGCCCCCTACTACTCATCTTGGCAGTGGCAGGAAGGGGGTTTCACACCACAGGCAGCTTTTTGGCATTACTTTGCAGGTGGGGTTTGCCCCCTAATACTCATCTTGGCAGTGGCAGGAAGGGGGTTTCACAACACATGCACCTTTTTGGCATTACTTTGCAGGTGGGGTTTGCCCCCTAATACTCATCTTGGCAGTGGCAAGAAGGGGGTTTCACAACACATGCACCTTTTTGACATTACTTTGCAGGTGGTGTTTGCCCCCTAATACTCATCTTGGCAGTGGCAGGAAGGGGTTTCACAACACATGCACCTTTTTGGCATTACTTTGCAGGTGGGGTTTGCCCCTAATACTCATCTTGGCAGTGGCAGGAAGGGGGTTTCACAACACATGCACCTTTTTGGCATTACTTTGCAGGTGGGGTTTGCCCCTAATACTCATCTTGGCAGTGGCAGGAAGGGGGTTTCACAACACATGCACCTTTTGGCATTACTTTGCAGGTGGGGTTTGCCCCTAATACTCATCTTGGCAGTGGCAGGAAGGGGGTTTCACCACACATGCACCTTTTGGCATTACTTTGCAGGTGGGGTTTGCCCCCTAATACTCATCTTGGCAGTGGCAGGAAGGGGGTTTCACATCACAGGCACCTTTTTGGCATTACTTTGCAGGTGGGGTTTGCCCCCTAATACTCATCTTGGCAGTGGCAGGAAGGGGGTTTCACATCACAGGCAGCTTTTTGGCATTACCTTGCAGGTGTTGTTTTGCCAACTATTACTCATCAAGGCAGTGGCAGGAAGGGGGGTTCACATCACAGGCACCTATTTGGCATTACTATGCAGGTGTTGTTTTGCCACAATACACCTATGAACTTGTTCACATACATCACTATCCATGAATATCAGATGGGCACACATTTTGATGTTGAACAGGGTGGGATGGTAGGAGCTGTGATGGTATCAGGTAATGTCAGCTGCTACCAACAGAGGCACACGATGTACATTTGGGCCAGGGCCAACACAATCCTTACACATCCCTGTGACTGCCCATGCATGCCACTGGCCCTGCCTACTGGATTGTGCGGAACTTTTCCCGCGTCTTCACCGCTGCGGTGACGTGACCGGGAGGATGCGGTGATGACGTTGTTGATGGATGACCCCGATGCGGAGGTGTGGCATTGACGTACCTGCGGTGTTGTCGATGGCGGCGGCGTCTTTGTTGATCGCGGATCAGGAACAGCAGCAGTAGGGGTTGTAGAGCAGGATCCATTGCGGTAGCGAACGCGTGGAGTTGTGTGTTATTGCCGTTTTCCTCCGCAGTATTGTTTCCGCCGTGTTTCAATGGGTGGTTTCTCCGTTGCGGTCCGATTGCCTATTTGAGGCATTGTGATTCGGATGGCGGTCTAAACGTCATTCCGCACGGCGGTCTCCCGCTACTGGCTACGTCCGCCGTTGTCGCGGAACCAAGGTACTGGCGGTACTAAAAACTCCGCGGCGGTAGGGATTTGGCCTATGTCTGCCCATCGTAATATGGCGGTCGGGGATTCGCGACCGTGGTTGGAAAAACAGCACCCGCCAGGCCGGCGGAAGCCACCGCAGCCATGGCGGTGCCGATCCGCCCGCCATCGTAATCGACCCCTTAGTTCTTCCTTAATAGCAGTTAGGCCAAGCTTAGTATTGTTGATCATCTTCAGTAATTCCCACCTGGTTATTTGTAACCAGCGGGCGTTCACCATTGTTTGAAGGTTGAAGAAGGATATGGACCCTCCCATGTTCACTTGACTGTCAGAAAATTCTTCCAGAATGTCCTTGTACTGAGCCCAGCCAAAATAATCAGCAGTTATTTTTTCCTAGAGTCTGGTGCAATAGAGTTGTTTTCTTCTGTGGCGGATTTTTGAACAACTCGGACAGGTCTTCTCCAGGGATGATCAGGGTTGGGGTGTGTATAGTTATGAGGGCACAGAGGCCCGTCATCCAGGGATGAGCTAAGCTTAGGCAAACTCCCCACATTGCCAGTAGATTTCCATCAGCACTGAGTTGTCCCATTGCATGTCTGGTACGTGCAGTATTGCAGCACAATTTTCATTTGTGCCAAGCAGGATCATTCCTTTGCCTCTGAAACACAAAGAATACAGTATACGTTTCCGTACAATTAGTGGTTGCCCCTTTCGTTCTAGCCACGTGCACCTTTCTATCTCAGTGTTCTAGATTTCCTGACATGGGGTATCTATGCTGGCATTCAACCCTTCCCTTATAGACTCATTTCCCCTTGTAACATTGAGGTTGATGGCCCTGCACTGGAACTCCATGACTGGGTTCCATTTGTTATTAAAGAAGGCTGCCTCAGAAACTCTAAGGGCCACCCTGGGACCAAAGATGGAGGAAGGAGCAGACGTATTTGTGCACTGGTATGGTGGTTTTGCTACCCCCAAGCACCACTTTTCTGGAAAACCCCGGGGCCAAACACTGTCCTCCCCTAAGGTGCCCAACCTGCGCATACTGTCTAGCTCAGTATGAATATGACTAGGTTCCGTAAGAGGGTACAGTAAGATGGGGTTGGTCTCATTCCAGATGATGTTTAATACTACTCTTTGAAGTTCTACTCAACTAGGTTGTATCTCTGCCCTAATCCAACATAGGAACAGGTGGATGAGGCATTTTGTTTTTTCGGGGGCTGTTTCTTGGGATAAGTAAAGTCAGTCAGTGCCCACGGTGTGGGGTATTAGAGAGCAGACATAGCTGATGTCTGGGTGCCCACGGCGGTCATGTGCTGATACCATGTGTTGTGTAAGAGTGTGCTGTGTAGTGCGTGTGGAATACTAGTGATCGATTCAGTGTAAGTGAGGTGGGAGAGGTCCCTACGCAAGTGCTATAGAAATGTTGAGACAGGCTCAATGTGACTAGGCAGATTACTCACTACGGATGGATGCAGTCACACCCATGCTAAGCAGATGGTGTACAAAGATGCAATTATATATATCTTTTGGAACATTGGAGGCCTTGGGATGGTTTCTGGAGGGTTCATCTGCAACTTTCTGGCATCCGGGGTGTCTTTGCTTGGCACAGTGTAAAGAGTCTGTTTGTTAAAAATGTCAGTAAAAAATAGTCTGTGATCTTTTTGGCTTGAACTCTCGGGCCTCGTTGGGACTTCGGATGTTGCTACTAAAGAGGTGGTGGGCTGCAGAAAGGCTGGTGCATGTAAGGCTTGATTGCAGATTTGTTAGAGAAGAGCTGTGGGTTGCAGGTTAGCTTTTAGAAAAACATACATCATTATTCGGTCTCAGAAATTCCTGGGCCTGACCTTTTTGGGGCATTTCTGTGCATCCATTTTGCGCAATCTTTCGTGAGGTACTGGATGGAGGGCCCCAGTTTGGGTGCCATTTTAGGAATCAGTGAGTTTTTGGTCATGGGCCGCCTGAGTTTTATTTTGTGGCTCTTTTGGTCCTTCCCCCTCGCTGTGACAGAGATGAGCATTTTAGTGTTGTAATCTTCATAACTGTGTGGATGACTCTTTTTACCTAACTATCGTTTTATGAGCATTGTGAGCCCTTTAATATGTTATTTTCCCTAATGTGTGTGTGTGTGTATGTGTGTGTAGTTTCATAGATGCGGATGGTACCTTTTGACCTACACATGAGTGATGCGCTGTAAAAGGAAGGGAGCGTGCCGCAATTTGGGGGATGTGGGTAATTGCAATGTGTCCTGAGGACACGTGTATGGCCCTCTGGTCCCTGCACGTGGTGTGTATTGAGGTTTTCTCTATGAGATCTCATGTAGCGTTGGTTTTTATTGTGGCATACCCGTGGGGGTTGAGAAGTTGATCTGAGGCCCCCGTGTGATTCAGATGTGGCAATGCCTGGGATTGGGCTATTTGCTCCCTTGGACGATGTTGGTGAGGCCCTGTGTTATTTGATTCAACAAGCTGGGTGCAGTTGGTGAGCGTATCCGTGCACCTTGTGTGAGGGCTGCAATGGTCATTTACAGAACTCCTTTCCCTCCCGTTACCCCTTTCTCACTCAGATGCAAGATGCTTTGGAGCTGCCACCCTCAGCAGGGATCAGGGACTTCTTTCCCGATGACACGCTACTCCCACAGTTTTGGAAGGACATGATCCAATGAGCAGACTTTGGATGTTTGGAAGTACTAGGGTAGAGGAGGAGGCAAAACATTTTGCTGACGTAATGGGAGTCAGGTGCAAGGCTGGTACTGATTGCCCTGGTGAATTTCCCTACTGACTTGGTGCCACATTGTTGCTTTATTTGTGCGTGGACTTTGAAATTCTATGGGCGACACCATTATCCCAGTTGCACAGAAAACCTGGCTTCTGGCACCGGAGCGTCACCTCGTTTTGGAAATGAAAGGGGGCCTTCAGAAGCTGGAGGCCTAAATGGGGTCCTCTCGATCTCGTAATAGGAACCCTTACCAACTGGACTTGGATGAAGGGACCCGGGTGCCTGTTTTTATGCACTGGTTGGGGGACACCCTGCCCTCTCGTCAGACTGCCCTCCCCCTGAAGTGTGGCCAACCAACCCTGCCCTGGGGACTAGCAGCAGAGTGGGGCCTAGGCCCTGCAGGCTCCCAAATAGCGGATTATAGCATGAATTCCCAATGGACCAAACATACGGCAGTCCTGAGTTTTTCCTGAACGCAAGTAAAGGCTTGAGTTTTCTCCTACTGCTGTGTCACTAGTCTTTATTGTTGTGGTGAGTTTCCTGGAGTTGGTGTGAAATGGATGGGTCATATTTGGGGTTTGGATTTACTACGTATTTGGATTGGGCGATTGCGTGAAGGCCTTACCTCCCCAGACAATCACCCCCCCTGCTGTGCCTGTGGCCCGATGCTTGCTGGGCTGGGTTCCCTGCCTGCTGATGCTGCCATGAGTTTGGCCAACAACCAGGTCCTTGCTCAGGTAGTGTGTTTGCTGACTGATTTCCTTGTGGCTGAATGTGCTGCTTCGGGTGATCTGGCTTGTTTTGGTGGATGGGATTTTTGTGGGACTGGCTCAGGCCTATCGTTCTTTGCTCATGGTATGCCTTGAGGCGGCATCGGTTGGCCGTGTGGCCCATTCGGTGACAGTAGTAGCACTCTTTTTGGTCTGGCTGCTGCCAGCACCCCTGACTTCTGCCGCTAGGACTTGGTGGAAACCCTCTGGGGTTCGGTGGCAGAAGGACTGAGTGGAAACCCTCTGGGGTTTGGTGGCGGAGCTCCCTTCAAGACTGGTGCTATTTGTACACTTGTGGCCAACATGACCCCATTGAGGGCCATCTTTTTTAACTGATGTTGGACGAGCTTAGCAGCGTCTCTTTGGGCTTGCTCCTGATTTTCCCCGTCCTTTTCCTGTTTCTTCCTGTAGTAAAGTAATATGTGGGCCTGTATTTCCTTGCAAGGTTTGGTGCCTAATCCTACTACACTGGCCAGTCCACTCTGTATTTCAGTTGGCAGCCTGTTATTGTGGATGTTGTAGAAGAATGCAACCTGGGGCCCATGTCGGGCCCGTGTCAGTCCATGGCTGTCCTGTCGCCTGTACCCATGGTTCCCTCATTCTGTCTAGAAAGTCGGTCACGGGTTCCCCAGGCTTCATACTCTCTGCCATCAATCCTCCTACGTCTGGGAAGTCAGGGAACTTTTCTCTCAGGGCTGTCCATATCTGCTGTCTAAATGAATTGAATGTGGCCCTGTCATGGGTAGTGTTGGTCAGTGTGATGGCTGGGATGCGGGCTCGGCAAAACATCATCTTAGTCTGCTCTCCAATGAGGCTGCTGAGCAGACTCTTGACATCGCCTATTGCTAGGTGTATCGTATACGTAGGCATTCCTGCATGTAGGGGAAGCTCCACCCTGCGTGCCAGATGTAGTCTCCCACGATGGCCATGTCCTCTGGTTCAAAGGATCCCTCCTCAGGCCAGGTTCTATCATACTTTCCCTCTCTTTAGGTCCAGCAGGCTAACAGGTGACAAAACAGTTGTGCAAAGACCTCTCCTTCTTCTCTAGATACTACCTCTCTAGGGGGTCAGCTTATTTGACTGGCGTATTCGGGGGAGCGGCAGACATCTGCACGCTTAGAGGTGCCATTCTGCTTCTCCTATGTCTTAATTGCGTTTGGGTCATGCTAGCCTGATCTCTTAATTTTTCGTTGGACCCTCTCCTATGCTGATGATCTGGTGGTGTTTGTGTTCCCAATAGGTGATTCCCTTCAGGTCCTTCCTTGGGCTCCTCTCCGTGTGGGGCCCAGGACCTAGTTCTGCTGTCCTCCTGGAGAGGGTGGATGGTTCTGTTCTCTCTTTGCGCCTCGCAGATGAGAACTTTCTCTCTACTTTCAACCCACACCTCTCTTCTAACTCCCACCTAGGCTGCCTCATTCACTTGGTGCTGTGCGCGATTCTCCTTGGTAGGAACTTGTCCTCCAGCTCACTTCCTGTCATTACTTCCACTGCCTTGGCATACCCTTGGGGAGAATACCCTGTGGCACCCACCCCTCAGTGTTGGACCCCAGAGGGTTGGAACCTATTCCACCCCCCCACTGGTGGTATCACTATCCAGTATGGCTACGAACCTTTCAGTTACCCGAGAACGTTATACTGGATGGGTTGGAATGTAGGCTCCCTGCGCCGCTGGGGCTTGGTGGGTTGCATTCGATGGATGGAGGGTTGAACTTCGGGGAATCCTGGCACCGAACTGGGATGAGGCTGGAATTGTCTGGGTTTGTCGCTCTGGCAACCTCCCTGTCCTAGAGATAGTGGTTTGCTTTCCGGTGGGGGGCCCTTCGGCCTCCCTCGACAGACAGATTTGTGTAACCCAGTGCAGGAACGGAAGGGATGGCAGGCATTAGAGGGAGCAACTCTGTGCCTTTGTATGATGGGGAGGTGCAGATGCCTTGCTTGTAGGTTCTGGGACAGAATTTAGGTCCCGCCACCTCGAAGATGGCTCACAGTTCTAACAGTGCCTCTCTTCTAGCCTTCTTCTGCCCCACATACCTGGTCCGAATGTGTTCCCTCCTGTGTTCTATTA
The DNA here is from genome assembly GCA_963921515.1 of Calotriton arnoldi. Classification (NCBI taxonomy): domain Eukaryota; kingdom Metazoa; phylum Chordata; class Amphibia; order Caudata; family Salamandridae; genus Calotriton; species Calotriton arnoldi. The sequence goes on along the minus strand of CAWUFW010000292.1, from coordinate 1,448,460 downwards.
TGTTGGCGTTGAAGATTCCCCCCTCTGGCCAGGGGAAGGCATGCATCTTAGTGTGTGCGTGCCATTCACAGCTTAATTTATCTCACTTTTTAGCCTGCCTGGGGAATCTAGTTTGCATGTGGTTCAAAGGCGACTCCAGGATGGGTTGGGAACTTTTTAATGGTTAACGCACCTCTAACTTCTGAGGGCTTTTTAGATCATCCTAAATTCTACTCTTTCCATGGGTAAAATATATACAAGGGGTTATACAGCTAATAACTAATTTACTACTAGCTCAGCTTTAGGACAAAGATGGATCAAAAAATGTTCACAATACATAAAAACGCATATAAAGGGTAACAACCTGGAATGTACTTTTAGCAGGGGAATGGCAAATATGAAAAATGGCAATTTCTGCATACACACATAGAAACGTTAACAAGACATAACATTCAACATGAAACACAGTTGCAATAATTTATCAGCATCACAACATCAAGAAAAAATGCATCAATTGAAAATCCACAATGAAAATAGAAGAAAAAAGTGACAGAGGAAAAAATGATGACTTTGTCCAAAAAACCTTAGCACGCTCCTAGTGCATGCCTCTCAATGATGAGGTGAGGCTCTGCACAGTACACAGAACTAAGTGAGCTTGATAGTCTGCAATATCGGCTCAGGGACAAGGATAGCAACAATTTACGTGGAGAAAAGAAGCAACATGATAACTACAGGCTCTCTTTGGCCAAGCACAAGCTGAACCTTACTCTCCAAGGTCCAAATTTTTCCCTAACATCCAAATTACACCCTATGTCAGATCCAGGGGTCATGCCTGCTGGCTGTGTCACACCCAGGGGTCCAAGGGAATAACACCTCTCACTTCTTTCAGATACTACCAGTGTTAAGAAACTGATAGCACTAAGAAAACTCCTTTAGCCTAAAAAATTAAGATCAAGATGCTGGCTCTATATCACACCCAGAGCCAATGCTTACCATCTGTGTCATGCCCAGTGGTCCAAGCGGTGATGCCCCACACCCAGGGATCAAGCATGCCGTCTGTGTCTTGCCCAGAAGTCTAAGCGGTCTCTGTATCACACCCAGAGACAAGCGTACCCTCTGTGTCACGCTCAGTGGTCCAAGCGACTAAACAATTCTCGCCTTTCCTAGCATGCTGACTATCAGAGAAAGGTGACCTCCGCGGGATCGCCTACGATGCTGCCTTGCAACTACTCAACTTGGGCGCATAAAATAGGCAATATGTCAGATTTCTCATAGTGGCAGGATGCTCAGGTTCGATTTTTACGCTTCTTCCTAGTTATCTGTCCGTGAAATGCTGGGACTAAGAATTAGATGCAGTCTCTTACCCACTGACGGCAGCTTCAGATGGACCTCCGTGCCCCAGATTCAGCAGAACTTCCAATCAATTGCAGAATCTGCTCACCATTCTTGCTGCGCAGATGTGAATCTGTATGGGTGGGGTCCTGCTCCTTTGGCTTCAGTCGGGCTCGAAGAACCAATCTCTCCTATCTGCTTCACCAAAATGTTGGTTGAATGTGAATTTACCTTGAAAAAATTAAAGACAAGAGGCATTTGGCATAACAGGAACAGTTGGTTTACTTAAACACAGTGGCCGGGAGAACAGGCAACAGAGTTGGGGTCTGAAGACTGTCTCAAAGCATATTGGTTTCAAACACTCTTTTTATACATTACCTGAAGTGCCATAAAACAATTTGTACATTCCTTTGGAGACAGAAATCTGGGCCTAGTCGCGGGCCATAAATCTGGTCATTTGATAAGAAGCACAGGTGGGTCTCGATCTTGAGTGGACACGATGTGGGGTCAGCGGGTACGTGTCCAGATGTCCGGCATGGGGAGCACGTAATCACTGCGTGTAGTGTCCATGCTGTGTTCTGATTGGTTGAATGTTCCTAAATTAGTGTGACATCTGACTTTATGGTGCTTTGGGAACATGCGCCCCTCCGGCCAAATGTGTTTTATTGGGGTCAATCTCCTAAGACCATTGTGGTTTCACTGCCTACCTGTGGTGTCGATCTGAGTTTACCTGTTTGTGCGTTGGTCTAAGGGTTATGTGTCATTTCACCTCTGATCTGTCAACCAGCTGATTCAGGCCTAGGTCGCAAGGCCTGCCTGACCACATATTTCTGTGGGTGGACTCGACAACAGCGAGGTGAGTATGTTGTAATACCTAGATATATCATGGCATACATTGACGTTGTATTTATCAATAATAACAGCATTCCCAGATTTACCAGAACTGGTAAACCTGGGAATGTGCCAAAAAGATACACCTACCCAGGTGAGGCATAACCTGGAGAGATATCTTTATTAGCCTCTAAGGATCGTTTTTGTGCAGGAAGGTGTCACTTACTGCGCAAAAACAATCCTGCCTACAAAGCAGACATTCTTGCACCATGGTGCAAGGGTGCCTACTTTGGCGTTAGGCAGCCAAAACGGTGCCAGCAGAGGGACAAGGAGTGGAATGCATGGTAGCCTTACGGTTAGAGCGCTTGACCTCGAAGCTGGGGAATCGGGTTCGAGTCTCGCCAACGTCGCTCAACATCCTGTGATTCTGGGCAAATCACTTAATCTCCCCGTGCCTAACAAAAATGAATGTGTCCTCATGTAACGCAACTGGTGCTCATGTAAAGCGCTCTGATACCCGATTTCTCGGGTCTAGTTCGCGCTATATAAAACTCTGTAAAAAAAAAATACGGCCCATTCTTGTCCTTTCCCTGTACTGCTGTGCAGCACAGCAGGGTGACTTGCTGCGCTGCGTTACTTTGCCATAAATATGGCCCACAATATCCTTGGCTTGCACATTTTTTCCTTTTACTTTGCTGTCATGATATCATATATTGGATTACATTTTTTTAGTTTTCAAAATAAATATATGCCTAGAGGACGAGATCGCGCCCCCCACATGCCTCTACACTGACAATCTCTCACCTCCTCTTTGCCACCACTTGGAGGATGCCCGCATGGACCTCAGCACCCTGTTCACCTCTTGTCTTGCTTTGCCCTCCCAAAATACCACTCCCACACGATGGCTCAAACACAACGAAGCAATACATTTAACACAACACCACCTAGAAAGGGGGTTCACTTTATAAAATAGAGCACATCAAAGACTGTTTTTTTTTCAGAATAAGGCTTGGGGTTTTATTTATGCAATGCTCTCCGAACAGAATGCTTTCCCAGATGTCAAATGAACAACATTCAAATGTATATAGAGATATATATATATATATATAGAAGCAATAATAGCACACTTGGCAAATGCAACTGTTAAATGCATGAATAATAATATGAATAAACAAGCAGCAAATAATACTGGACGTCCTGCAAGAAATCAGAAAGATATATATACACTAAATACATCAGATGATTACACTTGAATGTGCACACAGGCATCCACACATAATCACTGAACTTGGATGTGCATACAAAGTCACTCACACACATCACAATGTCAATGCTCAATGGAAACACCTCACCGGTCGTTCACTCGACATGCTTGCCAACTCAAGCTGGAGGAGCCCTGTGACAGCCAGGCAGGGACTCGCAACCGGGACTCAAATCCAAGATTCTTTTTTGTGATGACACGTCTGCCCCACAAATGAGCTCCCAGGGGCTGCCAAGATCCACCGCCTTTAATACCTTTTACTCAACCTAAGGCGAAGGTTCTAGAAACCTAGTCCCCTTTCTTCTTTTACGAAAAACTGAGCTGACCGTACTGGTGTGTGTCAAGGTCAAGACAGAGCTGTACATTCCACACATTTCTCTGGCAACAACAATCTCTGCTCTGAAAGGCACCAAGCACACTTCTCACACATTATCCCAGCGAAGCTTACAAAAGCCTCCGAGGGTACATTCAACAATCTCCTCTCCAAAAACAAAGCAACCTTGAACGTGAATAACTCAAACAACTTGAGCACTCTGGGGGCCTGCCTGTGCGCGCAGAAAGCTCTAGCAAGACAGAGTCAGAATTCAAGATGACATGTCAAAGCCAATAGTAAGAACTTCATAATACCTCCCAATGTACAACACAATGCACATTTGTAGACCACTGCCTATAGCATCACATACTTCATCTCTCAATGTACAACATAATGCACATTTTTGCGCCACTGCTCATAACACTGCACTTCGAGACAAAAAAGTACATTCCACATCTCTCTCTTTCTCATTCTTTCAAATGCACATCCCACACATTCTGTTCCTGGCAAGGCTGCTCTACTCTGTGACAGTTCCCACTTTAAGACTGCAAGATTACGCGAAAGAAACCTTCAAGGAAAAATGGCATATGCAGGATGTCGTACATTCAGGCTAGGGTCAAAAGACAACTAAAATCATGGTAGTCAAAGGTCATCACGTGGTGTCAAACCATAAGAGTGCCTATAGCACTACACCTCTAAAGCCAAGTATGCGATTCAATGACTTAAAGATCATTTCTATGAGTAAGGCGAGAAGGCAGGACGGCTGTTGGTGGCACAGATGTGCCAACAGGAGGTGGCACTTGCCATTCTGGCCATTAAATCCATGGATGGCACTATCCTCACTCGCCCACCAAACATTGTCAACGAGTTTGCAGATTTCTACCAGGCCCTGTACACCCCAGAGGTGGCAGACAACCCTGCCAATTTGGAGGCATTTTTTTATAGTGTGCATCTACCCTGCCTCAATGAGTCCAGCAGGGACTTATTAAAGGGGGAAATTAGTAAGACAGAGATTGTGCAGGCCATTTCTAGACTTCCCTATCACAAGGTCCCTGGAGAAGATGGCTTCCCTGAGGAGTTTTATATGTGGGCTGGTGAGGATGTGGTGGGCTCCCTCTATGAGACCTTTCATGAGGCTGGTCAAACAGGCTCCCTCGGCTCCATATACAATAGGGTGGTAATAGCAGTCCTTCCTAAGCCAAGGAAAGACCCCCTACTCTGCGGGAGCAACAGGGACATCAAGATACTTGCCGGGGTGCTGGCGGCTCGCTTTCGAGTGGTGATCTTTCCTTGATCCACCATACACAGGTGGGGTTTGTCCCCAGCTGCTTCTCCAGAAATCACCTCCACACACTTGCTCATGCCCTGTGGTAATCCAAGGATATACAGATTGATGCCCTCAGCCTCTCACTGGATGCCAGTAAGGCATCCGATAGGATTTAGGGAGGATACCTCTTTGTGATCCTCCGATGGTTTGGTTTGGGGAGTACTTTATAGCTAAAGTTTGATGGCTCTATGACGCACCTACTGCCCAAGTTAACTTTGGGGGCTTTCTCTCAGACCCGTTCCCAGTCAAGCGAGGGATCCTTGCTGTTCTTTCTTGCCCTGGAACCCCTCATGGCATATCTTTTCCAATCCTGTCACCTCACAGTATTACCATCCCATGTGAGATGTCCATCATTTATCTTTATTACAATGACATATGCTCACCCTCTCAGACCTCCCTCATTCTCTCCTGGTCCTCCTGGACATCCTCTCTGGCTTTGTGGTGCTCTCAAGGTATAGGGTTAACTGGGACAAAAGTGAGGCACTTCCAATGTCACAGATGACCACCAGTGCTGCAGTAGTATCTGCTTATCCTTTCCACTGGAAGTCGTTGCGCCCTAAGTACCTGGGGGTTTACATAAACCAAGGACTGGACCACATAGTGGTGGATAATCTCAATCCTGTGCTGGTGCTTTAAAGTTGGGCTTTGAAATGTGGCCCCACCTCGGACTCTCATTATGGGGCAGGGTACTGGTGGTTCGGTTAGTGACACAGCCACGATATTCCTACATTTTCTGCATACTTCCCCTACTGGTCCTTCTTTCATTGCTGCATTCCGTGGACCAGAGCATACATTCTTTTGTCTGGGGGACCATCCCATCCCCGGTTAGCCAGTAGCAAACTCCTGGCACAACGATCTTGTGGGGGCATGGGCCTCCCCTCCATTGAGCACTACTCTCTGGCCCAGCTCTTGGTGCAGCTCGTTTGCAAGCTTCCCGAGACACCGGATCTGCTGCAGTGGGTGAAGGCAGAGCGTACCCTGCTGAGTGGCGGACCTATGCTGCAATCCATAGTCAAATCATGGCGGCGGGCCCACTGCCTCTTCAGGGTGGATCCTCTTCTTAATCACCATGCACCATCATGGTGCTACTCTGGCATCCATATAGGTGGCGAGATGTTGAACTGGTGAAGTTCTGTGGGCTTCTACAGCCTCCATCAAGTCCTCGAACAGGGTGCCCTTTAATCCTTCGCAGTACTTCGCGAAGAATTCGGTCTCCCATCCGATCAGTCCGGCGATATTTATGGGTTTGAAATTGTCTCAATCGTTACCTGTGTGTGCGGCCCTGGGTCCTCCATCCCTCTCCTGTAGTCTCCTACCTATAGAATGTGGGGTTGCTTCCGTGGGGTATAGCCTCTTGAACCGCCATCTTTTCTCCCTGCCCCTTCTAAATAACCTCTGTATCACATGGCAAACCAGACTTCAAACAGAATATGAACCAGAGGATTGGGCAGACCTTCTGGAGGCAATGGATCATGGGGCCCGGGAGGCACAATTGCAGTTCTGTCTCTTTAAGTCACTACATCACTGGCACTGGGCTACTGAAAAACTGCGGGCAGCAGGCCTGTTACCTCATGCAAATTGCTGGTGCTGCTCCCAAGCCTGATGTGACCTGATACATGTCCTCTGTGATTGCCCCTTGGTACAACCCTTTTGGGAGGCAGTTGGCACCACACTGAGAGAGACCCTACCAATCACCTCACCCCTGCTTCATTCCCTGATCCTTCTACACGACCTAGCAACTGCCCCAAACCATTCCCGCCTTCAGGGCCGTCTACTGCATACGGCTCTCGCGATGGCTAACATCTGAATTCTCCACCACTGGCGTTCCCCCACCCCCTCTCCCATGATGAATGGCTCTCGACAATGTACCAGACAGCCTCCTATGAGCGGTTCATCTATAACCTACAGGATAAGACAGCGACCATCTTCCTCACCTGGGCACCTTTCCTTCAGAATAAAGCCCACTAGCCCATAATTGAGAGTGCTCTTGTCCCCAAAAGGGTGACCAGATATTATATTACACTGACACTGCCCTTGAGATGCCATCTGGTCATAATCCTTGAGGGTACAAGCCTTCTTTTCCCATTTTCCTCTCCCACTCCTGCCTTTTCCACATCTTACTTCTTCTTTGCCTCTCATCTTTTTCCTCTCTTCCCCCTTCTCTTCCTATTCTCCCCCTCTTTTCTCTCCCCCACCCCCGGGTGTGTGGATGCAAGTATGGATTCCCTGTTTGCTTTTCCTGCATTCGCTTCTTTTTGTCATGTTACATTTTTTCTGGCCCCCCTCACCCCGCCTATCATTCTGTGTACAGATGTGGACCCTCGAGTCCTCCTTGATATTGCCCTTCCTTGTCCTTCAAGGGCCCCTGCCTCGTGGGAACACCACATGCTCTGTACCTAGTGCTCTGTTTCATCTTGCAATGTGTTTTTGCGTACAGTATTACTGTTTCACATACGCACCTAATGTTCCCCGTCCCTCCTTCCCCTATACACTGTTTTGTTTTAATCTCCCAATAAAGAATTGTGAAACAATATAAATATATGCATGCACATAGGCTTTTTTTTTTAACCACAGCAGCAAAAATACTGGCCTTTTTTTCATACTTCTCTACTATGCAATATTTTGCTGGGTATACCTTTTACCTTCACCACTTACAGAGCAAACGTCTTCTTCTTACTCGTTATCATAATACTTGTCTTTGAGCAGAGAACTTAACTTTGCTGATGAAGTGTGTTCAGCAAAGGAGCCCTTCTCCATAAATAAAGATGCAGCTTCTTTATGGGATTTTTTTTAGGATAGTTTGGAAAACATACACACTCAGTCATGGAACTATAAGTACACACTTGCATTTACAAAAAAAGCCATTCATCTGGCTTTGCCAATGGTGGTTAGAAGGAGGCATCTCTAATTCAGGGCAGGAATGCTAAGCAGGTAAGTTCTAATGTTCAATTCAGCCGTCTACTATACAAAATCTTAAATACATTCTGCCCTTCAATATATTATTTATCCTGATATATGGAAAGCTTCTCTAGAGAAGCAATTTTCGTAATGCTGCCCATAGAGAATTTGGGCTTTCACATAGAGAAATATATATTTTTAAGGAGTTCAATCGCAGAAAGAACACATTCTTCAGCAAATTACGCATTTCAATTTTCTTCAGGCATTTCACAGCAATTCTTGAATTTTCATCTTAGTCAATTTCTTTTTTTTTGTTCATAAAGTAAGTTTATTAGGAAACCAAGTGATACAGTACAATCCAGTGTGAGGGGGTGTAGGGAAACAGAAAAAGGGGAACATAGCATTCAATATATTATGTAAACCTATCTAGGTTGGAATAAGAAGACATTAAAATATTAATATATATATAAGTAACAATAAATGGCATATAAGAACCATATAACAATATAGCTAAGAACCAATATATAACAGGATATTATCAAATAGAAATATCTAAGGTATGGAATATCATGGCGGTCTAGCAACTTCTTGTTGAGCAGGAGATAAGGAAAAGGAGCGTTTAGCACTACGATCAATGAACAATGTGACAGGTGACCATATAATGGAGCGCTTCAGAGCTAAATGAATGGGATGAATACAAGCTGTATCCAATCTGTGATGGTAACATACTGCATACCACCAAGCCTGGAACGATAACTTTGTAAAGTCTTTCCAGTTTTTAGTGATCTGTTGAAAGGCAACTGCCAACAATAAGTCTACAATCGTAATGTTAGAAGTGTGATGTTCCCAGATAGGACATACGCTACCCAAAAATATATGTATGATAGAGAAAGGGAAATTAGAGTTGAAAATAGAATTAATTTGATACCAAACCGATGTCCAGAAATTATGCAAATGAGGGCAAGTAAAAAGCATGTGTTTTAAATCAGCTAGTGGAGAGGAGCAGGACCAACAGGTGTCGGGTAATGTGACATGTCGTTTATGTAGTATAGCTGGGTGTAAAAAAAGTCTGTTATAAATGAAGAATAATGTTTGTGTAACATTTGCCGTTCTAGACGTTTTCCTAATTTTAGACCATATTTTATTCCATAAGGAAGAAGGCCACTCAATCCCAAGATCTTCCTCCCACTTTAATTCAACTTTGGTCTTTGCTCTAACGGGCTGGGAGGATCGTATATGAACATAAATACTGGCTGCTTTGGGGGATGTAAGTAGAAAGAACGTAAACTGTTAGCCGAGGTAATTGTTGGATGTGTTTGAATTCGGGTGTATGCGGTTAGAAGGGCTTGTGAAATTAAGTTATACTTGAAGTAGAAGGAAGGTGGTAAATGAAATTGTTGACTAGCCTCAGAGAAAGACAAGATCCTATTATGAGAAAAAGTTGATACGTCCAGATTAAACCTTTAATTCTCCAAGATTTCCAATAAAAGGTTTCCCGTTAATTAAAATAGATGTGTTATGCCATAAAGAAGAGTTAAGAAAGGAATCTAGGTCGGTAGGAGATGGAGAAGGAGAGAGACCTAAAAGTTTACAAGTGTATTTGGAAATAGGAGTAAGCAAATATGATGGTCTACGGGTAAAGGAGAGAAACTCCGTAAAACAAAAAGGGGAAAGGTAGGAGCGTTTGAGCACAACCCATAGAGGACACTCTGAAGAAGAATCGGAAAGCCATCCCGAAGCTTGACGAAGTAGGAAGGATCTGTGATAAGTAGGGAAATCAGGATAATTGACCCCTCCTTCTGCTTTAGGCTTTGTTAAGCGCAACAGGGACATGCGAGGTGGTTTTTTGTTCCACAGAAAAGATTATAAAATAGAATTAATTCTTGTAAAAAATGTTAAAGGGATAGGAACAGGGATATTAGAAATGGTGAATAAAACTAATGGAGCCAACATCATCTTAATGGTGTCCAGACGACCCCACCAAGAGAGATACAACGGGTGCCATTTAGTAGTAAGAGAGGAGATTTTTTGTATGCAATTCTCCATACAAAGAGACAGCGTTGACGAAATTAGAGGAGTAAAGTGGAGACCCAAATATTTAATGTGAGTTCCAAGCGAAATTAGAGGAACAAAAGTCACTTTTAAATGTATATTTGGTTAGAGGCAACATTTCGCACTTATCACAATTGAGCTTATAGCCAGAGACAGTGGCAAAAAGCTCTACCTCTTTTAAAAAAGCAGGGAGAGAAGATTGAGGTTCAGAAAGAAATAATAAAATGTCATCAGCGTACGCTGCTAATTTAACTTGGGTATCATTAGTTTCAAAACCCCTTATGTCCACACTCTGACGAATCCTGGACAGAAAAGGCTCCAAGGCCAGATTGAAAAGAAACGGAGATAATGGGCAACCCTGATGCACCCCTCTTTTTAATTCAAAATATGAAATACCATTCACAAAAACGGCTGCTCGAGGATCTGAATAAAGGATAGAAATGAAAGAGATAATCTTAGGGCCAAAACCAAACCATTTCAACGTGTGAAAAAGGTATGACCAATTCACTCGATCAAACGCCTTTTCTGCATCCAGGGCTATTGCAGCTAAAGAATGAGGTAAGTATGGGGCTTTTGATAAAATATCAAAGAATAAGCGAGTATTATCTCAGAGGAGACGTCCGTTAACAAAACCAGATTGTTCAATGCCTAACATGTGGGAGGAATGATTCGAGTCGAATAGCTAAAGCTTTGGAGAAAATTTTGTAATCAATATTTACAAGAGAAATGGGTCTATAATTCATGCAATATTTCAAATCTTTCCCTTCCTTGGGAATTAGACAAATAAGAGCTTCCAAAAGGATCCTGAAGATTTTCCAGATTGTGTGAAAAAATTGAAAAGATTGAGTAATTTAGGGAGAAGGATAGGAGCAAAGTGAGTAAAAAATTCCACTATAAATCCATCCGGGCCCGGGGCTTTGTCTTTCTTAAGTGACTGTAAAGCACTAAGAAGTTCTTGTTGTGATAGGTCAACTTCTAATGGGGTAAAGTCAATTTGAGAGTTAAAAGATTTGTGTATGTCTGAAAGAAAATGTGTAATCTGAGAATCTGTGGGTGTGGTCTCAGGAGAGTATAATGATTTATAAAAAAGAAGGAATTCATGTAATATATCTGAATCCTTTGTTTGGAGTGTGTTATGGTCATCAAAAATAGCGTCAATATTAAACTTGTTATGTTTGATTTTAAAATAATTAGCTAAAAGCTTGCCCGCCTTGTTTTGGCCACCATAATACTTTGCACTAGACTTCAACAAATATAATGAGGCATTTTCCGTTGATTCTTTGTTGAATTGAAATTTTTCTCAATAAGTTGTGTGAGACACTTTTTGGATTTTGAAGAGTAATAAGAGTGTTCTAGCCTCTTTATCTCCGCCAAAAGATCACTGGTAACCTTACGGGCATTTTTACATTTCCTGGAAACAAAGCCAATGATAAAATCTCTGGCTGCTGCTTTAAAAGCATCCCAAACAGTGGAGAAGTGTAGATTATCAGTTAGGTTGAAAGAAAAATATTCATTAAAAAAGGAGACAAAAGAGGAATAACATTTTTATCAAGAAGAAGTGAGTTATTAAATCTCCATCTTCTGGGTAAGTTGGAATTTGAAACCACATCCAATTGAATAGAAATAGGAGCATGGTCCGAGATTAAAATAGAGCCAATATCAGCACTACATAAAGATTGGGATATGTCGTGTGAGACAAAAAATAATCAATCTGGACTGAGTTTGGGGGCTGGGGAGAAAAACTTGAATTCTCTGGTGATGGGATTACAGATTCTCCAGGCATCAATAAGTTTATACTGTTGAATGGTTTGAACAAATAATTTATGGGCTTTATGCGGTTTAAAGGGAACCAGTGAACTTCGGTCTGTAAAGGGGTCCAACACTTGGTTACATTCCCCAGCGAGGATAAAGTTGTCATCAATACACAAGGATATTTGTTGAGACAAAGAAGACCAAAACAAGGGATCCCCATTAGTGGGTGCATAAACATTAAACAAAGAAATCGGCATACCTCTTACTTGCATTTTAGTATATAGCCATCTACCTTCATCATCAGACTGTTGAGAAATCAAATTGATATTCAATGATTTGTGACAAAGAGTAATAACACCATTACATTTACCATCACCTGGAGAAAAAAAGACGTCTCCAACCCAACTCCTTTTCAACTTCACAGATTCAATAGCATTTAAATGGGACTCCTGTAAGCAAACAATATCAGCTCCTAACTTGGATAAATGAGTTAAAACTCGTTGTCGTTTGATAGGAGAGTTCAGACCTCTAACATTCCAAGATACAATTTTCAAGGACATGAAAACAATAATAAAATTACCAATACTAGGAGGTCTATAAAGACCATCAAAGAACAAAAGGTAAGATTTGTAACATTCCAACTATGTGAGCATAAAATGCAATGATATAAAAAAAATTAAGAAGAATAAATGTAAAAGTGAACTAACGAAAAGAAGCCCAAAAAAATGGGAAGTGAGAGATATAGATAGGGAGATAAAAGTATAGCAAGAAAAACAAAGGAGAAAGAGAAAAGAAGAGGAGAAAAAGAAAATTAGACAAAGGAGAGTTATGGAAGTAGAAAAGATAATATTAGAAGGTGACTGAAGAAAATAGATACTCAAGTGAAGAAAAGATGATGAAACAAAAGAAAATGAAACAAAAGAAAAGGAAACGAAAAGGGAAGTGGGAGAGTATGATACGATACAAGAAAAGAAAGCGCGAAGAGAAGAGAACAGATGAAGAAAAAGGATTGACATTGAAAGAGAAACAACATACCTAATTCAAAAGACATCACAAAGGGTTGGGGGTAGGTAAGGCCACGAGGAACGAATGGCGCGTCCAGACTCAATGAAACGAGGGCGGGGACATACCACAGCGAATCAAATAAGGTGAGGGTACATAGTGATGACAAACATCCAAAGACCTGTCCAGGAAAAGGGGAAAAAAGAAATGTTAACAACAATTATTACTACAAAAAGTAGAACAGGTACAATGAAGACATACTAGGACCAATCCAGACCAACAGCAAAAAAAAAAAAAAAAAGACAAATATTTTAAATAAAGGAGTTAGCTGTTAACGCCCAGGAACCTGAGAACAATATGGGAAGACATTCCAATAAATATAGAAATCAATTAAACAGCTCGGGAAGATGAAGCACCAGAAATGTCCATAGATTCAGTTTTGCTGAAATTGATAAAACTCCGCAATTTGACAGGATCTTCAAAAGTCGTAGTTTTATTATTATAGGTAACCTTGAAGAGGCAGGGGTGGAAAAGGCCATATCTAGCACCCATGGTGCGTAACTCAGGTCTCATGCTCAAAAACTCTTTGCGTCGATTAGCTGTAGATCTGGCATAATCTTGAGCGAAGAACAAAGTAGATCCAGACCAAGAAATGCGTTGGATAGACTTGGCGGCCGAGAGCACCTTAAGTAGATCTGTGTATTCGAGAAAGTACATTATAACCCCTCTCGGCCTCCGAGAGGAGGAGGTGTCCATGCGTTGATGGCCAAGTCTATTAGCTCGTTGGATGTTGAGTAAAGTTCCTTCAGGCAAGTGGAGAAACTTTGGAAGAAAGAATTTGAAGAACGATACAGGGTCTGAACCCTCTGAGCCCTCCGGCAAACCATAAATACGAAGATTATTTCTTCTGTTTCTATTTTCCAAATCTTCAACCTTGTGCTGCAATGACACAATCTGAGATTGAAGAGTGTTAACTTTCTCCTGTGTGTGAGAGAAGGATGATACACTTTGCTCCACTGTCATAAGACGCTCATTCATCTGAGACCAGTTCTCCGTTAAGAACTGCAGCTTGGTGGAGGTATCTTCCATAAAAGGGCGAAGTGCCCTTATCTCCTCCAGCAGAACCTCTAAAGACACAGGCGAGGGAGCATTAGATGGAGAGGGTGGATCCTTCTTGAGTCTTTTTGTAGTGACTTTACTAGTTGTAGAGTTACTTGCACTTGAAGGAGAAGGTACCTTCGAGGTAGAGTTTAGCGAGTTTGCCATCTTAGAGAATTCAGAGAATATTCTACAATTCTTGATGAACGTGTGCGTTATATGTGACGTAGAGGGTCCCAACTTTCTCAGTCTTCCCATATGAAAGGCACAAAAATATACGCTGAAACCAAATAGTATTATGCTGAGACGGGCTACCATCTGTGAAAAGTTTGACGGATATAACTTTCCTTCTTCATGATGTAATGGGTCCGCCCGAAGTCTGAGCACAAAACTGCGAAATAAATTTCACCTCAGACAATCATCTGCATCAGAGTTTCCTTGAGGTGCAGCAACAAAAGCAGCGAAACAAAGACCATGCCCAGTCAAAATGCGTCACTAGGGAAGATATCTTCAATTGAGACAGAGTCAGGAATTTTGTGTGTCGCAATACAGTTGCTGCCAGAACATATGTTGAGGGAGACAGAACCGGAAAGTACAACAGTTGGTCATTGGTGAATTCTCATAGGCACACAGGAGTAAGCAAGAGGTTTTTAATATGCTTGTGACGCATAATAACAATTGCCCAAGATACCAGAAGAAGATAGAAGATGCCAGGAACATGAGCGCAATAGGTTTCCCTCACTGGGATGCCTCCTCAGCTATGACACGGTGAATCCAAGATGGCGGCGCGCTCGCTCCTCAGAAATGCCGAGCGCGTCGCATTTTAAAATTAGAGGAAAACAGCAGGAAAAAGTATCCAAATGCAGACCATGACCGTCAGTGGCTTCTTCCGACATCGAAATCCACTCACCGAAGGCATATAGGGAACCTCAAAGGCTGGATATCCGAGCCCGTTCCGCGGGGCGTCACCCGAACGCTGCCATCCGCATCGGGCGCTAAGCCACGCCCCCATCTTAGTCAATTTCTCAAATAATGTTAAAGCTGTATTATCTGCCTGAGCTTTCAATGACTTGAGAAGTACTTTTCTTGCATCTCCACGGGGGACAATGATTTTGCTCAGGATTCACAATATTGTCACTGTGTCACACACAGGCACATATTATTAATATGTTATGCCAAGTCCAGTAAAGGAAGAGGGCAGTGACGCCATATACACAGGATTCATCAGTGGACAAATGTAATGAAGTGTGTGATCTTTGATCATCGCTTCACTGAGTGAAAAATCTTTAAGTCAGGGCTGCCCTGACTAACTACTGTGCTCAGCTGGGATGGAATGGGAGGCTGTGGTCGTATGCATTGGCACCAGTACATGTGTTGTGCCATACTCTACCTGCCCCCGCTGCCGGACTGCAGCTACCTGCCCTCAGTGAATGCCAGAGGAGTGCTGCCCAGTCCCCACTGCAAGAATGGCCCCAGGCACTGGACCTTTTTGACGGACCAGTTGTCCATGGGTGAAGTTACTCAATTTGTCTGCCCTCCCAGTCTGACAGCTGCATTGTCCTTGGCGCTATGGCAGCAAGAGAGGTATCTTTAGCCCTCTCTCCTGGAGTGCGCAAGGACAATTTACCACCATGAGAAACTTAGATGCCTACACAAAAGCATAAAATTATTCTATGCACATTTTCCAAAGGGTGCAAATTATGCATGCATGCACTGCACAATTAAGCATTTGTACATTGTACATTTCGTTATTTCTGAACAGATAAAACCGTTTGACCCATGAAGAGGTTCCATCAAATGCATACCCAATTGTAGTTATTTTTAAGCAGCTTTATTAAAAACCCAAACAGATCAACATGAGTAATACACATATCAGTAATGAATATAAAGTAATAACTATAGAAACTGGATGACAGAAAATAAAGCTGCTTACAATTTGAAGTAATATCATAGAGAAAGTAAAACTGGATAGAATGGGAAAAGAAGGAAAGCTAAAATTCCGAGCGAGCCGTACGTACCCATTCCATCTCCAGTTCCCCGACCGAGCTGGATCCGGAAACGCCGATTCGAGTCGCACGGAAGCAAATACACAGCACCTACCGGCCGGACAAGTACGATGCGCAATCCGTACGCGCCGAACTGGTCGCTACGTCCGGCACGTCAGAGCATCCGGGAGAGCCGCACATAAGCTCCGATTCGCGCCACAAGACGATCCACGGCTACGAGGCGAACAAGCCAGCTACGAGTACGAATCGAAGCCACGAGAAACCCGAGCGAGGACGAACCAACCATGAATCCCATCGCGCAGGTCCTACCAATACTCTACATCTATTACCGGAACCGGTACGGATGCGTACGGCGCAGACGGTAAGTCAAACACCCACTACACAAACAAACGACACGTACCCGACATATGTCACACACATAGGGATGCAGAAATGACGTACACTAGCAACATCAGAACCATAGGGGCGGGATGGCTATCACCAATGCCATACACACCCATAGGGGCCTGGATGCCTACCACTACCACCACCCCTACTCAGGGGGGGCTGGATGCCTACCACTACCACCACCCCTACTCAGGGGGGGCTGGATGCCTGTCACTACCACCACCCCTTCTCAGGGGGGCTGGCTGCCTACCACTCCCACCACCCCTACTCAGGGGGGGCTGGATGCCTGTCACTACCACCACCCCTACTCATGAGGTGCTGGATGCCTGTCACTACTACCATCCCCACACAAAGGGGAATTGATGCCTACCACTACCACCACACCTACTCGGGGGGGGCTGGATGCCTACCACTACCACCACCCCTACTCATGGGGGCTGGATGCCTACCACTACCACCACCCCTACTCAGGGGGGCTGGATGCCTACCACTACCACCACCCCTACTAATGGGGGGCTGGATGCCTGTCACTACCACCACCCCTACTCATGGGGTGCTGGATGCCTGTCACTACCGCCACCCCTACTCAGGGGGGGCTGGATGCCTGTCACTACCACCATCCCTACTCAGGGGGGCTGGATGCCTACCACTACCACCACCCTACTCATGGGGGGCTGGATGCCTTCCGCTACCACCACCCCTACTCATGGGGGCCTGGATGCCTACCACCACCACCCCTACTCATGGGGGGCTGGATGCCTACCACTACCACCACCCCTACTCATGGGGGGCTGGATGCCTGTCACTACTACCATTCCCCACTCATGGGGAATTGATGCCTACCACTACCACCACCCCTACTCATGGGGGCCTGGATACCTACCACCACCACCACCCCTACTCATGGGGGCTGGATGCCTACCACTACCACCACCCCTACTCAGGGGGCTGGATGCCTACCACTACCACCACCCCTACTCATGGGGGCTGGATGCCTGTCACTACCACCACCCCTACTCATGGGGGCTGGATGCCTGTCACTACTACCATCCCCACTCATAGGGGAATTGATGCCTACCACTACCACCACCCCTACTCATGGGGGCCTGGATACCTACCACCACCACCACCACCCCTACTCAGGGGGCTGGATGCCTACCACTACCACCACCCCTACTCAGGGGGGCTGGATGCCTGTCAATACCACCACTCCTACTCAGGGGGGGCTGGATGCCTACCACTACCACCACCCCTACTCAGGGGGGCTGGATGCCTACCACTACCACCACCCCTACTCAGGGGGGACTGGATGCCTGTCACTAACACCACCCCTACCCATGAGGTGCTGGATGCCTGTCACTACTACCATCCCCACACATAGGGGAATTGATGCCTACCACTACCACCACCCCTACTCAGGGGGGGCTGGATGCCTACCACTACCACCACCCCTACTCAGGGGGGGCTGGATGCCTACCACTACCACCACCCCTACTCATGGGGGGCTGGATGCCTGTCACTACCACCACCCCTACTCATGGGGTGCTGGATGCCTGTCACTACCACCACCCCTACTCAGGGGGCTGGATGCCTGTCACTACCACCACCCCTACTCAGGGGGGCTGGATGCCTACCACCACCACCACCCCTACTCATGGGGGCTGGACGCCTACCACTACCACCACCCCTACTCAGGGGGCTGGATGCCTACCACTACCACCACCCCTAATCATGGGGGCTGGATGCCTACCACTACCACCACCCCTACTCAGGGGGGGCTGGATGCCTACCACTACCACCACCCCTACTCATGGGGGGCTGGATGCCTGTCACTACCACCACCCCTACTCATGGGGGGCTGGATGCCTGTCACTACCACCACCCCTACTCAGGGGGGGCTGGATGCCTGTCACAACTACCATCCCCACTCATAGGACGGGTAATGCATGACACAACCAGCAGACTCCAACATAAGGAATGTCAGCTAAAGACATCCCCCAACATCATGACAAGAGTGTGTAGTCTGTGTCAAATGCCTACAACACTGAACATGACATTGAACATACAATGTGACCCCTATCACATGTGTCACACAAAAAGTGTGTGGCCTTCACAATGCAAGCAGACCATGACCACTGTGGGAATGGGGTCTAAACCCCCATCATCACAGTGACCAAAAGGTAAGTGTGGGGTCCATAGCTGAAGCACATTTTGAACATTGTGGCAATGGAGTCCAAACCCCATCATCACAGTGACCAAAAGGTAAGTGTGGGGTCCATAGCTGAAGCACATTTTGAACATTGTGGCATTGGGGTCCAAACCCCCATCATCACAGTGACCAAAAGGTAAGTGTTGTCATGGAAAAAGCTGCAACTGCCAAACAGCATGGATGATTCCTGGTCACAGAATAACAAACACATCAGTGGCAAAGTAGTGGTTGTGTCCCATAGCAACATAGATTAGGTGAGGCAAACAGTGCAGTGCAAATAAAACATACATTTGGCCATGTGCAGACAAACATCACCCATGGGGACTGACATCGTCTCCATTTATCAATTACAAAATGCCAGAAGTGACCATCATAATGCAGACCCACATATCTGCACAAATGGACACACAAATGTAGATATCCTGGGGAGACTGTAGATGTGAGGTGAACAAATACCATACCATGGCAGCAATGGGACATACGAACCATGATTATTCTGCTGAATGATGACCTAGGAGTCCCAGGGACAGCATGGGAAATCCTCCAAACAACATACAGGCAATGGCACACCAAAGATATGCCAATGCAGTGGTGCAAATGCACAAACACAAACAGGCAGCCTCACACTGCATATCAAACACAACAGGTGATGGGGGGTGCCAGTGTCCCCAGGCAACCACACAACACATGAGGAGGCCTGAATTCCAATTACACAGATGTGTATACAGTGCCATACAAAGTAACTCATGGATCGGATTCCCTATGTGGGCAATCAGGCATTGTTAGATGAGAGGGAGCCCAAATTACACATGTCACACAAGCTTGTAGGAACAGCAACTAACACAGCAAGACACAGACCCACCACAGCACTACCCCCAGGGACCCCACATTGTGGTGACACTAGCCTGCATGATAATCCCACTGTGATGACAAAGGTAGATGTCGCTCACACTGTGAACAACAGCCATGTCTCCTGAGCAACAAACTACCATCACACCTACACAAGCACAAATCAATCAGCACGGCCTGTCAGCCAAGGCCAATATGGAGGTAGGGGTCTAGCCGTGCAACAACTCACATTTGCACACACTCAACATCACACACCTTGATCTCCACCAATGTGCAGCAGTGAAGCTCACATGGACAGGTGACATTGCACATGCACCCATGACAATCCCAGGGGTGGTTGTGGAACTAAGGTGCAGAAACCCATCACACCTGGCCAGTCAACAAGACTCGTAAATGTCTGACACACTGCACAGTACGCCGTACATGGGCATGATGTGAACTCCACCCCAATCAATGGGATCCCGACCACAGTCACACACCAATGAAGAAGCCAAGGTCACCCACAAAGAACACACGTAGACAACTTCCAACATTGCAGCTCTGACCCTGAGGAGTGGCAGCAGTCACACACACAACGTGTCACAATCACTGAAAGCTACCACAAACTGTAAATTACATGACTTGTGTAACCAACAAGTGCCAAGGGGAATCCTGACTGTGTCTCATCTGCGTTTGCCCACATCCCCAGCCCTGACAACAAAGACAACTAGGGATGACAACCTGATGAACATTAGTTTGCCATGCACCCACATCATGGAGAAACCAGGTACAAGATGCTGGATGAACACAGGACAACTCAGCAAGCATCACAAACAGGAACATCCGTAGGGACACAGCCGGTGTAGGAAAAGGGAAGGGAACACACACAGACATGCTTACACAACACACAACACGGGCCCAGGCAATGTCACGGGATTACACACTGCCATGAGGGCACTCCACTCCTGTGGAAGGTCCGCTGTTCCAAACCTTGTCTGTGCACCACTCAAACATGTCAGCAAAACACTCGGTCAGTGAGTCAACAATCACAACACACTGAAGGCTCTGCTCACATCAGCCTGGATACGGGAGTGTCACGTCATTTATCTGCATATACCCAAAACACGTGTCAAGCAAGTTGCACTGTATACACAGATGAGTCCTTCAACATTGATGTGCTAAACTGCATGTCCAGTGGAGATGGGCACACAGTCAGGGAAATAGAAACATTGAACAGTGGTAAGCCCACCAGATGTGCATCAGTGTAAGCCACAGATGTCAATTTACAAATGCAAAACGTACATCCCTGTGTCAAATGCAGAACATTACACCCTCAGACTGCAGCAAAGGATGCTATGGATCCAGACTAGATTAGGACACATATCCCATGGACCACATGGAGTCCATCACAGCAACACTTCATTTACCTGATCTGAACACTATTACAACAGCAAATGCATGATGATACTCATCTACATCATGTACATCAAAAGAAAAACCACTAGTAAACAAAAAGAGGCTTTATTCAGCAAATTTGAAAGAAAAATTTGAAGTCCAAAAGAAACTAAGGCCAATGGCCAGTCCACATACACAGTCCGAACAGGGTGATATGTGACAACTTGTCACCCATTGCTTGCCTGCACTGGTACGGACAGGGGACATCCCCTCTGGAGGGGCATACAAGGGGCAGGCCAGGCACCGCAGGGACAGGATCAGGGGATGCCAGAAGGAGGCAGTGAAGGGGGTGGGTGCAGGAGTGTCACCGGCAACTGCAGTGGAGGTGTCTGACTCAGTGGGGGCCGGCACCACTGTAGGGCACAAGTCAGATGGTGTGGGTGCTGGCACCACTGCAGTGGGCCGGTCAGATGGAGTGGACTGGGTCCCCACTGCAGTGCCCAAGTCAGACGGGGTTGTTGTGGACTCCACTGCAGTGCATAACTCCAAGGGAGTCGAAGGGGGCAGATGAGGTGGGCAGGACAGAGGGGGGACCCGGTCTCCACACCAGTGGCACAAACAGGCCGAGCGTCTGGCTTGGGGGTGGAAGAGCAAGTGGTAGGGGGGAGGGCCTAAGCATTTTGGGGATGCGGTACGGGTGTGTGGGGGAACCTGGGGCAGGGTGTGGTGGGGAACCTGTGCAGTGGTGGCCTGGGGGATGGAGGAGAGAGACTGTGTGGTGGAGCTGCGTGGTGGTGGTGGTAGGGTCTTGCCCTTCCTGGTCCGGGGGGACTTCCGAATGGGGTCCTCAGTCTGCCTGTGCCTGGGGGAGGGTGTCCGGGTGTGAGGGGCACTCCCCTCTGTGTGTGGTGGTCACCTCTTCCGCCTGTGCGTTGGCTCAGATGGATTCATGGGGAAGAGGCCAAGCTCAGAGAGGAAGAGCTTCTGGGAGGGGGGTTGCAGGTGAGGCAAGGGAAGGGGTTTTGGAGGGAGAGGTATCTGAGGACTGCGCAGTGCTCGTGGATGCGTGTGTGTGTTCCTGGGCCCCATCCCCTGTGAGTGAGGTATCAGTCCCCTGACTGTGCGTGCGAGTGCATCTGGATTTTGGCGTGTGTGTCTGTGTGCTGCTTGTGTCTGTGCTGGTGGGTGCCTGTGCCGGTGTGTGTGTGTGCTTGGGACAGGCAGGGTGCTGGGGATTGTGGATGGGGCAGAGGTAGGAGGGGTGAGGGACTGTTGCAGGAGGGACACTGCTGCCGTCAGTGAGGAGGCCATGGACTGATTGGTCCGATGTAGGGCAGACATGCCAGATGACATGCCCTCCATGAATGACACCAGTTGTGTCAACAGACCCGTGTGTGCATGGAGGACACTCAGCACTGATGTCTGCCCTACATGGATCTGTTTAAGCAAGTCCACAGACTCCACACTCAGGGCAGCAGGGGAGACAGAGGCAGGGGGTGCGGTGCCTGGCATGAAGGAGACACGCTCCCTACACGGGAGCCTCCACGGACATGTGGGATGGGAGCAGATGGGAGGGTGGAGATGGTGGTGGTGGCGGGGGCAGACTTGCTTGATATTGTCTCTGGTCTGCTGACACCTGCCTCCACAAGGGAGTCCTCACTGGAAGTGCTGTGGTCCTCAGCTGAGGTGGTCGTAGCTGAGGTCTCCTCAGTGGGGCTCCCCTCACCCTCCATGCCACTGGGTCCCTCGGTCTCCCCTGCAGTGGACCCAGTCTGGCTCTGCTGCTCCTCCTGGTCCATGGAGCTGTCTCCTCCTGTGGCCGTGGATGTATCTGCAAAGAATCAGGATAAACAGAGCAACATTAGTCACCTGTACTGACCACACACGCCACAGTAAGTACAGCACATCACAGAGCAAGCCCTGCCATCATTTGCTAGACATTGCAATAAGTGCTGACACTGATTTGAAGAAGCCCATTGTCTGCCTGACAGTCATTCATGCCACACATATCCTACCTGTCCATGCACCCATCTGTCTGGTGCCTGTTGTATGCGACTAATCATATGTGCACACATGCACCACATACACAGTTGTTGGACATCCAAGAGAACATGGGGAAATGTGTCACTCCAAACACATGCCATCTCCTGCCACTGACTCAGTACATGTGTCAGGAAAAGTGACGGGCAGAGTCTCTGTCGATATGTGGGTTTTGCTTCCATCACCAGACACAATGATGTCCTTATGTCCTGATAGACAATGCGACAATGGTGTGCTTGCAGGACATATCACACTACTGCTGGATCACCCTTTGCGAGTTGAATGTCATGGCACAGGCCTGTCTGGCAAGTCAGTCATAACTGTCTCCTGTCACAGGGGCAGTGCATACACACAACACCAGTCTACACTGTGTCACAATCATGGAAGTTTTGGGTATGCAAGCCCTGTAGCTGACAGGTGCACATGTGCACCCCTGGCCACCCACATCATGAGGACTAAGATGATCCCACGTCAATCAAATGAGACATTTGAGTGACTGCAAACACAAATCCATACACATGGGCACTTCACCGTCTGATGAGAATGAACCAAAGCTGCCTGCACCTCAATGTTTCATACACCTTTGTGCACAGTCAAGGGATCAGAGACCTATGCATTAACCAATGTGCAGATCCTATAGTCACAACTCAGATGGCTGGCCACCCCAAATTGTTAAACACTCCAGGAGTCAAAAAGCAAGGCCACACCACGGTGACACAGAGGCAGACACCTGAGTGCACTCTTCACAATGCCCAATATGTATGCTGACACACGGGAGTGGGAGAACAGAGTGCCTTCGATGTCCGGAGTAGGCATTACAGTCCTGGTCCATGTGCAACATGGTATTACCCTGAACACTAGGCAGGTGGCTATGCATGTGTCACACACATGATGTAAATACTTCTGAGGCTCCCCCCTTGGTCTCTGCTGTAGCATGGGTGTGTGGCACATACCCCAGACATGTGGTGAGTCAGAGCAGCAATTGGAACACATTGTGAAGCCATACCCAGAGTACATGTCAGATCACAGGCATTGTGTGAGCAATTGTACCACCCATGCAGCCCACAACAAAGTTCCTGTAACTGATGCTGTCCCCAACTTGAACCACAGGTAACTGCAAGTACACAGTACCCAAGTGACCTAAGTCACAGTCTGTAAGGGCCACACCTGTGTATCAGATGAGGAGGGGGCATGACACAAGTGAGGGACATGAGTCCAGGATGACAAGACAGTTGTACTGTGGACGTGGAACCAGGCTAAAGGAGTGCATAGAGCATGTTAGTCATAGTACACAGAAAAGGCTAGCATTTACCCCCTCCTTGCTGCTGTCTGGCCTTCAGCTGCCCATCCAGGTCAGGGAAGACCACCGCCAGAATCCGGAGCATGTGGGGGTCAGGGTCCGGTGTCCGCCCCTCCTGCGAGGGAGGCGACAGCTTCAGCTGGACCCTTGCGATCCTCCGGGTCCAGCCACGAAGGTCCTGCCACCTCTTCTGGCAGTTGCGGATCCTGCGCCTGTAGACCCCCACAGATCTTACTGCCCAGACGATGGTCAGCCAGATGTCCTGCTTCTGGTGGGCATCAACCTGTGAAGATGACAAAGTGAAAAGGCCATTACTACACATGCAACATATCCGTGCATCACACAGTTAGATATACATGTCTCAATCACAGGGGCATATGATGTACACAGGTAGTGCAACTATGGCTATGAACAGTTGTCCAGCAGTTACTAAATGGTATCATTGCCTGGGAAGTAAAACCTTGTTGGAATGCACTGTTAATGCACTATACCTGTTCAGTGCATGTAACTACACACTTTGGGGGTGACAACTACTCAGTGAGCATGCTAGCCACTGGTGTACACACTGTAAGTCTTGCTAGTCAGACAACATGCACAATTAGTAAGGCAGTGGACAGCACACTCACCTGCTCCCCTGGTTTCCCATACAGCTTGCTGTACTGTGGAAGGAGGCTGTCCAGCAGGGCCTGGTTCTCCTCAGTGCTGAAGGCTGGGGCTCTCTCCACAGTACGTGCCATTGCAGTAGCCAGAGGATGCAGAGATAGCAGCAGTGGTGGTGGCAGATGTCGTCCTGGAGCATGTAGTGCAGGCAAGTGAGCTCTCAGGGGAACAGCCAGCATTATATGTGTGCTGCAGAGGCAGATACTGTCCCATGTGTCCAAAGTGATAGGTCCAAGTCGTTTGCATCTTCTGAATCTGGCCAATCCATGGAATTGCACCACTTATACACGCCCACATTATCCTTCAAAAGTTCAACTTCATGACATCCATGAATTTGCAACATTGTTGTGGGTGGCCAACTGAATTCACTGCATCCGACTCGTAAAAGCTTCGAAAACGCGTCCGTTACCATGTCAGTCCATAGCCAATGCGTGCGCACCGATCGGTCCATTGCTGTACAACGCGTATTTCGAAAAACAACACGCATCCGTCCACATCATATGCAATGGCCAATGCGTGCGCACCGATCGGTCCATTGCTGTACAACGCGTATTTCGGAAAACGACACGCATCCGTACACATCATATGCAATGGCCAATGCGTGCGCACCGATCGGTCCATTGCTGTACAACGCGTATTTCGGAAAACGACACGCATCCGTCCACATCATATGCAATGGCCAATGCGTGCGCACCGATCGGTCCATTGCTGTACAACGCGTATTTCGGAAAACGACACGCATCCTTCCACATCATATGCAATGGCCAATGCGTGCGCACCGATCGGTCCATTGCTGTACAACGCGTATTTCGGAAAACGACACGCATCCGTCCACATCATATGCAATGGCCAATGCGTGCGCACCGATCGGTCCATTGCTGTACAACGCGTGTTTCAGAAAACGACACGCATCCGTCCACATCATATGCAATGGCCAATGCATGCGCACCGATTGGTCCATTGCTGTACAACGCGTATTTCGGAAAACTACACGCATCCGTCCACATCATATGCAATGGCCAATGCGTGCGCACCGATCGGTCCATTGCTGTACAACGCGTATTTCGAAAAACAACACGCATCCGTCCACATCATATGCAATGGTCAATGCGTGCGTACCAATCGGTCCATTGCTGTACAACGCGTATTTCGAAAAACAACACGCATCCGTCCACATCATATGCAATGGCCAATGTGTGCGCACCGTTCGGTCCATTGCTGTACAACGCGTATTTCGGAAAACGACACACATCCGTCCACATCATATGCAGTGGCCAATGCGTGCGCACCGATCGGTCCATTGCTGTACAACGCGTCCCTGTACAAGTCACTCGCATATGTCACCATGGTTGTCACTGGTGAACATATGCCAGCCACAATTACTTGCCAGGGACTCAGGGGCACACCTACAACACCACAGCCTGTCCACACTGTATCCTAAGGCATGTAAGGCTGCATTACCTGTGTGTGTATGGGGGTCAACATGTGGTTTGTTGGGTGGCACTTGGGGCAGCCACTCCCAGGCTGTGCACGTGTTCATGGGGACAGAATCCTTTGTGTGTTGTGCACATGACCACTGTGATGTGCAACTATTCAGTTCAGAGCATGTGGCATGGTCACATCTCCAGGTTGTGTATGTGTATGTTATGTCACATACACCCTGAGTCCCATGTGGGATGGTATGTACGTCACAGGGTGACCCTTTGCCACAATTGTGATGGCCCCCCACAGTCTGTGTGCATGTTGTGTTTCAGATGTCTCGGATTCCATGTGCACAATGTAAGACAGTCTCCACATCCACGTTGTTTGTGCATCGACTTTGATGTTGTGCGTGTGTGTGTCACAGACGTCCATGTCTGTCCTGCAGAGGCAACAGGGGCCACTACCTGTGGGAGTCATGGTTGTTTTGCTGGCGTGTACATGATGCGCCATATAATGCCAGTGTCCATGTGGCAATACAGGGTCCCTGGGAATCTACCTGTCAAAGAGCTGTGATGCCTGGGGCACATCTGTCCTCACTTGTCACTGTGGTGTGTGTTTGGAACATGACAGCAGTACATGGGTACTGTGACACAGCCGAATGAATTCCCATAGCACAACCTGGAACTTGTTGTCAACACATGATGAACTGAGATGTTAGATGTTGGCCATGTAGGTGCCATATATGTCCATACAGAACGGCACACACATCAAGTACTTGTGTCTCGTAATGATGTATCATGTGATGTTAAGTATGGTCAATGCCACATATGTGGGGTGACTGACAATCTTTCTTTGTTCACCTATGCACTGCAGGGCACCAGCTGTCCATAGACCATTCCCTGACCTTGCAACCATGGTTGAACGTGACTGCATCCGACGGTACCGCTTCAACAGGCCGCTTATTGAGGAATTGGCGGTGCAGTTGGCCCCACATTTGTAACCTGGCCGGCCATACTCTGTAGCGCTGACCCCCAAGGTGAAGGTGATGGCAGCCCTACACTTCTTTGCCACCGATA
The DNA here is from genome assembly GCA_963921515.1 of Calotriton arnoldi. Taxonomy (NCBI): domain Eukaryota; kingdom Metazoa; phylum Chordata; class Amphibia; order Caudata; family Salamandridae; genus Calotriton; species Calotriton arnoldi. Next base: position 1,421,292 of record CAWUFW010000292.1, on the reverse strand, counting down.
CCTTTCATCACACTGTGGCATCTGCTGGTGGGATGTCACAGACTATGTTCAGCCGTGTGCTACGCGATGTTTTGGAGGCGATGTTGAGATACTTGAACCAGTACATCTATTTCCCTAAACGTCAACAACTCACTGACGTCAAGAGTGACTTCTATGCCCTGGGGAGGATGCCACATGTCATCGGCTCCATTGATGGGACACATGTGGCTTTGGTACCACCACAGGCACATGAGCAGGCATACAGGAACAGGAAACATTACCATTCTATCAATGCTCTGGTGGTATGTCTTGCAGATATGAGCATCTCACATGTGTGTGCACGTTTCCCCGGTTCTGCACACGATGCCTATGTAATGAGGAGTAGTCGCATCCCGAGGATGATGTCACAGATGCAGAACCAGCGTTCCTGGCTTGTCGGTGTGTGCTGACTTTGTACCATTGTGTGTGTTCTGCAATGTGGTATTCCACCCTCTTTTCCAACTCAGCTAATGTGCAATTGTCTGTATGTAGGTGACTCCGGATACCCCAACATGCCGTGGTTGCTGACACCCCTCAGGAACCCTGTGACACCAGCCCAGATGCGCTACAATGAGGCACATGGTCGGACCAGGAGAGTGTTCGAGCGGACATTTGGTCTCCTGAAGAGCTGCTTTCTCTGCCTGGACAAGACAGGAGGGGCCCTCCCATATGCCCCTGCAAAGGTGTGCAAGATTGTCATCGTCTGCTGCATGCTACACAACCTGGCAGTGCGGAAGGAGTTGCCTCTCATCCTGGATGACGATGACCAACATCCGCTACCTGTGGAGGGTCCTGGCCTGGGCCACGATGCCAGTGATGATGATGATGATGATGATGATGATGATGTCCACACACAGCTCATCACCAACTTCTTCAGCTGAATGTGAGTATACAGAGTTGGTATGTCAATGATTTGAGTTTGCATGATATGTGTTGGTGGTGCTCTGTTGCTGTTTGAGTGTGGCCATGTGCTACTTGACTGTATGCGTGCAGCGATGTGTCCTTACAGGTAGTCTGTACTCCCCAACAGTGTTGACATGCTAACTTGGTTTTGTGTAGGTATCTTGTGACATGTATTGGGCATGAGTATTGCAGTTCTGTCCTGTTCTTCAGTGCTTTTGACTGTGTGTCATGTCTGTCCTTCACAGGGTACTTTCAGAGTTGTTTGGTCAACTGTGATCCCCCGACACCATGATTCAACTTCAAGGGTGGAAGCAGTCGTTTCCCTGCAGGTGATGTGCCACACACCCTTGGACTTTATTTCCTCTACACTTGGTGACTGTGTGGCCACTGCCACGTGGGATTACCTTGCATCTGTAGTGGAAACAACATGTTGCAAATGTGTAATATACCTGTGCTTCACTTTGGGATGTGCGTTGTCTGTGGTCACACATCTGACTGACATTTGCTTACTTCACCTGTGGGCTAGTTAACACAGACTCTGAAAAGGTGTGGTGTCTGTGCATTCCACTGTATTTCCTGGCAACATCAGTGTAGGTGATGAGTCAGATGGCCCTGGTGTGTATGTGTTATGTAGCCCTAGTGGTGTGTCTCCCTCATATGTGTCACGTCGCCATGACTCACATGACGGTGTTGAACTTGCTGTAGCAGTTAGCATGCACAGTGTCATTTAGCAGATCATCATCTCCATGACAAAAACAACGTTGGAATCACAACAGAGGCAAGTATGGTGTATTAGTGAGTTTATTTACATACATGTGTGAGGATAGTGCACAGGATGGTGGGTGCTGTACATTGGGATTGGAATCCAAAGTTCCCAGATGAGTTGGAAGTGTTGGTAGCAGAAATGTCCTGAGTAAAGTCCACAGTCATCTGATACATTGGTCCAACTTAAACTCCCCATGTCATGTGGGAGAGTTGGGTTGCATTCAACAGGGTGAACAGTTTGCACACAAAGGAGAATTTCCAGAACAGGTGTTGGGTTCCTGGGGGATGTACATGGCCATCGGCCTCTCAGTTTTCCTTCCTCGGACGACCCCTCTTCTTTCGGGGGACCCTCACGTGCAGGCCGCTGCGGTGCAGAGGACTCTCCGCCAGAGTCATCCTCCCTCCCTGTGGCAGTTGCAGTTGTTGCGGCACCAGATGTTGTGGGCACACAGGGAGGTGTCGCCATGTTGGTGCTAATCTGGCGGAGGCATGTCAATATGTCCCTATGCACCGCTGTCAGTTCTTCCAATGTGTCCCACTTGGACTCCATGCGAGACATGTGTGTCTCCACACGGGACATGTGGGAGTCCAAGCGGGCATGATGGGCAGCCTGCTGCTGTTGAATGTCCTTGAGGATCCCCACTACCTGGCTGACCTCTCCGGTGCTATTCTGGTACGCATCAGCAATGCGTACCAGTTGTGGGTCATCATGCAGTCCAGACCCCTCTGCAAACAGCGACCTCTGCCTACCACCCCTCCCACCACCCCTGGCCACACGTGCGGGACCTGCGGTGGCACGCACAGGTGAGCCTAGGCCCCCTTGGGGGTTGGTACTGGGGTTGTTGTCCGTTGCTTCACGGTGGGCCGGGGTCCCTGTGCTGTTGTCATTGGTGGTCCTTGGTCTGTCCGTGTCGGCGGGGGTGGTCTGTGTGTTGGCAGATGTTGGAGGAGTGGGTGCAGGGGTGCAGATGGTGGTCCTGCTGGTGCTGCATGATGACTCACACCGGAGGGGCCAGGTAGGTCTTCGCCATCCGAGGAGGGCAGAGGCTGTTCCACACCAGAGAGCTCAGGGGCCCCGGAGCCTGGAACAGGGACTCCTCATCATCTGCTGCTGTGTCCCCATCATCACCTGTTTTTGGAAGAGACACACAATGTATGTTATGTTTCTACAGGCATCAATGGTTCAAACACCTGACAGTTGTGACTGTACCTCTGGATGCGGGCCTGTACATTGCATTGTCCTAAGTTGTCACAGTCAGAGGTTGATATTGGTGTAGCACATTGTCCTGCCAACCTGAAGCATTTCAATGTGAATGTTGAGGTGTGTGCATGACCAGCATTGGTGGTATTTGGTTGACATCCAGCCCTCCTTCTCCCCCAGCCCAGTTATCCCACCATGAAGCATGCCACCCTTGCAGTGGGTGCAGGTTGACTCTCAGGATGTCAGTCAGTGGTGTCCTGCTGTTGGTTGGTGCACAGTTCCCAGCAGGGCCTTGTGCTCCCCACAACAGAGCACCATTGTCAGACATCTTTGAAGTGGCTTTTCACTCCCTGTGAGGTGTGCATGCTTCAGTGTGAGCTTGCTGGGCCATGTGGGTGGGGGATGTTGAGCTGTGACTTACCACTCCCATCATGCTATTGCCTACACTCCCCTTCCCAGCTTGCCCATACTTCCTTCCTTTTGACTCTGCTTCCCTGTGGGGTAGTGTGCCTGTGCTGACAGGATGGCTGACAGTGTTGTCCTGGCGTTAGTTTGGCTACAAGTCCCAAAAGTGTCCCTGTGCTTCACACAGCATAACCCAGGGTGGTGGTTCTTTGTGGGATATTTAATTAGAGTGTGAGGCAATGCATTCTCTCAGGTGAGTTGTCTGGAGTTTGTGTTAAGGGTGTGTGTGAGAAAAGCTGCTGGTAATTATGGTCAGTGCTGTCAGTCCTCCTTCCCACCCAGCCAGATATCCCACCATGGAACGTGCTTCCATTGCAGGGAGTGCAGGTTGGCTTTTAGGATGTCAGTCAGTGGTGTCCTGCTGTTGGTTGGTGCACAGTTCCCAGCAGGGCCTTGTGCTCCCCACAACAGAGCACCATTGTCAGACATCTTTGAAGTGGCTTTTCACTCCCTGTGAGGTGTGCATGCTTCAGTGTGAGCTTGCTGGGCCATGTGGGTGGGGGATGTTGAGCTGTGACTACCACTCCCATCATGCTATTGCCTACACCCCCTTCCCAGCTTGCCCATACTTCCTTCCTTTTGACTCTGCTTCCCTGTGGGGTAGTGTGCCTGTGCTGACAGGATGGCTGACAGTGTTGTCCTGGCGTTAGTTTGGCTACAAGTCCCAAAAGTGTCCCTGTGCTTCACACAGCATAACCCAGGGTGGTGGTTCTTTGTGGGATATTTAATTAGAGTGTGAGGCAATGCATTCTCCCAGGTGAGTTGTGTGGAGTTTGTGTTAAGGGTGAGTGTGAGAAAAGCTGCTGGTAACTATGGTCAGTGCTGTCAGTCCTCCTTCCCACCCAGCCAGATATCCCACCATGGAACGTGCTTCCATTGCAGGGAGTGCTTGTTTGCTTTCAGGATGTCAGTCAGTGGTGTCCTGCTGTTGGTTGGTGCACAGTTCCCAGCAGGGCCTTGTGCTCCCCACAGCAGTTCCCAGCGTCTTCCATCTTGTCAGTTCTTTTCCACTCCCTGTGATGTGAGCATTGTTCAGAGTGGTGTTGATGGGCCAATTGTGAGGGTGACCAATATCTGTGACTACTACTCCCATCATGCTATTGCCTACACCCCCCTTCCCAGCATGCCCATACTTCCTTCCTTTTGAGTCGACTTCACTGTGTGTGAGTGTGACAGCAATGGCAAGATGGCTGACAGTGTGGTCCTGTTGTTTGTTGGTGCACAGTTCACAGCAGGGCCTTGTGCTCCCCACAGCTGAGGCCAGTGTCAGACATCTTGGAAGTGGCTTTTCACTCCCTGTGAGGTGTGCATGCTTCAGTGTGAGCTTGCCGGGCCATGCGGGTGGGGGATGTTGAGCTGTGACTACCACTCCCATCATGCTATTGCCTACACCCCCTTCCCAGCATGCCCATACTTCCTTCCTTTTGAGTCGACTTCACTGTGTGTGAGTGTGACAGCAATGGCAAGATGGCTGACAGTGTGGTCCTGTTGTTTGTTGATGCACAGTTCACAGCAGGGCCTTGTGCTCCCCACAGCTGAGGCCAGTGTCAGAAATCTTGGAAGTGGCTTTTCACTCCCTGTGAGGTGTGCATGCTTCAGTGTGAGCTTGCCGGGCCATGCGGGTGGGGGATGTTGAGCTGTGACTACCACTCCCATCATGCTATTGCCTACACCCCCCTTCCCAGCATGCCCATACTTTCTTCCTTTTGACTCTGCTTTCCTGTGGGGTAGTGTGCCTGTGCTGACAGGATGGCTGACAGTGTTGTCCTGGCGTTAGTTTGGCTACAAGTCCCAAAAGTGTCCCTGTGCTTCACACAGCATAACCCAGGGTGGTGGTTCTTTGTGGGATATTTAATTAGAGTGTGAGGCAATGCATTCTCCCAGGTGAGTTATGTGGAGTTTGTGTTAAGGGTGTGTGTGAGAAAAGCTGCTGGTAACTATGGTCAGTGCTGTCAGTCCTCCTTCCCACCCAGCCAGATATCCCACCATGGAACGTGCTTCCATTGCAGGGAGTGCAAGTTTGCTTTCAGGATGTCAGTCAGTGGTGTCCTGCTGTTGGTTGGTGCACAGTTCCCAGCAGGGCCTTGTGCTCCCCACAGCAGTACGCAGTGTCAGCCATCTTGTCAGTTCTTTTCCATTCCCTGTGATGTGAGCATGGTTCAGAGTGGTGTTGATGGGCCAATTGTGAGGGTGACCAATATCTGTGACTACAACTCCCATCATGCTATTGGCTACACTCACTTCACCAGCATACACAGAATTCCTTCCTATCAGTGAGCTTCCCTGTGAGGTGGTGTTCTAGTGGTGGCAAAATGTCTGACAGTGTTTGTTGGTTAGATTTGTGCCACTGCCTTGCTCTATTTGTTGTTAGGTTTGTACATGTCATGACACAGTTACATATCACTATGAGATGGCAGGTATTGTGTTTGTCTAACTAACATAACATCTTGGGATGATTATGTTTTGGTTACTGTGGCTTTGCTAACGGTGCATGGTTTCACTATCCCCTTGACAGTGATGTGTGTGTATTGTCACACCATATTGGGTATATTGGTGTGTACTCACCAGGCTCTGGGATGTTTGATAGTCCATGTACGCTCTCTGGTGGTAGGATGGCCCGCACCTTCTCCTCCCAGGGCCTGAGGTATACTGGTTTGGCAGGAGGGCCACTGCTGGTGCGATGGCTCAAGGTGTAATCCTTCTTGAGTAGGGCCTTGACCCTCCTGCGCACATCATACCACCTGTTCTGGATGTCTTCCTTTGTGCGCAAACATGGTGATTGTGCATTCACCCTGTCGACGATCCTCTCCCACATCTTGGTTTTCTGCGACATGGGGGTCTGTTGGACCAATGTACCAAACAAGTGTGGCTCTACCCTGAGGATTTCATCTACCAGCACTTCCAATTCACTGTCTAGGAACTTTGGATTCTTCTTTGGGGGCATGGTGATGGGTGGTGGTGGGGATTAATGTGTGTGTGGGTGTGCAAGTGAGGGTGTGTGTGTGTAGGTTTTGCTGGGTGTATGTGAGGGTGCTATTTGGGAGGTGCTAATGGTGTGTGGCTTGTGTGATGGATGAGTTGTGGGTGTGTCTGTGGTTGCTGTCTGAAGGTGTTCTGTGCTGGCAGGTCATTTGAATTTGCAAAGGATCATGGTATGGATTTGTGGCCTTTATATGGGTGGAGTTGTGGGTGTGTCTTTGTTCCATGTTTTTTTCCCCAGTATTTATTGACTTTGTCATTGCTTGTTTGGCCCTTTTTTTTGTATTTTTTCCTTTGTTGTTTTTGGGCATGTAGGAGACGTTCTTCTGACCGAGTAGGACGCTGCAGTTGGCTCGTGCGAGCTTCTCCGAGTCTTTCAAGCTGTGTTTCAACTGTGTTTCATGTGCGGCGTACGCGTTGGTCGCGGAGTATTGGGTTGCTTCGGCTCCCTGTTTTGTATGCGTGTCGGTCGTACGGCTTGAGCTCCGTGCGACTCGGTCTGGTTTTACACGTATTGCATCGTACTGCGCGGGTCGGAGTTCGCGGGTACGTTTCCGTCGGTTCATTCCTGGTGCGTGTCGGTCGGTTCGATTCGCGTGGTTTTCCGGACGGATAGCTGGTTTCCGTGCGGTTCGGTCGATCGGCTTGTGTTCCGTACGAGTCGGTCGTGATTCACATGCATTGCATCGTACTACGCGGATCGGGTAGCGCCGGTACGTGTCGGTCGGACTAAATTCCCATACCGAGTCGGTCGGTACGTTTTCCGGCCTGAATCGGAATTGGCCCCTTAGTGTCCAGCACCTACCCCAATTTATCTTAGACTGGAGTGGGAATAGTAATTTAATTAGGTTTAGTGTCCAGCACCTACCCCAATTTATTTTAGATTGGAGTTGGAATAGTAAATTAATTAGGTTTAGTGTCCAGCACCTACCCCAAATTATTTTAGACTGGAGTGGGAATAGTAAATTAATTAGGTTTAGTGTCCAGCACCTACCCCAATTTATTTTAGACTGGAGTTGGAATAGTAAATTAATTAGGTTTAGTGTCCAGCACCTACCCCAAATTATTTTAGACTGGAGTGGGAATAGTAAATTAATTAGGTTTAGTGCTCAGCACCTATCTCTATTTATTTTAGTTTGGAGTGGGAATAATTTATTAATTGGGTGTAGTGTAGGAAATAAATAAAGTTTAAATATAAATTATAATATGTTTATTAAAATAGTTTAATTTATTAATATAAAATAAAATACAAAATTGTTTTCTATTTGAAAAATGTGAAATGGTAGACAATAAATAGTAAATATGTATTTGTTATAATATTTATTAGGAATAAAGTGTAGTTTGTATATGTAAAAAATAAACAATATAAGAAGTAGAAAAATAATTAGAACAGTATCACAGTTGTTGTTTTATTGTGGAAGTAATAACACATTTTTTATTGGGTAATTTGGGTAGGATAATGCAGTAAATTAATTTAATACATTAAAATAATTATAAACATATTTGTGCATACATTTCTGAAATCAGGTAATGTACATTTACAATAGTTTGTATATTTTTATAACAGAATAATTATTTACAAAATATTATAATTGTTTATTACAAATAATATTTTATATAATAATATGTATTGGATATATTTATACAAAAAAGTGTAAACAGTTTTTATTTAATATAAATGTAATCAGTTTTATCTTTTGTAACAAACATATAATACTCTTTAATTAATAATATTAATATGTAAAATATTAATATTAATAATTATTACATATCTTTTTTAATTAATACAGTTTTTTACCCAATGTTTATTTTTATAATAGACAAAAAAAATAACAATTTTATGTACATTGTTTTTTCATAGTTATTATTTTATGGAATTATAATAAATATTATATATGTTATAATATTGATTATTATAATTTTACAATGGTTGAAAATAATGTAATACGTTTTAATATATTGCATGATATTTGTATTATTTTAATTAAATACTTGTACAATTTTAATATCTAAAATAAAATTTTTAATAAATGAAATGTTCTAAATTCTCTATGTTTAAACTTGCTATATTTGTTTGGGCCTTGTATTTTGTAACCGCTCGCTGTTGTTTTGGGTCATTTGGTTGAAGAGATGCTCACGGTTGGGAGCTGGTTCACGTCGCTAAAGGTAAGGTTTGTTTTCTTTCTTTTAAATAAGTTTTAAATGTATTTTGAACATAGTTAGATAGTGTTTAGTGTATTTAGAAAATTATTAGTGATATTAGGAACTGTTATATGTTATAGTTACGTATTGTTTGTTTATGTAGTTTTTACGTCATTGAGGCCTGTTTAGAGAGTTAGAAATACGGTGTTTAATGTGTCGTTTTTTAAAATTTAAAGTTAGTAGTAATGTTATTAAGTGTTTATGTGTTGTTTTATGTGGGTGGGAGTGTATGTGCTTTTATTTTATAGGTTTTTATTTCAAGAAGTTACCGGTGCCGGAAGAAGTCTGTTTTTTTTTAAAGAAGTGTATGCTAGTTTTACTAACTACTATATTTCTTACACTTCTTTAATTTTTCGAGTTTCCTGGAGCGTTTCTTATTTTTAATACATTTTCGGGTTTTTATGGTTTTCCAATGGTCGTTTTTCTCGATGGAGGATTTATTTTTCGGTACAGTTGGATTTTTCCATTTTTTTGGGAAAGTTTTGTGGATCATTTTATCCTTATTTAATTGGATTGTATCAGAAGAAAATGAATTTTCCAGCTATGGGAAGAAACTTCGGTAAGTTTATTAACTTTATTTTATTGTGGGAGGGAAATAATTTGCTGTATTATTGTTGTTGTGTTTTATTTTATTACATATATAATTAATGTGTGTTAATATATTATTTTTGTAAGTTAAAAATATGTTACACACAGTAATTATATTTGTGGTAAAATAAATACATTTTGGTTGTATGTTATGTTTAAAAGAAGAGTATTTTGTATTTCATTTGTATGGATATTTTAAAGTAGGGTTTTTGCTATCATTCCTAGATACTCCAGGCCTCTTGTACTAGGGTACAGTTTTACTTGCTGTTCTAGGTATTGGTACATTTGTTTAGTCTGTTTGGATGTTTTTGGTTTTAGTTGAGTTACAGATTGTTCCATTCGGAAATCCTGATAAATTTGCTCTTTTTATAGGGATGATATTAGTTTTTCTAATGTTGGTCTGACTCTACCTGTTGTTTGTTGGAAGGCGTTATGCCATCCTTCCACGGCGTTATTAGTTTTGGCTTGTTGATTTAATGTGCTTGTGTATACGTTCCACCAGGGAATTTGAAATTTGGGCTGTCTTCTGTGGCCAGATCTATGTAATCTGCCAACCCAGGTGTCTTCAAAGTAGTCCAATAGTGGACTTAGCTGTTGTTCATGTTGCTGGTAAAAGGGGCTTTCTATTAATATGTTATAATGTTCAGCAACATCTGTGACTGGCACATAAGCTAGTGCTATTAATTTTTTGATTTGGTATGCAAAAGATGTATTAGTTGCATATTCTACACTTAGGGGCCGATTCCGGCCGTAAAACGTACCGACCGACACGGACCGGGAACGGAGTCCGACCGACACGGACCGGCGCCGTACGACCCGCGCAGCACGATGCAACGCGTGTGAATTACAACCCACTCGCACGGAACACGAGCCGCACGACCGAACCGCACGCAAATCAGTGATTCGCCCGTAAAATGACCAGGAATCGTACCGACCGACACGCATCATGAATTGACGCGACCGAAACGTACCCACGAAGCACGAGCCGTGCAGTACGATGCAATACGTGTGAATTGAGACTGACTCGCACGGAGCACGATCAGGAAAACCGAGCCGCACAGCAAATAGTGACTACCAAACAACAGACCCCTCTGCGTCCGACGCGTACGCCAACGTCGAAAAACAGCAGAATGTCAGTGTGACAGACTCGGGTTAGCCCACACGAGCCACTGGCAGCGTCCGACACGGTCAAACGAACGTCTCCATCATGCACAACAAAAGCAAAGGAAATGTTCAAAAAAAGCACAAAAAAATAAATTACAAAGTCAACAAAAAAAAAAAAAAGAAACAAAGACACACCCACAACTCCACCTATATAAAGGCAAGAAATCCCTACCATGATCCTTTGCAAATTACAGGCATAGGACAGCAGACACCACCACCACACTGCAGAGACACAGCACAACTCACACAACACACAACAACTACACCATTTGCACCACTCAAAAACTAAATCACATATTCACTGACAAACTCACACCCACCACACACACCTATACCCCCACACATCAATCCCCACAACCACCCAGCACCATGCCCCCAAGAAGAATCCAAAGTTCACAGATAGTGAGTTGGAAGTCATGATTGACGAAATACTCAGGGTAGAGCCACAGTTGTTTGGCACATTGGTCCAACAGACCCCCATGTCACAGAAAACCAAGATGTGGGAGAGGATTGTCGACAAGGTCAACGCACAAGCACCTTGTTTGCGCACAAAGGACGATATACAGAACAGGTATTACGATGTGCGCAGGAGGGTCAAGAAGCTCATCGACAGGGAACACACCCTGAGCAGGCAGACTGGCGGTGGCCCTCCTGCAAAACCAACGCACTTCAGGTCCTGGGAGGAGAAGGTACGGGCCATCCTACCGCCGGATAGCATCCATGGATTAACAGGAATACCAGAGCCTGGTGAGTACACAACTAATTTACCCAAAATTGTCTGGCAACACACATATAGCACTGGCAAGGGCACTGTGAAACCAATTACCACCAGCAAAGCCATAGCAACGGAAAGGCAAGTATCCTGTGACCTGTATATCAGTTACACAAACACAATACCTGCCATCCCACAGTAATATGGAACTACGTCCTAACATGTACAAACCTAAAGACTAATACTGCAAGGCATGACCATAAATAACCAACAAACACTGTCATCCATTTTGCCACCACTGTCACACCACCTCACAGGAAAGCTGAGTCAAAATGAAGGAATGTTGGGCTGCTGGGAATGTGCATGTAGCAGAAAGCATGATGGGAGTTGCATTCACAGCCACCAGTCCCCCACCCACATGTCCCTGCAAGCTCACACTGAACCATGCTCAACTCACAGGGAGTGCAAAATTACTGCCAAGATGGCTGACACTAGGCCCTGCTGTGGGTAGCACAAGGCCCAGCTGGGCCTTGGGCTCCAACTGACAACAGGACACCAATGCCTGACAGCCTGAAAGGTGACTACTACTCCCTGCAATGGAAGCATGCTGCATGGTGGGATGTCGGGACTGGGGGAGGAGGACTGCCAGCTCTGACTACAACTACCAGCAGGCACTTGCACACACACACACACCCCTCAACACAAACCACACCCAACCCACCTGGACCAATGCATCCCCTCTGAATCCAAATAAATATCCCACAAAGATTTACCACACTGGGTTCTGCTGTGTGAAGGACATGGGCTTTTCGGGACTTGAGTGCAAACAAACACCAGGGCACCACTGCCTGCCAACCTGTCAGCACAGGCACACCACCACATAGGGAAAAAGATTCACAGGAAGGAAGCTCAGGTATTGTGGGAAGGTGGGTGGAGCCAAAAGCATGATGGGAGTTGCAGTCGCAGCCACCAGTCCCCCACCCACATGTCCCTGCAAGCTCACACTGAACCATGCTCACCTCACAGGGAGTGCAAAAGTACTGCCAAGATGGCTGACACTAGGCCCTGCTGTGGGGAGCACAAGGCCCTGCTGGGAATTGTGCTCAAACAAACAACAGGACACCAATGCCTGGCAGCCTGAAAGGTAACTTACACTCCCTGCAATGGAAGCATGCCTCATGGTGAGAAATCTGGCCTAGTGGGAAGGAGTACTGCCAGCTCTGACTCCATCTACCAGCAGGTACTTGCACACACACCCCTTAACACAAACTCAACACAACCCACCTGGTATAATGCAATCCCTCAGACTCAATGCAAATATCCCACATAGATTTACCACACTGTTTACTGCTGTGTGAAGCACATGGGCTTGTTGGGACTTGTGTGCAAACAAGCACCAGGACACCACTGTCTGCCATCTTGTCAGCACAGGCACACCACCACAAAGGGAAAATGAATCACAGGAAAGAAGGTCAGGTATTGTGGGAAGGTGGGTGTAGCCAAAAGCATGATGGGAGTTGCAGTCACAGCCAACAGTCCCCCACCCACATGTACCAGCAAGCTCACACTGAACCATGCTCACCTCACAGGGAGTGCAAAAGTACTGCCAAGATGGCTGACACTAGGCCCTGCTGTGGGGAGCACAAGGCCCAGCTGGGCCTTGGGCTCCAACTGACAACAGGACACCAATGCCTGGCAGCCTGAAAGGTAACTTACACTCCCTGCAATGGAAGCATGCCTCATGGTGGGAAATCTGGCCTAGTGGGAAGGAGTACTGCCAGCTCTGACTCCATCTACCAGCAGGTACTTGCATACACACCCCTTAACACAAACTCAACACAACCCACCTGGTATAATGCATTCCCTCAGACTCAATGCAAATATCCCACATAGATTTACCACACTGTTTTCTGCTGTGTGAAGCACATGGGCTTGTTGGGACTTGTGTGCAAACAAGCACCAGGACACCACTGTCTGCCATCTTGTCAGCACAGGCACACCACCACAAAGGGAAAATGAATCACAGGAAGGAAGGTCAGGTATTGAGGGAAGGTGGGTGTAGCCAAAAGCATGATGGGAGTTGCAGTCACAGCCAACAGTCCCCCACCCACATGTACCAGCAAGCTCACACTGAACCATGCTCACCTCACAGGGAGTGCAAAAGTACTGCCAAGATGTCTGACACTAGGCCCTGCTGTGGGGAGCACAAGGCCCAGCTGGGCCTTGGGCTCCAACTGACAACAGGACACCAATGCCTGACAGCCTGAAAGGTGACTACTACTCCCTGCAATGGAAGCATGCTGCATGGTGGGATGCCGGGACTGGGGGAGGAGGACTGCCAGCTCTGACTACATCTACCAGCAGCCCCTGTCACACACACCCCTCCCACCTACACCAAAATACACACCTGGGATCATGCTCCACAAGAGAGTCAGTGAAAACTCCCTAACAAGAACCCTGACAATGTGCTCCGCCGTGGGGAGCACAAGGCCCTGTTTTGAAATTGTGCACAAACAAACAACTAGATACCACTGTCAGTCATCTTGCCATTGCTGTCTCAATCACTCACATGGAAGCAGAGTCACAGGAAGGAAGCTCAGGCATTGTGGGAAGGTGGGTGGAGCCAAAAGCATGATGGCAGTTGCCCACCCACATGTCCCTGCAAGCTCACACTGAACCATGCTCAACTCACAGGGAGTGCAAAAGTACTGCCAAGATGGCTGACACTAGGCCCTGCTGTGGGGAGCACAAGTCCCAGCTGGGCCTTGGGCACCAACTGACAACAGGACACCAATGCCTGACACCCTGAACGTAAATTGTGACTCCCTGCAATGGAAGCATGACACATGGAGTATTATCTGGCCTCTGTGGGTGAAAGAGGTCCTGCAATGACTCAAAATGCCATCTATGCAGCCTCAAAGCACACCTTCTCAGCCACAACAAAGTGCACCCTTGGGACCAATCACTCCAAAAGTAAATGCCTTGGCAAGATGGCTGACACATGGTCATGATGTATGAATTGGCTGCAAGTCACACCCATGCACTGGCCAACTCAAACACATCTACACTCACAGCCATTGGAACTGTAGGTATCCTCCCACTCTCTGGAGATGCAGTGTCCCTGTGGTGTCCCCTGACCTGGCTGTGAAGGTGTGTCTCGTAGATGACAATTGGGGAGATGTAGACATAGTACATAGCACCAAACACACACAATGTCACCTATACATCATTGACAGTGGACACCTGACAGTGACTAGAATGGACACTCACATATAGCTGACACTGTAGCATGGTGTCATTCACAAAATGTGCAGTTGTGAGCTGCATTTCAATCCCACATCGGTCTGCGTTGTACGCATCATTCACACAACACATCATACACTGTCATGGACACCCCAAACACAATGACTAACCTGGACTGCACCTGAGGAGGCATGCAACTCACAGCAGCTGAACTGTAACACACACCTCTGCCCATCACTGTCATGAGCATGGAAAAGCAAGAGAGCTTCTGTGCCCAATCCCTCTCACTATGGAGGAATTTGACAAGATAGAAGGCGTTACCACCTACCAAACTCAGCAACAACTTCATTAGGGAACGCAAACACCATGACTTGTATGAAAAAAGATGTGAACTAGTATCACAGACAACAAACTAGTATCTCACATTGGATCTCAGGCATACCGTACTGCAACCATGTTGCACAGACACACCAATGTGACGCACAGAGGAAAGAAAAGAATCACACAACACATGCCCCAAGCTTGCTACATACCCCAAGTGCAATTGTACGTGTGCCATTGTTAAAGCACTAATGTGGACAGGGATAAAACAGCTGTGTCAGGCATGTGATGGAACGTGAGTGGCAATGGCCAACTACAGACAATTGTTCAATACATGAGCTGGTCATGCACACAGCTTGACGTGCACATCACAATGCTCCTAGTTTCCATACAAAGCGCTTCAACAATATCAACCCCTGTCTGTCACAACTTAGGACAATGCAATGTACAGATTCTCACAATGATGTCCAGTGGCAAATGTCATGTGTGTGAAACGTTGAGGTCGGTAGAAACATAACATACATTGTGTGTCTCCTCCAACCACAGGGGATGCTGGGGACACAGCAGGACCTGAGGAAGAGTCCCAGTCCCAGACTCTGGCGGACCCTGAGCTCCCCGGCGTGGATCACTCTCCATCCTCTTCGGACGACGACCGTGACCCACCTTGCACCTCCGGCGTGAGTCATCGTGCATCCCCAGCAGCAGTAACATCAGCACCCCCGGCAACCACTCCTGCCACATCTGACACCAGACAGAGTACCCATGCCGACACGGACAGGCCCAGGCCACAGAACAGCAATGGAACAGGTACACAGGGCACACCGGAAGCAAGGGACAGCACCACCGGCGCAAACACTCAAGGGGGCCCAGTGTTGCCTGTGCCGGCCACTGCAGGTCCTGCCCGTGTGTGTCGGGGCGGTGGGAGGGTGGGTAGGCAGAGGACACGGCCTGCAGAGGGGGATGTACTGCATGATGAGCCACACCTGGAACGCATCATAGATGCGTACCAGGAAAGCACCGGAGGGTTTGGACAGGTCGTGGGGATACTCAAGGAACTCAAAGAACAGCAGGCTGCCCATCATGCCCGCTTGGACTCCCACATGTCACGGGTGGAGTCCAAGTGGAACAAATTGGATGAACTAACAGCGGTGCATAGGGACATACTGACATGCATCCGCCAGATCAGCACCTACATGACCACACTTCCCTGTGCGCCCACAACATCTGTTGCCACAACATCCGCAACAGCCACAGGGAGGGAGGAGGACTCTGGCGGAGAGTCCTCGGCACCGCAGCAGCCTGCACATGAGGGTCCCCGAGAAAGAAGAGGGGTCGTCCGAAGAAGGGCAATTGAGACGCTGATGGCCATGCATATCCCCCAGGCACACAACACCTGGTCCTGATATCGTCCTTTGTGTGCAAACCAGTTGACCTTGTCGACCTACATCCAAATCACCCACTTGACATGGAGGGTCAAAGTTGTGACAATGCACCAAATGACTGTGGATTCTACTCTGGACATTTCAACTCCCAAGACTACCAACTCACCTGTGAACTCTGGATTACCATCACATTGTACAGCACTTCAACTTCCATTCACCATCCTTACACATGTTTGGAAATAAAATCACAATCACACAATACTTGCCTCTGTCGTGATTCCTACTTGGTTTGTGCCATGGCGATGATGAGCTGCTAAGGAACACTGTGCATGCAAACTAATACAGCAATGCGAACACCGTTATGTGAGTCATGTGAATGTGACACATATGAGGGAGACACACCACTAGGACAACACAACACATACTCACCAGGGCCCTCTAACTCATCATCAACACTGATGTCAACAGGAAATACAGTGGAATGCACACACACAACACCCATCCTGGGTCATTGGCAAGCAGCCCACAGGTACAGGATGCGAATTACTGTCGGATGTGTGGACACACAGAGCACATCCCAAAGTGAAGAGCAGGCTTATCAAATATTCACAATGTGAGAATTCCACAACTGATGCACGTTAACCTCACGTGACAGTGAGCAGAAAATTAAGCATGTGGTGAACGATGAAAGTACAGGGGTGTGTGGCACATCATTGTTTGGGACAACGAGTACTTGCACTCTGGAACAAGGATCTGGGTCTTGGGGTTCAGACCAAACCATACAGCATCCAAAGGACCCTGTGAAGGACAGACAGAAAACACAATCAAAAACACAGATATACAGCAGACAACAACAATATACATGCCCAAAACAAAACACTAACTACCCAGACACAACCTAACAATCAGGTAAACACTGTTTGGGAGTACAGACTACCAGAAATGACACATCACAGCAAGCATCCTGACAAGTAGCATACTGCCACACTCAATCAGCACCAGTGCACCACCAACATAGGTCAGGCTGACACAATACTTTGACAACACATACCTGTATACTGACATTCATGTGAAGAAGTTCTGGATCAGCTGGCTCCGAACATCACCATCACCCTCATCATCACTGGCATCATGCCCCAGGTCAGGATCTTCCACGGCTGGTGGAGGTTGGTCATCGTCATCCTGGATGAGAGGCAACCGCTTCCGCACTGCCAGGTTGTGTAGCATGCAGCACACTATGATGATCCTGCACACCTTCGCCGGTGCATATGGGAGGGCCCCTCCTGTCTTGTCCAGGCAGCGGAATCTGCTTTTCAGGAGGCCAAATGTCCGCTCGATCACCCTCCTGGTCCGGCCATGTGCCTCATTGTAGCGCATCTCCGCCGGTGTCACAGGGTTCCTGAGGGGTGTCAGCAACCACGGCATGTTGGGGTATCCAGAGTCACCTACAGAGAGACAAACCGACAAGCCAGGAATGCTGGCACTGCATCTGTGCCATCATCGTTGGGATGCGACTACTCCTCATTATGTAGGCGTCGTGCGCTGAGCCCGGGAACCTTGCACACACATGGGAAATGGTCATGTCCGCCAAACAAACCACAAGAGCATTTATGGAGTGGAAATGCTTCCTGTTCCGGTACGTCTGCTCATGTGCCTGCGGTGGTACCAAAGCCACATGTGTCCCATCGATGGAGCCAATGACATGTGGCATCCTGCCCAAGGCATGGAAGTCCCCCTTGATGTTAGCGAGTTGTTGTGCTTTGTGGAAATGGATGTACTGGTTGAGGAAATGCAACATCGCCTCCAACACATCCCGAAGCACACGGCTGAACATAGTCTGTGACATCCCACCAGCAGTAGCAACAGTGTGCTGGAAAGTACCGGTGGCAAAAAAGTGTAGGGCTGCCATCACCTTCACCTTGGGGGTCAGCGCTGTAGGGTATGTCCGGCCAGGTTGCAGATGTGGGGCCAACTGCTCCGCCAAATCTTCGATCAGTGGCCTGGTGAAGCGGTACCGTCGCATGCAGTCACGTTCAACCATGGTTTCCAGGTCAGGGAATGGTCTGTGGACATTTGGTCTCCTGCAGTACATAGATGAGCAAAGACAATTTGTCATTCCCCCTATCTATGTGACAGTGTACATGACAAATAGCACATGAAACCACATTACATGACACAAGAACATGATGTGTGTGCTGTTGTGTATGGGCACACATGTCAGATACATGCCCATCATCTGACATCTCAGCTCTACATGTCCACACAACAAGGTCTCTGTTGTGCTGTGAGCAATCAATGGGCTCTGTCACAGTACATCAGTATGAGTGTCACATACCAGACACACACCACAGTGACTAGTGAGGACAGATGTCTGCCCCACATCACAGGTTTTTGACAGACACACACAGGGACCTTGTGTCGCAACATGGACACCATCATGATGTAGCGTCCCATATGCACAACACAACGCACACATGACACACACATGAAGTGCCCCATGATTTCTTGCCAGGGCACACAGACGCAACATCAACTCACATTGACAATATACATGGATGTTGTGACCGTTTGACATTGAGCACATTAAATCTGAGTCATCTCTGCATGGAAATGCACACATACTGTGGATGAACATCACATATGTGGCACTGTGACACCCTGTGAGACACATACCATTCCACTGAAGAGTCAGGGTGTATGTCACATGACATACACAATGTACACCGGGAACTGTGTCCTTGCCTCATGCACTGAAATGTACTCTTGACAACCACAGTGGTTATGTGTCCAGGCCACAATTGTATCTGTCCCCATGACACCCTGCCCTGCCTGGGAGTGGGTGCCACTAAGTGAAACATCCAAAATCACATGTTCACACCCAGGTAATGCAGCCTGTATTGTTGTTGGTGTGCCCATGGGTCAATGGCAAGCTATGGTGTGTGGCACGCCTTGCACATTGACTTCTATGGTGACTGACGCGGGTGACCGATTCGAAAGACGCGTTGGACACCTAGGGAAGGAGCCGCACGCACGCCTTGCACGCACGCCTTAAACATGGACATCAATGTGGACTGACGCGGGTGACCGATTCGAAAGACGCGTCGGACACCTAGGGAAGGAGCCGCACGCACGCGTTGCACGCACGCCTTGCACAGTGACTTCAATGGGGACTGACACGGGTGACCAATTCGAAAGACGCGTCGGACACCTAGGGAAGGAGCCGCACGCACGCCTTGCACATTGACTTCTAATGGGACTGACGCGGGTGACCAATTCGAAAGACGCGTCGGACACCTACGGAAGGAGCCGCATGCACGCCTTGCACGCACGCCTTGCACACTGACTTCAATGGGGACTGACGCGGGTGACTAATTCGAAAGACGCGTCGGACACCTAGGGAAGGAGCCGTACGCACGCCTTGCACGCACGCCTTGCACATTGACTTCTATGGGGACTGACGCGGGTGACCAATTCGAAAGACGCGTCGGACACCTAGGGAAGGAGCCGCACGCACGCCTTGCACGCATGCCTTGCACATTGACTTCTATGGGGCTGACGCTGGTGACCAATTCGAAAGACGCGTCGGACAACTAGGGAAGGAGCCGCACGCATGCCTTGCACGCACGCCTTGCACAGTGACTTCTATGGGGACTGACGCGGATTCGAGCCTGGTACGAATTGGTTTCTCAAAAATCCGTTGGCTGCCTGCAACAATGTATCAGACTCGTCAGTGCAACGCTTTTTCATATTTCAAACGATGCGGAAGGCGTGTACGAGGCTTGCAATGCGATGGATTGGCCAGATTCATAGGATGCAAACGTGTCGGACCTATTGCTTTTGACGCATGGGACTGAATCTGCCTCTGACGCACAGATATAAGGCTGTCTGATCCCCTGAGAGCTCACTTGCCTGCACTCCATGCACCAGAGTGACATCTCTGCTACCACTGCTGCTGTCTCTGCATCCTCTGGCTCCAAGAATGGCACGTACTGTGGAGAGGGCCCCAGCCTTCACAGAGGAGGAAAACAAGGCCCTGCTGGACAGCCTCCTTCCACAGTACAGCAAGCTGTATGGGAAACCAGGGGAGCAGGTG
Source organism: Calotriton arnoldi (assembly GCA_963921515.1). NCBI lineage: Eukaryota > Metazoa > Chordata > Amphibia > Caudata > Salamandridae > Calotriton > Calotriton arnoldi. The sequence continues at coordinate 1,401,256 of CAWUFW010000292.1, read as the reverse complement.
AGTGTGCACTCCACATCCCTTTTTCATTGTGTATGTTGTCTGACTGGCACCAATTACATTGTGTTCACCAGTGTCTAGCATGCTCAATGAGTAGTTGTTACCCCCAAGGTGTGTAGGTACCTGTACTGTCAGGTACTGTGCATGAAAAGAGCACTTTTCACACAGTTGTAATACTCAGGCAATGTTTCCATTTAGAAAAATGCAGGACAACTGTCAATCACCATATTTGCATTACCTGTGTCCATCATATGCCCTTGCAAGAAAGACATGTATATCCAACTGTGTGATGCACAAACATGTGGCATGTGTGGTAATGGACTTTTTTATCCTTGTCATCCTCACAGGTTGATGCCCATCAGAAGCAGGAGATCTGGCTGACCATGGCCCGGGCTGTTCGTTCTGTGGGGGTCTACAGACGCCGCATCCGCAACTGCCAGAAGAGGTGGCAGGACCTTCGTGGTTGGACCCGGAGGATTGCCAGAGTCCAGCTGAAGCTGTCGCCTCCTCGCAGAAGGGGCGGACGACGTACACTGACCCCCCACATGCTCCGGATTCTGGCGGTGGTCTTCCCAGACCTGGATGGGCAGTTAAAGGCCAGACAGCAGCAAGGAGGGGGTAAGTGCATGCATTCTCTGTGTACTATGTCTCACATGCTCTTTGCACTCCTTCATCCTGGTTACACTTCCACAGAACTCCTGTCTGCTTGTACAGGAGTCATGTGCCCAATTTAGGTCATGGCCCATCCTCATCTGATACACAGGTGTGCCCCTTTCAGTCTGTGACTTGTGTAACTTGGGTTGTGTGTCCCTGCTGTTGTCCAAACTTAAGGTTGTGAACAGCATCTGCTACCAGTGCATTGTTTTGTCTTCATGAGTGAGGCTAATGATTCCCAACGTGGCTGCACATTGCCAGCAATCAGACATGTACTCTGTGTGGGCAATTGATATGTGTTCCAATTGATGTTTTAGCACACCATATGTGCCAGGGGTATTTGCCACACAGCTATGCAGCTGGTACAACATTTAAGGGGCATCAGAAGAATGTACATCATGTGTTTCACACATGCATGAACACATGCCTGGTGTCCAGGGTAATCACAGGTTGCACATGTTCCTGGTCAGGTATGCCTACTCCGGACATGAAGTACACTCTGTTCTTCTACTCCTGTGTGTCAGCCTACATTTTGTGCATTGTGAAATGGGCACTATGGTGTCTTCCTCGGTGTCATTGTGGAGTGGCCTACCCTCTTAGACTCCTGTGGTGTTGTTCATTTTGGTCTGTGCAGCTAGCTGAGGTGTGGCTAATGGATCATCACAATGGGTCAATGCATAGGTGTGTAATCACTTGACGGTGCATAATGTTGGATTATACATCACAGTGCAGGCAGCCTCAATTCGTTCTCATCATGCTGTGATGTCATCATGCTTACATATTGGTGCTTGCAGTCACTCAACTGTTGCATTTGTTTTACGTGTGATCATCAGATGCCTGAAGATGTGGGTAGCAGTGGGGGTACCTGTGCACTTGACAGCTGCAGGGCTTACATTCTCATAAATGTTAATGATTGTGACACAGTGCAGACTGTTTAATTTTGGATGCACTGCCCCTGAGACTGAAGCCAGTGATGGCTGCTTAGCCATACTGGGCCGTAGCATGGTATCCCACTTGCTGATGTGTATCCCGCAGTAATGTCAGTTGTACAGCATGCACTCTATTGTTGCATTGACCATCAAGACATGAGCACCTCATGGTGTCTTGTGAATGAAGCATATCCATTTCACTGACAATGATTTTGGCCATCCCTAATCCTGACACATGTACTGAGTCAGTGGCAGGAGATGGGATGTGTGTGTACTGCCAGATTTCAATCACGATTTATGCAGTTCTGAGACATGTCTATGTGGTGCATGTGCCCACATATGAGAAGTGGCATACTACATGCACCAGACAGATGGGAACATGGAGGGGCAGGATATGAGGGGCATGGTTGACTGGCAGACTGACAGGTGTCATTTTCAAAAAAAGTCTGCCCTTTTTGCAATATCTGCCACTTGATGCAAAGGCGTCCTCTGTGATGTGCTGTACTGACTGTGATGTGTCAGGTGAAACAGGTGACTGATGTGGATCTGTTTATCCCGATTGATTGCAGATACATCTACGGCTACTGGAGGAGACAGCTCCATGGACCAAGAGGTGCCGCAGAGCCAGACTGGGTCCGCTTCAGAGGAGTTGGAGGGACCCAGGGGCACAGAGGGTGAGGGGAGCCACACGGAGGATACCTCAGCTACGACCACCTCGGCTGAGGAACACAGCATCTCCAGTGAGGACTCCCTTGTGGAGGCGGGTGTCAGCAGACCACAGACAACACCTAGCGAGTCTGTCCCCGCCACCACCAACATCTCCACCCTCCCATCTGCTCCCATCCCAGATGTCCATGGAGGCCCCCGTGTGAGGGAACATGTCTCCTTTGGTCCAGGCACCGCACCCCCTGCCTCCCCTGCTGCCCTGAGTGTGGAGTCTGTGGACTTACTGAAGCAGATCCATGTAGGGCAGGCAGCGATGCTGAGTGTCCTCCATTCCCACACCACTCTGTTGACTCAACTGGTGTCCTTCATGGAGGGCATCTCATCCAACATGTCTGCCCTACATCGGACCATTCAGTCCATGGCCTCCACACAGACGGCAGCAGTGTCCCTCCTCCAACAGTCCCTCACCCCTCCTACCTCTGCCACATCCACAGTCCCCACTACCCTACCTGTCCAACGCACACACACACCGGCACCGGCACGCACCACAACAGACCCAAGCAGCACACAGCCACGCAAGTCAAAATCAAAAGCCACAGGCACGCACACTCCGGGGACTGATGGCACACACACAGGGGATGAGTCACAGACACACAAACAGGCATCCACAAGCACTCCACAGACCTCAGATGCCTCTCCCTCCAAAAGCACTTCCCCTGCCTTTACCTGCAACCCCCCCTTCCAAGCAGCTCTTCCTCTGTGACCTTGGCCTCTTCCCCACTGATCCATCTGCTCCGATGCACAAGGGGAAGAGGAAGTCACCACACACAGGGGGGAGTTCCACTGCCACACAGACACCCTCCCCCAGGCGCAGGGACACAGAGGCCCCCATCCGCAAGTCCCCCCCGGAGCAGGAAGAGCAAGACCCCCCCAATCCCGCCGCTCAAAGTCACAGTCTCCGTCCTGCAGCCCCAAGGCCACCACTCCACAGGTCCCCCCGCCACACCCTGCCCCTGGTTCCCCCACACACCAATACCGCATCCCCAAAATGCTTAGGCCCTACCATATGCACTTCCACCCCCACCTCACACGCTCAGCCTGTTCCTGCCACTGATGTTGGGACTGTGCCCCCCCCTCTGTCCTGCCCACCTCACCTGAGCCCCATGACACTCCTTTGGAGTTTGGCACTGCAGTGGAGACCCCATCCCAAACATCTGACCTGCCCACTACGGTGGTGCCGGTAACAAGCCTGTCTGACTTTTGCCCTGCAGTGGTGACAGCACCCACCCCATTGGATTTGGGCCCTGCCATGGTGACGGCACCCACTGCGTCAGACACCTCCACTGCAGTTGCCAGTGACACTCCTGCACCCACCAGCCCTCCCCCCCATTCTGCTATCCCCTGATCCTGTCCCTGCGGTGCCTGGCCTGCCACTGTCTATGCCCCTCCAAGGGGAGATGTCCCCTGCCCATAGTAGTGCATGCAAGCAATGGGTGACAACTTGTCACATCTCACCCTGGGCGGACTCCTGATATGGACTGGCCATTGGCCTTTTGACATTGTGACTAAACGGTTTCAAAGAGTTATGTCCCCAATAAAGTCAATTGTTGTTATCCAGTGTTGTTGATTCAAATGTACATGATGTTGATGATGAGTGTCATGGACTTGCTGTTGTACAGGTGTTTCAAAGGTATTACAGGATGATTTGTTGATGTGATGTACTCCATGTGGTCCATGGAATATGTGTACTTTTCTGATATGTATCCATGACATCCTTAGCTGCAATTTCAGGGTGTGATGATGGCAAAATGTTGTGACCAGGATTTTCTCTTTGGCTTTGCTACTTCACATCGTTTGCATACACAACGGCCCCAACAGCGCTGGGATGCCTGGCTTCACCCTGGGGGTGCCCAGGAGTGGACATTTCACAGGGAAAAGCCAGGAAGGGTTCCACAGCGGTATGCGTACAGCGCCTGGACACCCCTTTGGGGGTATGGGTGCGCTTTACAAGTACAAATTTCATTTCATTTCATTTCATACACTGTTGCACATAGGTTGTGCTTACATTTGGGCACATAGGAAGATTACCTGACTCGGACCATCTCCACTGGACAGGCATGTTTGTGCATCCATGTTACACAAGTCTTCTGTGTCATCAGGCCAACTTGCTCAACATGTGTATTGCATATGTGCATATGACTGGAGGAAGACTCCCGTACACATGCTTCTGTGACCAGAGCTTTTCTTGTGTTGTGATTGTTGGATCACTGGGCAAGTGTTGTGCTGGCATGACAAAAGCCTGCACAGACAAAATTTTGCACAGCTGAGCTTCCCCAGGCGTGGAGTCCCCTCATGGCATTGTGTCATTCCGTGACATTGCCTGGGCACATGGTGTGTGTTGTGTGGGCATGTCTGTGTGTGTTCACTTCCCTTTTGTGGACGCAGACTGTGTTCCAGACAGATGTACCTGTTTGGTGGACTTGCTGACTTGGTCTGTGTTTATCTAACTTCTTTGCCCTGCCTTTTCTAGGATGTAGGTGCATGATAAACTACTGGTCATTAGGGTGTCATCCCTGGCTGTTTCAGTTGTAAATTCCAGGGATGTTGTCCAACGCACGTGGGACACATTCTGGATTACCATTGGCACTTATGTGTTACCAACATCATGTTGTTTTCCCTATGTGGTATCTGTCAGTGAGAGGCTCACTTGTATGTGTGTGGACTACTCCCTATCATCAGGGTCATTGCTGCTATGTTGGAAGGTGTCGACATTTGTTCATTGTGGCTCTCCTTTGGTTCAACATTGCTGTAGGTGTGTGGCAGGGTTCGGGAAGAATTGTGTAATTTTCACGTTATGCCGATGTGCCGCATGCTGTGCAGTGTGGCAGACCTTCACAGGTGTTGTTGTCAGCCCATGTGTGAGGGTTTGTGGGTACCTTGGATCCCCCACCACCCCTGGGATTGTCATGTATGCAAGAGCAAGATCACCAGTCCCTGTGTGCCTAGCTGATGCTCATTGTTGCAGATCAAGGTGTGTGGTGTTGAGGGTGGCCAAATGGGAGTTGTTTCATGTCTAGGCACCTACCTACTTTTTGCCCATTGTTTGCAGGCCATGGCCAGTGATTTGTGTTTATGGAGGTGTGATGTGAGTTTGTTGTCCGGGGCACATGACCCAGGACGCACATCTGACTGTGCTACGCAGTATGGGGGAAACCTAGCTTCATCATAACAGTGGGATTGGCGTACAGGCTAATGTCACCACAAATTAGGGTACTAGAGTGTTGTGCTGTGTTGGGTCTGTCTCTTGCTGTGTTGGTTGCTGTTCCACGCACCTTGTGTCACATGAATCCTTTGTGATCCCACTCACCTGACAATGCCTGCTTGCCCACAAAGGTGTGCCCAGTTAAAGAGTTACTTTTGTATGGCACTGTGTACACATGTGTCATTGTAGTTCAGCCCACCGTCATGCGTTGTGTACGAGCCTGGGGACACTGAGACACACACACATGTTGTGTATGATATGCTGTGTGTGGCTGCCTGTCTGTGTTTGTGCATCTGCGTCTCAGCATTGGTATGGCTTTAGCGTTACATTGGGGGGATGTTGTTTGGGGGTTTGTCCCTGATGTCCATGCATCTTGTAGCTCATCATCCTGCACATTGATCATGTTTGGTATGTCCCATTGCTGTCGTGGTATGTGACTTTGTCACATAACATCGACAGTCTCCACAGGATTTCGCAGTTTGTGTGTCTGTTCGTAGAGATATGTGTGTATACATCATGATGCTCACTTTTCACATAGTCTATGGCCAATGCTTGTCTGCACATGGCAGAGGGAGTTCTTGTGCTACACAGCATTATTTGCGTCTCGTACCTATGTTTGTATGTGACACAACCACCACATTGCCACTACATTGGTTGAGGTGTTGGGTCCAGTAGTCACAAATGCTGGTCTGGTGATGCTGCTATTGTTATGTCCACACTCACCTTTTGGTCACTGTAGTGATGTGGGGTTTATTAGACCCCATTACCACAATGATCCTAGGAATCGTGTTTTTGGAACACCACAACAAGCATTTGTGCAGACATGTGATGTGAGTCACATTGTATGTTCACTGTCAGGATCTGGGTTGTGGCCATTTTGCACACACAAACATATAATCTTGCCAAGATGCTAGGGGGATGGTTTGCTTGGTCAACCTATGAGTGGGGAGGGTAGTGTAGGGTGGAGGTGCAGGGCATACATCCCGCTATGAGTTGGGGGTAGTGTTGCAGGGCATACAGCCCCCTATGAGTAGGGAGGGTTGTGGTGCAGGGCATACAGCCCCCTATGAGATGGGGGTAGTGGTGCAGGGCATACAGCCCCCTATGAGTGGGGAGGGTAGTGGAGGGTAGTGGTGCAGGGCATACATCCCCCTATGAGTTGGGGGTAGTGTTGCAGGGCATACAGCCCCCTATGAGTGGGGAGGGTAGTGTAGGGTAGTGGTGCTGGGCATACAGCCCCCTATGAGATGGGGGTAGTGTTGCAGGGCATACAGCCCCCTATGAGTGGGGTGGGTAGTGTAGGGTAGTGGTGCAGGGCATACATCCCCCTATGAGTTGGGGGTAGTGTTGCAGGGCATACAGCCCCCTATGAGTGGGGAGGGTAGTGGTGCAGGGCATACAGCCCCCTATGAGATGGGGGTAGTGGTGCAGGGCATACAGCCCCCTATGAGTGGGGAGGGTAGTGGAGGGTAGTGGTGCAGGGCATACAGTCCCCTATGAGTGGGGAGGGTAGTGGAGGGTAGTGGTGCAGGGCATACAGCCCCCGATGAGTTGGGGGTAGTGTTGCAGGGCATACAGCCCCCTATGAGTGGGGAGGGTAGTGGAGGTTAGTGGTGCAGGGCATACATCCCCCTATGAGTTGGGGGTAGTGTTGCAGGGCATACAGCCCCCTATGAGTGGGGAGGGTAGTGTAGGGTAGTGGTGCTGGGCATACAGCCCCCTATGAGATGGGGGTAGTGTTGCAGGGCATACAGCCCCCTATGAGTGGGGTGGGTAGTGTAGGGTAGTGGTGCAGGGCATACATCCCCCTATGAGTTGGGGCTAGTGTTGCAGGGCATACAGCCCCCTATGAGTGGGGAGGGTAGTGGTGCAGGGCATACAGCCCCCTATGAGATGGGGGTAGTGGTGCAGGGCATACAGCCCCCTATGAGTGGGGAGGGTAGTGGAGGGTAGTGGTGCAGGGCATACAGTCCCCTATGAGTGGGGAGGGTAGTGGAGGGTAGTGGTGCAGGGCATACAGCCCCCGATGAGTTGGGGGTAGTGTTGCAGGGCATACAACCCCTTATGAGTGGGGAGGGTAGTGTAGGGTGGTGGTGCAGGGCATACATCCCGCTATGAGTTGGGGTAGTGTTGCAGGGCATACAGCTCCCTATGAGTGGGGAGGGTTGTGGTGCAGGGCATACAGCCCCCTATGAGATGGGGGTAGTGGTGCAGGGCATACAGCCCCCTATGAGTGGGGAGGGTAGTGGAGGGTAGTGGTGCAGGGCATACATCCCCCTATGAGTTGGGGGTAGTGTTGCAAGGCATACAGCCCCCTATGAGTGGGGAGGGTAGTTTAGGGTAGTGGTGCTGGGCATACAGCCCCCTATGAGATGGGGGTAGTGTTGCAGGGCATACAGCCCCCTATGAGTGGGGAGGGTAGTGTAGGGTAGTGGTGCAGGGCATACATCCCCCTATGAGTTGGGGGTAGTGTTGCAGGGCATACAGCCCCCTATGACTGGGGAGGGTAGTGGAGGGTAGTGGTGCAGGGCATACAGCCCCCTATGAGTTGGGGGTAGTGTTGCAGGGCATACAGCCTCCTATGAGTGGGGAGGGTAGTGTAGGGTAGTGGTGCAGGGCATACATCCCCCTATGAGTTGGGGGTAGTGTTGCAGGGCATACAGCCCCCTATGAGTGGGGAGGGTTGTGGTGCAAGGCATACAGCCCCCTATGAGATGGGGGTAGTGGTGCAGGGCATACAGCCCCCTATGACTGGGGAGGGTAGTGGAAAGTAGTGGTGCAGGGCATACAGCCCCCTAAGAGTTGGGGGTAGTGTTGCAGGGCATACAGCCCCCTATGAGTGGGGAGGGTAGTGTAGGGTAGTGGTGCAGGGCATACATCCCCCTATGAGTTGGGGGTAGTGTTGCAGGGCATACAGCCCCCTATGAGTGGGGAGGGTAGTGTAGGGTAGTGGTGCTGGGCATACAGCCCCCTATGAGATGGGGGTAGTGTTGCAGGGCATACAGCCCCCTATGAGTGGGGAGGGTAGTGTAGGGTAGTGGTGCAGGGCATACATCCCCCTATGAGTTGGGGGTAGTGTTGCAGGGCATACAGCCCCCTATGACTGGGGAGGGTAGTGGAGGGTAGTGGTGCAGGGCATACAGCCCCCAATGAGTTGGGGGTAGTGTTGCAGGGCATACATCCCCCTATGAGTTGGGGGTAGTGTTGCAGGGCATACAGCCCCCTATGAGTGGGGAGGGTTGTGGTGCAGGGCATACAGCCCCCTATGAGATGGGGGTAGTGGTGCAGGGCATACAGCCCCCTATGAGTGGGGGGGTAGTGGTGCAGGGCATACATCCCCCTATGAGTTGGGGGTAGTGTTGCAGGGCATACAGCCCCCTATGAGTGGGGAGGGTAGTGTAGGGTAGTGGTGCAGGGCATACATCCCCCTATGAGTTGGGGGTAGTGTTGCAGGGCATACAGCCCCCTATGACTGGGGAGGGTAGTGGAGGCTAGTGGTGCAGGGCATTCAGCCCCCTATGAGTTGGGGGTAGTGTTGCAGGGCATACAGCCCCCTATGAATGGGGAGGGTAGTGTAGGGTACTGGTGCAGGGCATATATCCCCCTATGAGTTGGGGGTAGTGTTGCAGGGCATACAGCCCCCTATGAGTGGGGAGGGTAGTGTAGGGTAGTGGTGCTGGGCATACAGCCCCCTATGAGATGGGGGTAGTGTTGCAGGGCATACAGCCCCCTATGAGTGGGGAGGGTAATGTAGGGTAGTGGTGCAGGGCATACATCCCCCTATGAGTTGGGGGTAGTGTTGCAGGGCATACAGCCCCCTATGAGTGGGGAGGGTTGGGGTGCAGGGAATACAGCCCCCTATGAGATGGGGGTAGTGGTGCAGGGCATACAGCCCCCTATGAGTGGGGAGGGTAGTGGAGGGTAGTGGTGCAGGGCATACAGCCCCCTATGAGTGGGGAGGGTAGTGGTGATGGGCACCCCCCCTAGGTGTGGGGACTGCTGGTAGTGAGGAACATGCTACCCCTGTGGTAATGCTGTTGCTGGTGGAAGGGATGTCAACCCCCCATGTGTGTGTGGCATTTCGCGTGTGCGTGACGTTGGTTTGTGGGGGTGTCTGACTTACCGTCTGCGATGTGCGCATCTGTCCCTGATCCGGTCATAGATATACAGTACTGGGATGACCTGCGCGATGGGATTCATCGTTGGTTCGTCTTGTACTTGCTGCTCGTTGCTCCATCTCATACACGTTGTGAGTTGGTCCGTCTCGTAGCCGTGGATCGTGTTGTTGCGCGAATCGGACCTGATATGCAGCTCTACCGGATGCTGTGACGTGCTGCTAGTGGCGACCCGTCCGGCACGTATGATTTCCGCAGCGTACTTGTCCAGCCGGAAACTGCTGTGGGAACTGCTTCCGGGCGACTCGAATCGGCGTTCGGAGGTACGGCTCGTATGGGAAATGCTGCTGGAATCGCTGCCTACGTGTCGGACGGATTTGTGGTTGTTTTGCGGATCGTACTTCATCGTCCGGACGGACCGGCTCCCGGTACGAGTCGGTCGTGAGGTAAGGCTACGGACAGCTCTCGGAGGGCTGTCCGACCCGGATCGGAATTGACCCCTTAGTGATGATTTTTGCAGGTGCCTCCATAAGCTATGGTTAAAATGGTAGTAACACCCTTGATTGGAGGTATGGGGGTATGTCTTTAGTATGGCGTTGATCATTGATTGCTCAAAATCTATGATAATTTTTTGAGGGAAATAATCATTAGTTTCTTGTTTTACTTTATTTAGCATTTCTACATATGTTGAACTGTGTTTGTTTGGTAGTAATGCATAAATAAAGGGAATATTACAATTTTGATGTAGCCCATGTATAGTGTAAAGTTGGAAAAATGGTTTGGGACATGTTGTGAAAGTCCCATCCATCATCCATATTTCAGCTTGTTGCAGTTTAACTAAATTAGTTGCTGTTCCAAACATTATTAATCTTTTTTCACTGCATTTATTATCATAAATGACAAATGGTTCTTTATTGAAAGTTATAGATTGTTCTGGGCTAATTATAACTTCGTCAAATGTTTTAGGGCTTGGGGTGGAAGTAGTTGTAGCCCTTTTAGTGCGCGCTATTGTTATTTTCAATGAAGCTATGGATGGCATTTGTGAAGTAGCTTCTTTGGGAATTTTAGGCAGCTGTTCTTTTAAAATTACACTTGTTGGTCTTTGTGAACTTGTGCTAGCATCTTTGAGTGTTTCAAGTGCCCCTCTAACTTCTATTTCTGTAATGTTTGGGGGATGGTTATGTTCTCTGGTGTATATTACAGTGGTTTCCTTGTTGTAGCACGCCTGTAAAATTTGTTGGAATAGTATTTAGAACATTTCCAATTAACTTTTAAGGCAGTTTGTTTCTCCTGCGTGTAAACATAGCCCATATAGCATAATAACATTTTTCCTTTCTGGCTTGTAATAAACTGTGCTCCTTCAGTCATTTTGATGCTGGAAAATCTATAATAAATGTATATCAGAATTATTAAATATGTTGCTATAGGGGGCGTGGCTACGCAGCGTAACGAGATGGCCGCTGCCTGAACCAGCTCCGTCTCCAGTGATTCTTCCCCTAACTATCCGGCACAGTAATCCGTAACTGGAAGGCAGTTCCCGTAACCGGAGGACGTGCTGCCCCCGAGGAACTAACTACGAGGCTGATCGGCCGCCGGAGCCCGGAGCTGCGACGCCCGTCATTTACAGCCTACAGCTGAGACTGGAGCCGGGGCCTGACGTGATCGTGTGAGCCGGAAGCGGCTCGTCCGGCGGGGGCGCCATAGCTCGGACGCGGGGCGAAAAAAAGGACAGTGAAGCGCCCGCTCCGATGCTGACCTGGGGCCTGTAGATGCAAGTGCCGAGCTGCGGTAACGCCTGAGGCGGAGTGTACTGCTAGACCCCCTACCACACAACAACGAGGAGGCCCTGGCCGAGAGACGGTGAGCAGTTCGCTGACGGCGGTGCAGGTGGGGCGGCGTGTGGGCTGTGGTGACCCGGGCAGCCGCGAGCAGCAGAATCCGTCGTCATTTCTGGCCTGCGGCTGAAATTGGAGCCGGGGCCTGGCGTGATCGTGCGAGCCGGGAGCGTCCTACAGGGGCGCCATAGATCGGCGCAAGTGCAGTGGACTGTAGTGACCTGGGCAGCCGCGCTTAAAAATCACTTGCCGGACCACGGTGACTGCAACTTTCCCCCCACCCCATAAACCCAATCTGAATGCCAGGAGATAGAATCTGAGTGAGTGCCTACCTCACAACGGGCCTGCTGTCTGGGGACGGGGGAGAGTGCACCCAGCGGATTGCTACATGGAGTGTCCCGCCGTGGGTGGCAGTGAGCGATCCGCCCTGTGAAACGCACACGGAAACATCTGGGGACAGCAATATCTGCTAGCGACGGCGTAGTGCCTTGCCAGGGGGGCCGGGAAGGCGGACGCACAGACCCCTGACGTACACCTGTTGTTTCATAGCCTAAGCGCCCTTGTGATTGTCAGCGACGGACCACCTGGCTGCTTGGGGTTAGACGGGGCCTGCGACTGGCCCGAACGGTTTACCTGGCAGGAAAAAGATCACCGGCTGCGATCGCCGTTGTGAGGCCTAGCACCTATAGTAGTAGCCAAGAAGCAATATCACCGTCCCGGCCAGGATGTCGTCCACAAGAGGACCAAAACAAGTGCAGACCAACAAACTTGACCGCTACACATGTCCCAGAGACCTGCCCCATGAATCGGCTGTTAAAGACAAGCGTTCTGGAGATGCGGGAGAAGAACGATCAGATCCCACTTTAAAGGACGTTATGGAGGCGATACATGGAGTCAAAACCTCACTAGAACACAAAATAGACTCCATATCTATTGATGTAACCCTCATTCGCGCCGACCTCACGAAGCTCAACGAAAAGGTCAAACAAGTGGAACTTACAACGACAAGTCTAGTGGACGACACAACGCAACTGCAGAGGGAGGTCCAAGAACTGCAAACCTTCCGGAAACTCACAGACACCAAGCTGGACGACTATGAAGGCCGCCTCAGGAGAAATAATGTCCGTATTCTCGGAGTGCCGGAAAAATCAGAAGGGCAATCGCTGGACCTCTTCGTGGAAGACTTAATCCTTAAGAAACTACAACCCAAAGGACTGAGTAAATTCTTCGTAATAGAAAGGGCACATAGAGTACACGGTGGTCGTCCAAAGCCCGGGCCCCCCCTCGACCCCTGCTGGTGAGAGTCCTTAACTTTCGAGACAGGGACGCTATTCTGCAAACTGCCAGGGTAGCCCCCCCGCTGCGATATGAAAATGCAGAGATAACCTTTTTTCCCGATTTCACTCAGCTGGTGCAGCGCCAGAGAAGATCGTTCGTACCAATCAAAAAGAAACTGAGAGACAAAGGCCTGAAATATGCCATGCTGTTCCCCGCTCGGTTGAGGGTGGAGGCGGAGGGGCGGGCATGGTTTTTTGATCACCCGGAAGCAGCGGCCGAATGGCTCGAAAACAGACCGAACTTACCTGGCAACTAGTAGAACAGCCCGGGACGCAGTTGGAGTGGAACAGAACGACCATCACGAGAACACGGACCCTGGCATGCAGCGTCAATGGATGGATCCCGCCGAGGGCTCAGGTACCGGGGTCTAGCATCAGAACTGATTGATGAGGGGGACCCCTCCGAGACTGTAAGATAGACTGGAGTAATGTAACCTCATTTAGAGAACTTAGCACTGTCTATACATAGGGGGGAACAGGAGACGGAACACCACGCACCTCACTTTACTTCTTTTAGTTAACTTGTTGGGCGACAGGCACTCTGCAAGTTTTGATATGGGCAGTTCAAAGCCCAGAGAGCAGGGACGCAGGGAGGGGGGTGGTTGGGTTGGGGTTTTAATGTTGTTGTTTGTTGTGAATTTTATTTCGACAAATCGCTCTTATTTTGTAATGAAGGAGACGGGAAAACACAATCCTTGACCCTTGACCTTGCCAGGTAGGTCGCTCCCCCACCACACAGCTCCGCCTGTGCTGTCTGCCCGCTGCTCCTGTAGGTAAGATCGCCCTCCGCTTGTGGCCCCGGTGCCAGCTTTGTCTGCTTGTCTCCCCTTTTCCTTTCTGTGCCCCTCGCTGCCCCACTGTTGTTGTGCCCGTGATTTACCTGCTCTCCCCCCGTTTTTCCTTCTGTGCCCCTCGCTGCCCCACTGTTGTTGTGCCCGTGATTTACCTGCTCTCCCCCCGTTTTTCCTTCTGTACCCCTCGCTGCCCCACTGTTGTTGTGCCCGTGATTTACCTGCTCTCCCCCCGTTTTTCCTTCTGTGCCCCTCGCTGCCCCACTGTTGTTGTGCCCGTGATTTACCTGCTCTCCCCCCGTTTTTCCTTCTGTGCCCCTCGCTGCCCCACTGTTGTTGTGCCCGTGATTTACCTGCTCTCCCCCCGTTTTTCCTTCTGTGCCCCTCGCTGCCCCACTGTTGTTGTGCCCGTGATTTACCTGCTCTCCCCCCGTTTTTCCTTCTGTACCCCTCGCTGCCCCACTGTTGTTGTGCCCGTGATTTACCTGCTCTCCCCCCGTTTTTCCTTCTGTACCCCTCGCTGCCCCACTGTTGTTGTGCCCGTGATTTACCTGCTCTCCCCCCGTTTTTCCTTCTGTGCCCCTCGCTGCCCCACTGTTGTTGTGCCCGTGATTTACCTGCTCTCCCCCCCGTTTTTCCTTCTGTGCCCCTCGCTGCCCCACTGTTGTTGTGCCCGTGATTTACCTGCTCTCCCCCCGTTTTCCTTCTGTGCCCCTCGCTGCCCCACTGTTGTTGTGCCCGTGATTTACCTGCTCTCCCCCCCGTTTTTCCTTCTGTGCCCCTCGCTGCCCCACTGTTGTTGTGCCCGTGATTTACCTGCTCTCCCCCCGTTTTTCCTTCTGTGCCCCTCGCTGCCCCACTGTTGTTGTGCCCGTGATTTACCTGCTCTCCCCCCGTTTTCCTTCTGTACCCCTCGCTGCCCCACTGTTGTTGTGCCCGTGATTTACCTGCTCTCCCCCCCGTTTTTCCTTCTGTGCCCCTCGCTGCCCCACTGTTGTTGTGCCCGTGATTTACCTGCTCTCCCCCCGTTTTTCCTTCTGTGCCCCTCGCTGCCCCACTGTTGTTGTGCCCGTGATTTACCTGCTCTCCCCCCGTTTTTCCTTCTGTGCCCCTCGCTGCCCCACTGTTGTTGTGCCCGTGATTTACCTGCTCTCCCCCCCGTTTTTCCTTCTGTGCCCCTCGCTGCCTATCGCCATTCCCGCCGCTGCGTCCCCAGCGGCCCCGCCCCCCTGACTGCCCATTCGCTGCCCCTGCCTCCCGCCTCCCAGCTGCTCCTCCCTCCCACCTCCCCATAAATGGCGGCCGCTGCGCGGTGAGGAGAGCGACCCTTGACCTTGCCAGGTAGGTCGCTCCCCCACCACACAGCTCCGCCTGTGCTGTCTGCCCGCTGCTCCTGTAGGTAAGATCGCCCTCCGCTTGTGGCCCCGGTGCCAGCTTTGTCTGCTTGTCTCCCCTTTTCCTTTCTGTGCCCCTCGCTGCCCCACTGTTGTTGTGCCCGTGATTTACCTGCTCTCCCCCCCGTTTTTCCTTCTGTACCCCTCGCTGCCCCACTGTTGTTGTGCCCGTGATTTACCTGCTCTCCCCCCCGTTTTTCCTTCTGTGCCCCTCGCTGCCCCACTGTTGTTGTGCCCGTGATTTACCTGCTCTCCCCCCGTTTTTCCTTCTGTGCCCCTCGCTGCCCCACTGTTGTTGTGCCCGTGATTTACCTGCTCTCCCCCCGTTTTCCTTCTGTACCCCTCGCTGCCCCACTGTTGTTGTGCCCGTGATTTACCTGCTCTCCCCCCGTTTTTCCTTCTGTGCCCCTCGCTGCCCCACTGTTGTTGTGCCCGTGATTTACCTGCTCTCCCCCCGTTTTTCCTTCTGTGCCCCTCGCTGCCCCACTGTTGTTGTGCCCGTGATTTACCTGCTCTCCCCCCGTTTTTCCTTCTGTGCCCCTCGCTGCCCCACTGTTGTTGTGCCCGTGATTTACCTGCTCTCCCCCCGTTTTTCCTTCTGTACCCCTCGCTGCCCCACTGTTGTTGTGCCCGTGATTTACCTGCTCTCCCCCCGTTTTTCCTTCTGTGCCCCTCGCTGCCCCACTGTTGTTGTGCCCGTGATTTACCTGCTCTCCCCCCGTTTTTCCTTCTGTGCCCCTCGCTGCCCCACTGTTGTTGTGCCCGTGATTTACCTGCTCTCCCCCCGTTTTTCCTTCTGTACCCCTCGCTGCCCCACTGTTGTTGTGCCCGTGATTTACCTGCTCTCCCCCCGTTTTTCCTTCTGTGCCCCTCGCTGCCTATCGCCATTCCCGCCGCTGCGTCCCCTGCGGCCCCGCCCCCTGACTGCCCATTCGCTGCCCCTGCCTCCCGCCTCCCAGCTGCTCCTCCCTCCCACCTCCCCATAAATGGCGGCCGCTGCGCGGTGAGGAGAGCGACCCTTGACCTTGCCAGGTAGGTCGCTCCCCCACCACACAGCTCCGCCTGTGCTGTCTGCCCGCTGCTCCTGTAGGTAAGATCGCCCTCCGCTTGTGGCCCCGGTGCCAGCTTTGTCTGCTTGTCTCCCCTTTTCCTTTCTGTGCCCCTCGCTGCCCCACTGTTGTTGTGCCCGTGATTTACCTGCTCTCCCCCCGTTTTTCCTTCTGTACCCCTCGCTGCCCCACTGTTGTTGTGCCCGTGATTTACCTGCTCTCCCCCCGTTTTTCCTTCTGTGCCCCTCGCTGCCCCACTGTTGTTGTGCCCGTGATTTACCTGCTCTCCCCCCGTTTTTCCTTCTGTGCCCCTCGCTGCCCCACTGTTGTTGTGCCCGTGATTTACCTGCTCTCCCCCCGTTTTTCCTTCTGTACCCCTCGCTGCCCCACTGTTGTTGTGCCCGTGATTTACCTGCTCTCCCCCCGTTTTTCCTTCTGTGCCCCTCGCTGCCCCACTGTTGTTGTGCCCGTGATTTACCTGCTCTCCCCCCGTTTTTCCTTCTGTGCCCCTCGCTGCCCCACTGTTGTTGTGCCCGTGATTTACCTGCTCTCCCCCCGTTTTCCTTCTGTGCCCCTCGCTGCCCCACTGTTGTTGTGCCCGTGATTTACCTGCTCTCCCCCCGTTTTTCCTTCTGTACCCCTCGCTGCCCCACTGTTGTTGTGCCCGTGATTTACCTGCTCTCCCCCCGTTTTTCCTTCTGTGCCCCTCGCTGCCCCACTGTTGTTGTGCCCGTGATTTACCTGCTCCCCCCCCGTTTTTCCTTCTGTGCCCCTCGCTGCCCCACTGTTGTTGTGCCCGTGATTTACCTGCTCTCCCCCCCGTTTTTCCTTCTGTACCCCTCGCTGCCCCACTGTTGTTGTGCCCGTGATTTACCTGCTCTCCCCCCGTTTTTCCTTCTGTGCCCCTCGCTGCCTATCGCCATTCCCGCCGCTGCGTCCCCTGCGGCCCCGCCCCCTGACTGCCCATTCGCTGCCCCTGCCTCCCGCCTCCCAGCTGCTCCTCCCTCCCACCTCCCCATAAATGGCGGCCGCTGCGCCGCGCAGCGGACGTGCGCAGCGGGCGCGCTGGCGCGCCAGGCGCGCCTAAGGCAAGCCCGTCTGCGCCCGTCCGTGCCTGGACCGCGCCCAGCGCCAGAACCCCTGGATCCCACCGATGCAACACCACTCGACGGACCTACGACGCCGCCACACTCACCGCACTCAATGCCGGCCGGAACCCTGCCTGCTACCGAGCCTCACCGAGACGCACCCACGGACCCTTCACCTGCCAAACCTGCCGATTCACCTGCCCCCTGACGTGCACCACCTCCGCCAAGTCGAGCAACAGCAGCAACCACCTGAAATGCATCCTGCTGAACACCCGCTCCGTCCACAGGCACGCCGTGGAACTCTGGGACCTGCTCGACGCAACAGCACCGGACATCGCCTTCCTCACCGAAACCTGGATGAACGCCTCCTCAGCGCCTGACATCGCCATAGCCATCCCGGATGGATACAAGATCACCCGGAAGGACCGCGTCAACCAGACGGGAGGAGGCATCGCCATCGTACACAAGAACACCATCCGCATCTCGACTAACTCCGACGAGACCTTCACCGCCGCCGAACACCTACACTTCCAGATACACACGGACCCCAAGACCACCCTCCGAGGCACCCTCATCTACAGACCCCCGGGACCACGCACACTATTCAGCGAAGACATCGCAGACTTCATCAGCCCGCACGCCATGCCCTCCGCCGACTACATCCTCCTAGGGGACCTCAACTTCCACCTGGAGAACAACAACGACAGAAACACCACCGCCCTGCTGGACAACCTCGCCAACCTCGGACTCAAGCAACTGGTGAACACGCCCACCCACTACGCCGGCCACACGCTTGACCCCGTCTTCTCGTCCAGCAAGCACATCTCCTTCAGCCACGCCACCGGACTCCACTGGACCGACCACAGCTGCGTCCACTTCAGCTTCAGAAAGACTGCGACCCACCACCACCCGCAACAGGCTCCCCACCGGAGCTGGAGCAAGATCACCGCCGAGCAGCTCACCGCCTCCCTCAGCCAGAACACACCCACCGACACAACGGACCCAAACGAAGCAGCCAGCAACCTCGCCAAGTGGCTGACCGCCTGCGCCGACGACCTCGCACCACTAAAAACCCTCCCAGCAGACCCGGAAGCAAGAAAACCCCTTGGTTCACCAACGAACTCAAGGAATCCAAGAAGAACTGCCGCACTCTCGAGAAAACCTGGCGACTCGACCAGACCACAGACAACAGGACCGCCCTCAAGCACGCCACCCGCAAACACCACCAGCTGATCCGTGCCACCAAGAAGTCGGCACTCAAAGAACGACTGGACAACAACGCCCATGACAGCAAGGAACTTTTCAGCATCGTCAAAGAGTTCTCCAACCCCAGCGCCGGAAACAACGACATCACCCCCTCGCAAGACCTCTGCAACTCACTCTCCGCGTTCTTCCACCGCAAGATCACCGACATACACAACAGCTTCGACGCACAAACAACGCACCCTACCGCCGAACCAATGCCCGCCACCACCACCCTCTGCAACTGGACCCCGATCAACACCGAAGACACCACCCGCACGATGAACTCCATCCACTCCGGATCACCAACCGACCCCTGCCCACACCACGTCTTCAACAAAGCCGACGCCACCATCGCACCCCATCTCCGGGACATCATCAACTCCTCCTTCCACACCGCCACCTTCCCGGAGAGCTGGAAGCACGCCGAGCTTACCGCCCTCCTGAAGAAACCAACGGCGGACCCCACCGACCTCAAGAACTACCGCCCCATCTCGCTCCTTCCGTTTCCGGCCAAAGTCATCGAGAAGACCGTCAACAGACAGCTTGCCGCCTTCCTCGAGACGAATGGATCCCTCGACCCCTCGCAGTCCGGGTTTCGGGCCAACCACAGCACCGAGACCGCCCTTATCGCAGCCACCGACGACATCAGAACCCTAACCGACAACGGGGAAACAGCTGCCCTCATCCTCCTGGACCTCTCCGCGGCGTTCGACACCGTCTGCCACCGCACCCTAGTGAAGCGCCTCAGCAACATCGGAATCCGAGAGAAAGCACTGGAATGGATCATCTCGTTCCTCGCCGGAAGAACCCAGAGAGTCCGCCTCTCCCCGTTCAGATCCGAAGCCACCGAAGTCATCTGCGGCGTTCCACAAGGATCCTCACTCAGCCCGACCCTCTTCAACGTCTACATGAGCCCCCTCGCAGCCATCGCACGCCGACACAACCTCAACATCATCTCCTACGCCGACGACACCCAGCTGATCCTCTCCCTCACCAACGACCCCACCACCGCCAGAGCCAACCTGCACGACGGGATGAAAGACGTCGCCGACTGGATGAGGAACAGCCGCCTTAAACTGAACTCAGACAAGACGGAAGTCCTCATCCTGGGCTCATCACCCTCCGCCTGGGACGACTCCTGGTGGCCCCCGGCCCTGGGCACCGCACCCAAGCCAACGGACCACGCACGCAACCTGGGCTTCATCCTGGACTCCTCCCTATCGATGACCAAACAAGTCAACGCCGTCTCATCTTCATGCTTCAACACCCTGCGCATGCTCCGCAAGATCTTCAGATGGATCCCCACTGAAACCAGGAAGACCGTCACCCAGGCACTCATCACCAGCCGACTGGACTATGGGAACACCCTCTACGCCGGAACCACAGCCAAACTTCAAAAGAGACTCCAGCGCATCCAGAACGCCTCCGCACGACTCATCCTGGACATCCCCCGACACAGCCACATCACCGTACACCTGAAAGACCTGCACTGGCTCCCCGTCAGCAAGAGAATCACGTTCAGACTCCTCACCCACGCACACAAGGCCCTCCACGACCTGGGCCCAAAGTACCTCAACGACCGCATGTCCTTCTACACGCCCACACGCCAGCTACGATCAACCAGCCACGCCCTCGCCACCGTACCACGCATCCGCAGAACCACCGCCGGAGGAAGATCCTTCTCCTATCTGGCGGCCAAGACCTGGAACTCCCTCCCCACTCACCTTCGGCGAACCCAGGACCATCTCGCCTTCAGGAAGCAGCTCAAGACCTGGCTGTTCGAGCAGTAACTTACCCCCTCCCCCAGCGCCTTGAGACCCTCCCGGGTGAGTAGCGCGCTCTATAAATGCCGTGATTGATTGATTGATTGATTGAATCCAGTTGATGGCAGGACAATGGACTAACAGTGTAAAAATCCTAAGCTGGAATGTCAATGGGTTGGGAGATAAACTCAAACGTAGTGTGGTCCTACAATATGTTAAGAGACAGTCTCCAGACATAGCACTACTCTAGGAGACTCACCTGGTGGGGAACACATGCAGGGCACTCAACAGATGGGGCTATAAGCTGGTAGCGCACGCTGGATTCACTACCAGCTCGAGGGGAGTTGGCATACTGGTGAAAAACTCATTCCCACTTTCGGTAGATTCCACGTGGATAGATGACAGGGGACGCTACATAATAATATCGGGACGCTGGGAGGG
The DNA here is from genome assembly GCA_963921515.1 of Calotriton arnoldi. Lineage (NCBI taxonomy): Eukaryota > Metazoa > Chordata > Amphibia > Caudata > Salamandridae > Calotriton > Calotriton arnoldi. The sequence goes on along the minus strand of CAWUFW010000292.1, from coordinate 1,380,690 downwards.
ACAGACCCTAACGATTGTGTCAGTCTATATACCCCCTGGCCTACAGAAGGAAACCTTTAAAGATTTAGGTACAATTATCCTAACACTCCCGGAGGGACTCCTGGTGGTGGGGGGGATTTCAACGCAGTAGTGTCGGGCACCCTAGACCGACACCCGCCGCGTGAACTTGGACCCTCGCATCGGTGTCTATCTCAATTCATGGATGCGATGGGACTGGCGGATGGGTGGAGGACACATCATCCAGATAGGATTCAACACACCTTCCACTCTGGGGCCCACCATAGCCTTTCACGCATCGACTATCTCCTGGTTCCGGCACCCCAAATAATGCACCTCCATGAGATACGGCACCTAGCACGGGGAATTTCAGACCACTCTCCATTGTGGGCCAGTATGGTCCTCAACTATGAAAGGGTAGGAAGAGTTGCACCCATCAACCCCTGGTATTTTCGCAACCCTGCTATTCGGAAAGCACTGCTTCTCAAAATTAATCACTACTTCCAAGAAAACGAAGGAACAGTAGATTCTGCACAAACACTGTGGGAGGCATTTAAATCGGTTCTACGAGGGCAGGCGCTGTCACTGATCGCAGGTACCAAAAAAGAAAGGCAGAAAGAGATGGTTGACGCTGAGGACGAGATCCTCCGCATGGAGGAGGAACTGGAATCAGAGATCACTACCGAGACTCTCCACTTGCTGCAACTGAAAAGGGACGACTATAGAGCACTAGCCACAGATAGAGCGAGACTTATGGGACGAGAACAACTGGGTAGGCTGTATGATCTTGGAGACAAGGCAGGGAAGCTTATTGCGTGGCTGGATAAGAAGGAACTGGCCAGTAGACTGGTTCCGGAATTGAAAGGTTCCGATGGCGTTTCCATAGTTGACCCACAAAACATAGCGAATCAATTCGCACACCACTATCAGGGGGTCTACCAGGCTGAAAACACGTTTACGGAGGAAGACTCCAAGTCCTTGATACAAGATATAAAACTTCCCTCACTGACAGCAGGCAATCGCCGCTTTTTAGATTCTGACCTCACCAACGACGAGATAGCACAGGCTATAAGGTCGCTACGCTCGGGCAAAGCCCTGGGGCCCAACGGGATCCCTATCGAACTCTACAAACTCAAACCCGATGGACTGGCCCCGCATCTTCGGGCCATGTTTGAGGAAAGCAGAGAACTGGGGACTCTGCCCAAAGACCAGAGAGTGGCTACATTGGTCACCATCCACAAAGAGGGCAAACCGAAAAATGAGTGTGCCTCATACAGGCCTATTTCTCTACTCAACGCGGAACCCAAAATCTTGGCAAAGCTCCTTGCGAATCGCCTGGTGAAAGTCATGGACACCCTGGTACATCCGGATCAATCTGGGTTCATGCCTCATAGAAATACCACCCTGAACCTGCGACAGGTGCATGGGGTGCTGCGAAGGGCCGCTATGATTCAAGAGGCTGCCATAATAGTGTCACTGGATGCAAAAATGGCATTTGACACTCTTGAATGGCCATATCTTTTTGCAGTCCTAGTTAAACTAGGGCTCGGACCGAACTACATCCAATGGGTCCGACTTCTCTATTCGGAGCCCTTGGCGCAAGTCGTAGTTAACAATAAGAAATCGATGATGTTTGAACTCAATCGAGGAACCCGTCAGGGTTGTCCCCTCTCCCCCCTCTTATTTGCCCTGGCTCTGGAGCCGCTGGCGGCCTGGATCCGCCAGAATCCGGTCATACGAGGTCTGCGGTGGTCCCCCGGACGGGAGGACCGTATTTCACTTTACGCAGACGATATTCTGCTCTACCTGGCCTCCCCGAAAGCATCACTGATAGCGGTACTAGACATATTGACCATATTTGGCAGGTACTCTGGATTCACTATTAACTGGGGTAAATCCCTTATTTATGTACTGAGCGGTGACCCGCCCACCCTGCCACGAGACTGCCCCATGCAAATAAACACGTCAGAATTCAAATACCTAGGTATATTTATTACCCTAGACCGTACCCTTAGGTTCACGAACAATCTCCTCCCACCGCTGCAGCGACTTAAACGCGACATAATAACTTGGAAGACGCTTCCGCTTTCACTCCTAGGCAAGGCAGCGCTGTTTAAAATGATGGCACTGCCACGCCTCCTTTACGCGCTGCAAAACTCCCTGGACCTAGTCCCCTCCTCATACTTTAAAGAAATTGAAAGCCTACAAAGGGAGCTATTGTGGGAGGGAAGGCCTCGTATAGCCTTCACCAAATTGACACTGAATTGGTACGATGGAGGGATCAGCCTCCCAGACATCCGAAAATATTATTGGGCCTCGCATTTAGCAGCTATTAATCAGGGCACCTATAGCCACCCAGAGGATCCGGGTTATGCCATGGACAAATGGCTCCTCTCGGGCGGGAATTACAACAGAGCACTATATTCCAAGCCCGGGAAATACCCATTGACCGGCCCTACCATGCATTCGGTATATATCTAGCACAGAGTAAACAAGCACATGGGTTGGGATCAGAAGCTCACGTTAGCAACACCGCTATGGGATTCGGAAAAATTAGGGAGCCTGTGGAAGACGAAGGGTTTCGATAAGTGGGACCTTATAGGAATCTCGCGTGTCAGGGACGTCTGGGCAAATGGTGAAATGATTTCCTTCGCCTCCTTAAGACAACAATATGGCATGGCTGACTCCGAACAGTTCCGATACACACAGATCCGTCATGCACTTGGGACTCACCTCCCGAGGGACTCCTCCCCCCCAGATGCCTCCCCACTAGAAGATAGGTTGATGGATGGGCACCTCCCTGAAAAAGCCATTTCCTTGACGTACAAAAAGTTAATCAACAACATGGAGGACCCACTCAAGTCACTCAGGGAAAATGGACAAACGATGGGTTGGAATTTGATGATGAAGAGTGGCGGGAGGCGGTGTCTTCCCCTCGAGAGGTAGCTATCCAGGCTAGACTGAGATTAGTGCAACTCAAGATACTTCACAGGGTCTATATGACGGGGCCTGGTCTGGTACGAATGGGTGGGGCAGAAACAGGGGATTGCAGGCGAAATTGTGGAAGTGAGGGCACATTCATGCACATACTATAAGAATGTGACCACATACGAACATATTGGCGTGAGGTACACAAGATACTCAGTGAAGTGCTAGCATTGGAACTGCGGGTGGAGGCTAAGAGATGTCTCCTGAATGTGTGGGAGCCCACTGACCTTACCACATGCAACCAACACTGGGTCACGTTGGGCCTTATGATTGCAAAGAGAAACATAGCACAACTTTGGGGCGCCTCGCAGCCACCCAAGGTGGAGGCCTGGAAGAGAGACCTGGACTGGTGTATGTTCAGGGAAAAGACGGTTTACCAGGCCAGGGGTTGCCCCAAGAAATGGTCCCGAGTATGGAGTATGTGGAATAATTATCGGGGGGATATCTGCACCCCACCACCGCACGTTATCCGAGATGATTCTCCTACCCACTGAACTGTTTTATTGTAATCCACTGTATGAGCCCATTTATTGTGTATATGCTACAGTGCTGTCATCTGTCTCCTTCAATTTGTATGATATATGTTGAAACTCAGTTAATAAAAAGAATTATAAAAAAAAAAAAATATGTTGCTATATATATGTTAATGTTTAAAAATATACATTTTGTTAAAGTATACTTACAAAGTTGGTCTTTATGTTGTTGAAATTGATGATGTTTATTCTTTAGGTGTGGAATGTTCGTTCTGTATTTTCTTTGTCTGAAATAAAAAGCAAGTTTATTTTATTATTTGTTTATAAACATTTTATATGGGGTGGGGAGGGTGATTGGGATGGGTTTTGGGTTTGGGTGGGTTTTTTATAGTTTTATTTAATACAGTTTGGAAAATACTTACTTTGTTAGTTGTATCTTTTTATGGTGTTTTCTGTAGTTTGTTAGTTTTCTTTAGAGTTGTCTGTAGTGGAAATATAAAATAGAATAAAGATATAAATTAGTTTTTAACGTTTGTATATTATTGTTTAAAGAATTTTAGTTTTTGTATTATTTAGTATATTTTGGTTTACTTACTTTTGATAGAGTTTTAGTAGTTTTTGTATGTTGCTCTTCTTATTTTTCGGTCCAATTTCTGCAGAGTTTCTCCTTCTTCAGCTTTGTTCATTTGAGGTGTGAAATAGGAGTTAGGTTTGTTCCTTTATATAGTGTTTTGGATATTGTTAGTTCAATATTATTGGTTAATTTTAAACTTGTGTGTTTCTATTGGTTAATTTGTATTTAAAAAAAAAAAATTGGTAGTTGTTTTCCTAATATGGAAAACGCTAATTAGTAGTTAGTTGTGTATTTTTTTGTATATATATTGAACTAGTTTTGTTTATATGTTAGATTATATATTTAAATTTAAAAAAATGCTTTTTATATTAGGAAAGTTTATATGTATTAATGTTTTATTTTTTTAATTTATTTCTTATGTTATTTTGAAGAAAAAAATATTTATTTACATTAATAGAATTTGTAATGTCTTTTTAGGTATTTATTTATATTTATGTGGTTTAATTTTAATGTTTTCTGTAGTTTTGTATAGTCGATATATTTAAAATGACGATATTTGTGTTGTGGATATATTTGTGGTCGATATTTTGTATGTAGTCAATGGTTTTAAATGATGTGCGATATTTTTAAACTCCGATAAATATGTTTACGATATTTTTAATGTCGATGTTTCTGTAGTACGATATTTTTGTATTGATATTTTTGTCTTTTTTTAAATAAGGATATACTGTCGATATTAGTGTGGTCGATATTTTTGTGTCGAAATAATTGTAGGTCGATATTGTGTCCGTCGAAATTATGTCAGTGATTCTTTTGTTTTATAGACATGGATAATGTACACACAGGTGTGGAGTAAGTGGCATAGCAAATTGTGGGAGTCATGAAACACAAGCAAGTTGGTTGTTTAGTACTTTCCTCGCTTAAGTCCACTGGTAGTCATACATGGGAGTTTTTGATTTTAAACGACTAGAAACTGAATGAAGATGCATTATTTGTTTATTTTATTATGCACATTGTTTTGTCACTGTTTTCTTGTCTGATATAATGGTTTTTATTAACCGCCCAATACAATGTTTATCAACATCATCATACCTGGGGTGCTCACTGCTTTTGTAGGGAGGCTACCAGAAATGGTCACAAACCCATATCAACACTGCATTTGCAAGTGCAGAATCTCCACATTGCTGGAGGATATTCCATATTCCCAAATGTGCTTTGCTGGGTCCCAATTTTGCCAATCCATATTCTTTTAATGAAAATGTGGCATTTGGGTGCACCAAGCGGTCTTTCCATGCACATAAAGTCAATTTATGGGTGCAAAATGCTATGCAAATCACGTCCATTGATGTCTATCTTCTTAGCCCAGTCTCAAGTCCTAGACTGCTTTGAAGTTATCAAAATGTGAACATTGAATGCAGTGCACGTTCAAATCAGTGGAGTATTTGCAGCTGAAGAGTGATTGGTTTAAACTATTCCTATCCATGCACTTAATTCTGTAGCAATCAATACCAATAATTTCAAAGCCGCAGCCTAGGTAGAACACCACTTCCAGGAAATGAATGATGGAGATAAAGCTTGAATTACACAATAAACAACCACCTGTCAAAATAGGATCACCACAAAATGAAACAATATCAACAGAATATCCGATCTTTTTTTTTGGGGGGGGGCGTATTTATACCTGAAAAAAAGTGCTCAAGAAACGGGGGGGAAGTAGGGAAAAGAGAAAAAAAAACTTTTCACTATACAACACTATACACCGTTGAAATGCAGACAGCAAGCATATTTCGGTTGTAAGTTGTGCTGAACTGAGTTTTCTGATGTGACATAACTCTCTCAAAGATTGGCAATTAAGGGGCCGATTCCGATTCCGGCCGGAAATCTCTCCGACCGAGCCGGACCCGGAGAGAATTCCGACCGAATCGGACCCTAGCAGTCCGACCGGACGAGTACGGTGCATTCGCCTGCTATCGGACTCCATTCGGTTGGCCTCCCATTGAAGTCAATGGGAGCCGGTCGTACAACGCGTACGCGGGCTCCCATTGACTCAATGGGTGCTAGGCGAAGAAGGGCGCCCCCTACAGTGGGTATGCATCCATGCGCATCGCGGCGTACATGCACAGGTATGGGGGACCCATGGTTCCCCCCTGTGTGCGACTCGCGCGCCTACGCGTACAGGGGGGTCCGACGCGGACCCCCAAAGTCCGGCTCCGACAGCTCTTTTGAGCCGGACGGTGCAAGTCGGTCGGACTGCTCGCGGCGCGCATCGTACTTACCCGGCCGGGAAACATCTCCATAGCGCGGTGCGAGTCGAGTCCGAGCGAGTCGGTCGGTGCGGTTCGGACCCGTGAACGAGTCGGTCAGCGATTTCGCGTGCGCTCGCATCGTACTCGCTCGGCCGGACCCGCGTACGATTCGGTCGGGAAACAGGGCTCTGAATCGGATCCGGTAAATCCAAATCCGATTCGAAGCACTACCGGCCGAGATCGGAATCGGCCCCTAAGTGTAAAGGGTTCTACAGCTGATTTATGTTAATTGTTGCTTTAAGCCTATAGCTCAGATTAGGGCAACACAGCAAACTCAAGGAAGCTGGGGTACTTACAGTAAAATTAGAACAGGTTATTACCCAATGAAAATATTTCGATTGCAGTTATGTGACACTATTGTTTCCATTACACCGCTCACAAAAACCAGGACCCAGACACCAGGGTATGCTAATTTTAGCCAGCACATAGAACAAACTATATAATATTAGCATATAAATTGACTAGGAGTAAAATGATTTTATTATTTCATCCTAATCAGTGGTGCCTTAGATATTGTAAAGAAAGCCTTACATCTTGAGGAGGGTCTCATGTACTTTTGACAGAGTGAGACTGAGAGATTGATACTGGTTCTTGCTCATCTAACTGGGGTAGGCTTCTTATGTGTTGATAGCAGAACGTTTTATTACACATTTGTAGGGTAAATCTATATGTTAAAGTCTGTTATTTCGATTTGTATATGTATGTTTACTTACGAAAACAAAAAATGCCTTTCCTAATGAGTTGTGTTCTGAATGAACATGTCAAAACTATCCTGGTGTGCCAACTGTTCTTCTTGGCAAGGTTAAATTGGACTTCTACTACACGGTCTTCACCTGCAGCAGAGGCACCAGAGCAGTAGGTGCAAAAAGCTGAAGACTTGTTGTTCATACATATGTATGCGTATATATGTACGTAAATTTGTTCATGTGTTTTCAATACTTGACAACAATATTTATTTCTGACCAGTGGCGGCTGCTCCCAATGCGACTAGGTAGGGCTTCAAGGGGGGAGTGGGGGCACATAAGCACTAGGTAGGGCTTCAAGGGGGGAGCGGGGGCACATAAATACATAAAAAATAAATATATAGAAAAAAAAAATAATACATTACGGCTTAGCTGATGCTGCGTCCGCTCCTTCTTCCTCCTTTCCCAATCCTCGACTGGCACACATTGTGCAGGTTCCCAGATTCCAATCCCAGCGCTGCTCTTATGCTGGGAATAGCATTCCTAGCATGAGAGCAGACCTGGGATTGGTCTGAGCGGCCAGCTTAGCCGCTCAGACAGTGCCTGGGAGCCTGTGGCTTTTCTCCACCTAGCTGTGCAACACAGCCGGTTTGAGAAATGCTAAGTGCGCATGCCAGTTTGGCCGGCCTAAAACAGCTGGCCAAACTGTCATGCGCTCTTAGTAGTGCCGACAACTCCTCCTACTGAAGCTCAGGAGGATGGTCTGGCCTGGCCCCGCGACTCAGCTGCCCAGCAGAGGTAGCAGTGAAAAAGAAAATGATAATAACATTATTTATTATCATTTTTGGTTTCACTGTTGCCTCTGCTGGGTAGCAGCAGTGGGGCGACACTCCTCCGGCATAGCAGAGGAGCCGCCCCTGTTTCTGACCACCGGCACCCATTTTTGTTTGAGAGTCTACTACATGATGGCGATGTGTGTCTGTTTTTTAGAAGAGCACATCAGTGGAGAGTTTGACTGTTTAATATACTTTTTTAAAAAATGATAAAGCTAGGATGACCAGTCCATCCCTACAGTTTGAGGTGACCTGAAATATTTCCAAATATCACACTTCTTTGAATTTGATGGGTAGTAGGGTGTGCTGCCGCTGGCATCCAATAGTAGCTGTGAGTGGTGCTAACAGCAGAGTACATCTGTGAAATTCCTGTGTCCCTGGCTCTTATTGTGTTTTTACAAATTAAGCACTGCTTCTCGTCCTTCACCCTCTCCAAACTGGCAGATCACCCATGAATAATCAGCACCACTGCATAATTTCCCCTTTTCCTTGTGGCGCAGGTACTTTCTGTGCAAGAAAACTGCAGTCAAGTCAAGGATGTGTGAACCAAAGTTACCTACATCGGGTTCAAAGACTATATACACACCCCTGTACAATGAGACAGTTTATGTCCCCCAACGTAGACACAAACTTGCATGGAGAACTGAGGATGAAGTAATCATTATTTTGGGGTATTTCCTAAAGGTGATTTTATGGCTAATTATTTTGCAAGTTAGGAGTTTTCCATATAGGTTTGCTAATTTTGATCTACCTAAAAAACTTTATAAATGCACCATATCCCATTCAAGACAACTGAAATGATCAAGGGGACACTTGGGGTGTACACTTCCCTGCTATAAATGAATCTATTTGTCATTTTCATTGAATTTACAGTACCTCTGCAAAGCTCAAAAACGAGTCTGTTTTTTAGAATATCAAGTCGAATAAAATAATCCCACTCTTTTGTACGTTGTAATCGACAGCAACACCTTAAATTCAAAGTAATATTACACAGGGAAAGGCGTGAAGGAAAAGAAAGGATCTGTGTCGGTGCCTCGGGTTCTTCATAGAGGAGACGCATGAGGCTTGAAGAAAGCTGTCATATCCTCTCATTTGGCAAAGTCTGAAATTCGAGTCTATTTTAGTATTTTCAGTATTTGAAGAAAAGTTCACGTGTCAGGAAATATTAGGCAGCTGCCCTCAGATTCACTCGAGACAGCTCTTTCAAAGTCCAGGGATGAACAAAGAGTGCGTTTGATAGGACGATTTCATGATTTCATCACATAAGAAAGGCGAATTATGGGGTACATGCATCAAGGTAGGCTTTTGCGATTCCTTAATTGCGATTATTAAGGAATCGCAATTAAGGAATCGCAAAAGCCTATGCATGTAGGAATCGCTATAAAAATAGCGATTCCTAAACATTCCTTAATTGCGACTCGCAAATTGCGACTCGCAATTAAGGAATGCCGTCCCATTCATTCCTATGGGCCTACAGGCCCATAGGAATGAATTGGAGATTGCATGCGCAATTTGCGAGTACCAGTAGGTACACGCAAATTGCTCATGCAATTTCAAGGGTGCAAGGGTGTCAAAATGACACCCTGTTGCACCCCTGAAATTGCGATGTGCACCCATGTTGTGCACACACATGCCCCAAGGGCATGTGTGTGTGTAACCTAAAACTTTAAAAATGCATTTTAGTGCATTTTTCAAAGTTTTTGCAAATTACAGACAAGTTTGATTTGTCTGTAATTTACGGTCCCAAATAGCGAAATCGCTATTTGAAAGTGCTTCTAGCATTGCATTTAAGGAATCGCAAATTGCGATTCCTTAAATGCAATCGCAATTTAGGAATTCGCAAATAATTGCGAATTCTTAAATTGCGCATAGGAAACACTTTCATGCATCTCCAAAGGCCAATTTGCGATCGCAAACGGCCGATTTTTGCGAATCGCACCGTTTGCGATCGCAAAAACCTTTGATGCATGTGCCCCTATGTTCTTCATTCTGTGCTGGAAACAGCGGCATCTTTTATTTACAAGGGGGGGGTACAACTTGATAAGACTTTAGAAACCTAGTTGAGACACACTTTTAATTTTTTGTTTGCCACCACCACAAGTGTAAATGTACATATATTCTGGACGATCCTCGGTATGACACTTTTATTAGAAGGGCCAATCACGTCATTAGTTAAAAACAAATAAAAAATAAAAGGCCCACTTCTCCAACTCCACCATGGTCTGCAGAAAGCTTGAAGAAAGGGACAAGCCGACAAGGGTGATTTGTTTAGTTGTTTTGCAGATTACATTTATAGTCATGGTTCTTTAGTAAAGCAGAATATCATACAGGGCTTTGAAAGAATAGCTACATTTTATTTTGTTTGACTGAAAGGCAGACATTGGGCAGTTTGAACGCTGCAAGCCCTTGGCATTGCTTCACTCCTGGGTGGATAGGCCCAGGCCTGGATTGTTGAGTGTTGTGCGAAGCAACACAACACGAGTCAGACTTTTGTGTTAAGTTCTGAAGCTAATGACCAAGGGGCATATTTACTAAAAGTTCATGCAATGCTGAGCAGCAAGCAAAGTTGCTGTGTTGCATTGCGTGAACAGGACAGGGGCGTAACACAGGCCCCCGCAGCCGCCACGGTGCGGGGGGTCCCCAGCTGCAAGGGGCCCCCTCAGCATAGTACTCAGGCCTGAGAGCTCCGGATTAAATCGGGAGCGGGGCTCCCTCTGTGTACCTTGCAGGAGGGCCCCTTCAACTTTCTTTACGCCACTGGAACAAGAGACAGCTGAAGTATGGCGCTCTTCAGCTCTCTACCTGCCCTGGTGCTCCTGAGGCTGCCTAGCGCCGATGCAGGCACCCTCACGCCATGCCACAAGGGTGCCTGCATTACAGGCAGGATTGCTTTAGTGTAGGAAGGGACATCTTCCTGCACAAAATCAATCATAAGAGGCAATCTCCTGCTTCTATGCGTGATGCAGAATGCATCACGTATAGAATGAGGAGAAATAAATATAGTTCTCCTCATTAGGCGTCTCTGTGGTAGGCGCACAATTTTGGCTCAATCACAGGCTTACCACCTGTAGTAAATCTAGAATTGCATCAGTTTCCATGGTGGATGCATAGGAATGCCAATGCTCCACCCATGAACCTCCTACCACAATTAAATGTAATGCAACACAGTGTTGCATTATATTTCTTTACAAAATCACACAAAGTAGTGCAAATACCCCCTTGCGTGGATTTGTAAATCCCATTTAGGAACTTGTGTTGCCTTGCAACAACTTGTGTGAAGCAAGGGCAACACAAGTCCTTCATGAATCTGGTCCCAGATTTGCAAACCACTTTTTTCTGGGTTTGCATCACAAAAGTGATGCAAACCTTCGGAAATGTTTTTTGTTTGATTTACTTTCCAAGACAAAACGTTTTTTGTGCTGGAAAGTTGCCTTAACTTAACACAAAGCAGCACAAAATGCTGTTTTGTGCACTCTACGCAAAGGGGCATGCCATGGGTGGTACATGGGCATTCTCTTACAACCACCCATGGATGTTGGAGCAAAACCTTATCTACTAACAATAGTGGCCAGAGTTTTGCACAAAATATTAACGACATATTGAAGAAGGCATTAAAAAGGAGAAATACTCTTATTTCACCTAACATTTCCCACTTAGCATGTGTGCTGCGTTGTGCAGCACATATCCGAAGTGGGAAAAGCTTTAAAGCTAGTCAAAGTATAGTATTTTGTACTGGAGGGATACCCTTCTAGAACAAAACCTATACTACACTCATGCAGACTCCTTTGGCCTATGGTGCTTTCCTGCTCTCTTCCTGTCACACAATGTAGCACAGCAACTTTGGTTTCTGCACTGCATTGTGTGCCAGTTTGCTAAATCTGCTCCTGATTTTGAAAAAGCAAGGGGCAATTTAATCAAGAGTTTGTGCTGCTGCAAAGTCACACAAATTGATGCAAAGTAGTGCCTGGTCTTGATATGATAATTACTTTCAAGCACAATTTTTTTGCTCTGGAAAAGTGTCATTTTTGTAGTGCAAATAGCACTATGCATTGATTTGCACTACTTTGCATCACAGGGCGGTTCCATGGGTGGTACTTGGGCTTTCCAAGACAAACAATGATGGTGTTTGTCGCTAAACCTTATATACTAAGCATTTGCGTCAAAATACAATGCTTCCTTGAGGCAAGCGAGCCATAGGAGAAATGTTTTTATTTCTCCTTATATTTCACACATTGCATATGTGCTGCACTGTACATCACACATCCAATGTAAGAAAAATTAAAATAATTATATCTAGGTATAATATTTTGTATTAGAAGGGTACCCTTTCAGTACAGAACCTTTGCTGTACAGCACACACACCTTTGCTCTATGGTGCAAAGGTGCATGGGTGGTGCTAAGCAGTCTCAGAGCAGCAGCAGGCCATATTTATAATGGATGACTGCACTGCTCTCTCTCCCAGCTCAACACAGTGCATCAACTTTAGTTGCTGGATGGCATTGGCTATTTCTTTGTAAATCTGTCACCAGTGCTGGAGGTCAGAGCATTTGTTAGCAATATGTATTACTGGCCTGAGGCCCAGATTACTTAGTCTCTGGCTTATCGAAGCTTGTGATTTGGTTTTGTGTTTATCACCTGTCTGTTGAATTGAGCTGTATGAGTCAAAACTACACCTTGGAGACTTCCATCTGATTTTTGCTACGTGAAGGTACTAAATTCTTTGACTTCCTGGAAATCAATGTTTGCTCCAAGCCATTCTTTGCTTCTTGGCCAGCTCGGTAACTTTCCTTCCAGTCAATTCCACATATATGTGCACACTGGAAGTGCTGCACATTTTGTTTTTGCTACTTCCACATATCAAAAGGCTCTGCTAGACAGATAGTATACACACCATGTGCTCACACCCATAGTGGAGAACGGCTATTGCCCCCTCTACAAGCTAAGTGGACAATGGCAGTCATCATCATCATCCTCAACTTTATTTCGCATTTAAATAAATGCATAAGAAGTACATAAAATCATAAATAATATACATCATAAAACATCATTTCAGCCAAAGCAGATAAAAAAGCGTGATTTAAAAAACAGTATCAAACTCATAGGGACGACTGTGAGGGTAAAATGTGTGGGTCAATAAAAGCATAATCAGAACGTTACAATCACAAATAGTTGATGATACAGGCTCTGGGAATGTGCCGCCTATGGTGTAATGTTCACCTTTCTCATCTTTAGGACGGCAAGCAAGAAATTTGCAATCATAAAACAAATATGTGGGGATTCCAATAGTCGAAGGGTTTCAAGGGCCTGGTTATGCAAGCGTAAACTAAGCTTTTTCATGTGGAATAATAAATTTTTTCCTCTCGACCTTGTAAAATGTGCAAAAAAATAGAAGGTGCGAGATGAATTGGCTAGCAATACCATCACAAGGACATGAAGACAGCTGGTTTACCCAATAAACTTGGGCTGGGTACCCAGTTATTAGCGGAATGTAATTCAGTCTAAATCTGGCCAGTACGAAACGATGTCTACTATTAGTAACAAATGAGAGATAAGATAGGTGCCCGGTACTCACAGTTGGTGATGCTCGATATGTGATAACTGTGGTTTTACTTTGATATTTTTGCCACCTATCTTGAGTGCATTTAGCAATAAAAAGTTATTTTAATCTAGATTTAGAAAAAGATATGCACTCAGATGGTGAGTTAAACAGAAACTCTAGGTCCAGTTCACAGTAGCACTGTTTCACGTATGCTATCCAGGAAATCAAGAGAGCTCGGTCCAAAGATAAAATATCCTTTAGTACTATTTGGTTTAAGGCGACCGATTCCCTTTTCCAAATTGAAAGCCAGGCTAGAAGAAGGGCCATTTTCAAAGTGCCAGATATAAACGGGAAGCCTAGCTCCTTATGAACTAAGATATTTGGGCAAGCACTAGGGATGGACAGTAATCTCTTTAAGTATTTGTCTTCTGTTACTTGTAAAGAGTCGATATGTGCTGTTCCCCAGATTGCTGCACCATAAGTCACTATGGATATTGTTTTTGCAGAATAGATTTCTAGCATTTCTTTGACAGGTTTATTCCCTATTTGTTTTGCAAACTTCCAGATGCCAGCTATACGTTTGGTCATCAGGTTCACTCTATTCCTAACCACAATGGCAGTCAGTGATAGGTAGATTTTTAGGGCAGGGGCATAGGCTCTTTACATGTACTACTGGGAGAGGGAAAATTAATGTCCCATGAATCTATTCTGTCCACCACACTCGGGTTATATTGTGGTAAGATATCCCGCCCAATCTTTCCAAATGTCTGTGTGATTCATGACATGCAGAATGCATGTAGAGTTTACTTTGCATATTAGGGTGTCCTTGTGTGGTGTGATTGGTACCCTACATGTGCATTGGCATGGTAGTGCAAGATTGAGGTCTTGCTTTTGGCAAGGGGTTTTTATGTGGTTACCTACACACAACCCACCTCTGCAAGTCCTGTACACCAAATGGGCATAGTCCACAATCACATCATACAAGGCCAGGGCTGTGCTTTAGAACAAACAACCTCACACAAATGATTTGCTACTTAGACTGCTCAGTACTCTGGTTTCCCAGAATATATCTTACACCTTTTTGGAATGCCTGCAGTTTATCCTCCCTAGTGAAAAACCTGCTATTGTTTAAAATATACCTCTGTAATCCACACTCCTTTGAGAATTTGGTGCCCCGCCCACCTCCTCCAATAAGAAAGTGGTGCTTGCATCGACATGGATTAGATCATGATGCTTGAGGATGGCACATAGGATGACTGGCTCTGGCCTCACGCCGGCCTTCGTCTTCCGTACCTGCTGCCTGCCTGTTGCCGGTTGAGGGGGACTACATTCCCCAGCATTCTCAGCCTGGAGGGAGGGCCACAACGATTCCTTGAGATGCCAGAGCATCATAAAACATCAAGAGGTGTCCCACAGCCGGACAAGGCTGGGCTGGGCACCCCTTCTCGGCACCTTTGTATAAAACACCCCCCAGGAAGGTACTGTGGTTTAATTTGATTTCAAAGTCCCTTTGGCATTCTGTGATGGTAACTTCGGACTTTACAAGTGAGTGCGTATATTTTGGCTCAGAGTGTGATCTGCTTATCCATTCACTATTCACCATTCTGGAATGGGAAGGGCACCACACTTGACGGTTTTCTGCAGCGGGCAGTGGGGGCTCTAACTAAAGAAATTGAACTGGCAGAAAGGAGATTGTCATCATCTTCCCCTCCTATAGTGGCTGAGTATAAGGAAGCATCGTCTGTTCAGGAGGACTTTCGACAAGTGAATACTCTATTAACTCCCCTTTCTCCCAATATCATCACTGAAATCCCTCCTAAAACTTTGGACAATGTTGCTCCAGCCATATCTCTGAATAATAGTTTCAAACACAGTGGTCCCAAAACGGAAGATTAAACAAACAATGAATATAGACTCAATCAGTACTATATTTGAAGCTGTCCAGCCGGACAGATACTTTAATATTCAATTAGTTTCCAAAAAATGAACAAAGAGTTAAAAAACAGAGAAGAGACAGTCAGTATAAAAAAAGAAGAAAAATTACTCTAAATGGGGAGAGGTAAAAATGAGGGAAATAATATTCATATATTAACAGGAGGACTTACTTGGGCCAGCAGATCTGTAAAGGGCAGCTGCAGCGCTGATAGTGGTAGTACTTCTACCCATTGCAGCACTGGTGGTGGCAGCCCCGGCACCCTGACCCAGCTCAGATTCCCTCTTCTTGCCCTTGGGTGCCGATGTAAGGAATAAAGAATATTTAAAAAAAATAGATGAGTGGCACAGTGGTAAAGTTAATCTCCCCAAAACCATTTTGTCAGGCAAAGTCCAACGCTGTAACGTTGTACTTTTCCAAATCAGATTGCCTATAGTACTAATATCGAGTAGACCTATTCCTAATTTCCTAAACCTCAGGCTTATTTCAAATTTCCAGAACTTAAACTGCATTTGGAACTACTAATGTTTTGCAACGAATATTCTTTGCTTTTCATCTCATTGTCAAACCCCTTTGACTGGCCAACTCAGTGTCCCTTTTTTCAATGCATAGATGCACATACTACAAATCACTGGGAGACTGCATGTGACTGTACAAGCTACATAAAGAAAGGCACAAAGAATGCTAACTCACATATTACATACTACTACCACTATCTTACTGACAGGACAGAGGAGTGCTGCATGGCATCTTAAATAATCAGCCCAAGCGAGTGCCGACAAGTACGCTAAGCACCTGGCTAGCTCAAACTGGATCACATATTATTTGTAACGCAAACTTAACTTACCTCTGAGTGTGAACAGCATGCCATTTAAAAAAAAATATTAGCATTGTAGAACACAACACAACAAATAACGAATTACTCATTGTACCCCCGCAACCTTGACACCCAGCAGGTCGAGCAGGTCCCGCTCCCGGTCCAGTATGTCCGACCAGCGGTGCGTCAACTGCTGCTCGGTGCGATGTGCTCCAGTGTGCCATGCACATACTTGCGCACCCTCCCCCACAGGAGCCTACACTCCCGCAGGCTGTACCCACTCCCAGGCCTGCCGCCTGCTGCCAGAATGGAGTGGAGGTGGTGCTGCAAGAAAAATACAACGAATAAGCCAACATCCTTCAAGAATCAAAAACAAAGCATTGAATGCACCCCTCGTGGCGCATTTTCAAGAATTCAAACACACGGAAAGAGATCTCCGATGGACAGTGTTAAGTGTCATCAAACCGAACCCCAGAGGAGGGGATCTCGAAAGGACATTGCTTCTAATTATGCGTTTTAATACTGCCTCTGTGGGACTGAATGAAATGTCTGAAATTAACAGACTTTAAAATCATTCGCCCTTTTAAATCTCTTGCCTCCAATCATTAAACTGCACTACGAGTGGCACGTATGTATTACATTTATTAGCTCAAACGGTACGAGCTTATTGAAATTGCTTACTATGTTCATGATCCATACACTTCATATCTCAGGTTCCCAACGTACAAACCGTTTTTTCAAACACTACAATTACCAACATGCAAAGCGTTGATATCACTACGCTGTTCACTTGCTCCGAATCTATAAGTAATGTCTTCAGAGTGTCGACGTCCACTTCTGCATTACTGAGATGCCGGAGAGACGAGGCTGGGGAGGAACGCCGTTTTGAAACTGACGCTGAGACTCAGGCAAGTCAAACTGGAATGCAATCATGCACGATTGCGGAGGCCAGTGCCAGTTTTCATTCAATTTTTTCTCTATTACACCTTTCTAACTTCTCCTTTTTCGATCTTTTGACATTATTTAGGAGCTGAGCCCTAAAAAACAACACGTTCCCCCGTCCCCCACGCTGCCTCAACACTTCAAAAAGAGTGAGTCATGCCACTTTAATTTACCGCATGAAGCATTGCAATTTTAACTGCCCGATTAATGGGTAATTCCGTGTCTTTTCAATCTTTGTTTGACCCAGGAGCCGAGTGTGAAAATAACCTGTCCAACGCTCTGGCGACCGTTTCACCATCAATTCAACTCAAGCATTCACCCTAGATTATATTATAATGCAGTAAGGTTCGCTCGTACCTTGATTAACTAGGGTCCACCCTATTCCCAATAGGTTTGGTACAAACGCGAACTCACTGCATCATCTCACTGAGAAACTACTAACCGCTGAAGGGGGGTGTCTGGCTACAAACACGAGGCAAGTTTGTTTTCCCAAAATGAATATATTACTATGTCAGACTATATTTGGCTCTTTAGTCACTTGTGGCATTTTCAACTGAGTGCACCCTCAAGGATAGCTGTTTGACTCACAGCCCAAACTTTCTGTATTTTTCAATAAACCATGGCATTACGCGATTCTACGCGGTATTAACTGCCAACTACCATTTGTGCTTACCTTCTCTCCACAAACGGTATGAACAAATTGCTCTTTTAAGCCAGGTAGGGAAACACCACAACGCAGGGACCTATAACTCACAATCATTTGTATATTTTATTATCTTTCATAGTGTCCGACCAAGTCCTGGTCCTGAGGAAAACCCTGAAATTGAATAGGGTTCTCCTCACGCGTCGACCCCATCCAGCTAGCAGTAACTACCACTAATTCACGGAATAATACTGTGTACAAACAGGGCAATCAGCCTGGTGTAACCATAGTGTTGTCTAGCTGTATATGGCATGCTGCATTTTTTTTTAAAAAAACACAAACGATTTGCACTGCCATTGTTTCATTTGTTATAATAAGGACTGGTCTATTGTGTTTTGTTATGTTTAAGCACTCGTCCGCTTTTGATGTATTTGTCAAATGTCCGAAATGTTGTGATTATTGTTTTGTGGAATTGTATCACTTAGTGTTCTTCTTTAGGACATGAATTAAATGTCTATCGTGTTTGTTCTAAAAATAAATGAACAAAGATAAGGTGTAATGAAAACACCATAACTACCTTAGAGTTCAAGGTGGTTATTTATGAATGCATTAACTGTAAACGCACGTCCAACCACTTTTCTTGTTTCTATTAATATTGTGGCCTAGTTTGGACGTAGGTATAGGCCCAACCCCTCGTTGCTTAATAATAGCAAGAAAAAAACAAGCTCGGCTACCTCCGCCTCTGAAAAAAAGGGGCAGGGCTGCACCCCTTGGTGGCGCAGGCGACTGCACAGTAGGCGGCTAGCAGCCACACTGGTGCCGCTGTGCCCTGCCACACCCTGCTCTGGCATGGTGCTGAGTGGGGAAAAAGGAAGAGATAGAAAAAGGAAGGAATTTAGAAGAAAGGAAGAACTAAAGAATAAAGGGAAAACCCAAAAAAAGTACAAAAAAGTCATAGTGAAAGAAAAAAAAGACAAAAACAAAATACACAAAGACACACAGTAATACAATAAAGGTAAATGAGAGGTGGATGAGAGGTGGATGAGTGGGAAAGGGCGCGAATTGCAAAGATTAAACTTAGGTACAAAAAATCAGGCCCAGCTCATGCACAGAACAGGAAAGTAGGTAAAACGAAACAGCCGCCATCATGCGAACCACATGGTGCCATTCACGCTGGTTTTGCAGTGATCCAGCATGTCAAAAACCAGCTCGATGGACAGACAAGCACTGTTGCTCACTCACGGAGTTCTGCGGAATTCCATGGGCTTTTTTGGACACTCCACAGAATTCAGCGGAGCAGAACTTCGCAAGTTCCTCCCACCCCTAGTCCTACGTGTATCTTGAGGCCAACTGAGATGGAGCGCAGGTTGCATGCACCAAGTAGATTGGTCCTGCTAGGGCCTGGAAGTAGTGACATTGAAAAAAGTTTAAAAGTCCCAATTTGAGAAGGGACTTTGTTGTTTTTTCGAGGAAAAACTCTTCCCCACATGCAACAAACCTAAAATTCAATCTGATGCATAGAACGCCTGGTTGGAGACTTTTCAAAGTCTTTCCCCTTGAAACTCTTGAGTTCTGGAGCGAAAGTTTCAAAAATATTCAAAAATTAGCTTTGATGACCAACCAACCACAGGAGTATACGGCTGGAGCATTTAGAGACTCTCAAGGTGTCAGGCATAAGGCAACAGCAAAGTCTAGTCTAGATCCTATTGCCACTGGTAAACTGGAATTCTTCACTGGAATGTCCTCTTCAGCTTCTATATGTTCCTAAAGTCACCCAGGGAATCAGCCATCTGATCCTGGGAGATCTGCCTGTCCTTGGATTTCAAGTAAAAGGTGGGGGTCCAGCCTCCTCAGGTCCTTCTTACAGGTCACAGCTACTAAGTACAGCAGGTTGAGTCTGCCTGGTATCCTTTTGCAAGTCCAGCAGTGTTCTGAGGAATCCTTGGTGGGGGTCCAGCTTTGTAGGGTGCTCCAGCCTGATGGTGGAAGCACCCTTAGGCACTCCTAGTCCCTTTCTGATCAATGGAGTAAAGGAGCCCAAGTCATGACCTACTTACTTTAGGAGTATTTTCTCTTTGTTTTACAATGAATAGGCCCAAATTGCAATCTGTCAGGGCAAACCAAAGATTGTGAAGATTTTCGACCATACTTAGCTTGGGCTCTGAGGTTAGGGGTGTGAGTGGGGAGAGTACTTTGGCAATCCCATTGTCCTCCCACATCTAATACTGAAATCCAGTTTGAAGCAGTCACTGTACGCACAACAAACCCAGAGACAGAATTCTGGTAGGACAAAAGCAGTATCCTTCAGCAATCAGACAGGGGATACCGAAGCATTGTCCTGGCATTATCTTTGCTCCTTTTGAAAGGAGCAAAACCTATACATCTGCTTTAGACAGTCCTATCACACAGGATCTGACACTGTGGTGTCAACTGGAGGGGTACAATACCCATGCATATTCTATTGAGCACAGAGGAGTCATCAATGCCCATTCTGGTCCGCCTGTTATGTGCTCCTGGGGGGAATTTCACACCTCTTCCCAGGCTGAGCACCGGCTATTGCTAATCAACCTTCTGATAGTTTAGGCAGGTAAAGGATAACTTTATGGAAGTAATTTTTTTAATTAGTTCTTTTAATTATTTTTCTATCTGGTCCCATCCTGGACATACTGTATTAGTATTTTAATCTATATTATATTTTCTACATAGGACAGCTGTGACATAGTAAAAAAAGAGCTTTTAGGACCTTTTCACTTAAAGGACATGGTAACATTGATTTTCTACATATCCCCCATTTAATCATATGCACCCAACCTTGTAGGTTACAAGGCTTACATAGGGGCGACTTACTAATATTTGAAAGGACGTTTTTCCGTATTAAAAAGGGTAATTTCAACAGGTTGCACTGCAGGTTTTACACAATGGTAGACCTGAAGCCATGTTTTCCTTTGTCACACTAGTCAGTGGCATGATAATTGCTGCAGTCCACAGCTAACATTTACCTTTTAATACCATGAGTGTAGTTTCTTCACCATATACTATGGCCTTATAGGAGAGTTAAATACTGCAGTCAGGAATTACCCAATTACTACATGTCTTAGGGGTCAGAGCACATAAACTGGTCACTGAACAGCAGTGCCCTAGTGTGCAGAGTCTAAAAACCAGCAATAAAATACAGCGAAAATTGGGGGTGACCACACAAATAGGAGCATTCTCTCAAAAAGCTATACCCTAAAGTGAATCAGTCTAAACTTAAAATGTCACAGTATTTCTTTGACCTATATTCCAACACAATTAATCGAGCAAGCTTCGCTATATATATCCCTTCAAAGTTTTACAACATGAAGATAGAGTTTAGAAACTTACTATTTGTTTGTAATACAAACAAAGAAACACACCTCTATTCTTGTACCACACACTGTGTGCCTAACTTATTAATTGAAAGGTCCTAACAATAGTCGACTAGTAAGAATAAATCAACAAAAACACTCAAGTGAAAGCTCTTCAGAAAAATCTGTACAAGGTTTGTATTTATCCATGGTGACAGTTTTAGCCAGAGATTGTTTTGTGTGAAAACAATGTTTTCATTTTGCTGTAAACTCTGTATTTGCCCAATTTCAAACCAGGAAATATTCCCTCTTGATCATTCCATCATCACTCCATTTCTAAGAACTTAGGGGCCGATAACGATATTCGATGGTCGGACCGTCGAACTTTGTTGCGGCGGTCCAACGGCCAAATCATGATGTCACTGTATTGCTGGCTGTCAGAAAAGTGCACTTTTACATTGTGGGTTATGCTGCAGCCCAGGAAAAGAGCCTCAGCACAAGCCGCAGTGTAAAAGGGCACTTTGTGCACATCCATGCACCATACACCAGGCACCATGTGGTGCCTGGCACATGGATGTGCTTGGGGGCACTACATATGCCCCCAGGGCCACTTAAAAGTGGCCCACAGGGGGACAGGGGCCCTGCTTGGGGCCCCCAAAGTCCCTTTCCGGCTGCCTTTTCATGACGGTGGGACCACCATGAAAAGGCAGTCGGAGAGGGACATCATAATCCCTACGGCAGTGCCTGTGCAGGCACCGCCTCTATGATAGAGATATTATTCCGATTGCCGCCCCAACGGGATCTTGGATCTTGTCTGAGGTGGCGGTCTTTCCCACTGTCCCTGCTTTCCGATCGCCTGCATTGAAATGCGGCGGTTAGACCGATGGCCTGAGAGGCAAGATGGCGCCTGTGTAATTCTCGGCCATCCGCCGCCCACGCCACAAGCAAACTCTGGCATTGGCTATGCGACCTGGCCCTGAAACGCCGATCCACAAGCCCCTGACTCCGACGCGCAAAGGTTGCTGCTGGATACTTTGTTGCAGAAGAGCAAACTCCACTGTCGATACGCTACGGCTAGAATCTGCCACGGAGATAATTCGGGATTTCTCTCTGCTTGGAGCCACTACATTTCTTTCCTGCACTGCGGCTCCCGCTACGCCTCTACGAACTCTAAAAAGAGCCCGATATTGTCTACTCCGAATCATGGCGTCTCGCGGTGGCAGAGGCGCGAAACCCACGACAGCCAACAACTCTGCCGGCAACTTAAGCACGGGGGGGCGACCCCCGATCTGGACAACGCCGCTAAAGGTAAAAAGGACAATGCAAATACTAAGCGGGTGATGGTGAAAGCCGCGGGGGGTGTTCTTAAGGAAAGTGATGGCTCCCAGCCCTCTATTGCCAAACTGTTTTCGGGGGGGAGTTCTATGGCCACAATGGCGGGAAAAAACGTTAAAAATCGAGAGAAGGGCAAAGACTATTCTAACTCTGTAAAAACTGCACAAGAACAGTCTGACATCCAAATGCCAACTGAGATGATAAATACAGAGCCAATACTGCCTGAGAGCCAACTCCCTGAGAGCACAGTGGAAGGTGTGCAGAGAACTCCTGAGCTTGGTCATTCTACCGACCCCTCTCTCGCCATCACATCTGAAGACGCTCAAGCACTGGGCCCAAATATTAGACATGATTCGAACTATTCAGGACCTGAACTGCAGACCAGCGGCAGATTAAATGTTCATCAGGGCAATGATATCGCCTTTCTCCCCCAAGGTGCCCGATCTCCTGACCCGGCTGGCAACCACTTTTTTTCTGTGTCGGATGGCACAGACTCAGAGGTGGAAGATAATTCTTCATCCTCTAGCGACGATAATCAGTCTAACTGTAATCATAGCGACTCTGGGAAAGAAACTGGCACGGTACAACGCAGGAAGAGCATGCACGGCAAACGAGATGGGAAGCGCTTTGGAAAATATTGTCATTTGAAGTGGGATTATTCCAACTCCCAAATTGCTTATCCCTTTGGCGATGGCCTCGACAAACCCTCAGGCTCAGATAACATACATGCTATCTCAAGTCTCCCTAGTGAGCCTTCTCTGTCCTCAATTCTGTTTTTGATCAAACAGTTCCATCAGGAAGCAAGCTCAGATAGTAGACAAGCCAAGGGCGCTGCCAAAAAACTACAGGGGGGGCTAAGAAGATTGAATAAAACCTGCTCGGACATCGGGGAAAGGGTCACTATGATTGAAACCCCGCACGGAAAATCTGGAGTCTGAAGTTTTGTCGCTAAATAACTTATGCTCTTCCCAAAGTGCATGCATGACTGACGTTATGTGGAAATTGGAAGAGCAAGAAAATAGGCAGCGCCGGAACAATCTCCGCTTACTTGAAATTCCGGAGGGAGCCGAGGGGGAAGATCCCCGGCGCTTCATAGTGAAGCTTCTAAAGGGGGCCTTCCCAAACCACTCAGACTGGAATTGGGACTATGAGATTCAACGGGCTCACCGCTTCCCCTTACGCTGAAAAAACAACAACCCAGTAGCGGGGGTAAGCCCAGGGCTTTTCTCGTATTTTTCGGAAATTTTTTACTCCGGCAATTGGTCTATGATCAGGTTCGACCTAATTCCCAGAAGAGCTATGAGGGGGTGACATTTTTTGCAAAACCAGATTTTTGTCACACCACTGTGGAACGGAGGTGGCACCTCCGTCAACTAATTACTCCTTTTCAGCAGTTGGGTGCTCAAGTCTTCTTAATGAACCCTGCCAGACTTAAAGTCATCCTGAACGATACCCCTCGAATGTTCTTCTCCGAAGTTAAAGCTCAAGAGTATCTTAACGAAATGAAGTCCAAGAAAGGACAGAGCTAAGGCTCCATACGGCCATTTTTTTGGAGATCGGGGGTAAAACACTAGAGCCATCAGTGCTGAACGGGGTTTATTTGGCGAGGCTGCTTTTGTTTTGTGTAATTGAAGCATAAGCTGGCTTAATTCAGAAATCTTTATTTTGTGTGGCGGGGCTGGGTGGCGGGGTGTGACATATGGCGACCATCACTCAGGTCATACCTGAATGCTCATTTTTTTGGGGGGGGGTTTGTGGGAGGGGGAGGGTAAGACAACGATCGCTGGAAGGGCTATGAAATCTAATTTGAGATGGATTTTTTCTAGGGCTGTGTGTTGGTTTTTATTATTATGTGTTTCAAAATGGAAATCACATTGTTGAGGCAGTCAGGCTTAATAGGATTTCTGAATGGGCAGATTGAATTCTCCGGGAAGCTTAACGGTATGCTTATTATATGTTCATGATGCACGTTTTATGCTTGCCTTAATAATCATACTGCCCTATTATGACTAACGCAACATATCTTAGAATTGTCTCACTAAATATCTGTGGCTTGAATGATGCACGAAAACGACAGTCTCCCAAGGTCTACGACTTATGGGAGCAGACATAATCTGTCTTCAAGAAACTCACATCGAGGGTTCGCAAGTACACCTTTTGAGTTCATTAGGATTCAGTTTAGTGGGGGGAACTTCGCAGGGGGCACAGATAAAAGGGGTGGGTATTCTGGCTCAACGCAACCGCCCACTATGGCCCTCTCGTACCAAATCTGACCCCCATGGGAGGTGGGTTTTAACAGAATGCTGGGCTACTACGGAATCCTCCTTTACTCTCTGTTCTATCTATGGGAGTACTGATGATGATCCCGGGGTAATTAATTTTGTTACTGAAGAGCTTGCCCATTGGCCCCTCCCAATCATTATTTGTGGAGATCTTAATATCAATCTAGCTAGTAATTGTGGCTCAAATACGCATTTAAAGTACTTGGGTAGGAAACCCAAGGTCTTTCACGCTCTAAAGAACTTAATGCATACACATGGGCTAGCTGACGTCTGGTCCAGCCTCAATCCGAAATAGTCGGGCTACACTTACTATTCAGCACTGTTATGTGCTGGATTGAGACCCTAACATAGGTGCGCCGTTTCAGAGGCACAAATCCTTCGTGCCACAAAGACAGGCAGGCCCTTTCACCCACTAAAGGCCCTTTCACCTACATTAGCCCTCCCTTCACAATAACGAGCAACAGAGGCTGTCCCTTATCTGACGTGTGCTCTGGGTGCAGAAGACGGTCCATCCTAAATACTTCATCTCCATGTCCAACAGTGACTAACCTACGTCTCAACGAGTTCTTAGAAACAGACCCTTAAGCTCTTGGGATTTTCCCTAGCACAGGATTATTGATTTCTCCAAGAACTCATTAAATATGCATGAACCACTATTCCCTAAGGGTTCATTCCTGACGTCTTCCTCTGACCGACTTTACGTCAATACTAACATTCCAAGGCACCTATCAGGTATAAATATACCTCCCTTTGCCCAAGCAAACCAGAGGGGACCGAGACTTCCATGCCGACACTCTGACCTGAGACGCTGCAACCTGCGTCATGCCACAGCTCCAGCTGGCAGAGGTCCATCCACCCATCCTGGGGTGTCCAGCTCGAGATCAGGATGAAGTCCCACTAAGGTAATGGGGTTAGACTAAATCCTAGGGGGATTCTTGGCTCTCTAAGACCTACACACATGCTAGGTACACTTAGGTACATCTAGTTAGGCATCATAGGGGTATAGGCTTTATCTTAAATGCATTCTGTATTTCATGTATGTGTTCATTACTATTGCACAATGGTAAAACTGTACCATGCATTTTTATTTAACTGCACTGCTGGCCATATTTCTCTGCTACTGTCCAACAGTTGTTGCAGCACATATTACCAGTACTAGAATAACAACTGTGCAATAAATTTTATTGTAAACACACCCGACTGTTTCTTCTATGTACTTCTCTGAGATGAGTGACTGAATGAAAAGTAGTATATTGTTTCCACGATCCTGAGGGATCAGGGTTTTATGTTATGTGGTTGCCAGAAGCTATTCCCTTCTTGTTGTCAAGAAGTTTCTAGTGGCCTCTGAGCTAGCTGGTACACAGTAATTAAGTTTAATATACGCGATAGGGGCATACCGACCTCAGTCCTATGCCAAGCCTATAGTGTATGTTATTCCAATGCGCAGAACCTATCAGGGAAATAGGAACTACACTACATGGCGCCCAACTTGAATTTGGCACTTATTTAACAGTAGAATCTGAGTAGTTCAGTCATGCTTATTCTCAGAGACCCCTACTCACAAAACGCCAGAGACGTCTGGAGTGGGTAGGCACAAAATTCCGCCACAGCTGAGTAGGCAAACTTCCTATGTATTGGCTGTTGGTTAATCAAGCTTGAAGGAAATAGTTCCCGAACAATTGTGCCTTTTAAAACCTTATCTTAAAACCCTTTTTTAGGACATTTTGTTTTCACAACACAATGTCTGTCGAGGCAGCTGCTCCTGTCACTGGGACACAGGTCTCAAACGACGAAGAGGAAGCAAATGCAATACATTTTGCACCCAAAATCAGGCATACACTCACACAAAAACCCCTCAGACATGGTTTAACAGACCGAGGAGGTACAGTGATATTAATAGAGGCACACGAAGATTATCAAACAGATGTGTTCTATTCTTGGGTTACATTCCCAGCAGTAAATGCAACAACTCAGACTTTTCATTCTTACATACATGGAAAAAGTCCCAGCGGTCTACACTCCGTTCGAGGAGATTAAGATTCCGCTCACTGACCAGGACCACAATTTCTGGTTTAATGGCGCCCTACAACAAATAAATAAAACCAGGTTCGGTCCACTAGGTAGACCAGGAGCTAGATGGCCAATATTAGCCGGCTACACACCACATCCTGACATTGACATAATGCCACAAGATGCACTGCTCTTACAACACAAAGAGTTGGTAAAACTCTTACAGAGCCATGACGCAACTCGTCATGAGGACACTTGGTGTCCAGCCCACAGTAGCTACAAATAACACAGCTCCAACACAGAGCACCGCTACTAAAATCACTCCACAAAACTTACACACAGTAATGGGTAAATTGCCCACGAAACGTGAACAGATTCCTTTCTGGGTAGCTCAGAAAATTACCCAGTTAGAAGCAGTATTTCCAAATACCACACCATTTGAAAGCATATAATGCTAACACTCTGCTTGCCCATGGGGATCACACCACAGTTAGAGGACTGCACCACTTGGGGTACAGTCTTTGCTGCCATATATACCAGGACTCATGGTATTCCTTCCTTAGCGGTAATTCCAGATGTCTTACGACAGATACAGAACAAGTATGGAGCTGAACCAGCTCTGACCTTAGGTATGAAATTACTAGGTAACTACGACCAGGTATCAACAATAATACTAGCTAACATTAAAGGGGAAGCAGCTTCAGTGGCGATCCGCCAACACCTAAGAGAGGTCAGTCTTATAGACCAACCACAAGAACTTCCCAAAATAATTGAAACTGCATATGCAGAACTGGGAAGGGACAGTTTGGGTGGGAAAGCTTTTAAAACCACAGCTAATGGGCAGTCCTGAGAAGGACAATTCTAAGCAGACACCTACTTCTTCTAAAAAGAAGTGGGATAATAATAAAAAACAAAATTTTTCAGAAAAGATTCTCAGTCCCGAGGTAGGTCTCCTCAACAGGAGCCCTCTGCAAAGAGGTATAACCTTAGGAATAGGGATAATATTAGGAAACCTGACAGGTATCAGGATACTGATACACATTCCTCTCGACAAACAACACAGGGAGAGAAGGAAAGTCAGCACACAAAGAAGAGCGCAAGCAGTCCAGGGACAAGCACGCTCAGGACTCTTCTAAAACAGAAGACAAGCCACAATCCAAACCTCAATTTAAAAAGAAGAAAGTTGCAGGTCTCAAAGTTAGACATGCACAGAATCCTAAGGACTCAACTTCTGAACGGGGAATGGGCTCAGACAATGCTAGACAGCGCGGCAGAAGTAACAATAGCTCGCCAGAACCTGAAGGAATTTCTGGACAGCAAAATTGAATGATTACATCACGGTGGGAACACCAGACAAAAGGGTGAGCGTCCCACACAAGTTATATGAAATAACACTCCGCATGGAGGAGGACAAACACAGGAAAGTAAAAGGTCTCTTTGCGAAGAACCTATTGTCTGGTTTTGACATACTGTTAGCAGAACAAGATTAGCCGCCAGCATTCGTCAGGGAGCGCCCAAAGGGAGAAAGTATATTTTTCCTGCATTTTCCAACCATGTTCCCGTTCACCTTAAACATACATATGCACGGGAGTGGGCAGTAGCCCAAGCTCCAGCATTGTATAAAAATCACGCTGGATGGGATGATGCCTCAACCCACCACGTGATCCCGTTAATAGTTTCACCACATGCTCAAAGACAATATCCTATTAAGCAAGAAGCTAAAAACACAGGTCAGGGAGATCTTAGATCAACTTGAATACCAGGAGATCATTGAAAAATGCACTTCACAAAAGAACAATCCCTTGTTTCACTTATCAAAACATGATAATACATTTCGTCTAGTTTTCATTTACAGACACTTGAACACTTGCACAAAGACATATGCTGTCCAACATGCAGATAGTGCCGCATTAATGAATAACATTATGCGGGAAAAAATACAAAACGACACTTGTTGTCTCAAATGGATTTTTCTGTCAAACTATAGCACCTGAAAACAGGTACCTAACAGCATTTAGTATATTAGAGTCCCAGCGACAATTTTTTGTCATCTCCCCCGTGGGTATAAGAACAGCTCAGGGGTATTTTCTGAAAGAGTTACTGAATGGCTAAAGCACTTTGATGAAGAAGCGTTGTCCTATATGGATGATATTTATCTAACGGACGACCTATTGGGGAAACACTTGACCAGGGTGAGCACCATTATTATGGGATTCGCCTCTGAGGGCTACAAATTTAATTTTGAGAAATCAAAAATTGCCCACCTCTGTGTCCTATTTTTGGGATACTAGTTTTCAAGTGAAGGGAAAAGCCTGGCAGCTAACTTTTTAGAAAAGTGTGCGCTGCTCCAGCCTCCAAAGACATTAAAACAACTTCCAATCAGTACTGGGATTCCTAGATTTTGGCAGAACATACATTTTGGATTTCGCAGAGAGAGTAAAACCTTTCTACGACCTTTTTCAAACCTGACTTTTCAGTCAAACACTGGACACAAGAACACACCAATATTCTTTGTTCACTCCAGGAAGATATTATTGCTTCCAAACACATACACACACGTGTAAACTTGCACCACTTGGTACTCAGTATCATTTTGGGTCAATGCGGGTACACTTATTAAACCTTTAATGAAGGTGAAACTGTACCAATCGCATACAAATCTCATCTGTACACAAACACAGAAATGAGTTTTAATTCAACAGAAAAAAATTCTGACAACCATTCAGACTGCTGTAGCAAAAGAAAGAGCACTGGCTCATGGGAAGATGCATTATTGTCGTCACCCCAGTACCGGGGCTAGCATTCCTAATGCCAAAGCCTTACATCCAGAATGGATACAAAGGGCTAATTCTTTTGCTGCATCAGACTTTGAATCCAGATTTGATCCAAGTTTAAAAACACAGGCATTCCTGCAATATGAAAAAGAACATCATCTACCAAATGAAATCTTGCCTCTAGATCAGTATGAATTTTTAAAATTTACACTGATGGGTCTGCCCCACCGGCCGCCTTTGTTAAAGATCAGATGCTGGATGGCAAGTTCCGTCCTCATTGCACCAAAAAACTACCTCTAGGTAATAGCACGGCTCGGTTGGCAGCTTTAAAAGCCCTGATACTTGCACTTGTAAACACGGATCGAGAATTCCCCACACTCATTGTGTGTGATTCCTTTTACTGTGTGCAATCATACAATAAAGCATAAAACGCTTTGGGAACAAGTAGTTCAGTTGAGAAACGAACTACCTCTGCCCACTGAAATTTTGCCTCTCGATCAGTACGAATTTATAATTTATACTGACGGATCAGCACAACCCGCTACAGGGAGTAAGCAAGCTTACAGTGCAGCGTGCGCAATCGTTAAAGGTCGCATGCGCGATGGTAACTTCAGACCAATGGTCACTAAAACTCAATCTCTAGGAGATTGTACAGCTCAGCGAGCTGAACTACAAGCATTCAAACTGGCACTTGAAAATACAGATCGCGAATTCCCCACACTTATAGTGTGCGATTCCTTTTACTGTGTTCAATCATATAATAAATATTTACACCATTGGGAACAAAATGGGTTTAAAGATGAAAAAGGTGGCATAATTAAACACAAAAATTATGGGAACAGGTAGTGGAGTTGAAAAACGACCTACCAAAAACTCACGTGATTAACACGCTGAGTCATCAACGTGATGGCGTGCACGTTGAAGGGAATTCATTGGCTGTAGAAGCCACACAGGGGGCTGTTCACACAGCTTCCGTAGCTGCGCACACTCGTTCAACGAGAATAGACTGTGAGATATGGTGGCTGTAATTGCTTCACGCAAAGGCAGCACAGCAGTGCCTAAGAAATGTCCACTCATATACTCCTACAAGTTAGGTGCAAACAACATTCCATATGCTCAGATTCATGGAGTGGGGGATAGAGTATTTCCAAATATGGATAGTAGGCAGGAATTAATCATTTAAAGCACACAAGGGCTTGGGCTCCGCGCATTCAGGGGTAATAGCTACTATTTCTTCATTGCAACAGTGCTATTGGTGGCCAGGGATCAGAAGTCAGACTATTGGCTTTGTCTTGAACTGCAAAATCTGCAAACAAATGCCAGGCTACACCATCACAAGACCCGCGCAGGTCCCATTGCTAGACAGCATCAGACTGTCCACTTGATCGTGTCATGTAACAGGACCACTGTGGCCCCTCAAATTTTGAGGTGGCTTAAAAATATATCTTGGTGGCAGTGGATCCGTGCTCAAGTTTCCTATAGGTATGGCCTCAGCACTCGGCTGACGCTCAAAACTGTTATAGAAAGATTTGCGAGTCCATAACAGGAGATACGCAATCAACGTTACACCCTGACTGTGGCTCCACGCTTAGCTCTCGGGCTGACAAAGAGGCCATGGAAGGGATGGACGTAGTATTGCGGTACTCCTCTCCAACGCCATCCTGAGGGAATTTAGGTAGAGGAGAGGAAGGACTGGGGCATAGAGCAATCCTTAACAGCTAGGGTATTAGGCGGGGCGTTAGTGAGGTCAAACACTTATATGGATTCAGGGGGCAATACACACCCAGCCAAGAAGCTCTCTAGGAGGTCTGACTCCATTTACGAATGTGGGAACCTGATCATAAATGTGAAGGCACAGTGGCGGATGAAAACCATTCTGTATCTATGATCGTTTGGCTGTTTTACAGGAACTAAAGGAAACAAAGAAACAAACAAAGATTCTGTCAAAGTGAAACAGGCCGCCACTGGGAAGTCGAGGTAATCACGGCAAGACCTGTCTGAATCCCAAAAGTCAGGGATCTGGGCAGAGAGAGATAAAGATCGCAGACACAAAGGAATTTGGCCCCTCATACAGGAAAACCTGTGCCATTCCTTGAAGTGAAAGGAACAAGAATTGTACTTTTGCCGCATCTTGCCGTGACAAAGGAAAACAGATTCATTTCAAATGAAAGAATCAACCAAAAACTATGTGGCCAATACTGAGCAGTAGGCCTCGTGAACTCCACAGTAGTAGACGTCCCTCTCACTACTATTCAAGAAATTCAAACTGAAAAGCTCATCACGTTTGAGAAATCAAATCCATGGAGTGGGGGACTATGCAACAATGCAATGGAACTAGTTCTCCTTGAACCAACCTTTCAAATTCAAAATAAAAGTCAAGACAACACTCAAGTTGCAATTTGGCCAAAAACAAATGTGTACACCAACGTTTTTCAACAAAAACATCAAATAATAAAAGCTTCAACGTTTTTTCAACAAAAACATCAAATAATAAATGCATCCACGTTTTTCAACAAAAACATCAAATAATAAATGCATCAACGTTTTTTCAACAAAAACATCAAATAATAAATGCATCAACGTTTTTCAACAAAAGCAACAACTAATAAATGCATCAATGTTTTTCAACAAAAACATAAAATTTTAACTTCAACATCTGAACGTTTTTCAGCAAAGACATCAGCTATTAACTTCAACATTTCAACGTTTTTCAACAAAAACAGCAGAAATAACTTCAGCTAAACAAGATGCAATTTCAACAATTGATCATACAGCTACTGGCTATTTCATTAACTGTGATACGTTTTCCATGGCTCCACGTGAACAGGAAGCGAAGCCAGCCCAAAAACAAACAACGAACATGCAAGTACAAACTTTTGAACCTTTTCTTTTTCCAAAAGATACAGACATGACTTCACCATGGTAGAACTATGGAGTATTTCTGGGTTCATCTTTTTCTGTTCTGGCTTTGCTTAGAGCTAGCTTTTAGTATGACTCTTAGTGGACACTTTCTACAACACAGGATCAACATAAAACTGAAGCCACGTCCATTTTCAATTCAAATGCAAAAGAGACTTATAAATGTATTCGGCCTGAACAAGCCTTTGTCTGATTAATGTATTTTGAACTTTCATTCATTTTCATTCGTTTTATCATTCATTCAATGATGTCATTACCTGCAGTACATTTTTCTGAAAATTGGGTTACTGATACAGTGAATAATATGCTGTCTGTTTTAGGAATAATTGCTACATTTTCAGATCATGAAATGTTAGAGATTTATTCTTATTGTGACGCTTTATACCTGTTACCTTCATTAAGGTTATCAACTCCTACACAATTGTAATGCATCTAGAAATATGGTTGTTTAAACACCAGTAGGAACGTTGCCAAACACCACCAAACACCATCGCACGGGGGTGGAATAGTTGACATACATCAGCAGGGGCAACATTAGATGCCATTTACAAAACAACAGGACAGACCCAGTTAGGAAAGTATGGGTGGTTTGGCCTTTTGACACAAATACCTGTCACAAAAATTATTCCTGAACATCACCAAGGGACTCAGTATATATAGGCCAGACCT
The DNA here is from genome assembly GCA_963921515.1 of Calotriton arnoldi. NCBI lineage: Eukaryota > Metazoa > Chordata > Amphibia > Caudata > Salamandridae > Calotriton > Calotriton arnoldi. The sequence continues at coordinate 1,347,647 of CAWUFW010000292.1, read as the reverse complement.
ACGTTATGTACAGATAACATCCAGAGGTAGTGAAATCCTACAGTGTAGGGAAGTTGTGCCTTTTTTTGGCTAGAAACCCCAACACTGACAGTAGTGAAACGAAAGTTTCCTTTGTAAAATTCAATGCTTTAGGCAATCTGAAAACCATGCTTGTGCAGCACTTTTTATTTTTCATTTCACATCAGCTAAAGAAATATTTTTCTTTTTTGCAAAATAGCACTCTTAAATACAGACTGCCCCTCTTTCCTTCTTGATAAATTTTATCTTTCACATACAAGCAGTGTGATACACCTTGGGAATACCTCGCGAACAGGAACTATGCTTCTCATGGTTTCTAATATTTAAAAGACCAGTCTGAAAAGACTGCAACTGCAACATACCTGTTCTCTGATGCCTGTTTTTTGCAGTGAAGAATGCGTGGTCATCTGTCTGACACTTCCAAAGGAAACGCCAGCGGCATTTACCACCAGGCTGGAACTGCTGAAGTCCCATGCTTGGCTGTGTCCCAAGCGTATTCCCATCAAACCAAAGCATTCCTTGCAAATCCAGTGGGTGCCTTTTTGCTTCCTTTAGCAGCACCAAGGTATCGATTATGGCACCGGCTGCCTCAGAACCAGCAACTGGCTGCACTATTCTGTGCTCCCACAACGATTCTGCGAGGTATTACAAAGGTCCGTCCCCTGCAGTAACTAGCAACAGAAATGTTGTGTCTCCCAGCCAGCACTTTTTCTCTCTATTTTGCTAAAACATGTCCTGAAACACATTTTTTCTCTTATTGTTTCAACTCTCACCGAGTGCTTGGAGCTTTCCCTCTAAATTGACCTTTTTTTTTTTCTAAAGAAAGCATGGTCTTCTGAACAGCTTGTAAGAGTTTTCAATTTTATAAACAGGAACTTTTATAAGTAACTACTGACTCTAAGAGAGTATTTTTTAATGACACTATAGATTTTTCCTGTCTCCACAGAGTCTATAGTAATTTTACATATTTTAACAGCTGCTATTTTTTCAGCTCATAAACCACTCTTATGCAACTACCTGCCAATTATATGCAAATGCCTATTTTAGTCACGTAGTTTGCTTTTAATGGGTTATTCACGATTGTCCATAGATTGGGGTGGGTGTTATGTGCTGGATTGAGGCCCTAACATAGGTGCGCCGTTTCAGAGGCACAAATCCTTCGTGCCACAAAGACAGGCAGGCCCTTTCACCCACTAAAGGCCCTTTCACCTACATTAGCCCTCCCTTCACAATAACGAGCAACAGAGGCTGTCCCTTATCTGACGTGTGCTCTGGGTGCAGAAGACGGTCCATCCTAAATACGTCATCTCCATGTCCAACAGTGACTAAACTATGTCACAACGAGTTCTTAGAAACAGACGCTTAAGCTCTTGGGATTTTCCCTAGCACAGGATTATTGATTTCTCCAAGAACTCATTAAATATGCATGAACCACTATTCTCTAAGGGTTCATTCCTGACGTCTTCCTCTGACCGACTTTACGTCAATACTAACATTCCAAGGCACCTATCAGGTATAAATATACCTCCCTTTGCACAAGCAAACCAGAGGGGACCGAGACTTCCATGCCGACACTCTGACCTGAGACGCTGCAACCTGCGTCATGCCACAGCTCCAGCTGGCAGAGGTCCATCCACCCATCCTGGGGTGTCCAGCTCGAGATCAGGATGAAGTCCCACTAAGGTAATGGGGTTAGACTAATTCCTAGGGGGATTCTTGGCTCTCTAAGACCTACACACATGCTAGGTACACTTAGGTACATCTAGTTAGGCATCATAGGGGTATAGGCTTTATCTTAAATGCATTCTGTATTTCATGTATGTGTTCATTACTATTGCACAATGGTAAAACTGTACCATGCATTTTTATTTAACTGCACTGCTGGCCATATTTCTCTGCTACTGTCCAACAGTTGTTGCAGCATATATTACCAGTACTAGAATAACAACTGTGCAATAAATTTTATTGCAAACACACCCGACTGTTTCTTCTATGTACTTCTCTGAGATGAGTGACTGAATGAAAAGTAGTATATTGTTTCCACGATCCTGAGGGATCAGGGTTTTATGTTATGTGGTTGCCAGAAGCTATTCCCTTCTTGTTGTCAAGAAGTTTCTAGTGGCCTCTGAGCTAGCTGGTACACAGTACGCGATAGGGGCATACCGACCTCAGTCCTATGCCAAGCCTATAGTGTATGTTATTCCAATGCGCAGAACCTATCAGGGAAATAGGAACTACACTACAGCACCACACCATTCCTTTGCTAGATTGGATTACTTTTTGATATCATCTTCCTTGCTCTTTGAAAGTAAAATTGAGATCCTGCCACGAATCTTGTCAGATCATAACCCACTGATTTTAAGTTTAAGGGGAATAGTGATCCGGAAGCCTATTTCGACCTGGAGCTTTGAAAGAGCATTATTGCTCGATGAGAAGTATCGAAACCATATGAAAGTCTGGATTCAAGACTTTCTGGAAGTTAATACTGGCTCAGCTCCAATTATGGTTGTCTGGGATGCCCTGAAGGCAGGTATCCGAGGGGAGACATTGCAGTTTTCCTTAAGGAAGAATAAACTGGAGAAGACGCAGATTCTGGAGCTCCAGAAAAAACTGGGCCAAATGGAAGAAAAACTTATTGAGGCAGTGCAGACGGGTGTAGTCATCGAACGCGCTCAGTTAGTAATAGCTACTATTAGAGCCGAAATTGATTCTATCCTGGCAGAGAAAGCAGCCGCAAAATGGGCCACTGCAAGGGAAAAGATCTATGAATACAGTGAGCAAGTTGGTCATCAACTAGCGGTAAGGACTAGGCAACATCTTACTGTAAATGGGATACATTCCATTTAGGTCCCAACAGGGGCTATCACTAATGATCCAAGTGAGATCAGGGCAGCCTTTCAGGATTTCTATGCTCGGCTATATACAGAAGAAGGTATTAATTCCAGGATATCAGACATGTCGAGATAGACAAATATTTGGACTTAATCCCATTGTCACGTCTTGACACTGAAGATCATAAACAACTAGAAGACCCCCTTCCTGGGATGAAGTAGCCAGAGCTCTGACTAACTTACCAGATGGTAAAGCAGCTGGCACCGACAGCATTCCAGTGGACTTCAGTCTTTTCCACTCAGATTAGGGGGATTTTTACTGATTTGGTGGGTCAGGTTTTTAACGGTGCCACTCCCCCTGCTTCATGGGCGTCCGCTAAGATAATTATCTTCCTTAAAAAAGATAAATCTCCCTTAGAAATGGGCTCGTATCGCCCAATTACTTTTATTAATGGAGACTCTTAAATCTATGCTAAAGTCTTGGCTTCCCGGTTATCTTCAAAAATCGAGCACCTGGTTTCTATTTGGCAGCACGGGTTCATCCCTGAAAGGGGTACTACTAATCATATTCGGAGAACCATCACCCTGTTTGACGCGGCTCAAGTCTCAGGCGTCCCGATGGCGCCAATTCTTTTAGTTGCAGAAAAAGCATTTGATCGGGTCTCCTGGGTGTTTCTGTGGCGCGTCATGAAGAGGATGAACTTCGGGCCCAAGGTCATTCAAGCCATCCAAGGTCTATATCTTAACCCTACGGCTAAAGTACTAGTAAATGGGCAATTAACTGAGCAATTTGAGATCACGCGGGGGACCCATCAGGGTTGTCCCTGCTCCCCGTTGCTCTTTGCTATCTATATAGACCCTTTCATCAGAAAGCTCATTAATAATCCTGAAATCCCGGCTATCTGCAGACACGGACTATACACTAAATATATGGCTTACGCAGATGATTTAGCCTTTGTCACGCCCGATCCTGAGATGGCCATAATGGCCATAGAACATGAGGCACAAGGCTTTGGAATATGCGTTAAATCAGGGAAAAACCCAAATTATCATTAATAAGCAGATCAACTGGGCTGATCACAGAGTGGTTAAAAAAGCAAAATATTTAGGGGTAAACATCTTGGCAGATATAGATCTAATAGTCAATGACAACTTGGAACCCCTTGCTATAGACATCAAAAAGACACTGAATCGGCTCAATAATTTACATTTGACCATGGTTGGCCGATGTAACGTCATTAAAATGATGTTCTTTCCTAAAATGTTATATTACTTTAGAGCCATCCCTCTTGAGTTTACCAAACAAGTCTTACAGAATTTGACCAGCTTTTTTCTCAATTTATTTGGGCCTATTCTCAACCTAGAAGATCATTTAAATACTTATCTCTCCCTCTTGATAGAGGTGGCTGGGCTCTCCCAAACCTGCGACTATATTATTGGGCCACGGTATTACAAGGATGCCCTATACTGCTTCAGGAACAACTTTCTATTTCTGCCACGGGTCTCCCCTCTCCATTCGAACTATTGTTAGGTCCTGAGATTAAAGGCTGCATGTGGCGCCAATTAGAGTTTGGGTACTTTAAGAGGGTAAGATTCAAGACCCTTTTAGGTACTTACAGGCTATTTACGGCCACCCGCAAACTTCTTGGGCTTGGCAGATTAAATCCTCATACTCCTACCCTCAATAATCTCCACTTGCCCGAAATATTTGAGGGATCATATTTTCAAAAATGGTTCAATTCAGGAGTAAAAACATTAGGGGCCCTGATCTCATCAATGGGGGTGTTACCTTTTGAAGAACTTAGGATCAAATTTAAGTTAGATCAGAATGAGGCCTATAAGTATTTTGCAATTAGAGATTTTTTATTACGGAAGGCCGGGGGGCCTGCTGGCTTTGTTAAACATGAACTTGTAGAGAGATTATGCGCTCCCATCGCTCCGCGCCTAGGGTCTATTTATGCGCTGTTGAATAGACTCATGCCTGATGATATGGCCTTAACTTCCAATAAATGGCAATTGAAATTAGAAATTTATGATAATACATTTCATTTAGCCTACAAATATGCACAGAGCGATTTACTATCGGCCAACTTAAGAGCACAATTTTATAAAACATGTTTTTTTTTATATTATACTCCAAGTAGAATTGCTAAGTGGGGCACAGGCAAAGGTACATATTGTCCCCGCTGCTTGGAATATAGCGCAGACTCTGTGCATATGTTTGCTTCATGTATAGTATTAAAGCCATTGATATTCCAAATTCAGGCCTTCTTCGGGAAAGTATTAACACGAGATGTTTTACTAACCCCTCCAACTATTTTGCTGGGGATACAAGACTCCATTAGCAGAAGGGAAGGCGGGGCCCTAATATTCGTAGTCATGGCTGTCTATAGGTTATGTATAACTTCTGCCTGGATTGATCCAAACCCTCCCTGTTGGACTTGGCCCTTTTTGGAAGGTTCACCCCTGAACTTTTTGCCTGGTCTGTAACCTAGTGTTGGTGGTTTTAGGCCTCTGGGCACTTTCGCACTGTGGTCCAGTGGAAAGTGCGTGCGCGCTCTGTGCACATTTAGTGAGATTGACCTGCCTCCCATAGGAATGCATTGGGGATATGTGTGTCCATGGTAATTCCTGGTGTGAGAGGAGTGCAGGGGCGAGTTTAGTATGTGCGAACTCGTGAGAATAAATGCTGCGCAATGGTGTGCGCAGATTTATTATAACTGGTGTAGAAATGCCACTTCTAGAAGTTGGCATTTATGTGTGCTCTGTGTCTGCCTGCCTGATGTGAATTGCATGTCTGGCTTGTGAGTGACAGGGGCTGGGAGGTGTGTGTGGCTCCAGGAGGGGCAGGGTGAGTCAGCGCAGGGCTGAATAGGGAGATCTGCATCTAGATGGGAGGGAGGAGTTGCACCTGGGACCTGAATAGGGCTGTGCCTTCCCTCCACAATGCTGGCTCCACCCCCTGTGGTGCGTCTGATGTCCCTAGCCTGTCCTGTGAAAGGAGAGAGGAGCTGAGCAAAACAAAGTGCTCCAAAGCTCCCCCCAAACCAGTTGTATCTGGTTCCCCCAAACCCTGTGCTGTGACACAAAGGAAAATGCTGTATAAAAGAAGGGGCTGTGACCCCATGAAAGTGTGCAGTTCCTGGTTGCTGTTCCTACGGGGCGTGCTGCTGTTGGGGCCCAGGGGGGGCTGCCAGGAGGGCTTGCCTCCCTGGCCCTGCATCGCCCCTTCACCTTTGAGGACTTTTTGCTTCATCTAGCGCCTGGAAGCGCTATCCTTTAATTGCCGAGCAGGAGCGGGGGCTGTGCAGCGCGAGGCTGTTCGCCTCGTGGGAGGGAATCCCGATGCGAGGGATTCCCCCGTGATGCTCAAGTGCGCGGGTGCCCACCCCGCGTCTTTGCCTTTTACTGATGGAGCGGGAGCCCACCCCGCTCTATATATTAATTTCCGAGGGAGCCTACCCCTCATGGCCGCAGCCGAGAAGAAAACGTTGCCGGGCCGCTGCCAGCGCGACCCGGAAGTCAGGCAACCTTGCCTGCGACGTGGGCGCGGCCGGCGGCAGGACCGGAAGTGATAGCGGTACCGGTGCGGGGCTCCCATGAGCCGAGGGGAGCCCCGGTGTGCAGAGGAAGGGAGAACGGGAGCCCACCCCGCCTCCCGGCGAAGCACCGGAGAAGTCCTGAGCCCTAGGAGAGGGCCCAGGCAGAAGAACAGTGACGGAGCCTCCAGGCTCCACGGTGAAGTCCCGGTCCCAGGAGGGGGACCGGGTGAAGAGGAGCACACGCCCAGAGAGAGCCTCCCCCGACCAGAGCCGGTGAGTAGGGCTCCGTGGGGGCGACGGCTCTTGGGTATGGTGGTACCCGTGGGGCACGGAGTCAGAGCGGCCCCGTCTGGCAGCGGGCCGCTCCAACGTTGGGCATATCTGCTCCCCGATCGGAGCATATTGTCGGTGCTCGTGCTCCCGCCCCAGCTGCCCCGCCTGACAGTGGGCAGCTGCAGCATTTTGCCGCATTCCCTGGCGACAGAGTCCCAGTGGGGACCCCAAGGGCACAGAGGTGCCCATGCCGCGTTTGAGGGTCACAGCTGCGCCGCACCAGCGCGGGCAGCTGCTGAGGATGGGGCATGTTTGCTTCCAGAGGGCCCCAGAGTCTTGGGGCATATCGAGGCGCATTGTCGGCACCTGGGCGGTCCCGCCAGAGAGCGGGCCGCCCCAACGATGGGGGCATGTGTTGATTGTCATGTGGGGGTCCAGAGGGCACAGAGGTGCCGGGCCCCCTTGATAAGAAGTGCCACAGCTGCACCGCACCAGCGCGGGCAGTTGCAACCCTTGGGCACAATTAATCCAAAGTCCCCGAGGGGGACAGGAGGCACAGAGGTGCCAGGCCTTCCCGTGATTCACAGCTGCCCAGCAAGTAGTGGGCAGCTGCAACGTTTAGGCAACAGGTCTGAGGGGGCATTCTTGTATAAGATAGGAGTGAGGTGCACTCCTCTGCCCCAGCGCAATTACGCGCTTTTGGATATTGCTGCATTGGCAGCTGAACTCTGACTTTGGACATAGGGCATGTGAGCCCTAGAGAAGGCCGTTGGCCAGGAGGGTCAGGGATTATGTGGTGCTAGGAAATGTGATGCATTTACCCTGATTTACGCACCCTGTGTTATACCTCTAGCTGTGTGTTCAGATTGAGGTTGTTTGGCATATTATGGTTTATGCTAGTGATTTGGTTGTTACCTAATGCGTTTAGGTTGTGAGTTATTCTCTACTGTGATTTACGCTCCTAAGGTGAGTTATACTTTGGAGGTTAGGGTCTAATGTGTTTAGACTGATGAGAGGATTGCATCATGTATTTATGCTGGTGAGGTTGGCGCAGAATGTAATTCGCGCCAATGTAATACTGTGCATAATGTAGTTTCTGTTACAGGCGGATGCTAAGTACAGGGGTTACCAGTGATTACTGGTTGTACGTTTATGATGTGTTCTACATTTATTATAAGTGATACATATTCTAAGTTCGCATTGTGCTGGTTCTGACAGTGGTCCAGTTGGCCCTGTCAGGTGTAAATAATCCCTTGTAAATATGACCTAGTGCCAGGTGGCACCATGTATATTATGTGAGTACTATTCTAATGTGTTATGATAATACAAAGGCTATTTTTGATATAACCTTGTGTGGAGTTCCTTCTTGTGGTGTGCCTGGTATGTTGTTGCTGTGTGCGTGCGCAAACGCTTTACACATTGCCTCCGGGATAAGCCTGACTGCTCGTGCCAAGCTACCAAGGGGGTGAGCAGGGGTTATCTTTGGCGTGTAACACCCTCGCCCTGACTAGAGTGGTGGTCTCTGCCTGGCTTTGGCGCAAGCCTTAGCCAACCAGAGATCCCATTTCTAACATTGGTTGTCAGCGGTGAGGATAGGACTTGCATTTGTGCAGTACCACAGCGACAACTGGCTGCACTACAAAGCTCTGCATTTTAGATAGTCACATGGAAAGGGATTATTGTTTCTGAGTTAATTTTAGGAGTCATTTCTTTTGAAATGTGTTTCTTGTGCACTATGAGTTGAGTGTACTGCCAAGGACAGAAACCAGAGAATCTGGAGGAGTGACTGCCCTTGTGCAGACTGCTATTGGGTTGGCCTAAAGCTGGAGGAGGGACTGCCCTTGAGCCATTGTGCTGGTTCTTGGGTTGGCCTGCAGCTGAGGGAGGGACTGCCCCTGTGCTGTCTGCTAGTTCTTGGGTTGGCCTACAGTGGGGACTTAATTGGTATGGAGTCACTAGCTCGGGAGGGTAGATTATCCCCTAAGTGCAGTGTGAGTTTTCTGGATTCACCAGTAAGGGTGGGATCCAGTGGTGGCAGCGAAGTGTGTGTCCAGTGCATGAAGTCCCCGTCCCGTTCCCAGAGTATGGTACCTGGTGCTCAGTAAGAGGGGTGCAGGTTGAGATTCAGGGACAGTAAGGAACTGTCTCACCAGTCTGGGGGGTGTGTGTGGATGAGTGATGTGCTGCTGGACGCTGGAGTGAGTTCTCTGAAATAAGGAGCTTGCATGGGGGAGTGACCCTAGAGGAATGGTGCAGGTATCTCCCAACCCGTGTGGTGGAGATGGTTCAGAGGAACACAACTAGGAACCGTTATAGTGAGGAGGTTGCAAGGCCTCACATCATGTCCTGCGAGGAAGGTGTGAGACTGGGCCGTATTCCGAGCCTCAATCTCAAGTCTCCGGTACTGGATGGTTCTTAGAAGGAACACCAGGAAAGGAACCTAGTCTGTCCTGTTGGACTGTTCTGTGTGGGGATCTCCCCGTGGTAGGTGAGCTGGAAGTGGTTCCAATAAGAGTGGCTCGGGTATCTTCCAGTCCTGTGGGGTGGAAGAGGTTCAGTGTAGCCCAGCTAGGTCCCAGTGGAATGGGAGGGGTGTAGGGGCTCACGTCCGGTCTCAGTGGAGACGGAGTGAGTGTGGGACGGTGTGTCCCACGGTGGCCCGAAACCCCGTCTCAGGGCCTGGAGGGTTCCCTAGGGGAGCGCCAGGTCGGGGGCCTAGGCTGTACTTGTAGGCCATTTGAGGAGGATCTTCTAGTCTCTAGAGGACGTGGAGCGTCTGTAACCAGAGCTCCAGCAGTCCTGGTGCTAGGCAGCACCGCTCCTAAGTGGAGGGTGCAGAAGTCCTGATTGAGGGGTGAGAGGGGGAGAGGTTCCCCAGTGGAAGAACCAGTGGGTCCAGAGGGGCCATGGGGACACCACTTCTGCCCTGGGTTTGTGCCCGGCAGACTGTCACACGACACATTAGTTATGTGTCACCCTCGGGGGGGGCATGCGTGCTCCCCGGGAAGTCCTGGTTCGCCGGGCATCTGACCAAAGGGTAGCGTCCCTGGGTTGGGGAGCCAGGTTCAGGTGTTTGCCTGACCTGGACGGCAGGGCGACTGTAATCAGTGTCCTGGCCGGTTTGCCTTTTAGGGGGTACCACTCCAGTTGGGAGGGTATCGGACTCTGGGAGGGGGTGCAGAGGGAGGGAGTCCTCGCCTCTGACCCCGGTGCATCCGGTGAATTTGGATCCCAGGTGGTAGACCAGTTGATGGAGAGAGGTCCTGAACTGGTGGGAGAGTTGTGTTCTGGTGGGTGCTTCCCCTGGGAGGGTGCGGAACCCCAGAAGTAGAGGTAGGGTGAGGGGATGCTTCGCCCGTGACCTCTGGTCAGCCTGAGGGTGCGGACCCTAGGTTGAAGGATCAGTGGTAGTTTGGAACTACACTGAGGGAGAGTGGAGAATGGCTGTTGTATGCCAGGGGTTACTGCCCCCCACTCTGGATTGGCAAGGACCAGTGGCATCTGGGTGGCCTAGGGCCTGGTCCTGGCCGTGGACAACTAAGGAGTACCGGTGGGGTAGCCTAGTTGGTCCTGAGTTTTTTCTTAGTTGGATTCCATGGGTTCCAAGTGGCGTAGAACCGGAGGGTGTCCCTGCAGTGCGGGCCTGCGTCCGTGTTCTGTCACCCCAAGCAGGGAAGCCCATCAAGGTGGTGATTGGTCTGCCCTGCGTTTTGGCTGGAAGGGGGTTGTGTTGGACTTGGCCCTTTTTGGAAGGTTCACCCCTGAACTTTTTGCCTGGTCTGTAACCTAGTGTTGGTGGTTTTAGGCCTCTGGGCACTTTCGCACTGTGGTCCAGTGGAAAGTGCGTGCGCGCTCTGTGCACATTTAGTGAGATTGACCTGCCTCCCATAGGAATGCATTGGGGATATGTGTGTCCATGGTAATTCCTGGTGTGAGAGGAGTGCAGGGGCGAGTTTAGTATGTGCGAACTCCGTGAGAATAAATGCTGCGCAATGGTGTGCGCAGATTTATTATAACTGGTGTAGAAATGCCACTTCTAGAAGTTGGCATTTATGTGTGCTCTGTGTCTGCCTGCCTGATGTGAATTGCATGTCTGGCTTGTGAGTGACAGGGGCTGGGAGGTGTGTGTGGCTCCAGGAGGGGCAGGGTGAGTCAGCGCAGGGCTGAATAGGGAGATCTGCATCTAGATGGGAGGGAGGAGTTGCACCTGGGACCTGAATAGGGCTGTGCCTTCCCTCCACAATGCTGGCTCCACCCCCTGTGGTGCGTCTGATGTCCCTAGCCTGTCCTGTGAAAGGAGAGAGGAGCTGAGCAAAACAAAGTGCTCCAAAGCTCCCCCAAACCAGTTGTATCTGGTTCCCCCAAACCCTGTGCTGTGACACAAAGGAAAATGCTGTATAAAAGAAGGGGCTGTGACCCCATGAAAGTGTGCAGTTCCTGGTTGCTGTTCCTACGGGGCGTGCTGCTGTTGGGGCCCAGGGGGGGCTGCCAGGAGGGCTTGCCTCCCTGGCCCTGCATCGCCCCTTCACCTTTGAGGACTTTTTGCTTCATCTAGCGCCTGGAAGCGCTATCCTTTAATTGCCGAGCAGGAGCGGGGGCTGTGCAGCGCGAGGCTGTTCGCCTCGTGGGAGGGAATCCCGATGCGAGGGATTCCCCCGTGATGCTCAAGTGCGCGGGTGCCCACCCCGCGTCTTTGCCTTTACTGATGGAGCGGGAGCCCACCCCGCTCTATATATTAATTTCCGAGGGAGCCTACCCCTCATGGCCGCAGCCGAGAAGAAAACGTTGCCGGGCCGCTGCCAGCGCGACCCGGAAGTCAGGCAACCTTGCCTGCGACGTGGGCGCGGCCGGCGGCAGGACCGGAAGTGATAGCGGTACCGGTGCGGGGCTCCCATGAGCCGAGGGGAGCCCCGGTGTGCAGAGGAAGGGAGAACGGGAGCCCACCCCGCCTCCCGGCGAAGCACCGGAGAAGTCCTGAGCCCTAGGAGAGGGCCCAGGCAGAAGAACAGTGACGGAGCCTCCAGGCTCCACGGTGAAGTCCCGGTCCCAGGAGGGGGACCGGGTGAAGAGGAGCACACGCCCAGAGAGAGCCTCCCCCGACCAGAGCCGGTGAGTAGGGCTCTGTGGGGGCGACGGCTCTTGGGTATGGTGGTACCCGTGGGGCACGGAGTCAGAGCGGCCCCGTCTGGCAGCGGGCCGCTCCAACGTTGGGCATATCTGCTCCCCGATCGGAGCATATTGTCGGTGCTCGTGCTCCCGCCCCAGCTGCCCCGCCTGACAGTGGGCAGCTGCAGCATTTTGCCGCATTCCCCTGGCGACAGAGTCCCAGTGGGGACCCCAAGGGCACAGAGGTGCCCATGCCGCGTTTGAGGGTCACAGCTGCGCCGCACCAGCGCGGGCAGCTGCTGAGGATGGGGCATGTTTGCTTCCAGAGGGCCCCAGAGTCTTGGGGCATATCGAGGCGCATTGTCGGCACCTGGGCGGTCCCGCCAGAGAGCGGGCCGCCCCAACGATGGGGGCATGTGTTGATTGTCATGTGGGGGTCCAGAGGGCACAGAGGTGCCGGGCCCCCTTGATAAGAAGTGCCACAGCTGCACCGCACCAGCGCGGGCAGTTGCAACCCTTGGGCACAATTAATCCAAAGTCCCCGAGGGGGACAGGAGGCACAGAGGTGCCAGGCCTTCCCGTGATTCACAGCTGCCCAGCAAGTAGTGGGCAGCTGCAACGTTTAGGCAACAGGTCTGAGGGGGCATTCTTGTATAAGATAGGAGTGAGGTGCACTCCTCTGCCCCAGCGCAATTACGCGCTTTTGGATATTGCTGCATTGGCAGCTGAACTCTGACTTTGGACATAGGGCATGTGAGCCCTAGAGAAGGCCGTTGGCCAGGAGGGTCAGGGATTATGTGGTGCTAGGAAATGTGATGCATTTACCCTGATTTACGCACCCTGTGTTATACCTCTAGCTGTGTGTTCAGATTGAGGTTGTTTGGCATATTATGGTTTATGCTAGTGATTTGGTTGTTACCTAATGCGTTTAGGTTGTGAGTTATTCTCTACTGTGATTTACGCTCCTAAGGTGAGTTATACTTTGGAGGTTAGGGTCTAATGTGTTTAGACTGATGAGAGGATTGCATCATGTATTTATGTTGGTGAGGTTGGCGCAGAATGTAATTCGCGCCAATGTAATACTGTGCATAATGTAGTTTCTGTTACAGGCGGATGCTAAGTACAGGGGTTACCAGTGATTACTGGTTGTACGTTTATGATGTGTTCTACATTTATTATAAGTGATACATATTCTAAGTTCGCATTGTGCTGGTTCTGACAGTGGTCCAGTTGGCCCTGTCAGGTGTAAATAATCCCTTGTAAATATGACCTAGTGCCAGGTGGCACCATGTATATTATGTGAGTACTATTCTAATGTGTTATGATAATACAAAGGCTATTTTTGATATAACCTTGTGTGGAGTTCCTTCTTGTGGTGTGCCTGGTATGTTGTTGCTGTGTGCGTGTGCGCAAACGCTTTACACATTGCCTCCGGGATAAGCCTGACTGCTCGTGCCAAGCTACCAAGGGGGTGAGCAGGGGTTATCTTTGGCGTGTAACACCCTCGCCCTGACTAGAGTGGTGGTCTCTGCCTGGCTTTGGCGCAAGCCTTAGCCAACCAGAGATCCCATTTCTAACACTCCCCAATTCCCGCACTGGTTGGCCCGATTATTGTCAATAGGGAATTTGGAGAAGGCCATCTATGCTAAGAAAGGGATACGGGCCAAAAAGAAAGGACTTGTTATATGGGAACCCCTGTCTAGATGGCTTTCCCAGGTCAATTCCTAATGACTTTAAGGAAGATAGCATACCCCCACTGATTTGAGACATAGCACAATAATATTTTTCCAACTGTTAAGTGAAGTGTATTGAGATCTACAGGGGGTCAGCTAGGAACAGATATACCATCAATGTACTTAATTTATCTGCAAGGTTGGCCTGTATTTAAAACATCTGCCTGTGTTTTATTCTATTTCATGCTATGTTTGCACTTGTTGCATTATTTGTACTTTTTAGCACTTGACACTTTACTCGTTATTAATTGTGGGGAAAACAAAAAAAAAGACTTTTTTACATAGCACTTTGTATTTTGCACATTGCACTTTGTATGGAAAGAAATTCATTTAGCTTAAAAGATGCCTTTTTTGTAAAATATGCCGTATTTTGGAAGTTGCTGGATCAGTGTTTGATATAATTGGATAACTATTTTTATCTTCTCCTTTTTTATCCGCCCTTCTAACTGTTTGTGTTAGATTTGGGATCAGTGATGTTGTCTAGGGTTGGGTGGGGGGTGGGTGTTAGCCCAAATGCTGGTTTTCTATTGTAAATTGCATATCAAAATAATAAAAGAAAAAAAGAAAAAAAGAAATAGACCGATGGCCTGTCGGTGGCGGTCCTCCCGTCATTGTAATGAGGCCCTTAGCTTCCTCCCTGGTTTAGATCAGTATCTTTCAGAATACTGATCAAAACTAGGATTCCACACCAATTTAGAAACCTAGAGTAAAATGTAATAAATAATTTAGAACCAGAATGACAACAATCCAATTAGTAGAGCCGGAGATATGCAATTTTAAAAATGTCATTGAAAATAGTGCCAAAAAGCACAAAACGCCAACTGTGGATATCTGGTCATGCAAGTCCGGGATAAAGTCAAACGTTCAGGCCAAACATAATGGAGTTCAGGCTGGTTACAGGGTCCCAGTTAGGCCTGCAAGAGTACCTTAAATCCTGGTTGTGAAGAGTTATGGAATACTGTGTCCAGGATGGTTTGCACCACTGTGGCAAGGTCCTGGTCTGAAATGCATCACGCAGCGTCTGTTCCGAGAAGCTGTGATGTAAGGTCCTGTATCATCGACGTGGAAGAAGCTGTGAGGCTTGCGATGTGGAGTCCTGCTGCGTCATTGTCGAGGCTAACGTCGGCGAGAGGCTTGCAAAGTGAGGGCCTTTGCCGGAGAGGCATCGCACAGCGGCGGTTCCGATGGGACTGCAGACTACGAGGGCGATGCAGCAGTGAAAAACAGATTTAGGAGTTTTTCACTACCAGGACATATAAAACTTCAAAGTACATGCCCAACTTTTTAAATGCAATGCACCCTGCCCTCTGGGCTGTGTAGAGCATACCTTAGGGTTGACTTATATGTATTAAAAAGGAAGGTTTGAGCCTGGCAAGAGGTTTATCTTGCTGTGTCAAAATTGCAGTTTAAAACTGCACCCACAGGCTTCAGTGGCAGACCTGAGACATGTTTAGAAGGACTACTTAAGTGGGTGTCACAAGCAGTATTGCACGCCCACTAGTAGCATTTATTTACAGGCCCTGGGTACATGTAGTACCATTTCACCAGTGACTTACAAGTAAATTAAATGTGCCAATTCAGTGTAATCCAGTTTCACCATTTTTAAAGGAGAAAGCACAAGCACTTTATCACTGGTTAGCTGTGGTAAAGTGCATAGGGCCACATGCATCAAAGTTAGGAATTGCGATTCCTAAATTGCGATTTTTAAGAAATCGCAATTTAGGAATCGCAATTCCTTATGCCTGTAGGAATCGCCCAAAAATTGCGATTCCTACACATTCCTTATTTGCGAATCGCAAATTGGGAATCGCAAATAAGGAATTGCTTCCCATTCATTCCTATGGGCCTAGCATTGGAATCAATGGGAATTGCATGCGCAATTTGCGAGTACCAAATAGGTACTCGCAAATTGCGCATGCAATTTCAAGGGTGCAAGGGTGCGAAAAGGACTCCCTGATGCACCCCTGAAATTGCAATTTAAAAACATGTTGCACACACACATGCCCCAAGGGCATGTATGTGTGCAACATAGAACTTTGAAAAATGCACTTCTGTGCATTTTTCAAAGTTTTCACAAATTACCATCAACTTTGAGTTGATGGTAATTTGCGTTTCTTAAATGCGAAATCGCCCCAAAAAATTCTGTTGCATTGCATTTAGGGAATCGCAATTTACGATTCCCTAAATGCAATCGCAATTTAAGTAATCGCAAATTTAGCGATTACTTAAATAGTGATTTTTGCATTTGGGATGATGCATCACAAATGCAAAAATTGCGGTCGCAAAGGGGCAGATTCTGCGAATCTGCCCCTTTGCGACCGCAATTTGCAATGATGCATGTGCCCCATAGAGTCCAAAAAGCCAATAAAAAAGTTTTTCGAAAACAGGTGGATAAAGGCAAAATGTTTGGGGATGAATATCTAATATCTAACTCTATCCACTTCTGAGCCATATTCAGGCTTGCCCTTCAAACCTGAGGTGGTAAAATCTTCGTCCTAACTGGAAAATCGATTCTGTAGGATGTGAGCCTATAATTAGTGTTCAACTGAACCAACACCCTCCCCTGTCTTACCTGTTTATGCACAGAAGAAGCCTTCTTTTCATTGATAGGAGACAGTATTGAGCTAGACTTTTCAACGTTAGAATGTTTCTTAAGCACTATTAGTAATATTATTGTTTGTTCCATAGTCTTGTCAAAAGATCCACTCAGAGTTATCATTCTTTTCACACACTCGTGATTTGATATTGCTTACTCTGGTCTCTTTAGCAAAGTTACTACAAGAAAAGGTCTGGGTAGAATGTGTTTCTTGATTTTCCTTCTTGCAAACTCTGCAGAGAGCCTCTGAGTGTGAGTATGAGTTTCATACATGCCAAAATGCTTTAGCTTGCTTGCATCAGGACAGTTGCTCAGCCAGAACACAAAGGTATTCTTTGGATGCACTTTAGTCATACATGTGGGTGGCGTAAATATGCACTGCAGCTGACATATGATATTTAACTTCCATGCCACAGGTGCACTCCATGCACCACCTCACCATGGTCTTACTGGGAAGGTAAATAGGCCTATTGGGTCTAATCATTTTAAACACATATGTTTTAGTGTAAAAACACACATGCTGCTACACTATTTAGGGGTATTATAGAGCACAGAGATTTACATTCAGCAAAATCAAACTATTTGGGGGATTGCTTCAAAGTGATGTCCTTCTTACGTTCACTTTCGATGCAGAACTAAGACCAGATTTACAAAGGATTTTGCATTTTCCTTGCATGACAAAAGTTATCATAAGGCACCACAAGTGCTTAAATGCGATTTCCAAAGCTAATAAGGTGCTACTTGTGCCACCTTGGGTGACTTTGTAAAGAAATGTAAAACAACATAGCGGCTTGCGCTGTGTTGCATTACATTTCATAGTGATAGGCATTCCATGTGTGGATCATGGGTGTTCCTGTACATCCACCCATGGAATTTGATGCAATCCCAGGTTTAACGAAGGCAGTAAACCTAGGATTGCATGAAAATGGTGCACCTACCACAGAGAGGCATAATAAGGAGAAAAATTCTAATTTCTCCTCTTTACTTTCTCTTTCTATGCATGATGCAATGTGCATCACGCATAGAAAGAGGAAATTGCCTCATAGGGTTGTTTTTGTGAAGGAAGGTGTACCTTACGGCACAAAAACAACCTTACCTGTAACACAAGCTCCCTTGCAGCATTAAGTAAGGATGCCTGTGTTAGCAATAGGCATTAAACATTGCACCACCAATAGGAGGGAGCAGAAGTGTGCAATATCTTAGTCGATATCATGCATTTCTGCCCCCTCTCTTTCATACAATGCAACACAGCAAGTTACCTTGCTGCGCTGCGTAAAATATTAGTAAATCTGCTAGTTGCCAAGGACACTGTCCTTCATTCTTTTGGAAAACCCTGTTACTCATGTAACTGCAAGCGTCAGAAAACCTGTACTGATTCTAGCTGTTTGTAAGCTTTTTATTACCTAAGCACTGTCTTGGGTAGATGCTTTCTCAAGTTGGCGGATCTTCCTTCATTTCCTATGATTATTCCCTGGCATACAATTTCCCCACAAACTGTAAATATTTCCATATGATGTCTACTTGTCACTGAAAACGTATGTGTCATTTTCTTAGAGTTAACTTTCGAACCATTTTTCCAGTGACTTTGAAAGTGGATGGAAGTGCAGCCGCGGCCGCTGCAGGTAAGAGCGGTGGGGTGGTGGGGTGGTGGGGTCGGGTGGGGGGGATTTCGAGAGACGCCCACGAGGGAAAATTCATTATTTATTTAATTTTCCCTTGTTGTTGTCTCTCGAAATCACCCCCCCACCCTGCCCCACCGCCTCACCACTCTTACCTGCAGCGGCCCCGGCTGTGGATGTGAGCATCGTTTCCTTCCCAAAACAAGTTAGAAAGGCAAAGAAAGTTCGGATTTTAACATGAATACCAAATGAAAATCTTTGCAAACTACTAACAATATATGTGGGATGTCCAGGATATTGGAGAGAGAGGAAATCTAAACCTAAAAAATATCATATTAGGAGACTGTGGTTGAAGTTTTAAATGCCTGGCAATGACGTTTTAATCAATTTACTTACAAAGGGAAGTTGTTGGGACTAGCTTATTTTCATATGCATTTTAATATGTCTATTATGCAATAATTGTGTATATATGTTATGTGGACCTCATTTGAGATCCAAATTCTTGATAAATATATTGAATTGAATTGACTAGCTTAATGGTCTGATTCAATGTCGGACGCTGCGTTCTGCCATACACAACTGTCTGAATTCTGGGACCTGATGCCCACACAGGCGAGACCCCTGGACATATGGGAACCTTTACGCAAGTTTTTGCTAGATCATGGCAGCGATCCGGTCCTGGCCCCTGCTGCAGAGGGTTAGATATGACTGCGAGGGCCCGTGGGAGGGGGCTGCCCCCTGCTCCCTGAGCCCCAACCGCGCTCCCCTTTACTGTTTCTCCATGACCAGAGAGGTCCCCCCCCCCTTCCCACCTTTCCCTTTTACCCCCTCTTTGTACTGGATGCTGTGCTGCGTCCCTTCTGTTAGTGAGCGACCTCATTGGCTTGTGCTGAGCACCGACCGCTGGAAGACAGAGTGGACTCTATGGACTAATATGCGCCTGAACTGACACTTGTAGAGCCCTTGCCAGTTGATTTACCTCTTACCGCTGAGTGGATACTGCTCATCCTGCTCCCCATTTATGCTCATGTTCTTCTTTCTCGCAATGGGTCGCTGCCTGTAATTGTTTACATTTCCAAATAAAGGTTTTTGAAATTAAAAAAAAAAAAAAAAGGTCTGATTCAAAGTATGGCAGGCAGCTCGCCATCCTTCAGGGTGGCAGAGGTGATTTACTCATCCATCCTAGCTGGACTACTACCTACCATAGTTTGAGATGTTTGCGGGCTCTGCAGAGGTCTCTGTGCCTTAACAGGAGCCATGGTCAAGTGGCTCCTTCAAGGCACTGAACGTTTGGTGAGCAGCCTTAATGTTTCAGGTGACAGCTCAACCAATGTTTTTGTTTCCCAAAAAAACCTCCCAAAACGAGTTTGTTTTTGAAAAACAAAAAATAAATTACCCTGGCAGAGTTTTCTCCCTTGGTGTGGGGGTTATGTTTTCTTTCAGTGTGGGACCAACAGCTCCTTGACAAAACATCCATGTCTGTTCCAGAGACAAGCAAAAAACTAATTTGGATGAGGATCCAGCAATTCTGTGGGTGTCACAATGAGGTTCATGGAAGAAATCGGGAAGTGCTGGTATAACCAAAGTTCTTGTTCCAAAGAAAAGGTAGCAACAAGAAGAAAAGAAGCTGCAGCTACAGTTAGAGAGCCAATCACAGAGCTACCACCCACCCCTATAGACACATTAATAGAGACAACATTGTAGTCTGAAGCCATTTCCGTAGTATAGAATATAAACACATGAGCCCCTGTATCTCATGCTCCAGATTAGTTATTCACAATCTACTTAAAAAATGTATCTACATTAAGCACTAGTTTTAAAATGTGTAAAAAAAAAGTAAAATGTTACTGATTTAGAAAATATCCACGCATTACAAAATTGAGAAATTATTGCATTTCAGGTTTTCATGGTGTATAAACAATGCTTCATAGGCCAATACATAGACTGTATTTATGTCACAATACATTTTAGGTATTGCAGGCAATATCCATAACACCAAGCCTTACATACAGGACTTTTATCTTTATATTTCTACTTTTTTTTTTGTTTTACAGAGTTTTATATAGTACGAGCTTGACCCGAATCTGGTATCAGAGCGCTTTACATAGCACCACTTGCATTACATGAGGACACAATTTTTATTTTTTTAGGCAAGGGGAGATTAAGTGATTTGCCCAGAATCACAGAATGTTCAGCGTCATTGCTGAGACTTGAACCCAGTTCTCCAGTTTCGAGGGTGACAGCCCTAGCCGTTAGGCCAACTCCTCTCCTCTTACTTTGATGGCCTATATAGAATACCTTGTTAATGAAACATATATTTGAAATATAACAAATACGTCAAATTCAATGTTAATTTTGATACTGATATAGTATAAGTAATTTTAAAAACATGCTAATCGTTTATATAAAATAAACATTGTCATTGTATTTTGACCGACAATAGCTCAACCTACTCATACAACACCACCAGAAACAGGATTTTGGTGAATCATGCTGTTACATAGAAACTGAAACTGCTAAAATGGTGATTACCATTCCTACAGAGAATGAAAGTCCACCAAGCAGTCCTAAAAACACCCCCTACATTAGGAGAGCCAACTAGAATTAATACTTCTTCTGCAATAGCTCAAGAACAACCAACATCATCCCTTCATATTTTAGAAACTTAAAGAAGAGTTTTAAGTACTACTATAAGGTCTAGAATTAGGGTACTAAAGAAAGCTCCACAACACCATGCATTGGAACAATCTATGCTGAAAATTCAAAGAAAGCAGCACAGGGCTACCTCTGAATTGCATATACGGGTAGCAAAATCAGCAGCTATTAGGTCAGACTTTGAAGAGTTAACTATGGTTCTAAAGGATATGGCACACCAAATGTCTGAGACACATGAACAATCCCCGCCAAACATTTGGGCCTTCCATTGAATGTTTGGCTACATTCACCTCAACTATGTGTCAGTGAACTACTAACATACAGTTGAAGTCATTACACCACTGTTGTGATGTACAAGAAGCCTAGCCCAAATAACAAACACCATAGAGGACATGCAAACTGCTAATGCAGGAATTAAGGTAGCAAGATTGGTTGGGGAAATTGAGGAGGACTCAAGTGTGATCAGTATTTCTGTTGATGAGCCAGCAACATCAAGGAGCACTAGAAGCCAGAATGAAGGGCAAGGTTCAACAGAAAGACCAACTACAGGATATCAAAGGCACAAATAATAAAACATACAATGACACTGCTTTTACAAAGTTATAGTGTTTATTTTTCTTTTGTTTAAACTTAAATATGATCTATATTCTGAAGCAATATATTTAAAATGACCTTCTTCAAAATAATGTGTGAATTAACAGAAAATGTTTTATTTAGTACTGTACACACATTATTTGTGTTCAGAGTAGTTGTTTGCGACATCATGCCTACATGCATGTCCTTCTGCAGCTCTTGCAACATCATGTCCTGGAGGTGATCATCAGAATCGGTACTTGCACAGTCATTTGGGAGTCTTTCACCTAAGGCTAGATTATGCAGCTTTCTGCTTTAGCACAGGTGGCCATTATTTTGCAGCACATTGTTGGATTATACTCTAAGGGGTCGATTCCGATTCGGGCCGGAAAAAGCACCGACCGACTCGGATCCGGAAAAAATACCGACCGACACGTACCCGTGGCGCACGACACGCCAAGTACGATGCAAGGCGCGAAAAATCCGACCGACACGTACCGAAACCAAGCCGACCGACCGAGCCGCACGGAAAACAGCAATCCGGCCGGAAAAACACGCGAATCCAACCGACCGACACGCACCCGGAACAAATCCGACCGAAACGTACATGCTAACTCCAAACCGCAAAGTACGATGCAAGGCGCGAAAACCACGAGCGAGTCGGACGGAGGACAAGCCGTACGACCGACACGCATACAAAACCGAGCCGAAGCAACACAATACACCACGACCGACGCGTACGCAGCATAGAAAACTGCACAAACACAGCGTGAACGAAACGGAGAACACCGTACGAGACCAATGCAGGGTCCGACTCGGTCACGAACGTTTCCAACATACACAAACAGCACAAAGGAAAAATCACCCAAAAAAAGGCCAAACAAGCAATTACCAAGCCAATAAATACTGGGGGGTGGGGACAGAGAACAAAGACACACCCACAACTCCACCTATATAAAGGACACAAATCACTACCATGAGCCTTTGCAAATGCCATTCTACTGCCAGCACCCAAGAGAAAGCAACCACACACCCACAGCTCATCCCTCACACAAGCCACACACCATCAGCACACCAACAAATACCTACCTCACATACACCCAGCAAAACACACACTCACACACCCTCACCTGCACACCAACACACACATCACCCACCATCACCACCCATCACCATGCCCCCCAAGAAGAATCCCAAGTTCCTAGATAGTGAATTGGAAGTCATGGTAGACGAGATCCTCAGGGTGGAGCCACAGCTGTTTGGCACACTGGTCCAACAGACCCCCATGTCGCAGAAAACCAAGATGTGGGAGAGGATCATCAACAGGGTGAACGCCCAATCACCATGTCGGCGCACAAAGACCGACATCCAGAACAGGTGGTATGACGTGCGCAGGAGGGTACGGGACATGCTGAAGAAAGACTACATCAACAGCCAACACACCGGCAGTGGCCCTCCTGCCAAGCCAATATACCTCAGGCCCTGGGAGGAGAAGGTGTGGGCCATCCTTCCGCCAGTGAGCGTATATGGACTAGAGGACATCCCAGAGCCTGGTGAGTACACAACAAATGTACACAATATACTGCCACAAAACACACACATCACTGTCAAGGGGAGAGTCAAACCATGCACTCATAGCAATTACACAGCAACTAGAACAGAATCATCCCAAAATGTGTATGTCAGTCAGATAAACACAACACATGCCATCAAAAAAGTCACATCCAACTGTGCCAACACATGTACAAACACAACCACAACTACAGCTAGGCAGTGGCACAAATAGAACTAACAAACACATCCACACATGTAGCCACCACAACAACACCAACACACAGTGAAGACCACTCAAAGGAAGGAATTCTGTGTATGCTGGCCAAGTCAGTGTAGCCAATAGCATCATGGGAGTCGCAGTCACACATATTGCCCCCCCACAACTGTCCCATCAACACCACCATGAACCATGCGCACATCACAGGGAGTGGAGAAGGACTCACAAGATGGCTGACACTGGCTACTGCTGTGGGGAGCACAAGGCCCTGCTGGCAACTGTGCACCAACAAACAGCAGGACACCACTGACTGACATCCTGAGAGACAACTTACACTCCCTGCAATGCAAGCACGTTCCATGGTGGGAAATCTGGCTAGCTGGGTGGGAAGGGGGACTTGCAGCACTGACCATAGTCACAAGCACCGCCCCTCACACACCCCCAACACAAACTCCACAGAACCCACCTGGTAGATTGCAATGCCCCCATCCTAACACAAGATCCCACAAAGAACCACCACCCTGGGTTATGTTGTGTGAAGCACAGGGACACTCTTGGGACTCTTAGCCAAACAACTGCCAGGACAACACTCCCAGCCATCCTGTCAGCACAGCCAGCCCACCCCACAGGGAAGCAGATTCAAAAGGAAGGAAGCATGGGCATGCTGGGAAGGGGGTGGAGGCAATAGCATGATGGGAGTCGTAGTCACTGATATTGGTCACCCCCACAACTGTCCCATCAACACCACCCTGAACCATGCTCACATCACAGGGAGTGGAGAAGGACTCACAAGATGGCTGACACTGGCTACTGCTGTGGGGAGCACAAGGCCCTGCTGGCAACTGTGCACCAACAAACAGCAGGACACCACTGACTGACATCCTGAGAGACAACTTACACTCCCTGCAATGCAAGCACGTTCCATGGTGGGATATCTGGCTGGCTGGGTGGGAAGGGGGACTTGCAGCACTGACTATAGTCACAAGCACCTCCCTCACACACCCCCCAACACAAACTCCACAGTACCCACCTGGTAGAATGCAATGCCCTCCATCCTAACACAAGATCCCACAAAGAACCACCACCCTGGGTTATGTTGTGTGAAGCACAGGGACACTCTTGGGACTCTTAGCCAAACAACTGCCAGGACAACACTCCCAGCCATCCTGTCAGCACAGCCAGCCCACCCCACAGGGAAGCAGATTCAAAAGGAAGGAAGCATGGGCATGCTGGGAAGGGGGGTGGAGGCAATAGCATGATGGGAGTTGTAGTCACAGACATTGCCCAGCCTCACAACTGGCCCATCAACACCACCCTGAACCATGCTCACATCACAGGGAGTGGAGAAGGACTCACAAGATGGCTGACACTGGCTACTGCTGTGGGGAGCACAAGGCCCTGCTGCCAACTGTGCACCAACAAACAGCAGGACACCACTGACTGACATCCTGAGAGACAACTTACACTCCCTGCAACGCAAGCACGTTCCATGGTGGGATAACTGACTGGCTGGGTGGGTGGGAAGGAGGGCCGGCTGTCAACCAAACACAACCAATGCAGACCATGTTCACACCCCAGAAAATACATAGAAATGCCCAAATAATGCAGGACAATGTGCCACACCAATATCAACCCCTGACTGTGACGACTTGGGACAATGCAATGTACAGGCCCGCACCCAGAGGCACAGTCACAACTGTCATGTGTGTCAACCATTGATGCCTGCAGAAACATGACATACATTGTTTGTGTCTCCCAAAAACAGGTGATGATGGGGACACAGCAGCAGACGCTGAGGAGTCCCAGTCCCAGGCCCAAGAGGATGCCGAGCTCACTGGCGTCGTACAGCCTCTGTCCTCCTCGGACGATGAAGAACAACCTGGCACATCCGGTGCAAGTCAACATGCAGCACCAGCAGGACCACCAGCTGCAGCACCAGCAGGACCACCAGCTGCACCCCTGCACCCACCCCTACAACGACTGTCACCACGAATACCATCCCTGCCGACATGGACAGAATAAGGAGCAACACCAGCACAGTGACCCTGGACCAACCTGGGGCCATGGACACCACCACCACCACCAACCCCCAAGGTGGACCAGGGTTATCTGTGCGTGCCACTGCACACACTGCACATGTCAGCAGGGGTGGTGGGAGGGGTGGGAGACAGAGGTCGCTGCTTGCAGACGTTGCTGGTGTGCATGACGACCCACAACTGGTACGCATAGCTGATGCGTACCAGTCCAGCACCGGAGAGCTCAGCCAGGTAGTGGGGCTCCTCAGAGACATTAAACAGCAGCAGGCTGCCCATCATGCCTGCTTGGACTCCCACATGTCCCACGTGGAGTCACACATGTCCCGTGTGGACTCACACATGTCCCGCGTGGAGTTCAAGTGGGATGCACTGCATGAGATGACGGCGGTGCACAGGGACATTTTACAATGCCTCCGCCAGATGAACAGCAACCAGTCCACACCTCCCTGTGTGCCAACAACATCTGGTGCCGAACAAACTGCAACTGCCACAGGGAGGGAGGAGGACTCTGGCGGAGAGTCCCCTGCACCGCAGCAGCCTGCACTTGAGGGCCCCCCCCCAAGAAGAGGGGTCGTCCGAGGAGGGAAAAGTGAGAGGCCGATGGCCAAGCGCAACTCCCAGGAAGCCTGAACCTGTTCTGGATGTTCGCCTTTGTGCACAGACTGTTCACCCTGTTGACGGCAACACTACTCCCACACATTGCATGGGGAGTACAAGTTGGACCAATGTGTCAGACAACTGTGGCCCCGATACTGGGGATCCTGTCTACCCGGACATTCAATTCACCTAGGAACTTGGGATTGCAAGATTCATGTACAGCACAACCCATCCTATGCACTATTAACACAAATGTATCACAATAAACACACTAATACACCATACTTGCCTCTGTCGTGATTCCAACGTGGGTGCTGTTATGGGGATGATGAACTGCAAAATTACACTGTGTATGCGAACAGCAACAGCAAGGACAACACAGGCATGTGAGTACAGGCAACGTGACACACATGAGGGAGACACACCACCAGGGCTACACGACACATACACACCTAGGCCATCTGACTCATTGCCTACACTGATGTTGCCAGGGAAGACGGTGCAATGCACAGACACCACACCCATTCCCAGTTGTAGTCAAGTAGCCCACAGGTGCAGTAAGCAAATGGCAGTCAAATGTGTGACCACAGACAACGCACATCACAAAGTGAAGCACAGGTTTATTACACAGTTGCAACATGCCGTAACCACTACAGATGCAAGGTAACCCCACCTGGCAGCGGGCACACAGTCAACAACTGTAGACGGAAGGAAGTCCATGGGTGTGGCGCACATCACCTGTAGGGACACAACAGCTACCAGCCTGGATGTGCAATCACGTCGTCGGTGGACACAGTTGACCAAACGAATCTGAAAGTACCCTGTGAAGGACAGAAATGACACACAGTCAAAAGCAATGGAGTACAGGACAGAACAGCAAAACTCATGCACAATACATGTTACACGATACCCACCCAGAACCAAGTTAGCATGTCAACACTGTTGGGGAGTACAGACCACCTGTCACCACACATCGCAACACACATCCAGTCAAGTAGCCCATGGACACACTCCAACAGCACCAGAGCACCACCCACACATCATGCCAACTCACATCATTGACATGACACCTCAGGATACTCACATTCAGCTAAAGAAGTTGGTGATGAGCTGTGTGCGGACATCACCATCACCATCATCATCATCATCGTCACTGGCATCGTGGTCCAGGCCAGGATCCTCCACAGGTGGCGGATGTTGGTCATTGTCATCCTGGATGAGAGGCAACTCCTTCCGCACTGCCAGGTTGTGGAGCATGCAGCAGACGAGGATAATCTTGCACACTTTCGCAGGGGCATATGGGAGGGACCCTCCGGTCTTGTCCAGGCAGCGGAAGCGGCTCTTCAGGAGACCAAAGGTCCGCTCAATCACTCTCCTGGTCCGACCATGTGCCTCATTGTAGCGCATCTGGGCAGGTGTCACAGGGTTCCTGAGGGGTGTCAGCAACCACGGCATGTTGGGGTATCCCGAGTCACCTATGGACAGACAAGTGCACATTAGCTGACTTGGAAAAGTGGGCGGAATACTACAGATCAGATCACACACAATGGCACAAAGTCAGTACACACCGACAAGCCAGGCACGCTGGTTCTGCATCTGTGCCATCATCCTGGGGATGCGACTACTCCTCATCACAAAGGCATCGTGTGCTGAACCAGGGAAATGGGCACACACGTGTGTGATGGTCATGTCTGCAAGACACACCACCAGTGCATTGACCAAGTGGTAGTGCTTGCGGTTCCTGTAGGCCTGCTCCTGGGCCTGTGGTGGTACCAAAGCCACATGTGTCCCATCAATGGAGCCAATGACATGCAGCATCCTCCCCAGGGCATAAAAGTCACTCTTCACGTCAGTGAGTCGTCGCAGTCTAGGGAAATAGATGTACCGGTTCAGGAAGAGCAACATTGCCGCCAAAACATCGCGGAGCACACGGCTGAACATGGTCTGTGACATCCCACCAGCAGTCGCCACAGTATGTTGGAAGGTACCAGTGGCAAAGAAGTGTAGGGCTGCCATCACCTTCACCTTGGGGGTCAGCGCTGTAGGATACGGCCGGCCAGGCTGCAAATGTGGGGACAACTGCACTGCCAAATCCTCAATCAGCTGCCTGGTGAAGCGGTACCGTCGGATGCTGTCCCGTTCCACCATCGTTGCCAGGTCTGGGAATGGCCGATGGACAGCAGGAGCCCTGCAGTGCAGAGGAGAAGTAAGCAAGATTGTCAGTCACCCCACATATGCGGCATTGAACACACTCAAGATCCCAACATACATCATTATGAGGCACAACTACATGAAGTGTGCAGTACCGGAAGGACATGTATGGTACATACATGGCCAACATCTGTCAACACGGTCCTACAGGTGGCATCAATTTGTCCCAGGTTGGCCCATTGGATATCATGAGGCCGTGTCACAGTTCCCATCTCCTGCTGCCGTGTCACAATAACCCCCCACAGTGACATGTGAGGACAGATGTGCCCCAGGCACCACAGCTCAATGACAGGTACATTCCCAGGGACCCTGTAATGCCACATGGACACTGGCATTACATGGAGTATCATGTATACACCACAGCAAAACAACCATGACCCCCACAGGTAGTGGCCCCACTTGCCACGGCAGGGCAGACATGGACGTCTGTGACACACACGCACAACATCAGAGTCCATGCACACACAACGTGGATGTGGAGACTGTCTCCCATTGTACACATGAAATCAGAGACATTGTAAACACTACATGCACAAAGACTGTGGAGGACCATCACTATTGTGCCACTGGGACACCCTGGCTCAAACATACCGTCCCACATGGGACTCACGGGGTATGTGACATGACATACACATACACCACTGTGAAATGTGACCATGGCACATGCACAGATATGAACAGTTGCACATCACAGTGGTCACGTACACGTAACACCCATGATCCTGTCCCCATGAACACGTGCACAGCCTGGGGGTGCAGCCTTACATGCCTTATGATAAGGTTTGGACAGGCTGTCGTGATGTAGGTGTGCCCCTCACTCCCTGGGAGCTATCTGTGGCTGGCATATGTCCATCTGAGACAGGCATGCTGACATATGCCAGTCACATGTACAGTGATGCGTTGAACTGCAATGGACCGATCGGTGCCTCCGGCCGGCCCATTGCTTTCAATGTGTGCGGGTACGCGTTGTACCCCTGTGCGCGTTGAACTGCAATGGACCGATCGGTGCCTCCGGCCGGCCCATTGCTTTCAATGTGTGCGGGTACGCGTTGTACCCCTGTGCGCGTTGAACAGCAATGGACCGATCGGTGCCTCCGGCCGGCCCATTGCTTTCAATGTGTGCGGGTACGCGTTGTACCCCTGTGCGCGTTGAACTGCAATGGACCGATCGGTGCCTCCGGCCGGCCCATTGCTTTCAATGTGTGCGGGTACGCGTTGTACCCCTGTGCGCGTTGCACAGCAATGGACCGATCGGTGCCTCCGGCCGGCCCATTGCTTTCAATGTGTGTGGGTACGCGTTGTACCCCTGTGCGCGTTGTACCGCAATGGACCGATCGGTGCGCACCCATTGACAATGGGCTTGCCTGGCAACGGACGCGTTGTCGAATTTCGAACGAGTCGGTTGCTGGAAAATCAGTTGGTCACCCACAACAATGTTGCAAAATCATGTATGTCATGAAGTTGAAGATTTGAAGGATGCTGTGGGCGTGTTTTGGTGCTGCTATTCCATGGATTGGCCAGATTCAGAAGATGCAAACGACTTGGACCTATCACTTTGGACACAAGGGACAGTATCTGCCTCTCCAGCACATATATATTGCTGGCTGTTCCCCTGAGAGCCCACTTGCCTGCACTACATGCTCCAAGACGACATCTGCCACTGCACTGCTGCTGTCTCTGCCCCTCTGGACCCTGCAATGGCACGTACTGTGGAGAGAGCCCCAGCCTTCAGCCTTGAAGAGAACCAGGCCCTGCTGGACAGCCTACTTCCACAGTACAGCAAGCTGTATGGGACACCAGGGGAGCAGGTGAGTGTTCTGTGCACTGCCTTTCTGAATGTGCATTTTGTGTGACTAGCAAGGCTGAGAGTCTGCACGCCACTGGCTAGCAGGCTCACTGAGTAGTTGTCACCCCCCATAGTGTGTAGTGACATGCACTGGACAGGTATGGTGCAGTGACAGTGCATTTGAACATGGTTTTACTTCCCATGCAATGATACCATGTAGTGACGTCTGGCAAACTGTCCATGGTCAGCTTTGCACTGCCTGTGTACATCATGTGCCCCTGTGTTTGAGACATGTATATACGACTGTGTCATGCACGGATATGTTGCATGTGTGGTAATGGCCTTTTCACTTTGTCATCCTCACAGGTTAATGCCCATCGGAAGCAGGAAATCTGGAAGGACATCGTCCGGGCTGTCCGGTCCGTGGGGGTCTACAAGCGCCGGATCCGCAACTGCCAGAAGAGGTGGCAGGACCTTCGGGGCTGGACCCGGAGGATTGCACGGGTCCAGCTGAAGCTGTCGCCTCCTCGCAGGAGGGGCGGAACACGGACCCTGACCCCCACATGCTCCAGATCCTGGCGGTGGTCTTTCCAGACCTGGATGGGCAGCTGAAGGCCAGACAGCAGCAAGCAGGGGTGAGTCAAAGACTGCACTGTGAACTCTGTATTACATGCTTTGTGCCCTCCTCTGGCCTGGTTCAACTGCCACAGTGCAGCAGTCATGTTGTCCAGGAGCCATGTCCCTCTATTGTGCACTGCCCACTGCTCATCTGATACCCAGGTGTGGCCCTTACAGCCAGGGAATTGTGTCACTTGGGACTGTGTCCTTGCAGTTTGCTTCACTAAAGGTGGGGGACAGCATCTGTTTCCCTGACTCTGTTGTGGGCATCATGGGTGGGTCCATTGTTCACACAACGCCTGGGTTTGGACATGTGATCTGCGTGTTGCTTTGATATGTGGTCCACTTGCTGAGCCACCACATGTGCCTGGGGTATGTGGCACACGCCCATGCAGCGGGTGGGAACAATGTTTGTGCCCCAGGAGTGTGCAGATTACGTGTGTCACACATACATAGCCAGCTATCCACTGTCCAGGGCACATCCCTCATTCATGTGGAGCAGGACAGTCATGCCTACTCCAGGCCATGCAATGCACTCTGTACTCCCACTCCCGTGTATCAGCTGACACATTGTGCACAGTGATTTGACCCCTCCGGTGTCTGCCTCTGTGTCAGTGTGCTGTGGATTAGTTGCCAGGACTGCTGTGGTGTTTCTTGGTAGGGGCTCAGCATGCCCCTGGAGATGTGACCATAGGAGACGATACTTGTGTGTCACATAGGTGTTTGATCAGCTGCCTGTGCAGACTGGGGTATGCGAATGTGATGTTCAGGCAGCTGTTCCCCATTCACAGCAAATTGTGAGGGGCTCAGGTTCAGAGGGTAGTGTCACAGGTCTCCCATATGTCCAATAGGTGTGACCTGGACAGATGAGGGTTGAGATGATGTGTTGTGTGGGGGATGTACATGTGCACTTGTGCAGCTCCAGGACTTGCATTCCCCATGACCTACTATTGTGACACAGTGCATAGTGTTGTTGTCTGGCTGCCAAGTCATACATCACTGAGACAGTGATGTATGACTTAACAGTCATGCCTCTGCCATGGCATGTGTCAACTTATTTGTGGTCCTGCAGGGGAGTGACATGTGCTACATGCACACCATAGTGGCGCTGGCTATCAGGACATGGGTGCATCATGGTGTCTGTCACTGGTATGCATCACATGCATTTCCTATTTGACTCTGGGCATCCCTTTCATCCGGAAACCTGTACTGACTCCGTGGCAAGAGCTGTGATGTGTCCACACCGTGTCCTCTGCACTGTCCAACTACTGTGTACTTGGTGCATGTGTCCACACTGGGGTGTTGCAATCCAACAGACACCAGACAGATGGGTGCAAGGCCATGTGGGATGTGAGTGCCATGCTTGGCATCAGACTGACAATTGGCTTCTCCTGTTCAGTTAGGGCACTTTTAGCAATGTACAACTAATGATGCCAGGGCTTGCTCTGTGATGTGCTGTGCTCACAGTGGTGTGTGCGTTTGGTGCAGGTGACTGATGTCTGTCTGTTTCCCCATTGTTTGCAGATACATCCACGGCCACGGAAGGGGACAGCTCCACGGACCAGGAGGAGCCAGAGAGCCAGACTGGGTCAGCAGCCGAGGAGTGGTCGGAGGGACCCAGTGGCACGGAGGGCGAGGGGAGCCACACCGAGGAATCCTCAGCACCATCCACTTCAGCACCAGAGCAACTCGGAGGATGACTCCCTTGTGGAGGCGGGTGTCAGCAGCCACCACACCCCAGCTAGTGTTGCTGTCCCCGCCACCACCAGCACCACCACTGACCTCCCATCGGCTCCCATTCCCCAGGTCCGTGGAGGCTCCCATGTTCGGGAGCGTGTCTCCTTTGGCCCAGGCACCGCACCCCCTGCCCCTGTGTCCCCTGCTGCCCTGAGTGAGGAGTCTGTGTACCTCCTTCGCCAGCTCCATGTAGGGCAGACAGCCATGCTGAGTGTCCTCCATGCGCACACCGCACTGTTGACTCAGCTGGTGTCGTTCATGGAGGGCATCTCATCGGGCATGTCTGACCTACAGAGGGGCAACAGGTCCATGGACTCCTCCCTGACGGCAGCAGTGTCCCTCCCCAGACAGTCCCTCACCCCTCCTGCCTCTGCTCCATCCACACTCCCCAGCACCTTGCCCGTCCCAAGCACACACACACACCGGCACAGGCACACACCAGCACACACACATCCAGCACACAGACACACACGCCACAAACTAAACGCACACGCACGCACAGTCAGGGGACTGAAACCAGACTCGCAGGGGATGGGGCCCTGGTACACACACACACATCCACGGGCACTGCGCAGTCCTCAGTTGCCTCTCCCTCCAAAGCACCCTCCCTTGCCTCACCTGCAACCCCAAAGACCCAGTGCCTCTTCCTCAGTGACCTCGGCCTCTTCCCCTCCGATCCAGCTGCCCCAGCATCCAGGGGGAAGAGGAAGCCCCCCCACACGGAGCAGAGTGCCCCTCGCCCCCGGACACCCTCCCCCAGGCGCAGACAGACTGAGGACCCCACCCGCAAGTCCCCCCGGAGTGCTAAGAGCAAGACCCCGCCGCCGCCCTGCAGATCAAGCACCAGGTCACCTTCCTCCATCCCTCAGGCCCCCACTCCACAGGTGCCCCCGCCACACCCTGCCCCAGGTTCCCCCACCCACAGATATACCATCCCCAAGAGGCTCCGGACTTCTCCCCCTGCCACTTGCTCTCCCGGCACCACACCCCCGCTGCGCTTGTCTGTGCCACTGATGTGGTGAGGGTGTCCTCCCCTCTGTCCAGCCCACCTTGCCTGTTCCCCATTCTCCTCCCCTGGTGGTAGGCACTGCAGTGGAGTCCACTACCACCCTGTCTGACTTGGGCACTGCAGTGGCGGACCTGTCCACTCCATCTGCAGGGTCCACTGCAGTCGTGCCGGCACCCACAACATCTGAGCCATGCCCCCAGTTGTGCCGGCACACACCATGTCAGACACCTCCACTGCAGTTGTCAGTGGCTCTCCAGCACCCACCACCCCTTCCCTGCTTCCTCCTGGTGAGCCCTGATCCTGTCCCTGCGGTGCCTGGCCTACCCCCCCGGTTGCCCCTCCTAGTGGATTGTCCCTGGTTTTGTGCAGGCATGTGTAGGGTGGCATCTGCCACTGTCACCCACTTTTGACTTTGTTGATGGACTGGCCATTGGCCTTTGTTTATGTTCTACCGGACTTCTACTTTTAATGCCACATATGCTGAATAAAGCAACTTTCTGTTCTCTAGTGCTTTTGCTTCTGATGTACATGATGTTGATGATGCTAACAATGCCCTTGCTGCAGTGATGGTGATATTTGGTCTCATGATAATGAAGTGTTACTGTGCAGGAACCCATGTGGTCCAGGGGTTATGTGTCCTATCCTGTGGTGTATCCATGTCATCCATAGCAGCATCTGAGGGTGTCATGTGTTCAGTATTTGGCAATGAGATTTCCTATTTAGATTGGCAACTTCACATCTGTGGCTTCCACCCCTGCACATCTGTTGTGCCTGCCATTGTTGTATTCGTCTACTTCCCTGACCGTGTGGCCATCTCCAGTGAACATGCAGGTTTGGGCATCAATGGGGAAGGACTCATCTGTGTTGTCAGTGCAACATTGCTATACAAGTGTGTTGGATCTGTGCTGATGATTCCGTTGGCACTTCCATGACCAGGCTGATGGGACGGGAGCCCTCATTTGTTGCTAATTGTTGATTGTGTGTCCCATTGCTGCCATGGTATGGTATCTGTTCGCCTCACATCTGCAGTCTCCACAGGGTATCTGCATGTGTGTGCCCATTGGTGCAAATATGTGGGTCTGCATTCGGATGGTCACTTCTGTCATTGTGTCATTGATGATTGTTGACGGTGTCAGCCCCCATGGGTGTTGTTTGTCTGCACATGGCCAAAGTTATGTCTTATTTGCACTGCAGGATTTGGCTCCCCCAATTTATGTTGCAATGGGACACATACACTACTTTGCCACTGATGTGTTTGTTGTTCTGTGACCAGGAATCATCCATGCAGTTTGGCAGTTGCACCTCTTACTTTGTCAACACTTGCCTTTTGGTCACTGTGATGATGGGGGTTTGGACCCCATTGCCACAATGTTCAAAATGTGCTTCAGCTATGGACCCCACACTTACATTTTGGTCACTGTGATGATGGGGGTTTGGACCCCATTGCCACAATGTTCAAAATGTGCTTCTGCTATGGACCCCACACTTACATTTTGGTCACTGTGATGATGGGGGTTTGGACCCCATTGCCACAATGTTCAAAATTGTGCTTCTGCTATGGACCCCACACTTGCATTTTGGTCACTGTGATGATGGGGGTTTGGACCCCATTGCCACAATGTTCAAAATGTGCTTCAGCTATGGACCCCACACTTACATTTTGGTCACTGTGATGATGGGGGTTTGGACCCCATTGCCACAATGTTCAAAATGTGCTTCAGCTATGGACCCCACACTTACCTTTTGGTCTCTGTGATGATGGGGGTTTGGACCCCATTGCCAAAATGGTCATGGCCTGCTTGCATTGTGGGTGCCACACACATATATGTGTGGCACATGTGCTAGGGGGTCACATTGTATGTTCAAAGTCATGTTCGGTGTTGTAGGCATTTGACACAGTCTACACACGCTTGTCATGGTGTTGGGGGGATGTCTTCTTCTTCTTGCATTCCCTAGGTTGTGGTGTGCTGGTTGTGTCATGCATTGTCCATCCTATGAGTGGGGGTGGTAGTAGTGGTAGGCATCCTGCCCCCCCTGGCTAAGGGTGGTAGTAGTGGTAGGCATCCTGCCCCCCCTGGGTGAGGGTGGTAGTAGTTGTAGGCATCCTGCCCCCCTGTGTAAGGGTGGTAGTAGTGGTAGGCATCCTGCCCCCCTGGGTGATGGTGGTAGTAGTGGTAGGCATCCTGCCCCCCTGGGTAAGGGTGGTAGTAGTGGTAGGCATCCTGCCCCCCTGGCTAAGGGTGGTAGTAGTGGTGGGCATCCTGCCCCCCTGGGAGAGGGTGGTAGTGGTAGGCATCCTGCCCCCTGGCTAAGGGTGGTGGTAGGCATCCTGCCCCCTGGCTAAGGGTGGTGGTAGGCATCCAGCCCCCTGGGTGAGGGTGGTAGTAGTGGTAGGCATCCTGCCCCCTGGGTGAGGGTGGTAGTAGTTGTAGGCATCCTGCCCCCCTGTGTAAGGGTGGTAGTAGTGGTAGGCATCCTGCCCCCCTGGGTGATGGTGGTAGTAGTGGTAGGCATCCTGCCCCCCTGGGTAAGGGTGGTAGTAGTGGTAGGCATCCTGCCCCCCTGGCTAAGGGTGGTAGTAGTGGTAGGCATCCTGCCCCCCTGGCTAAGGGTGGTAGTAGTGGTGGGCATCCTGCCCCCCCTGGGTGAGGGTGGTAGTAGTGGTAGGCATCCTGCCCCCCCTGGGTGAGGGTAGTAGTAGGCATCCTGCCCCCCTGGCTAAGGGTGGTGGTAGGCATCCTGCCCCCCTGGGTGAGGGTGGTAGTAGTGGTAGGCATCCTGCCCCCCTGGCTAAGGGTGGTAGTAGTGGTAGGCATCCTGCCCCCCTGGGTGATGGTGGTAGTAGTGGTAGGCATCCTGCCCCCCTGGGTAAGGGTGGTAGTAGTGGTAGGCATCCTGCCCCCGGCTAAGGGTGGTAGTAGTGGTAGGCATCCTGCCCCCCTGGCTAAGGGTGGTAGTAGTGGTGGGCATCCTGCCCCCCTGGGTGAGGGTGGTAGTAGTGGTAGGCATCCTGCCCCCCTGGGTGAGGGTGGTAGTAGTGGTAGGCATCCTGCCCCCTGGGTGAGGGTGGTAGTGGTGGTAGGCATCATGCCACCCCTGGGTAGGGGTGGTGGTGCGCATTCAGGCCCCTGTGTGCATATGTGGCATTGGTGATGGGCATCCCGCCCCTATGGTGCTGCTGTTGCTGGTGTAAGTATATTCTGCATCCCTCTGTGTGTGTGTGATGTGTCGTGTACGTGTTGTATGTGTTTTGTGGTTGGTGTCTGGCTTACCTTCTGCGCCGTACGCGTCCGTGCCTGTTCCGGTAGTAAATGTAGAATATTGGTATGATCGGGACGAAGGGATTCATGGTTGGTTCGTGTCGTTCGTCCTTCTCGTTGCTTCGCGTCGTCCTCGTCGCTTCGCCTCGTCCTCGTCGCTTCGCCTCGTCCTCGTCGCTTCGCGTCGTCCTCGTCGCTGGCGTGTTCGCCTCGTAGCCGTGGATCGTGTTGTGGCGCGAATCGGAGCTTATGTGCGCCTCTCCCGGATGCTTTGACGTGCCGTGCGTAGCGACGGGTTCGGCGCGTACGGAAAGCGCATCGTACTTGTCCGGCCGGACGGGGCTGCATTTTTCCTTCCGTGCGACTCGATTCGGCGTTTCCGGATTCGCCTCGGTCGGAGAACAGGACCTGGTTTGGGTGAGTACGGCTCGGCCGGATTTTTTGCTGTTGTGCGCATCGTACTTGCTCGTTCGATGTACTGTACGGATCGGTCGGGAAACAGGCTTTCGCATGGCTTTTTTCCCGACCGAATGGTATTGGGTGCGCCTCCGACCGAGATCGGAATCGGCCCCTAAGTATCCCCAATTTCTTGCAGACATCTGAATCTGTCTTTAAGTAGATCAAATGTCCGCTCAATAATGCTCCTTGTTTGTCTGTGAGCAGCATTGTACCTCCTTGTTCTAGGTGTTCTGAATGAAAGGATGGAGTCATGATCCAAGGCTTTAATGCATATGCACTGTCACCTGAAATTTAAGAAAAATTGAGTTAGAAATTATGCAATACTTAAATGTGGCCACTAAGATTTAATTAACCCATTCCATGCTGAGGATGGAACGGTTCCTTCCTCAGCCACAGTGGTTGTGTGATGAGGAAGTAACCGTTCCGTCCTCTCAGATGACCAGGAAATTCCTCTGCTGTTTTAAGCAGAGGGATTTCCTTTCTTATTTTTCAACCTCACGAGCTGGGAAAGAGCTTCCCCAGCTGCCTGAGGCATTTTTTTTTTCAGTGTAATGACGATCAACGCGCATGGCACCCTGATGTTATTACATTGAAAGTGAAATGAGCCAATTGGCTCATTTTACTTTCCTTGCCTACATGCTTGTGGGGCTATCTCAGCCCCCCAAGCACCTAGGTAGACTGGAGAGGTGTCATTGGAAAGGAGAGATTTTCCCATTTCCAATGGCACCCTTATCCAGTGGATCCCTGCTTGGGGATCACCACAGGAGGTCGATCCCCAAGCAGGGATTCACCACCAGACACCAGGGAGGGGGAGCAGCCCCTTGGGCCAGGGCCTTTGCTCCCCCCAAATATATTTGGGCATATTCAGTCTTTCTTCGCTCCCTGGGGGGCAGATCGGGGCAATAGCCCCCAATCTGCCTCCCCTGGGGGGGGGAGGAAAGCACACTAGACACCAGGGATTTTTTTATTTGAATACGTAGGGGTGGGGGCTACCCAAAATGGGCATGCCAATGCCCCTACCCCACCAAATATAAAAGGAACAGTCTTTCTGCCCCCACGGGGGGGCAGATGGGGGTTATTACCCCTGATCTGCCCCCGGGGGCAGAAGGCCCACTAGACTCTAGGGATTTTCTTTTTTTATAGTAGAGATGTGGAGGCTGCCCACAATGGGAATGACCATGCCCCTACCCAAAATAATTTGAAACTAAAGTCTTTCTGCCCCCTCGGGGAGGCATATGGGGGCACTAGCCCTCAATATGCCCCCCAAGGGGGGGGGGTGGCAGAAAGCCCACTAGGCACCAGGGATTATTTTTGGGGAATATGTAGTGGTGGGTGCTGCCCAAAATGGACAATGCCCCCACCCCCCAAAAAAAGGCAACAGTCTTTCTGCCCCCTGTGGGCAGATGGGGTTATTACACCTGATCTGCCACCCAGGGTGGGACAGAAAGCCCACTAGTCAACAGGGATTTTTGTATAAAAAAGGGCTGGGGGTTGCCCACAATGGGCATGGCCATCCCCACAACCCACATAAATGGGGTCCGAAGTCTTTCTGCCTTTCCTAGGGGGCAGGTGAGCTAATAGCCACCGATCTGTCCCCTCCCTGGTGGGGCAGAAAGCCTACTAGGCAGCAGGGATTTGTTTTCTTAGTGTAGGGGTGGGGGCTGCTCTGAATGGGCATGCCAATGCCCCTACCAGCCCAACTAAATGGTCAGTCTTTCTGCCCCCCCAAAGCCCACTAGGCACCAGGGACTATTTTTTTCTTTGTGCATGGGGGGGCTGCCCTGAAGGGACATTTCAATGCCCCCACAAATAAAATGGAAACAGTCTTTCTGCCCCTCCCCCCCCCCAGGCAGATATGGGCAACAGCCCCCGAGCTCCCCCCTGGGGGGCTACAAAGCCCACTAGACACCAGGACTTTTTTTACTTTGTGGAGGGGTGGGAGCTGCCCAGAATGGGCATGCCGATGCCCCCACCCCCAAAAAACAATGGGCACAGTCTTGCTCCCCCCGGGCGGGCAGATGGTGGTCATTACACCCGATCTGCCCTCCCGGGTGGGGGATCAAAGCCCACTAGACACCAAGAATATGTTTATGGGCATGTCAGGGAGCAGCTACATAGTCAAGGGTCACTCTCCTTTTTTAGGCACCCATTTTAGACGTTTATGTCCACTTGGGGGCAGATCAGTGATATTTTTAGGCTCATCTGCCCCCAAGGGAGGGAAAAAACCACTAGATACCAGGGAAAGTTTCTCTGCGTGTAAACTGGAGTTCGGCTGACGATCTGCATGTACTAGTGTTTGGAAGGCTCTGTGTGAACTGGCATTTTGCTGCTGGTGTGTATAGACTTGCACTTGGCTGGTGGTGTGAGTGGACTAGCACTTGGTGGCGGTGTGTGCAGGCTGGCGCTTGCCTGGGGGTGTGCGTGGACTGGTGCTTGGCTGACAGTGAGTGGACTGGCGCTTGGCTGGCGGTGTGCATGGATGGCACTTGACTGGCATTATGCATTGGATGTGCTTGGCTGACAGTGTGCGTGGATGGCGCTTGGTTGGCGGTTTGCATGGATGACTCTTGGCTGGCAGTGTGCGTTGACTGGCGTTTGGCTGGCTGTAGGTGTGGACTGCTGCTTGGCTGGCAGTCCCCCAGCGTTTTCTTACCCAGAATCCTCTGCAAACCTCAAATTTAGCTAAAAAGTTGCATTTTCCTCACTTCTGTGTGGGAAAGATGAAGGATCACCGCGCCGGCACAAATTTCCTACCACCAAGCATTCCCACCGATCTCCTAATAAAAATGATACCTCACTTGTGTGGGTGCCCAAAGCAGAGTCAGCCTAAAAACGCATTAAAAAAACCTGCCCTTATGAACACGTTTTGGTGCCCCATCAATCTTCGCATGTTTTTGGCTCTCCTTGTTGCAGGCACTTGGCCCACCCACACAAGTAAGGTATCAGTTTTATCAGGAGACCGAGGGGAACGCTGGGTAGAAGGAAATTTGTGCCGGCATGGTTATCCCTCTCAGAAATGTGAGAAAAGTCTGATTTTTTTTTTTTTTTTTACCTAATTCTGAGGTTTGCAGGGATTCTGGGTAAGAAAACTTTGAGGGATCCACGCAAGCCACACCTCACTGGACTCCCTTGGGTGTCTAATTTTCAGAAATGTCTGGGTTTGATAGGTTTCCCTAGATTGCCCCGAGCCCGGGACCAAAAACACTGATGCCCCCCTTGCAAAACCAGGTCATTTTGTGATAGATAATTTTGATGTCTCTACAATACATTTTTGGCCCTTCTCTGTCGCAGGCACTTGTCCCACCCACACAAGTGAAGTACCATTTTTATCTATAGACACATTTTATCTGCAAAACAAACACTCTGTCAAATTAGAACATGGTTAATGCCTGCACATGCAATCACTTGGGGGAAATGTGCTATTGCACATAATTGGATTTTTGTAGCTTCTAACCCAGCAGTACTTGGAAATTCAATACCTGTATTAATTCTAGCCAATACTGTATCAAGAAAATGTTTAAAAGTCTAGCATAAAGCACTCAGGAATATCCCTTTTGGCCGCGTCAACACAGCATTGGTAGATACCAGAATCTAAAAGGTCTAAGCTACACAAAACTTGAATGTGTGTTGGAATACCACCACTGCATTGTGTAGGCCTGCTTAGTCCAGGGTCCAAACCATTAATGAACTTAAGAATGATGTCTTCTGTAAATCTGTACATTTCATGAACATCCTCATCTGTTCGTTTAAATAGAGTTGCTCTTTCTCTAAAAATCCTTTCTCTTCTTTTCTTCTGTAGAGCTCCAAGAATCCACATCTTCCTCATTACCACATAGAGTGCTGCCATTGAGAAAGAAAAATTGCAATGCATTCTGGGCCTCCTTTTATACTTTGCACCTGGTTACCAGCTGATGGTGTTTTGCACCTCTAAAATGCTGTGATTTAATGAGTTTCCTATTTGCTAATGCTTTGTTCATTGAAAAATCAATCCACCAGCATATAATTGCATTAGTGATCCAGTATTTTCTATCGTAAAATTAAGGAATTGCTAAATATTCTTTGTAGTGTGCTATTTTAAGAAATATGCCATTTGTACATCTCTATAAATCAAAAACAGCCTATTAAGCGATCACTAACCAGTTTGTGACTGGTTAACGACTCACTATTTTTCATACATCAGGCCCTTAGTTAGCAGAGGTAAAAAAAAATGTACTCATCGGTATTCTGCCACTAGTGCATGTCATGTTTTTAATAACTTGCTAAGAAACGTGCTATTGAAAGGGATTGATTGTTTATTTACTAAAAATATTTAGAAGACTATCATCAGGCCAAGGGGTTCAATTGACGGACAGCTCAAAGTGCTGCATGCGGAGATAAGATTTAAATTGCTGATGTGCTTAGAAATGATCTCTATTCCGATCTTCAGAAATTCTTTTGAGAAGAAGTGCCCTAACTCTTTCATGTTTTTTTTTTAGTGTGGATGGATGAAGATTTAGTGGAGTTGATTTAGTGTAAAAGTGAAGCACTTAGTCTGCTGTGGAAACTCGCAGAGGTATTCGATCAGGATTAAAAGGTACATCATTGTGTTCTCCACAAACAGAGTTTATTTTATTTCACCTCTACGGCTAAAACAAAAAAAAGTGAAAAGTCAGCAATAATGCCTAGCAAACCCTTTTCATTTTAAAAGGCATAAATCTGCATGAAGAAACTAGGACCAGAAATAAATCCATTTAGAGTCTTCTTCAAGAGTGACTGTTCAAGTCAAATTTCTAAAACCGCAACTAAAAAAACTGGACCAGTGAGGGTACAAAGTCAGGTTACCTACAAGAATGCATATTAGACAAGATGGTATTTTACTCTCCTGCTCTAGGAGGCAGCCTTTTGAAATTGTTCAAAAACTTCTCTTGGGATTATGAAGGGACAAGGACAGGTTACTTTTGAAACAGCTCCTTTGCACATGACACTTCCACTTCACAACTTTTTTAAGGGGTATACATGCTCTTATTTTCCCTTTTAAGAGGCTGATTTCAGAAATAGGACATACATTCGGGTTTAAGGTGTATAGCTGTCCCAAGAATGTACATTATACATGATTGTATCTTACTCTCCAGCTCCAGGAGGTGTCCTTTTGAAATTGTCCATAAACTTCTCATGGGATCATGAAGGGACAAGGACAGGTTAGTTTTGGCACTGCTCCTTTGCACATGATATTTGCACTTTATAACTTGTTAACGGGTTCACCTGTTGATCATTATACCATCTTTAGAGGCTGATTTTTAGAATTATGACGTACATCTGGGCTTAAGGTGTATACCTGCTCCTTATAATCTCGCTTCAAGAGATTCACTCTTTTGCCTGGATCTTTTGCGGGAGCATGATGGCATAGGGTCAGGTTAACTTAAATTGCGCTCTTTTGCACATGATGTTAGCACTCTATAACCAGGTTAAAGGGGTCCTCATTGGCACTAACAATCAGCACTTCACGGTTTGGAACTAAGGGGCTCACATAAAGATAAACTTGCCCTAGTAAAACACAGGGAAAGCGCATAAAGAGTCAATTGGGCCTGCGGACCATTGTAGAAACAATAAGCCCAGACTGCAAGATTTATCAGCCATTGTTTTTACTTTTTGATAATGGTGTCAATGTGTTTTATCTCATACTCTAGATGAGTTTGTTAGACATGTTTTTAATAACAGACTAAATAATGGTGATTTTTTTAACTGACGTATTCTTGTTTAAATGAATATTATGTAGCAGATATTGTTCTTTTAAACTGTTATGCAATGGTTTTTATTAACTATGTAAAATAAGCTTGACTTGACTTGAGTGGCCGATCAGTTCTATCAAATGCCTACTGAGATCAGGAGAGACCAGAACTGCACTGACATCACTGTCTTATGGAGCATGGATGCCATCAATAGTCATTCTTATACTAAGACCCCCTATAAAAAAAAGTTAATTATTAATTGAGATGGATGATAGTCTACCACAAGCAATAAAGTCACTAACCTGCTAACTTCAGTCCAAGGTTTCAGTAATTTAAACCAGAGCAGAGAGCACACAGACTTAACTTAAGGAAACTGTGTAAATCATTTAGATGTACCAAAACAGTTAAAACATCAAAGACACAACACAATGACAAACCCACTCCAATTGATTAAAATAGAGAAACGTTTCATGAGCAATATGACACCAAAACGACAACATTCCAATAAGGGAATACAGAGATATACATTTTTAAATATTTAGGTGGAAAAGGTGCAGTCAATGGTGGCAGTAGATCAGAACCTAGGTGAGGCTTGCGGCCAACTACAATGTAGCTTGGTTTGGATACACTGAGCGGATTGGTCCCGGTGAAAGTCTGCAATTCAAAAATACAAAAAGACTCAGTTCAAAAAAGGGACTGTGACACTTTTTTTTTAGAAAATGTTTTAAAATTTCTCAAACGTTCCACTAAAGAAAGTCACTTTTTCACTTTTGTATAGAAAAATCCTCACTGAGTGGGTTGCTGCTCAAACTGTAGTCACCCTCGTAAACTGAAGGCCTGATACCTGAAGCAGGTTGGTCCCCCTTGAGTTCTGGAGCTTTGGAGATTTCCCAACTACAGAATGGATCATACATTTTTTTTTAGAGTTGCAAGCACCTTTGAGTGAAATACAATCCGTCGCTTTGGAACTGCCAGTCGGAAACTGTTTCCAGTGGGCCCTGCTGAAGCTCTGAAGGAAAAGTTTTCAAACGTTCCAAACTTTCTTCTGGTGCCCAAACAACTACATGAGTATACTTCTTAGGCCCCCAGGACCTCAAAGGAGGCACTTAGAAAGTATTAGGGTGTCAGGCAGAGGCAAACAGCAGGGTCCAGTCCAGGTCCAGTTGCTACAGGTCAGGTGAGCACTTCAGGAAAAAGGCCTCTTGGCAGCTTTTGTGTCCCTTGTTGCTTTTTATGTCCCTGTAGCCTCACACAAGATCAGCCAACAGACCTTTGGAGTCCACTTCTTTCTTCCCTGTCCAAGAGGGGGCAGGTCCAGTCATTCAGGCTTCCTCTCAGTTCACAGAAAGCAGTTCCAGTCTTGTTCTGATCTTCGGAAAGTCCAGGAAGTGTTCTAAGGATGGTGCCTTGGGTGCCACATTTAAGCCTGGTTCCAGTTAGTTGGTGGGGGTAACTCTTGGGCATTCCCTAACTAATGAGGATGAGGTAAAAGTTCCCAGGGACAACCTTACCCACTTTTGTAGCAGTTCCTGTTTTCCCTACTGCAAATAATTGCAGAGTGCAACTTATTCCCAAAATCCGAGAATGGGAAACCCTTTTTCCCTTGTGCAAACCCTGTGTCCCTGCCTTGGGTTCATGCAAAACTATTCTGATGGTAACTTTCATCCTACTAGGTTTGGTGCCAGCCTGAGTAGATGCCAATGGCTGGAGCCTTGCAAGGTGTTAGCTAACATTTACTTGTCACAGAGCGATCTCCTTTGAAAGTATTTACGCTTATTGGCCCATCCCAAATGGTCTTCCCTGCAGGGAAAGAAAACACCTCCACACTCCCAAGGCAAAGTCCCTGCTCTGAGAACAGTTTTCACACCTCTTTCACACCTCACTCGGGCCAAGTACAGGATGAGAAGTGGCAGGAGAGGTAATGCAAGTTAGGCACCTTCAGATTCAGTTAGGATAAAAGTAACTTCTCAAAAATTACATTTCCAAAATATTTATTAAAAATCAAACTTCACAATTTGATTAGGTTGGTTTTTATTAAATATAAAAATATATATTTGAATGGTGTATGTAGCTGGTACAGTTCACAAGTTGTAGATTACAGTGTTTAATCTATAATTTGACTGTTCCTATGCATTTACAGCCTAAATATGACAATGTTGTTTTGGACCTAGTCACTGGGGGAAAATGCAATTTTGAATGCCACTTATGCTCCACTCTTAGATATTATGCATTGTATTTTGTAGACAGCAAGGTGTGCTTAGGGGGTGACACATTTAATGTTTGAACTCTGATTTTCCTACCTAGCAAAAGGGTGATTTTGACATGTGGGTATGTCAGGCTTCAAGTTGCTGCTGTCAGGCTATCCATGGTAGACTGAAGCCATGTTTCCTGGACACACTCTGTGCATGGCTGCAGTCAACAGGTGGCATTTATCCTTCAGGCCCTGTGTATTCTGTGTCATATACTAGGGATTTATAGGCAAGCTAAATAAGTCAATTACAGATAAGCCCATTTAACCATGTTTAAGGGTCAGGGCACTGAGGCCTGCTTAGCCATGTCCCAGTGTACAGAGTCAAAAGGCCTTAATTTTGATGTGATACTTATCACACCTGATATATTCTGATTCCA
This sequence comes from Calotriton arnoldi, assembly GCA_963921515.1. NCBI lineage: Eukaryota > Metazoa > Chordata > Amphibia > Caudata > Salamandridae > Calotriton > Calotriton arnoldi. The sequence continues at coordinate 1,302,881 of CAWUFW010000292.1, read as the reverse complement.
TCAAGTTGTAATTTATCAGGTACTGATAATCCCACACAATCACAGATTTGGGGAAATAATATGCAGCAAAATGCACAAGTCCAGGTAAATACAAGGCATTTGTCCCCTGATAAATTTCAGCAGCTTTTTACCTCCCACATTCACTTTTAGACATAGGGATCCTCCAGCAGTGTCAGGCCCTTACTAGCTCACTGAAAGAGACATACAGAAAGCAGAGCCAATCAGTTGGTAGATAGTCAATGTCTCTGTGGCTGCATCATGGAGACTACTTCCTCATTTCAGACACTCAGTACAGTAATTTGACACCATTTCTGTGCTAACATTACTAGACCCCTCCTGTTGAAAGAGGGTGAGGGATCGGCACGGTATCTGATTGTCTCGACTCAGCGGTCTTCCTCGTCAGAAATCTATGAACCAGCAACAAGCCTGCAGAGTCACTGCATCAGAAGGGACACACTCTTTGGGCTGGACCTTCTGACACAAATATGTCCAGTCCTGTCTCTGCGCCAGGCATGCCAGAAGAAAGAAGTAAAAATTATCAATACCCCTTAATTGTCGGGCCATTGATTTGTGTTGCACAGAGGCAAATCTCTTCCTTGGAGGTTTGACGTGGCTGCCTGTCTGGCAATACATTTTTGACAAAAGTGCTCCCATTACATCACTGGAAGTAATTTCATCAGAAATGCCCCTCTGAAATAGCAGGGATATTAAAGAAATGCAGGTGGTATGTTGTGGGGTGGCCAGAGTTTGGCCCTTCACTGCCCTGGTGGCCCCGTTGATCATTTGTATGGGTCTGAATGAACCCCTTAGCCTCGCTGTATAAACCTTGTGGAAGGCACATGGCAGGGAGTGATTTACATTATTGAAAAGTAGACATGTCAGCAAATAAAGAGCTCATTTATGCTTCAGAAGCACCCCACCAGATCAGTGGAAACATTGGCCTCTGCACCCTTGATCGAGGACCACCTATAAAATTGTATGGCAGGTTTGCTTTTGAGAAACAAATCCCCAATGTTATGGGAGGGTGGTTTGGGGGGGGTGGTTATTTCTCAAATACAAAAAGACTAGTGGCACAAAGGACGTGCATTATTTGTATTCTTTCTCGGATTGGAAGAAAAAATTTGCTGGGAGAACTGCCCTAAATAGGGGGCTATCTGGCATTGATCAATAACCCTGTGGTAGATGGACAGCCAGTCAAAGCTTTTTTATGGTGATGCTACCTGAGGCTTCAGCCCTGGAAAGCTGGATTTTCTTCCACCTCTACAATAGGTGGACAGGCTGCCAAACGAGAACCCCACTGATTTACAGCCAAACTCAAGATGAGACCATAAGGAATGATCATGTGTTAGAGCTGTGGTACTCATAGTACGGCCCGCGGGCCGCCGGCAGGCCTTTCTTGGCGGCCCGCGGACCTTGCAGGTAATGTACCCATGGCCCCCAGAGAGAGAGAGAGAAAGTGGACAGAGAGAGAGAGAGAGAGTGGAGAGAGAGAGAGAGAGTGGAGAGAGTGTGGAGAGAGTGGAGAGAGAGAGAAAGTGGAGAGAGAGAGAGTGTAGAGCGAGGGAGAGAGAAAGACAGTGGGGAGAGAGTGGAGAGAGAGAGTGGAGAGAGTAGAGAGAGACTGACTGACTATGAGACTGACTGACTGACTATGAGACTGACTGACTGACTGAGAGACTGACTGACTGAGAGAGAGAGACTAACAGAGAGAGAAACTGACTGACTGAGAGAGAGAGAGACTGACAGAGAGAGAGAGACTGACTGACAGAGAGAGAGAGACTGACTGACAGAGAGACTGACTGACTGACTGAGAGAGAGAGAGACTGACTGACAGAGAGAGACTGACTGACAGACTGACAGAGAGAGACTGACCGAGAGAGACTGACTGACTGAGAGAGACTGACTGACTGACAGACAGAGAGAGAGAGAGAGAGACTCACTGACAGAGAAAGAGACTGACTGAGACAGAGAGAGACTGACTGACTGAGAGAGAGAGACTGACTGACTAGGAGAGAGAGAGACTGACTGATTGAGAGAGAGAGAGACTGACTACCAGAGAGAGAGAGAGACTGTGATGGAATTGGGGTCAAAGTGTGTATGAAGCTATTCAATGCCTCTTAAGATTGCTATTGTCTGCTAATAAAAATATATTATCAAAATGTGCTCTTAATAGTTACATATGCTTTTGAAATACAGCATTGTCGCATTGTCTAATGTTTTGAAACGGGTTTGATTATTTTTACTCTAGCCCTGCCCCCCCACTGACCCCACCCCTACCGGTGCGGCCCTCAGCCACAAACCACACTGCAATTTTGGCCCCCGACAGAAAGTTTGTGAGTACCCATGTGTTAGAGGCTCTTAAACACCTCAGGGCATATTTACTAGAAACTGGCAGAGCGCGGTGTTATGTCAAAATTGGTAATGCCACGCTCCGTCAGTTTCAAAATGCAGGGATGAGCCATATTTACATGAATGTGGCGCACCCCTGCTTTTCCCCTAGCGCTGACGCTAAAGAAGCTGCCTAATGCTAGCGCAGGCACCCTTGCGCCATTTTGCAAAGGTGCCTGCTCTGCAGGGGTGATTGTTTATGTGCAGGAAGGGACACATATAAACAATCTTTACAGGCGATTTGCTGTTTCTATGTGTACTGCAGAATGCAGCCCACATGGAAAGAGCAAAATACGAGGAGAAATTAAACATTTCTCCTCACATCGCCTGCTTAAGACCAGTTATTCCCTGGCGGGGTTTTTGGCACTGCTCCATTACCTGTAAATATGGGGCAGCATCAAAAAGCAATGGGTGTTGCAGAGGAACTCCCACTACAACACCTAATGCACGCCCCTTTCACGCTAAGTGCTGGGCGAATACGGGCATTATTTACAAGGAGGCGTTAAGTGGCTTAACGGCAGCTTGTAAATAAGGTGAAGGACTTAACGCCACCAGAACGTCGGAAAAATTGACGTTCTGGTGGCATTAAGTCCTTATAAATATGCCCCCTCATGTCATGTTTCTCTGGGTCTAAGTCCGGAGGTATACTTTATTCTTTATCAATATCAAAAGTTAATCTGCTCAGATCAAGGGAGGGCATTAGGTATTATCTCAAGTCAAGGGTAGCGGATTCTCTGTGTGCTAAAATGTACTGCAACCGAACAATAGTCGACCCAGGATTATTTCACGTACATAACATGCATAAATTTATCAGAAAACAGTCAGCGCCATTTTCATTTAATTCCTTTTATTCTCAACATGGTTAACTTTCAATGGCAGCATTAATGTTTTGAAATAGTTAACTATTAAAGTAAGTTTGGAAGTTCCTTTTATAGGTCGTCATCTGAAAGCACCTATAATTTTAGTAATTGAAGTGTTTTAGAATATATCTGTTTCAATAAAATCAGCCCTTTTTGTGACAGGTCTGGGGAACTACAGTAGGAGGCTTAGAATATTGACTTCCCACACACTTTGAGATGAAGACGCTTCACACAGATTTAGCTATAATGCTTATGCAAATTATGCAAACTTTTTCACTCAATAATTTCACTGTGTTCCTCCTTATATTTTCAAGCAAGCTCAAATCAGTTTATGACTTCTTCTTGGTATATATGTTTTTGACTTGAGCTGCAGTCAAGAAACAAGGAGACCTAATGAAAGCAGAAATCAAAATCTCACCATGTCCAAGAACCATGAAATAAGCAATTTATCCCAGACCGCTCCTTTTCGCAATTTTAAGAACTAGTTTCTTTTATTGATGTAGTTATCAATTAATATACATCTTTCTAGAATAGACTGGACACCACCGATCATGAGAATGTTTAGGCACACTGTGAATAGGTAAGTGGAAAGTGAGAGGTGGAAGCAACTATATTTTAATGCACTTTAGCGGAGTCCCTACAGCACCCCAAAATCAGCGGAGGGTTAAAGTCCCTTAGTAGCTCTTTTGGGTCACCATTAAGTAGTATGTGTGACGTTTCAGAATAAATTACATCAGTAATGCTTCGAGACACAGAAATGATTAATTGTGATGTGATACAGGTAATGTGAAAGACAGAGAAATGTCTTGACAAATGGCATTATAAAAATACTGACAATATATCAATGAGACAACTCTGAACGGTCAGTATTGAAAGCTGGAAAAATTGCGCTATCGATAAATATAAAATGTGATAATAAATGCCCTAAAATGAGGCACCATTTTGTGCAGTGAGGGGGTAGAAAAACATTTTTGGACTTGTTAGCAGAATCATTTCCTTGGGCCCACCTAACTGACATGTCAGAATTGGCTTGGCTTTTTGAAAATATTGTGGAAATAATTAACTTCTGCTTTTTGTTTTCAGACTACTTCTCATATTATCAATATATTTGATGTCAGCTTTATTCCATAAGGTATTCTGGGCAAAGAGCTTCCAGACAACAGTCTTTCAGTAGATCCTTCACTAGCCACTCAGGAGACCCAAAAGGCTCGTCTGGTTACTCTTCCCTCCCATCATGGCTAGGGAGAGTGAACACGACAGCTTCTAGCTACTGCTGCATCAGGGTTTCTATTCAACCAGTGTCATAGAGCAGGCCTATGGCATCAACTAGTGGCAGAAGGCTGGACTTTTCCTAGGAACAATGTCAGGAAACGACTCCTCAAAGCAAGGTGTTCTACCCCAATTTCAGAGTTTTAGTGTTGACTTGCACTTATATTAACTCCACGACATCGACTACCAACAAATTGTTATGGTTAGCAGAATTAAGAAGAGTAAATCTATTTTTCACCACATTTGCTTTTCTTGACAATATATTGGTACTCAACATTATGGAGTCGATATATGAACAGGTTGATATTATTGAATTTGACATTGTGATATAAATCGTCAAAGCAATCTTTGGTTCAACAGTTACTCAGGCAAATAAGATAACTCTTCGATTAGAAAGTAGGATACCTCAAAGATCATAATCCGTGAAAGATTGTAACATAAATCTTTGTGGATATTCAATCAATTTAACTGTCTGTGAGAATTTAAGTTATTGGTTGAGGGGGTGGAAGCCCCACTCTGACAACAACTAGAGTCCTTGTCAGGGTGCACCATAAAGTCATTAAAATACCATATGATTAACCTTCTGGTAGCTTGGCACAAAAACAATTCAGGCTTAACTTAGAGACAATGTGTAAAGTATTTATGCAGCACACAAACAGTAATAATGTGAAAACACAACACTAGAAAAATCCCAAAGCAATTTAGAAACAAAGAGTAATCTCTCATAAATAAAAGTACGACAACAACCCAATCAGCAGAATCAGCGATGTTGAATTAAATATTTTTGGGTAAAAATAGCACCAAAAGCACAAAGCGACAACTGTGGGTTTTTGGTCACGCTGGAGTGAGACAAAGTTACAAGTTCAGGCCAACTACAGGGATCAAGTTAGTCCTGCTGAGAGCTGTACCTAATGTCCTTGATGCGAGGCTTGCGTCGCTCGGTATTGGTTCTAATGAGGTTTTGCATGGAGCTGCGATGCGACGTCCCGCGTCGAGTTGCGTCACGCTGAGTCGGTTCCGATGAGGCAGCCGATCAGGAGCTGGAAGGGGCTACGATGCAAGATTATGCATCGAGCTGAGTTGCACTGAGTCAGATTCAATGTAACTCAGTTAGGCAGGCAGGAGTACACTCTGATGGCAGCCAAGCGTACATGACTCTGGGGTCGCCTCTTGGGGTGCTGGACTCACTCCAGGCAGAGGCCAGCAGCTGGATTCAAGCAGGTCCAGTTGGAGGTCCAGGTAGGTCCACTGAAGATAGTCAGCCAAGCAGTTGCAGGGAGGCCTCTGAAGCTTGTTTCTCTGTAGCTCATACAGCCAACTGACCATTGGAGTCATTCTGGTTAGCCTGGGATGAAGGTAAACAGGTCCAGTCTTCATTCCCAGAAAGCAAGGCAGTCCTTCAAGCAACAGGGAAGTTCTCTGGAAGTAGGGCAGTCCTTCTTCTGTAAGTTCCACAAGCCCAGAAGAGTTTTGAAGAGTGGCTCTAGAGGTCCATAGCTGGTGCCAGCCTTTGTGCGGAGGGATTCCCTGTCCTTCCCCCACATCTGGTTCTGGAAAGTTTTTACCCTTCCAAGGCTCCAAACTGTCTGGGGGTGACAAAAGGCATTAGATTTCTTTGGGTGTGTGGGTGTGTGGGTGTGTGGGTGTGTGGGTGTGTGGGTGTGTGTGTGTGTGTGTGTGTGTGTGTGTGTGTGTGTGTGTGTGTGTGTGTGTGTGTGTGTGTGTGTGTGTGTGTGTGTGTGTGTGTGTGTGTGTGTGTGTGTGTGTGTGTGTGTGTGTGTGTCAGTGTGTGTCAGTCAGAGCCCTATGAAGTGCAAGTGAGACTAGGTACAGCTTCTCTCAGTCAATCTACCAGGATGGCCCATCCTGTCCACACCGAGTCCCACTTTGTGTACATGTGTGCAAGGCATACACAAACCCCAACAGCATAGTCGTTCACAGTCAGGAAACTGACACTGGCAGTAGTCAAACATGACTGGGACAAAAAAAAAAGTAAACTTTCTAAAAGTGGCGTTTTCACAATTTTGACCTAAAATTCAACTTTACCACTAAAGAGGATTTTAAATTACAATCCATTTGAGTCTAAACAACATAGCTCTATTTTATTTATTTATTTGAGAAGTTTTATATAGCGCTGGCTAGACCCGGAGGTATCAGAGCGCTTTACATAAGGATTTGCGAGTTACATGGTTACAAACAGTTACTGGAGCATAGCAATACAAACACAAAAATCAACAATGTTACATAGGTACAGGACGAATGGGGCAAGGGAGGAAGAGGGGTAAGGTAAGGAGGGATTGGAATGGGTATGGATCCGGGGGACCGGCAAGGGTGAAAGAACTTAAACCAAAAAGTCAGAGTGAGAATCCACAAACCGGCTGAGGACCAGTGAATCGGAACGTCCGGAGTCAGGTTCACTCAATTGCATCAGATGTTCTAGTACATGGCAAAAACGGGTTGGGGGGGGCACAAAAGCGCAGTCAAGGGGCACGCATCAGACAGAAAAACCATCGGAGCCAGAAAACCCTTGAGGCCGCCATGATGTAGGATATGATCAAAGACCCAGGAATATCACAGTAAAATGGCGGAGTTGCAGATGGGCAAACATCAGTTCGGAGAAGTCACCAAGGGAAACGACCCCATGTCGCCACAAGAAACAGGCAGGGGAAAGGCTGGCAAAGCCGGTCAAGCTCAGTTCGTCACGGGCGAGCAATCGGGCCACATGTTCAACATTATTACTGTTAAATAAGCTGTGATGGTAGGAGAAGTCCGCTCAGGTGCCCAGGCGGCAGCCCAGGGAGAGGGGGGCGGCTGAGGGGTCAGGAGGGCGCGCTCACAGAGAGAGACGCAGAGAGACGCTCTACATGCTCTCAATCCAAAGTTATCACTTGTTAGATGTAATAAGGCAACCCAGTGTTAGTCAATGGGAGAGGTAGGCCTTACAACAGTGACAAGCCACTTTAGGAGTTTTCTCTTTTAGGACTTGTGAAGCTTAAGCACACTTGTCCTAATTTTTAAATACAATGCACCCTGCCCTATGAAAATTTAGATCCGACCTTAAGGGTGACATATCTATCAAAAAGTCAGGTTTAGGACAGGCAAATGGTTTATTTTGCAAGGTCAAAATGGCAGTTTAAAACTGGACTAAAGGCTGCAGTAGCATACCTGAAACATGTTTTCGAATGCTACTTTTAGTGGGTGGCTCAATGAGTGCTGCAGGCCCACTAGGAGCATTTGATTTATAGGTCCTTGGTATAATTTACTAGGGACCTACAAGTAAATTAAATGTGCTAATTCGGTGTAGTCCAATGTTATCATATTTGAAGGAGACAGCACAAGCACTTTAGCACTGTTCAGTAGTGGTAGAATGCACAGACTAATAATGCCAACAAAAACGAATTCAGCAAAGTGAATGTAAAAATGTTCGAAGGGGAAGGATGTCATGTCTAACACTGTCCAATAAGGAATTTCCCTGTGTCATGCATCCACCTAGTGCAGCAGTTATGCAACGAGGCAAGGAGTTGCCTTTTTCCATATTTTGCTACCTGTAAGAGCAGAATGTCTTAGTTTAACCTTCCCAGGTAACTGCTCTCCAATGATTTTTGTCTCCGTTTCCAAGGTTTAGCCACAAGAATGCAAGTGTAGGTAAATAAAACAATACCTCTAATCTGTTTGTTCCGTGGAGGAAGAAATGCAACCAAACTGCTTCATAAAGGAGTATTTACGCAACATCCCTTCGAGTAAAAGGGTGGTTTCTAGAGATGTTTCCAAAAAGCCTCACATGGTTTTAGATTTGGTTTTTCAGATAGTGATCCCCAATAGATTTTACTATTGTGTCTGCTAAAGCCTGCACTTGCTAAGGCCATAATAATAATATTTGTGTTGGAAATAGTTTCTTATTGTAAATTTAGGGGCAGATTTACAAAAACTGGCGCATCCCTGCAGATCAGCAGGGATGCGTCAGTTATTTTGCGTGACGTTAGGAACCCCTTGCGCCACCATGGATGCGCCGCATTTAGAATGCGGCGCACCGTGGCGCAAGGAGAGACAGATGCGTGACGCATCTGTCAGCGTATAGGTGACGCAGTGCTGGAGTCGTGTCGCAAGCGCGACGCAACTCCAGCACTGCTCAGGGGCATCCTATACTTGCAATGCTGTGTCACTCCTTACGCCTGCTACAAGCAGGCGTAAGGTTTTGACGCAGCGGGGATGTAAAAGTGACTCAGTGAAATCTTGTAGATTTCACTGCGTCACTTTTACGGGGCCTCCTTGCGACGGAACGCCCACCCTGCATACATTATACCTGACGCAGGTATAATGTAGCGCATGGCTTTACAACGTGACGCATCTCACTAGATGCGTCACGTTGTAAATCTGTCGCATAGTGGCGCATTGTTTACGACGCCGCTGCATCACATAAGTGACGCAACGGTGTCGTAAAGATGTCGCAAGGGGCTTGTAAATGTGCCCCTTAGAATTTCAACAGTTTTGTCTATGCAACGAAAATCATGGAATTCAAGCCTGCTTCCAAGTATAATTTTAGTCATAAAGTTGTAAGCATAGCCCAGAGTTTTTATGCTATGGTTACAGTGTGGATAAACAGGACAAGGAAGCCACTATTTCTCCTGTGCTCTTTTAAACTTAATCTGTGGCCTTGCAGCAACTGACTGTAACCGCTGTCTTAATTTTACAATCAGTCACTATTTAATACAAATATGTTAAAGTAGATCTCTGTGGATGGAATTGGATGTGGGTGTCTACACAACGGGCCCGTCTTATGATGCCACTGTAACTGGGCTTGTTGTTTGTATTTTTCTAGTAACAGTGCACCCTCTGATTGAGGTTCAAAAGAAGGGGAATGCAAGCAATATATCTGTAGGCCGAGGAAAAGACAGAGCAATCAGCATCATGCATACCACCCTTACAATAGAGAAGGTATGCCCCGAAATAGGGGACAATATATTTTCAGACTGTGGCAAACCAATCAGGAAATAAACATATGTAAATGAGGAGGAATGCAGTTAATAGCATTGTTAGACTTGAAACCTTGGCCAAATGATGATCATTGACAGAATTCAGATTTCTGTTCTTTCTCTATTTTGTAAGTAGATTCATTGTTTTCTAATATGAATGGTGCCATAAATAAATATAGAAAGGCTTTTGGTTATATAAGCCACGTCTAAATGAATCAATGTGATTCACTGTTGCTCTCATCAGTCTAATGCAATGTCTATATAACCAGAATGGACCAAGCTAGCAGCAATCCTGAAAATCTATAGGTCAGGAGAAGGTTTCTTCTTGGAAACTGACAATTTTTATGTTAGCATGCCCTATGTTAGACCTGACAACCTTAGGGTGGTCTTCCCCCAACCGTTTTGCCTGCTTGCCTCCAATTTTGCAGGATTTTTGCTTCTGTTGGACTTAGGACTCTGTGCGCTTGACCACTGCTAAACAGTGCTAAAGTGCTGAAGCTCCCTTCCCTAAACATGGTTTTGTCGTGTAATTCCTATAGTACCCATGCAGGACCTGCGCGTTTGGATAACATAAACCGTGGGCTTGGTGGCAGACTGATTCTGTGCACCCCCACCGCGTATGTTAGCTGGATTTGCATTAGCTAGCTCACAGTGCTACTAGAATCTCCTCTTATCGGGGAGAGATTAGTTTCTGGCAACCTAAGACCATGACAACCCAAATTCCTCAGAATCGTGGAAACAATATACTACTTTTCGCTCAGTCACTCGTGCTTACTTATTCGGTTTGTCTCAGAGATTTACACAGAATAAACAGTCTGGGCGTTTCAATAAGTATTTATTGAACAGTTGTTATTCTAGTGTAAAATATATGTGCTGCAGTAACCAGCAGACAATAGCAGAGATATATTATCAGCAGTACGATAAAAGCAAAGGGATAGAACAGTTCTACCATATTGCAATAATCATGAATACATACATGAATATAAAAAGCATTATGAAAAGTGCGCGTGCTCCTACGATGCCTAACTAGATGTACCTGAGTGTACCTAGCATATCAATCAATCAATCAATCAGGGAATTGTAAGCGCGCTACTCACCCATGAGGGTCTCAAGGCGCTGAGGGGGGGTCCGCAGATCTGTTTAGCCGAAGAGCCAGGTCTTGAGGGTCTTCCTGAAGGTGTTCAGGGAGGGGGCGCATCTGATGTCTGCCGGTAGCTCATTCCAGGTCTTGGCTGCAATGTGAGAGAAGGATCTTCCACCTGCTCTGGCTCTGTGGATGCGCGGGGTTTCGGCCAGTGCGAGGTTGGAAGATCGGAGGTTTCTTTTGGGTACGTGGAAGTTGATTTTGTCGTTGAGGTATTTGGGTCCGTTGTTGTGTAGGCATTTGTAGGCGTGAGTGAGGATTTTGAAAGTGACTCTTTTCTCCACTGGGAGCCAGTGGAGACTTCGTAGGTGTTGGCTGATCTGTTCGTGTCGGGGGATGCCGAGGACAAGTCTGGCGGCGGTGTTTTGTACTGTCTGGAGTTTGCGGAGTAGGGACTTGTTGATGCCGGCGTAGAGTGCGTTTCCATAGTCCAGTCTGCTGGTGATGAGTGCGTGGGTGACTGTCTTCCTTGACTCAGGGGGGGATCCACTTGAAGGCCTTGCAGAGGATGCGGAGGGTGTTGAAGCAGCTGGAGGTGACGGCGTTGACCTGTCGGTTCATGGAGAGTGATGAGTCGAGTACGATGCCGAGGTTCTTGGCGTGGTCTGAGGGGGTAGGTGGGCTTCCGAGGGCAGTCGGCCACCAAGTGCTGTCCCATGCAGAAGGGGTGGTACCGAGGACGAGGACTTCTGTCTTCTCGGCGTTGAGCTTCAGGCAGCTGTTGGTCATCCAGACTGCGACGTCTTGCATTCCTTTCTGGAAGTTGAGTTTGGCAGTGGTGGGGTCTTTGGTGAGGGAGAGGATGAGCTGGGTGTCGTCGGCGTAGGATACGATGTTGAGGCCGTGTTGTCGGACGATAGGTCTAAAAGCCTAAGAGCCAAGAATCCTTCTAGGATTTAGTCGAACGCCATACCTGAATAGAGAGAGTGTGGGACCCCGTCCTGGTCTCGAGTTGGACACCCCGCAAGGGCTGTGTTAGACCGCTGTCAGCTGGAGCGACTGCATGCAGGAGCCTCAGCATCTCTGGTCAGTGTGTCAGCATGGAAGTCTCGGTTCCCTCTGTCTTACCGGGGTAAGATGTGGTGTATTTATACCCTGAAGACTCTAGTTGCTTAGTATGGTTTGTATTGGCCCTTGTTAGACTTGAGGAAGACGTCAGGGGTGAACTTTGTACATACATATTATGCAGGTGGTGTATTCCTAGAGAGTCATGCATAATTGATGAGTACAGTGTGGGCCTGTGTTTGGGAAAAACCCTGCTGTATTCAAAACCACAGGCTAGATAACGTTTAGCCCACAGAGCTCGTTGTGTACTAGCGAGGACCAATGTAGGTGAAAGATCATGCCTATATAAGGAATCATGACTATAATAGGACATGTACAGTTATGACCGTAATAGGGCATATGCGGCTTTGACCATAATAGGGCAAGTACGAATATGACCGTATTAGGGCAAATACGAATACGTCTATTTTAGGGCATGTATGAACGGGTCTACATTAGGGCCTCTATACGGAACATAACACCCACTCCTCTTCCGAACAGGATGACAATGACCATTACTTAAAATCTGGACAATTTAAAAACATTTTAAAAGCAAGTAAAAACATGGTTTTAAAATTGTTAAAAAAAATTCAAAAATTTTACAATTCAGCTATTTTCAATTGCCACTAAAGAAAAAGTGTCTATTTTGTTTCTCTATATAAGTTGCTTCACTCAAAGTGGAAGACGGCCATGCTTTTCTCAAGCGAAAGTGTCAATTTAGGAAATGTTCCAAATTTGCTTGTTTATTATGAAAACGAGTGGAGAAGCTGAATTCTTTCCCAGGACGCGATGAGCCAATTTGAGATTAAGTGTCCTGGCTTGGAAGCACAACATTATCAGTGTGAGCTACTGCAGATGACAAATCCAACGCCTCACAGAGAACGTCAATCGCACATAGATGGTATGTAGCACTGCCAACAGTCAGTGCTGCGGCAGCTTGTGCGGCAGTTGTTACCTGGGTGCCTGTGGAGGAGTCACCTAACCCACCAGTAGCAAACGGCACCTGTGGATTCTCAAGGAATGCGTTCATCAGAATCGGAAGCCACTGGGGACAACGCAGAGCGTGGGCCTTTATGGGGTCCAGCATTGCATCCGTGTCCGGAGGCGCATCTGATGGAAATGTTAGACAAAGATCCAACGTGCATTCTTCTCTGCAAAACAGGCATCGAAGAACAGGTAAGATGCAGTCTACCCAGACTGGTCGAAAGGATAGAAATCAGGAGGCATTGAGTTCTCGCAGGCAAGAAATGCCCAGAAGTCGTACCATGCGTTCACGGTATTTCCGCTCCAGGAGCATGTTCGCCATTCCCTCGGGAATTGGGCCGTCCATTGCGTAGCAGTAGTATTATAAATAGGACCCCTGCAATCAGCAATAGGATAAGCGGGAGTCCTCCAAATACGCTTCCCAATACGGAGTGTATAAAATTTGGGATTACTCCGAGGACTGTCTGAAAGTTGCTTAACAGCCCTGACCCTATGGTCTTAAATAGGTGTACAATACCACTCGTATCAGACATATTGAAGATACGACTCACCATTTTTGCAAAATGAATGGGGCAGTTTGTACGTATGAGTGCCTGTATCTCACTCGAGGTCCTTGCAACTTGAAGTTCATAGGTTTCTCGAGCGGAGGTTAAGGGCACGGGTTGCTGTAAAAGCATGGCTTGCAGTCTGCTCAGAGTATCAAATTGTATGAAAGAAACGTTCAGTGAAGGCCATAGTGGCGCCTCCCTGACTGTGTTCAGTGGTGGAAACAATACTTGCATACAGCAAGTAACCCTGGAGTTAACGGTGACCAGATAGGCGATGCCCGGTAGCATCCCACAGCAACCTTGATCATTTAGCATCAAGTAACTCCCATTCGAGAGCAGCTCAAAAACCGGCGTGATCACGGCAGCTGGGGTCCCAGTCATGTGACACGATAGGTTTGCTACTGAACCGCTACAGGCTCCGTGTAGAGAAATATCCTGACACATGAGAGAACCGCTTAAAGCGTTCTTGCAGTTTGCACCGCTAAGAAATACTTCTCGATCCCCATTCCGGCATCGATATCTATATGGTAACTCCCAAGTTTCCTTAATGTACCCCTTACCCATTTTTTCATATGTGCCTGCCTGCCTTTGCTCAAGGCAATATTGAAACTGAAACGTAGCGACCGGCAGAGTGATTTGGCCATGAATTAGCCATTCAGTTGATGGTAATTCGGCTACAGTAAATGGTAACCTTTCCAGTTTCTCAATACGCAGCATTGTATATTTTGTTCCCCTTTGTGCCATTTCTGTCTGTTTATCAGTTAGATTGTATTCTGAAAACAGAGACGTGGTGTTTATAAAACGCCAGGCCACACAGCCTGCATGCAAAGATTGTAGCGTCCAGCTTAGCATCATAATAGAACGTAGCTGAGATTGCCCGTGTTGTAACAAGGCCAAATCTTGTTCTAATATGTCGATTGCCGAAGACACAATGTTGCCTAAGGAGTAAATCCTGGAGGTCAAAGTTGTTAACCCATTATCCACTATAGGTAATGCATTCTCTAGGTTAATACGGTCTATTTCCCGTATTCTTTCTGCGGCCTCCTGTTGGGATATTTTCCAGTTTTCATTATAATAGGCATAAATGCCAGCATATATGAAACGTTTCTGACGTGTTTTCCTTGGGCCTAACAAGAAATCCCTAAGGTCTACATCAGGTGTGAGTAAGGTCAAGTGATGTTTCACTTCTGTGAGTGTTGAGGTCTCTAGCCAATCAAGGCACAACTTCCCAACACTATAGGAAGTCACTACCCCTGGGTGTTGTCTCTGTACATAGCGTGCATCTGGCCTACTGATACTAAACCCCTCGGCTATACCTAGGAATCGTTGTTGACATGTGTTTGTGTCAATGGGCCAAATCAGCCATTCTGTCCATTCGGGATCCGACCTGTTGTACTGGAGAATGTAATCTCCTACCCCTTGTGTAGTTGAATTCTGCCCCCCACCTATCTGTGAAGGAGTTGGAAACCCGGGTGAGTTCAGTTCCTTGTTCTTGGCTAGTCCAAGACAGGATGTCTGTTGCACAGTGTCATTTAGAAATATCATCTGCTGTGGAATGAGGCATGCTCTAAAAAGTGCTTCTGTTCCCTGGACTTGCCAGTCCCTCGAACCCCAGATTGATTTTAAATCTATAGTGTCCTTCCATAGGTCAAAACCCTGTGTAGACAACTGGGCCATAAAGAAAGCAGAGTAAATCTGTTTGGTGTTGGTCAACATAATTTTCTGTGCTGATGTTTTTGCCACTTTGTAATAAAATGACTTCGGGTCAGATGTATTAAACCCTGAAAAGTATGTGAATTTCTGTGCAAAAGTTTGCGAACTACCTTTAGGAGGTGTTGGGCAGTGTTCCCACTGGTGGTATTCAAATACATTTCTAGGTGTTATAGATTTGTGTAAGAAATGATGACCATAATGTTGGTAACAGTATAATGTATCCTAGTCTGAAGTACCTTCTAATATTTCATTGTTAGGAAATGCAGCAGTTTTTTCTAAATCAGACATCATAGCATTTACAGTTTCAGTGTCCCAATCATCAGAAAATGTACTGGAGGTAATGATGTCACTTAAAGAAATTTTAAATACATGTTTAAGCTTTAAAAGTTCAGTCGGACCGAATATATCAAAATCAATCTTGTCCCATACTATACCATCCGGTATAGGAACTGCTGTGATGTTCACTGAAGACAAGTCTCTTGGTTCACGATGTGAAGACTGGTGTGGTGTTAAAATCAAATTGACTCTTTGGGCTGTAGAGCTCTGCTGGAGGTATCGTGCATTAATAAGCATACTAAAAGTTATTATCAAACCTAGCCAGAAAAGAAAAAATTAAATCCCAGTGATATACCATAGTTCTATCCAAGGTGACACCATGTAAGTCTTTCTCAAAAAGTTCAAAAAGTCAATGCGTTTCTGTTTGAGTGATTTTTTGGCTGGCGTCGTTTCCGGCTCGCTTGGATCCACTGAAAACGTATCAAAGTTCATGAAATAGCCAGAAGCAGTTCGATCAATTGTTGGAATTGCATCGGGATTGGTTGAAATTGGATTTTGCTCTTGACGGGGCATGTTGACGTAGATGTCTGTAGTCGGTCTGATTGCAACTTGGGGGCATATTATCAAGGGCCTTATCTCCGCTTTTTTGGCTTTAAAAGCCAAAAAGGCGGAGATAATGTTTTCGCCCTATTAACAAGAGGGTGATAACATGCATTAGCGCATGTTAGCACCCTTTTACCCGACGCCTCCCTCTGCATCTCTAATGAGATGCAAAGTGGGCGTCACTGGGCAGAACAACCTTGTAAATATCGTTGATGTGCACATCGCGATATTTACAAGGAGGCCCAGGCATTTTTGCAGACGTTAGTTTTTGGCAAAAACCGCGGTTTTCGCCAAAAACTAACGTCTGCAAAAATGCTGACTTACCTATACTTTATATTGGAGGTGGATTATGCTGATACGACCACAGGGTCGTATCAGCAAGGTTATCGCCGTTTTACATGGAACATCGCTGGAAAACCAGCGATGTTCCATGGAAAACAAGCTATCGCAGGAATAATTATCGCCATTGCGCTATGCGTTGTTAATACAGCGCTAGCATGGCGATAATTATCAGCGATAGCCGGCGATGACAATTCTCACGCTGAGAACGGCCAGCGATAATTATCGCTGGCCGTTGATAATATGCCCCTTGGTTGTTAAGTTGATTTTCTTCTTATTGAAGTGGAACGAGTTCCATAGCATTGTTGCTTAGTCCTTCATTCTGTACAGGGCTCTTCAAACGTGATGAGTCTTTCTGTTTGAACTTCTTGGATTGTAGCGAGAGGAGGGCATCTGCTACAGTGGAGTCCACAAGGCCTACTGTTTAGTATCGGCCACATAGTGTGGTTTGATTAAGTCAATTGAGACAAATCTTTTCTCCTTTATCCCGGCAAGAGGCGGCAGAAGTACAGTTCTTGTGCCTTGCATTGCTAGGACCGGTACAAGCTTTCTGTAGGATGGCCAAAATTATTTCTTGTCTGCAATCTTTTCTCTGACCAGATCCCCAACTTTTGGGATCCAGACAGGTCTTGCCGTTACTGCCTTGACTTCCTCAGTGGCGGTCTGTTTTAAGTGGACGTTGCTTTGTTGTGTCCTGGATTCATTTAGATCCTGTAAAACAGCCAAACGATCATGGATATCAAATGGTTTCTCATCTGCCACTGTGCCTTCACAATCAAGATCAGGTACCCCCATTCTTGTCCCAAATAGGACCTCGTAAGGAGTGACACCCCCTGGAGAGCTTCTTGGCTGATTGTTTATTGCTCGTTGGACCCCATAAAGGTGATCGACCCATCTACCGCCCTTGCCTAATACCCTAGCTGTTAAAGATTGCTTTAAGTCCTGGTTTTTCCTCTCCATAACGGAATTTCCCTCAGGATGGTACGGAGAGGAGTACCGCAATGCTACGCCCATTCCTTCCATGGCCTCTTTGTAAGCCCGAGAGCTAAACGCCGGGCCACGGTCAGAATGTAACTTGCCAACTGCGTATGTGCAGATAAAGACTCGCAAATCTTTTATAACAGTTTGAGCGTCAGCACAGTGCTGAGGCCAAACCCATAGGAATCTAGAGCAGGAATCCACTGCAACCATGATATATTTCTTGGCCCCATCAGATTGTAGGGGTCCGCAGTGGTCCAAATACACACATGCGAGAGGTTTGTCTGATTTTTAACAATGGTGTCTGCGCTGGGCGTGTTACGGTGGAACCTTTCATCTGCTGGCAGATGTCGCACTTTAAGACATAGGGGCCGATTCCGATTCGGGTCGGAAATCTCTCCGACCGAGCCGGACCCGGAGAGATTTCCGACCGAATCGGACCCTAGCAGCCCGACCGAACGAGTACGATGCGCACGTATGCCATCGGACTCGAGTCGGTCGGACTCCCATTGAAGTCAATGGGAGCCTGTCGTTCAACTCGTACCCAAGCTCCCATTGACTCAATGGGTGCGAGGCGGACAAGGGCGCCCCCTACAGCGTGTACGTGGCGAAGCGACTCACGCCGTACACGCACAGGTAGGGGGGACCCATGGGTCCCCCCTGTGTGCGACTCGCGTGGCTACGCGTACAGGGGGGTCCGACACGGACCCCCAAAGTACAGCTCCGACTGCTTCTTGGAGCCGGACGGCGCGAGTCGGTCGGACTGCTCACGGCGCGCATCGTACTTGCCCGGCCGGGGAACGTCTCCATTGCGAGGTGCGCAGCGCATCCGCGCGAGTCGGTCGGTGCGGTTGGGACGGGCGTACGAGTCGGTCGGCGAATTTGCACGCGCTCTCATCGTACTCGTTCGCCCGCACGTACGATTCGGTCGGGAAAAAGGGCTCCGAATCGGATCCGGTTCAGCCGAATCCGATTCGGTGCCCTACCGGCCGAGATCGGAATCGGCGCCATAGTCTTTGGTCTGCTTTGTTAACCCTGGCCACCAGTAGCGCTGTTTCAGTAAAGAAATAGTCGCTGTAACGCCTGTATGCGCAGAGCCCAAACCCTCGTGTGCTGCTAGAATTAAGCCTTGCCTACGATCCATATTTGGTATTAATCTATCCCCCACTCCAGGAATCTGAGCATATGGAATGTTTTGTGCATCTAACTTGTAGGAGTACTTGAGTGGAAATTTCTTAGGTACTGTGATGCTGCCTTTGCGTGAAGCATTGACAGCTACCAAAATCTCGCTGTCTATTCTCGTTTTTGAACGAGTAACTGCAGCTACGGCGGCTGTGCGTACAGCCCCCTTTGCGGCTTTATCAGCCAATGAATTCCCTTCAACGTGAACGCCATCACGCTGATGACTCAGTGTATGTATCACGTGAGCCCTTGGTAGTTCATTTCTCAACTCCACTACCTGTTCCCATAGCATTTTATGCTTAATTGTGCCACCTTTTGCGTCTTTAAACCCGTTTTGTTCCCAATGATGTAGATATTCATTGTACGACTGTATACTGTAAAAGGAATCACACACAATTAGTGTGGGGAATTCGTGTTCTGTATTTACAAGTGCCAGTATCAGTGCTTTTAATTCTGCTAACTGAGCCGTGCAGTCTCCTAGAGATTGCGTTTCAGTGCTACTGGGATGGAACTTTCCATCGTGCATGCGACCTTTAACGATTGCACACGCCGCGCAGTAAGCTTGCTTACTCCCTATGGCCGGTTGAGCAGATCCATCAGTGTAAATAATGTATTAATACTGATCTAAAGGCAAAATCTCATTTGGAAGAGGATATTCTTGTTCGTATTGCAGAAATGTTTGTGTTTTTAAATTTGGATCAAATCTGTATTCAACATCCGTTGCAGTAAGAGAATTAGCCCATTGTATCCATCTGGGATGTAAGGCTTTCGCATTTGGAATGCTAGCCTTTGTAACAGCTTCTAAAGCTGGTACCGGGGTTACGACAATTATGCGCTTCCCCTGAGCCAGTGCTCTTTCTCTTGCTACATCGGTCTGAACTGCTGTCAGGATTTTTTCTGTTGAAGTGATACGCATCTCTGCGTTTGTGTACAGGTGTGATTTGTATGCGATTGGTACCGTTTCACCTTCATTAAAAGTGAAATAAGTGTACCCGCATTGACCCACTATTACTCGGATCACTAAGTTGCGTACGTTTACGCGTGTCTGTAAATGTTTTGAAGCTGTCATGTCTTCCTGTAGGGAACGTAGGATGTTTGTATGTTCCTGTGTCCATTGTCTGATTGAAAAATCAGGTTTTATTAAGTCGTAGAAAGGTTTTACTCTTTCTGCGTAATCCAAAATGTATGTTCGACCAAAATTTAGGAATCCCAGAATTGATTGTAAATTTTTTAATGATTTGGGAGGTTGGAGCAGCGCACACTTTTCTAAAAAGTTAGCTGCTAGGCTTTTTCCTTCACTTGACAGCTGAAACCCTAAAAATAGGGCAATTTTTGATTTTTTGAAATTAAATTTATAGCCCTCAGAGGCGAATCCCATAATAATGGTGCGCACCCTGGTCAAGTGCCTCGGTAAATCATGGTCCGTCAGATAAATATCATCCACATAGGACAATGCTTCCTCATCCAAATTTTGGAGTAACTCTGTTACCCTTGCTGAAAGTACCCTGGGGCTATTCTTATACCCTTGGGCTAGTCGACAAAATTGTCGCTGGGACCCTAACGCACTGAATGCGGTCAGATACCTGCTTTCAGGCGCTATATTTTGGCAGAAAAATCCATTTGAGATATCAAGTGTTGTTTTGTATTTTGCGCACAATGTTATTCATTAATGCGGCACTGTGTGCATTTTGAACTGCAAATGTCTTTGTGCAAGTGTTTAAATGTCTGTAATCTAAAACAAGACGATATGTGTTGTCAGGTTTTGCTACGGGGAACAAAGGATTGTTAATAGGTGAAGTGCAATTTTCAATCACCCCCTGGTATTCTAGTTGATCTAGGATCTCCCTGACTTGTTTTTTAGCTTCCTGCTTTATAGGGTATTGCCTTTGAGCATTTGGGGAAACTTTTAACGGGATCACGTGGTGGGTTGAATCTTCATCCCAACCAACATGATTTTTGTACAATGCTGGAGCTAGGGCAACCGCCCACTCCTGCGCATATGCATGTTTTAAATGTATGGGAACGAGGTCGGAAAAGGCTGGAAAAATTATCGTTTCTCCCCTAGGGCACTCCATGACGAATGCTGGTGGCCAGTCTTGTTCTGCTAATAGAATGTCATAACCAGATGACAGATTTTTCCAAAAGTGACCTTTAATCTTTCTGGGTTTGTCCCCCTCCATCCGGAGTGTTATCTCATGTAACTTATGTGGGACACTTACCCGAGTATCAGGTGTTTCCACCGTGATATACTCACTCAACTCCGCTGTCACCAGAAATTCCTTCAGGTTCTGGCGAGCTATTGTTACTTCTGCCGTGCTGTCTAGCATCGTCAGAGTCCATTCCCCGTTCAGAAGCTGTGTCCTCAGAATTCTGGGCATGTCTGATCTTGAGACCTGCTACCTTCTTCTTTTTGAACTGAGGTTTCTGTTTTTGTTTATCTTCTTTTTTAGGTGCGTAGTCCGCAGCGCGTTGCGTGTCTCTGGACTTTGTACGCTCCTCTGACCGTCCTTCCCTCTCTGAGTTTTTTGATGAACCCTGAAAGGAACGAGAGGAAAGAGTATCAGTATCCTGATACCTATCAGGTTTTTTAATATTATCCCTATTCCTGAGGTTATACCTCCTTTCAGAGGGCTCGTGTTGAGGAGACCTACCTCTGGATTGAGATCTGCTGTCTTTAGACTTTTGTTGTTTTTTATTTTCCCACTTCTTTTTAGAAGAAGTAGGTGTCTGCTTTGTAGTGTCCTTTTCAGGACTGCCCACTAGTTGTGGTTTTAATGCTTTCCCACCTAGACTGTCTCTGCCTAGTTCTGCATATGCAGTTTCAATTATTTTGGGTAGTTCGTGTTGTTGATCTATGGGACCGAACTCCCTTAGGCGTTGGCGGATCGCCACTGAAGCTGCTTCCCCCTTAATGTTAGCTAGTATTATGGCTGATACCTGATCAAAGTTGTTTAGTAACTTCATCCCTAAGTTAAGGGCAGGTTCTGCTCCGTACTCATTTTGTATCTGTCTCAATACGTCAGGTACTACTGCTAATGACGGGATACCATGAGTTCTGGTATATATGGCAGCAAAGACTGAACCCCAAGAGGTGCAGTCCTCTACTTGTGGTGTGATCCCCATGGGCAAGCAGATTGTTAGAATTCTGTGTTTTTCATAGGTGGTAGTATTCGAGAAAACTGCCTCAAGCTGAGTTATTTTCTGAGCTATCCAGAATGGTATTTGTTTGCGTTTTGCGGGCATTTTGCCCATTACCGCGTGTAATGTTTGAGGAGTGATTTTATTTCCTGTACCCTGAGCTGTAGTACTATTTTCTGCACCTGGTGCAGGTTGGATTGTTAAAGTCCTCATGACGAATTGTGTCAGGTTTCTGTAGATTTTAATTAAATCTCTGTGTTGTATGAGTAATTCTGGCTGTGGCATTGTTCCAATGTCAGGATGCGGTGTGTAAGCCGCTAGTATTGGCCATGTGGCTCCGTCTCCTCCAAGCGGGCTAATCTTACTCTTTGTCGTACGTGGGGTAGGGTGCCATTAAACCAGTAATGATGTTCCTGGTAAGTGAGTGGAATCTCTATGTCCTCAAACGGGGCATATTCCTGTGGTGCATCTCCTGCTATACAGTAGTGAAATGTCTTTGTTATGGCATTTGCTGCTGGGAGTGTAACCCATGAATAGAATACCTCTTTTTTTTTTTTTTTTTTTTTTGATTCGTGTGCCTCAATCATGAAAACTACCATGCCCCCCTTGGCTGGTAAGCCATTTTCTAATAGTCTTATGGTGACTGTCCTTCTGAATTTTGGTGCAATCTGTATTGCATCCTCAGGATCTTCCTCGTCATCTGACAGGGGCAGTGGCATTTGTAGTGGATCTAAGACCGCGGTAGTCATTGTGTATAGAACACAGACTAATGTTTCAAAGAAACTATGATAAGGTTTTAGGCACAATTTTAGGAACACTATGTCCTTTCAAGCTTGAATAACCAACAGCCAATAAATAGTATTCTCGTACTACTCAGCTGTGGCGGAGTTTGTGCCCACCCACTCCAGACGTCTCTGGGGTTTTGTGAGTAGGTTCTCTGAGAACAGCATGACTGAACTACTCAGATTCTACTGTTAAATAAGTACCCAACCAACGTTGGCGGCGCCATGTCGTGTAGTTCCTATAGTACCCATGCAGGACCTGCGCGTTTGGATAACATAAACCGTGGGCTTGGTGGCAGACTGATTCTGTGCACCCCCACCGCATAAGTTAGCCGGATTTGCATTAGCTAGCTCACAGTGCCACTAGAATCTCCTCTTATCGGGGAGAGATTAGTTTCTGGCAACCTTAGACCATGACAACCCAAATTCCTCAGAACCGTGGAAACAATATACTACTTTTCACTCAGTCACTCGTGCTTACTTATTCGGTTTGTCTCAGAGATTTACACAGAATAAACAGTCTGGGCGTTTCAATAAGTATTTATTGAACAGTTGTTATTCTAGTGTAAAATATATGTGCTGCAGTAACCAGCAGACAATAGCAGAGATATATTATCAGCAGTACGATAAAAGCAAAGGGATGGAACAGTTCTACCATATTGCAATAATCATGAATACATACATGAATATAAAAAGCATTATGAAAAGTGCGCGTACTCCTACGATGCCTAACTAGATGTACCTGAGTGTACCTAGCATATGTGTAGGTCTAAAAGCCTAAGAGCCAAGAATCCTTCTAGGATTTAGTCGAACCCCCATACCTGAATAGAGAGAGTGTGGGACCCCGTCCAGGTCTCGAGTTGGACACCCCGCAAGGGCTGTGTTAGACCGCTGTCAGCTGGAGCGACTGCATGCAGGAGCCTCAGCGTCTCTTGTCAGTGTGTCAGCATGGAAGTCTCAGTTCCCTCTGTCTTACCGGGGTAAGATGTGGTGTATTTATACCCTGAAGACTCTCGTTGCTTCGTATGGTTTGAATTGGCCCTTGTTAGACTTGAGGAAGACGTCAGGGGTGAACTTTGTACATACATATTATGCAGGTGGTGTATTCCTAGAGAGTCATGCATAATTGATGAGTACAGTGTGGGCCTGTGTTTGGGAAAAACCCTGCTGTATTCAAAACCACAGGCTAGATAACGTTCAGCCCTCAGAGCTCGTTGTGTACTAGCGAGGACCAATGTAGGTGAAAGATCATGCCTATATAAGGAATCATGACTATAATATGCGGCTTTGACCATAATAGGGCAAGTACGAATATGACCGTATTAGGGCAAATACGAATACGTCCATTTTAGGGCATGTATGAACGGGTCTACATTAGGGCCTCTATACGGGACATAACAGTTTGTTTGGCAAACCCATAATTTGTATATTTAATTGACCTATAAGTCCCTAGTAGAGTGCACTACGTGTGCCCAGGGCCCATAAATTAAAAGCTACTAGTGGACCTGCAGCACTGATTGTGCCACCCACTTACGTAGCCCTTTACACATTTTTCATGCCTGCCATTACTGAGCTATGTCAACCTAGCAAGTTAAACCTCTTGCCAGGCCCAAACCTGCCTATTTTAATACATATACGTTACCCCTAGGGTACCCCTGGACAGCCCAAAGGGCAAGGTGCAATGCATTTAAAAGGCAGGACATGTACTTGTAAGTTTTACATGCCCTGGTAGTAAATAAACTCTTACATTCGTTTTTCACTACTGCAAGGCTTATATCTCCCATTGGATAACATTGAGATTACCTTATTATTTTTTATAAGCGCAATTTCAAAATGGGAAGATATGACAGTTCCATGTTTGATGTCTCTGGAATCCTAATTTAAAATCCTAACTTATGCTGAAGTCAGATTTTAAATTTTGATTCTGAAAATGCCACTTTTAGAAAGTTGGAATTTCTTGCCTTAGTCATTTGGTGCATGCAGCCTGTCTCTGGTCACACGACTGGGTGTAGTTGGTAGTTGGGCTTTGTGTATTCCACCTAGAGAGCCACACACAATAGGAGGTTAGGTGTGACTGAGTGGGCTATCAAGACAGGATGAAAGAGAGGAGCTGGACCCAGCCTGACTTACACCTGAATAGGCTGTGTCCTGTCTCCACACAAAGGCCTGCCAGCCCCCTGTAGTTAGTCTGAAGCCAGGTCTGTAAGGGCAGGACATCAGTGCACTTCAAAGGGTTGTCTTTGAAGTCTCCCCCACTTCAAAAGCACTACTGGGTATGAGTACTGAACCTCAAGCACCACCACTTCAGTACACTTCTGGACCTGTGGTTACTCTGCCAGGAAGGACTGCTGTGCTGCTGAAGGACTGCTACTCCGCTGGGTGAGAAGAACTGTACCTCCTTCTCATGACACGAGAACCCAGAGTGACTCCAAGGGCTAGTTGGCTAGCCTACTGGCCCGATGCCTCAGGGACATTAACAGGCTTCCAACGACTTTGCATCTACACCTGGACTCTGCTATCTGTGAGTCTACTCTGCCAAGTGGTGCCACCCCTCTCCTGGACCATTGGAAGTGGGCCTAAGGTGCTTACCAGTGGAACTAATGCATCTTCCCTGCTGAGTGGCGCATCCTCGAGCCAAACTGATGCATTTCCTCAGCTGAGTGGCGCATCCTCGAGCCACTGCTGAGTGGATTTGGACCAGGCCAGAAAGTCAACATCACCCTAGCATCGGCGATGGTGCGGCGTATCTCCAATCCATGTCCTCAGATCTGTCATCGACTGCAGCTCGACAACGACGGCTTCCGTATCGCAGCCTCACGGCTTTTCAGAACCGATACATCACCAGCTGCGTGCCCCATCCTCCATGCCTGAATTTTGCTTCGCAAGCCCCGTCAATGGGATCCTCGACATCAATGCAACTGGACCTCGCACTGCAGCCTCGCCGCATCTCGTAACCGACGCATCGTTTGGCTGTGCGCCGCTTCTTTGCCTCGGATCCACGCAACGCTCTGCAACCAGGATTTAGGGTACTTTGTACAGCGGGCCGAACTGGATCCCTGTAGCCGGCCCATGATCCATCACGGACAGCCTGAACTTGTGACTTCGTCCCAGTCAGGCACGACCAGGTATCCCTTGTTAGCACTTTCTGCTTTTTGGCACTATTTCACCCTAAATCTATAAAATTGTATATATCCGGTTTCCCTGGTTGGATTTTTGCCATTCTGGTCTTGTTTTATTTAATAAAATATACTCTATTTTTCTAAACCTGGTGTGGGATGGTTTTGTGTGCTGTTTTCACAGTTTTTACTGTTTGTAGTGTTGTGCAAATATTTTACACATTGCCTCTAAGTTTAGCCTGACTGCTCTGTGCCAAGCTACTAGAGGGTGAGCACAGGTTGATTTAGGGTTTGACTGCCTCTTACTCTGATTAGGATTGAGGTTGTTGCTTGACCAGGGCTCACACCCCTGTCAACCAGTAACCCAATTTCTAACACCCTAACAAACAATGAAGGCATTTTGTTTTCTTGCAAAAGTCTGGATTGAAATCCTAAAATACCAATGTGAAAGTTTGGAACTGAACTTTTAATGCTATATTGATGAATTTCACTAGGATTCGATAATCGGTGGTGGAACACAGCCACTGTTTAACATTTTTTAAATTTTTTCTTGCGTAATTGTTTAATTTACAATCATTGTGCATGATTACACATTTAAGGCCTTTTGCATTCAATATACAAATATGTTTGCATAATACAAAATAAAAAAGAAAACCCTTATTGATGCATTGATTTGCGGCTTTCATCGTCTACAATTAAGTATATAAGAAAGTAATTTTATACTACAAGATTGTGTTACTACAAGATTGATACTGGTAACTTTTTAGGCCCAGATTTACTAATGGATTGCATTGCCCTTGCGCAATTCAAAGAAGTGCAAGGCAACGCAAGCCATTAAGTTAGATTTACTAATCCACACAAAGCCACCTTGAGTAGCTCTGTGTGGCTTAGTAAATCTAGAGTAACACAAGGCAATTCAAGTTGCTGACTTGCTTTACTCTGCATTGGGAAGGCGTTCCATGGGTGGATTGTGGGGGTTCCCACACATCCACCCATGGATTTTGGCACAATCCCAGATTTACTAAGAATATTACATTTGGAAATGCATCAAAATGGTATGCCTTCCCAACAAAGGCCTAAAGAGGAGACATATGTTTATTTCTCCTCATACTTTTATCTTTCTACATGAACTGGATCTTGCAGCACACATAGGAAGAAGGAAATGCCTCTGAGAATTGCTTTTGTGCTGGAAAGTGTCCCTCCCCACACAAAAACAACTCTGCTTGTAACGTAGGCAACTTTGCACCATAGCACAACAGTGTCTGCGTTGACACTAGGCAGCACTCAGTGCACCAGCACAGAGAGAGAGCAGGAATGCACCATATCTTAGTAAATATGGTGTTTTCCAGCTCTCTCCCTTGGACACAGAGCATCGCAGAAAGTTGTCTTGCTGCATTGTGTTGCGCTACATGTTAGCAAATCTGGGACCTAGGATCTACAATTCCACCACACATGCAACTAGTTTGAAATATTGGCACTTTCTAAAGTAGATGAAAACTCATCCTTTAATGTTCTTCTTATCTGCCATTTTTACAGCTGAAAGGCTTTTGAAGATGGCTCCCAACATGCTGTTAATTTTGTTTAGGTCAGAATGGCCATGTAAAGCATTCCATTGCCATGGAGCTAGATTACTTTATATAAGTACCACAACACACATACATATGTACTTTGAAAATAAATTGCAGAATTAACAGCTTACTCGTTCAACCAGTTTTATTCAACTTTCTATGACATGGACTTAACACCAAGAACTGAAGTGGTGGCTCATAAGCGCGGAGAAAAAATGGTGCTTTTAAAGAATGTGAGATATAAATGTTCCTTAACTTGGTGAAAATTTGTAAAAGTCTCTTTGTATTTGCTTCATGGGCTGAGTGAAGGCTGACCTAGAATACTGCATATGAAGGGGAGTGCTAAACACCCAGCAGGCCATGTATTGGCTAACTAATTAGTGCTTTGAGTTTAAAAAGGGTAAGACAGGGAGAACCTCCCATTATCTGGCATGTAAATGAACAGCAGCCATGAAACTAAAGATCTAATAACATAAAAACATTTCAGTCTTTAGCTACAACTTTCACAACAATGAGTTAAAATTATTCGCCTAAAACAATGTTGAAATAAATCTTAATCGAAAAGGATTGCTGTACTTTGTGATAGCCTATTTTTGGGTTGTGTATATTTGCTTTTGTACCATTGATGTTCATTGCTGAATATTTAAAAAAGAAAGATATGTGCCAGGTTGAAAAAATGTTCTTACCATGGCATCTATGACATTCCCACTGCAAATTCAGCCTGGATTGTTTGATCCCCTTTTTCTGACACAGTTCCTTTGTCAGCCCTCTTGATATCAACAGTGCTTCATTCATCCCCCAAACAGATCTATGCAGCATTTTAGATATACCAATACTTACAAGGGTAAAAGGAAAGAAAGTCAAAACCTTGTTTGCAATATGGCAATAATGCATAGGAAGACAAGGATTATTATTTTGCAAAATCAAAGCATGTCAACAATAATAATTGGTAGATTGTCACAAGAATATATATGTGCATAAATAAGCAAGTGGGCTGCCACAGAGGAACAAAAAACAACACAACAAACTCACAATTAGGAAGACGCAAACAGGGTTTTTCATACATGTGGCCCAAAGTTACAACAAAGTGTAAGTTACCACAAAAGTGCAGTTTGCGAATACTGAAAAGTAGTACAAATATTCAAAAGTGCAGTTTGTGAATCAGGCCCATTGCTTTTATGAAAGTCTTTTCCCAATGCAAGATCAGAAGTGACTAAATAATGCCAGTTACCCCGCACTGTGCAAACACTATGAATTACACATTGTTGAACTAAGCAAGGGTTCTGCATCAAAAGCACACTCTTTATAACATGACTTACTATGCACCATCAGGGCAATGGCATCCATCTAACATGAACAAGAAAGTGAGCTTAGATCAGCAGCTCAGTCATTCTGTCTTAATACCATATGCATTCCATTTAAGGAAACAGCTTTGATTTATTGCCACACATGTCAGTGGTCACTGGTGTACTAAACACTTAGCTGACCGCCTCATGGATTTCCACTTGCGTGCAACTACTTCATGAAATATCACTAGTGTCTGCCTTTTAGCTCGACTGTGCACCTACAACAAAAAATAAGTGAACAAAGGGAGTTAATCTATAGTGCAGTGACTAGAATAAAATATTTTAAAACATGGCAAGGTTCAAAGAGAAAAAGTTGAATTTTCACAGATTTGTATACATTTCTTCATCAATATTCAGCCCCATGGGCTCCTTGGTATCTAGCCTGAGGATGTACCTGGATTTTAGTCTTCACAGCTCTTTCTCTCTTTCTTCCCCTCTAGGTGTTTTAGGTATGAAGTCAATTACACTATAAGTGAGTAGGTTGGGATCACTTTTGTGGACGCTCTTAAAATGTCTTGCTTTGGGATAACCCTTCTGTTGATTTTTGATGGTTCTAAAATGCTGCAGAATTTGTTTGTGAACCTGCATATTGGTGATCCCTATGTATCTTTTTGAACATGGGCATTCTAGTACATAAACTGCATATTCTATTTACAGATCAGGGCCTGTCGAATTTTGATTATTTCATATAGTTTTGTCTTTATTTCAGTAATGTTTCTGCCTTGCTCACAGGCTTTGCACCTGCTACATTTTGCAAAGTCCTTCTGTGGTTTTAGCCATTGTGTCTTTTCTGTTGTCACATTGTTTTGTACCAATTTGCCTTTAACAAATTGAGCCCTTCTATTTGTAATCTTGTTTTTTTGCCTTCTTATTTTCCTATGACTGGGTCATCTTTGATGTTGTGCCAGTGTTTGTGCAGTGCTTTACGTATTGTATTATAGTGGCTGTTGTACATTGTAATAAACCTGCAAATACCCTTCTTTTTGCCCTTGGGTTTCTTGCATTGGAAGAGCACTGTTTCCCTTTTGTGTTTGGCTATTTTTGTTTTCGCTGCTGTAAATGTGTCTTCTGTGTCCCCTCAAGCTCTCCATCTGTGGATTATGTCTTTCTGTGTATGTTTGAAAACTTCCTTGGTGCTGCATACGCATTTCGCTCGCATAAATTCCCCACAGGGTATGCTTCTTATCAGGGGGGCTAGGTGTGAGCTGCTGGCATGGGGAATAGTGTTTCCTGCCATACTCTTTCTATATACTGTGGTAGTGAGTTTGGAATTGCTGACTGCTAGTCTTACATCCAAGAAATCAATAGTGGTGTTACTGATGCGGCTCGTGAATGTTAGGTTCAAATTGTTAATGTCTATCTGGTTCAAAAACTCAGTTGCTCTGTCAATGTCACCTTTCCATAAGATAAACATATATATATAGCATTTGATATTGCTTCCACCTGTGAGCAAGGTGGCATTGATCACCGAAACGCGTATGGAGACGGAGGCTTTCTTGTGCTGCTGTGACATGAATAAATGCAACTTTTCCAGTATTGGGCCTCTGTTTGTTGCTTCATGTGGGTGAAATAGATGGGCTGCTCCGTGCCCATTGTTTTAAGAGGCCGCCCTGAAGGGTTGGGGGCTCCTGTACTCGGAGGATTTCTGTGGTGATATATATATTCACTGAAAAACCCTTGGCTCACCCCCCCCCGCCCAGGTGTCAGAAAATGTCATAAATGCAAGGCATCCACCATTGGGCTGAACAAAAGTGAATTTCGAAGCCCACTGTACAATGCCCCTTTCAAGATCCGTCACTCCTACAATTGTAGAAGTGACTTTGTGGTATATGTACTACAGTGTTCATGCCCTAAGATATACGTAGGCAGCACAAAACACATGGTACACGTAAGGATCTTACAGCACTTGCATGCCATAGCCAAGGATGATAAAACATACTCCTTAGCACGACACATCCATGAAAGCCATGGGGGTAACAGTAATGATCTGGTGTACTATGTCATTGATACAGTCCCGAGTAATGTGAGGGGAGGCAATAGAGAGCAAACATTGTGTAGATTGGAATCTCGTTACATCATTATGTTGAACAGCAAGATACCTAATGGCCTGAATTCAGATGAAGAACTATATATACATTTGTAACTGCATCAGATAATGGTTTCCTGGAAGCTGTTCCCGTTTCTTCTCAGCCCAGTTTAAGTGTTTTTAAGACGCATGCAGAAATCTCATCTGCAGCTCACGTTTGTTTTATTCACTAATACTTGGGTTTGCTTTGAGCACAATTTGCACTCATTTTTACACAGTTTAAGTTAGAGAATTCTTCCAGAGAGCAACCAGAGGCAGGTTGGGTGTGGCCTACTCTTTCTCACATATAATATGCCATTGCATTAAGGTTGTATGATTTGGACACTTGTCTAAAGCACAGCTTCTAGCAGCTCCCATGTCGCTTTACCAAATCCATTTGTGGAGCGGATGCCCAATTGGGCTGGATTTTGTGAAATACCATATTGTGAAATACCACATTATGCAACTTTGCAAGCGTATATGAGAGGCCTCAGGGCCATAATAGGCTGCGAAACCATGTTGGTCTTAGCAATGGTAATGTTCAGGTTGTTATAGGCAAATAGATGCAGGCCTATCGGACATGCCCCATGCTTAGCTCTCTTGGAATCTGAGAGAGGCAGAGTGAGATTGGCACCTTGTATGATGTAACAAGGTAACACGTTTTGCTGTTACTGGTGACAATGCAACATTTTATAGATGTTGTGACACGCATTACATTTTGTAAATGTATTATTGCATTGCCGTCACAGTCAATTTACAATGAAATGTGTTTTCAGGAATGCCATGTGATCAATTGTAGCACTCTGAACCCTATGATATTTTGTTTAATTATTTGAGTTTCTGTTTAATTACATTTGTAACACAGCGAGCAGCTGAATGAATTATTTACTTTCTGTATATATTATGAATTACATGTGCTGCACACAGCAGTTACATTCTAGTATGTTTTCAGTGTTTACTCTTAGCTGAGTAGTCCCAAGCAGTACTTAAGTGCTAATAAATGGCGGCTGCACTATGTGATCAAGGTGGTAATGACCACCGAAATGCGTCGTCCCATGTCAGTTTCTGCCAAACAATAAATACCTTTTTCGGATTCCTTGTTGCCGGTGCCTGCTTTTGGGAAAAGAAGGGCAGGAATGCTACTGATATATATATATATATATATATATATATATATATATATATATATATATATATATATATATATATATATATATATATATATATATATATATATATATATATATATATATATATTTTTTTTTTCACTGAAAAAACCACATGTTTCAGGGACGTTATAGTTAGGCTGACATTTCACTCATACAAAACCACAGAAATTCGGCTGTTATAGTTAGCTGAGCTAACTATAACTCACGCCCCTATAATGCACTGCTGTTGACATCACATATTACATTACTCATGACATGGTCAGTGACATCACTAATGAGATTACTGATGACATCTCAAATGACATCACTGATGACATCATCCAGTGACTGAGTGTTTCTAAAAAGTTTAAGAGTGTTATATATATATATATATATATCCCATAAACGTTGCTCCTTCCGAACTGCTAACCCGTGGAAGATGGCGCACACACCAGCGGAGCGTGCTGGTAATGTCAATATCACGCAATAATCCAAATAAGTGCGCTCTCAGGATCATAAGACACACAATCCAGTGTTGAAGCAAACCAAGTTTATTCCACTACGCGTTTCGACTGCGTCCGCAGCCTTGCTCACGTGTACTGAGTGCACAATCAAAGAGGGGTTGGGAGTGAACACAACAGAAAAAGGACATTGTAGGTAGCCTACTTTGGCGGCCATCTTTAAATGGTAATTCACATAATGCATCACGATAGCAAATTAGTTCAATATGCAATGTGTAGTCATGTTAACCATGTAGTGGTAATAAATAAAACATGATACTGCTGGAGTGCAACACAGATAAGACCAGTCTCAAAAAAAAATATGAATTGACAATAACAATTGTAAACCGTAACCAGTGGTTTAGCTCTATTGTGGGCATGAGACATAAAGCATAGGCATAGGAACGAGAAACGTGAAGCACAAATTGCTAATGATACTCATTATCTGAGTGTCCTGACTATGTCACGGGTAATTGTATCTTGCTCAAATTAATATTACAAGACCTTGCTACTTGAGTAGTCGCCTGGTGCTCAAAATCTATATACGCATAGTGCTCTAAGGTAACGTGCTTATGGTACATTGCCAGCGGTTTACTGGTAACCCTAGACTTGAAGGTAATCACCTGGTGCACAAGTCTGCGTCCGCAAGGTGTCCTCTCTGTAGAAGAGTATCCACTGAAAAAAGTAGCTGTCAATGGTGAACACAAGAAACAAGGTTTACAGACCCGCTGCTCTGTGAATAGTCCTCAACACTCTGTCTATTCATGGGTCCCAATCCTCTGTTAAAATACCCAAATGGTGAAATCCCAAAGTGAATTCGAAGAGAAGGTTAGGTAGCCTGTGTGCGTGGGTGGGTTCCTTCCTTCCCTCCTGCAAAAGAAACAAACAGAAACAAGTGTTAAAATTGTAACAACAAGTACAAATGTCTAAAAGAAAAATGTTCGAACACTATGGCACATGTGTGCCGCCTTAAATTTTATAAAAAACAGTTTCTAATACACATTATTTCAGAGGATAGGACGCATATGTTAACATCAGCTAATAAACAACTAGCATCACATGGACCTTGTGTCACTTATAAGTTAAAGGAAATCAAGTAAAGGACACAAAAGGGGAGACAATCTGTTAAGGCATGTAGTATCTAAATACATGGACTTCGGGAAGTGTCACATGGCAATCATTCAGTCTTAAGATGAATGGCAAGCTCTTCATCCTGGTTGAGCCCCCATGGAATCCTAGTTTGAAAATTTACAATGTATCTGGACTCTCTCTGTCTGAGTTGCAGTACTCTATCACCCCCTCTGTGTCCCAACCTAACCTGTTCCAGTATGAAATATTTCATGAGGGAGGAATCAGAGAAATGGTTTTCATGAAAGTGTCGTGCCACAGGGTATTTGGGATCCTTGTTGGTAATGGCCCTTTTATGCTCTAAAATTCTCTTTTTAGCCATCAATGTGGTGCTTCCTATGTAGTACAATTTACAGGGGCACTCAATGACATATACCACAAAAGTGGTGCTGCAAGTGAGAAATTGTACGATTTTCTTTTCTGTAGGTTTTGTGTGTAAACTCCTTGCGGAAACTGCTAGTCAAACACGCCTTGCAATGACCGCATGGAAAAAACCCTTTCAGATTATGTGTCCCTACATCTTGCTGTCTCGTGATGTCACTATGTACCAACATATCTCTCAGGCTCTTACCCCTTCTGTACGTTATGTTGGGTCTACCAGGGATGGTGTCACCTATACTGTTGTCGCATTTGAGAATATTCCAATTCTGTGTAAGAATTCGTCTAATACTGTCTGCATCTGAATTGTATGTCATGATGACTCTGGTGCTGTCATCACCCACTTCACCCTCATTGTCTTTCTTTTCAATGAGTGTTTGGGTTCTGCTAACGCCTTCAGCTCTGGAGATGGCTTTCTTGAGTACCCACATCTGATAACCCCTCGCCTTAAATCTCTCTATCATGTTAGCACTTTCGATTCTGTAGGCTTCCTCACTGTTGCAGTTTCTTTTTGCCCTCAGCAGTTCGCCATAGGGGATACTCCATTTAAGAGATTCAGGGTGGCTGCTGAGGGCATGCAGAATGCTGTTCCCTGCAGTGCTCTTACGAAACAAAGTGGTGTGGATCTTGTTGTGTTTAATCTCTAGGTGCACATCGAGGTATTCTGCTCTGGTGCTACTGATATTGCCAGTGAGTTGTATGTTGCGGTTGTTGTTATTGAGTCCCTCAATGAACTTCTCTGCCTCATCTACGGACCCCTTCCAGATGATGAACAGGTCATCAATGTACCTGAGCCACACCTGTACCTTGTCTCGATTTTGTATCTGGTCTGAACATGCAAAGATCTCTTCCTCCCAGATGCCCATGAAAAGATTGGCAAAACTGGGAGCGAAGCAAGATCCCATCGCGGTCCCGGTCATTTGTTTGTAGAGGGCCCCATCAAACAAAAAAATTTTGTTGGTCAGGCAATATTCTGTCATTTCAAGAATCATGCGGCTATGTTCCAAGTATTTGACCTTTCTCCTCTTCAAAAAATGTGAACAGGCAGCTAATCCTTGCTGGTGATCTATAATAGTGTAAAGAGAGTGGACGTCTAAGGTAATCAGAAGAAAGTCACTTTCCCACTCGATACTCTCTATTCTGCCCAAAAAATCTTTGGTATCCCTGATGTAACTGGGAAGTGTGATGACGTATTCTATGAGAAAGTGGTCAACGTATTTCGATATATGCTCGGCTACACTTCCTCTAGAGGAAACAATTGGACGACCAGGAGGGTTAACCGGATCTTTATGCACCTTGGGCAGAAGGTATAACACAGGCAGTTTGGAATAGTCCCTTTTAAGATAACAGAACTCCTCCCATTCAAGGATACCCTTGTCTTTCCACGTGGTCAAACTCTCCCAAATGGTAGTGACACTGGTGTTATATATCTCCCTAGAGATAGGTATATAATATTTGTTGTCATTGAGCTGCCTGTGTGCCTCAGTGATTTATTGTTCCCTGTCCAAGACAACAATGTTCCCCCCCTTGTCAGCCGGGCGAATAATAACATCATCGTCATCGGCAAGTGACTTGAGGACCTCTCGCTGGTTAAAGGTAAGATTGGTGTTGTGTTTCTTCCTATTGCAAGACTTTCCCTTAAAGTCAATAAGTGCCCTAGAGACACTCTCATGGAAAGTGTCTATATTGTCATGTGGGAGAGACGGTAAGAAGGTAGACTTTGGTTTAAAGTCAGTAGATGCAGCCGCATCTCCTGTGATTCCAAGCTCCTCTAAGATCTGATGTTCGTCTATCATGGTGTCAGTAGTATCTATAGCTTGTTGTAATTCTAACATGGTGGCTAAGGTGTCTATGTCGCCTATGTTCAAATCAGTGATGTGATCACCCTCCCCACCTCCTGCATGATTCCTTGGTCTCTGTCTCCGCAATTGGTGCCACTTTTTAAGTTTTAACTTTCTCACATATTTAAAAAGATCGATCCTGGTATCAGCATAATTAAAAGAGGATGAGGGACAAAAGGAAAGTCCTAGACAGAGTGTACGTTTTTCAACTTCATTAAGCTGTCTTTTAGAGAGATTAATGATTGTTCTATTAACCATTGTGGGGTCCATTAGTATGTTCTTTTGGAGCGTGTGTTGGTATCTCCCATGCGGCCCCTTCCTCTGCCTCTTTTGACATTGTTGCTGAGTTCGTTTCCTTCTGTTCCTCCGTCTCCTCGTCCTCTGCCTCGACCCTGACCTCTCTCGAGGCAGAGGACGAGGCAGAGGACGAGGAGACGGAGGAACAGAAGGAAACGAACTCAGCAACAATGGCAAAAGAGGCAGAGGAAGGGGCCGCATGGGAGATACCAACACACGCTCCAAAAGAACATACTAATGGACCCCACAATTGTTAATAGAACAATCATTAATCTCTCTAAAAGACAGCTTAATGAAGTTGAAAAACGTACACTCTGTCTAGGACTTTCCTTTTGTCCCTCATCCTCTTTTAATTATGCTGATACCAGGATCGATCTTTTTAAATATGTGAGAAAGTTAAAACTTAAAAAGTGGCACCAATTGCGGAGACAGAGACCAAGGAATCATGCAGGAGGTGGGGAGGGTGATCACATCACTGATTTGAACATAGGCGACATAGACACCTTAGCCACCATGTTAGAAATACAACAAGCTATAGATACTACTGACACCATGATAGACGAACATCAGATCTTAGAGGAGCTTGGAATCACAGGAGATGCGGCTGCATCTACTGACTTTAAACCAAAGTCGACCTTCTTACCGTCTCTCCCACATGACAATATAGACACTTTCCATGAGAGTGTCTCTAGGGCACTTATTGACTTTAAGGGAAAGTCTTGCAATAGGAAGAAACACAACACCAATCTTTCCTTTAAACAGCGAGAGGTCCTCAAGTCACTTGCCGATGACGATGATATTGTTATTCGCCCGGCTGACAAGGGGGGGAACATTGTTGTCTTGGACAGGGAACAATACATCACTGAGGCACACAGGCAGCTCAATGACAACAAATATTATATACCTATCTCTAGGGAGATATATAACACTAGTGTCACTACCATTTGGGAGAGTTTGACCACGTGGAAAGACAAGGGTATCCTTGAATGGGAGGAGTTCTGTTATCTTAAAAGGGACTATCCCAAACTGCCTGTGTTATACCTTCTGCCCAAGGTGCATAAAGATCCGGTTAACCCTCCTGGTCGTCCAATTGTTTCCTCTAGAGGAAGTGTAGCCGAGCATATATCGAAATACGTTGACCACTTTCTCAGAGAATACGTCATCACACTTCCCAGTTACATCAGGGATACCAAAGATTTTTTGGGCAGAATAGAGAGTATCGAGTGGGAAAGTGACTTTCTTCTGATTACCTTAGACGTCCACTCGCTTTACACTATTCTAGATCACCAGCAAGGATTAGCTGCCTGTTCACATTTTTTGAAGAGGAGAAAGGTCAAATACTTGGAACATAGCCGCATGATTCTTGAAATGACAGAATATTGCCTGACCAACAACATTTTTTTGTTTGATGGGGCCCTCTACAAACAAACGACCGGGACCGCAATGGGATCTTGCTTCGCTCCCAGTTTTGCCAATCTTTTCATGGGCATCTGGGAGGAAGAGATCTTTGCATGTTCAGACCAGATACAAAATTGAGACAAGGTACAGGTGTGGCTCAGGTACATTGATGACCTGTTCATCATCTGGAAGGTGTCCGTAGATGAGGCAGAGAAGTTCATTGAGGGACTCAATAACAACAACCTCAACATACAACTCACTGGCAATATCAGTAGCACCAGAGCAGAATACCTCGATGTGCACCTAGAGATTAAACACAACAAGATCCACACCACTTTGTTTCGTAAGAGCACTGCAGGGAACAGCATTCTGCATGCCCTCAGCAGCCACCCTGAATCTCTTAAATGGAGTATCCCCTATGGCGAACTGCTGAGGGCAAAAAGAAACTGCAACAGTGAGGAAGCCTACAGAATCGAAAGTGCTAACATGATAGAGAGATTTAAGGTGAGGGGTTATCCGATGTGGGTACTCAAGAAAGCCATCTCCAGAGTGTTATAACCTACTTGTCTGGTTTATGCATCCTCCCCATTGTTGTACTCTGCCTTGCTGCTCAGCCATTGGTGATGTCATTTGGAATGCTGAGAATGTTTGTGTTTGAGTGAGATCAGTTGGTGTGAGAGGGCTGAGCAGCAAGGAGGCTGCTCCTGTTGGGGCATATATTATGGATCTTACCATCATCTTGAAAGCTGTAATTGATGAAGCATCTTAATGAATAAACCTGTTACCTATTTCTACACGACCAGACTACGAGGTTTACTTCATTTTAACACTGGCGACGATTTGAAAGAACCTACGCGTGTGCTACTTCTATGGATAATGGTTTATGAAACTTAAAGGATTTTCAAGTATATGGAATTTCAAGAGAACTTACGAGCTGTGTATTTAAGGAAGCTGGCACCAATGAGCCCCACCAGTGACCACTCCACCGGTCGCCCTACCACGTAAGTGCCAGTTCCTGCTGTTTGCCTACCTTGCTACCTGCCTGTTCCTGCTGTGAGCTGTTCCCAATCCTGAGAACTTGTTTGCGCAGTGGACTACTGTGATTGTCACGACATCTACAAGGAATGACTACAGATTGTGGCAACTTGGGTGAGTGTTCCCCATATGAGTAACTAGACTAACAGAAGTTCCTTACATTCCTCACCACCAGTGAACGGTCAGCCCTAGCCTGGGCCTGCCAGTTCCTGTTGAACTTTATTTCTTTGAAATCTGCTTGACTAAGGTGAGCCCACATGCTTGTAGAGCAGAGGATATAGAGCATCACCTGATGTTGAAATCTGCCTACCGATAGACTATTGAGTTTTACGTGTTTAACATGCTTGACAACTATCTGAAGTCATCTGGAAATACTGAAAGGAGGCACGTTTTGGATTGTGTTGTGGTCTGCATATCACATGGAGATAACCGGCAGTGCAGTCCCTTTATTTGTGCCATAATGAGAAGCATCGCCTGAGGGGTCCCCAAAGTTGGTCATGGAGTTACCTTTGGATGAAAGTGTTTCCTGGGTTTTTGATCACTATAAGAGTGTTTGTTTCCTGTGTCTGTGCTAATTGAAGCAATCCGGAGTTCGTGTTATTTTCAGCTTCTGTAGAGCACCGCTGATGTATTTTTTTTTCATTCAGCTTAATGGTGTGGGTTTTGGTGCTTTTCACTTTCACGAGGGAGTTACTGAGGGCGACTTCATCACAAGGAAAACTGCACCGCTACTGATGCATTCTTTGTTTTTCTTTCTTTTCATTTTGCGTTTCACCGCTGTGTGCCTCTGCAGCTTGACAGTTGAACCGCTGCCCTTCAATTTGAGATTGGCACGAGCTGTGCATAGTGCACACACAAAGCTCGCGCTGACTTACCTACATTCAGATGTCCGGCAATGCCTCCTCCTCTGTGACGTTTTCTCATCCATCAAGTGTATTGCTGACTAGCACATTTGGAAGCCCGCTGATGCTGCGAGCCATCCGGCTTAGCGTCACTGCCGTGCCGCCATCTTATGGTTGGAGGATGCAGCCATATGGTGTGCCAGAACATCAGGGAAGTCTCGCTCTGCAGTTGTCAAAAAAGTTGTTTTTTTCCCTTCAAGTCCTTGTGACCGCGATCGACGCCTCGTCATGATCGTTTCCTCTCCTCATGTTTTTTTTGCTGCAACTCTTTACATGTAAATGCAGCAGTTGACGGTCTCAACGTGTGGTGGGGAGTTCGTATCTTCGTTGCTGCAGACCTTGGACTTTGAACTTTGCTGGCAGATCGGGTGCCATTAACAAGAACTTCATGTTTGGTGAAAATTCGGGTGAGTGATCGCTCACCGGAGTAAGAGATTTCTTTTGTTTTTCTTCATGTTATCAATGTGATACTGCTTTGTGAGGGTGGTTTGTGTTTTTGTTATTTGAGTGGTGGTGTTGTCTCCCTAGGATGTGTAGGTTGTGGGCTGGTGGAGCCCAGTTTTGTGGTTCATAGGGAGGCTGTTGCATGGAGGTTGGGGCCTGAGTATGTTTTGGATTGATTTTAGGGGTTAGTTATACTTTGATTGTTTCCCCTTTGTCATGACTGTGCGCATACCCTGGATTGTAGTATGTTGCGAGAGTGTTTTGGGTTAAAGGATACCCTAGATTTACTTTGGGTTTGAAGATACCCATACTATGTTCGAGAGTGTTTTGGATTTCAAGTTGCCCTATTTTGGTGTGGGTGGAGTCTTATTCCTCTTCTTAGAGGTTGGACCCACTGTTCAGTTTCAATGGAGGTGTATTCCCCTATAGGGAGGTGTGTTCCCCTATTACTGTGAGTTCCTACATTACATTTTGTTCAGTTTCTCAGGGAGGAGTGTTCCCCTATAGGGAGGTAGTTTCCCCTATTACTTTTTGTTCAGTTCCAAAGGGAGGGTGTTCCCCCATAGGGAGGTGGTTTCCCCTATTACGCATTGTTCAGTTTCTAAGGGAGGTGTATTCCCCTATAGGGAGGTGGTTTCCCCTATTACTATGTTCAATTTCTAAGGGAGGTGTATTCCCCTATAGGGAGGTGGTTTCCCCTATTACGCTTTAGGGGGATTTTGTAATCCCCAGTCCTACCATGTGTTGTATATGTGCAGTAGGGGGGTTTGTAATCCCTAGCCCTGCCATATGTATTGTAAGTGCAGTAGGGGGGTTTCGAATCCCTAGTCCTGCCATGGGTTGTTTCTTATTTTTCCTAGTTTGGTAGTTTTTGTTATTTGTGATGAATTTATGGGACATGTCATATGTATGTTTTATTATCTTGCACTCATTTGTCTTTCTAATCATTATAAGGGGGAAGATGTGTTATAACCTACTTGTCTGGTTTATGCATCCTCCCCATTGTTGTGCTCTGCCTTGCTGCTCAGCCATTGGTGATGTCATTTGGAATGCTGAGAATGTTTGTGTTTGAGTGAGATCAGTTGGTGTGAGAGGGCTGAGCAGCAAGGAGGCTGCTCCTGTTGGGGCATATATTATGGATCTTACCATCATCTTGAAAGCTGTAATTGATGAAGCATCTTAATGAATAAACCTGTTACCTATTTCTACACGACCAGACTACGAGGTTTACTTCATTTTAACACAGAGCTGAAGGCGTTAGCAGAACCCAAACACTCATTGAAAAGAAAGACAATGAGGGTGAAGTGGGTGATGACAGCACCAGAGTCATCATGACATACAATTCAGATGCAGACAGTATTAGACGAATTCTTACACAGAATTGGAATATTCTCAAATGCGACAACAGTATAGGTGACACCATCCCTGGTAGACCCAACATAACGTACAGAAGGGGTAAGAGCCTGAGAGATATGTTGGTACATAGTGACATCACGAGACAGCAAGATGTAGGGACACATAATCTGAAAGGGTTTTTCCGTGCGGTCATTGCAAGGCGTGTTTGACTAGCAGTTTCCGCAAGGAGTTTACACACAAAACCTACAGAAAAGAAATCGTACAATTTCTCACTTGCAGCACCACTTTTGTGGTATATGTCATTGAGTGCCCCTGTAAATTGTACTACATAGGAAGCACCACATTGATGGCTAAAAAGAGAATTTTAGAGCATAAAAGGGCCATTACCAACAAGGATCCCAAATACCCTGTAGCACGACACTTTCGTGAAAACCATTTCTCTGATTCCTCCCTCATGAAATATTTCATACTGGAACAGGTTAGGTTGGGACACAGAGGGGGTGATAGAGTACTGCGACTCAGACAGAGAGAGTCCAGATACATTGTACATTTTCAAACTAGGAATCCATGGGGGCTCAACCAGGATGAAGAGCTTGCCATTCATCTTAAGACTGAATGATTGCCATGTGACACTTCCCGAAGTCCATGCATTTAGATACTACATGCCTTAACAGATTGTCTCCCCTTTTGTGTCCTTTACTTGATTTCCTTTAACTTATAAGTGACACAAGGTCCATGTGATGCTAGTTGTTTATTAGCTGATGTTAACATATGCGTCCTATCCTCTGAAATAATATGTGTATTAGAAACTGTTTTTTATAAAATTTAAGGCAGCACACATGTGCCATAGTGTTCGAACATTCTTCTTTTAGACATTTGTACTTGTTGTTACAATTTTAACACTTGTTTCTGTTTGTTTCTTTTGCAGGAGGGAAGGAAGGAACCCACCCACGCACACGGGCTACCTAACCTTCTCTTCGAATTCACTTTGGGATTTCACCATTTGGGTATTTTAACAGAGGATTGGGACCCATGAATAGACAGTGTGTTGAGGACTATTCACAGAGCAGCGGGTCTGTAAACCTTGTTTCTTGTGTTCACCATTGACAGCTACTTTTTTCAGTGGATACTCTTCTACAGAGAGGACACCTTGCGGACGCAGACTTGTGCACCAGGCGATTACCTTCAAGTCTAGGGTTACCAGTAACCCGCTGGCAATGTACCATAAGCACGTTACCTTAGAGCACTATGCGTATATAGATTTTGAGCACCAGGCGACTACTCAAGTAGCAAGGTCTTGTAATATTAATTTGAGCAAGATACAATTACCCGTGACATAGTCAGGACACTCAGATAATGAGTATCATTAGCAATTTGTGCTTCACGTTTCTCGTTCCTATGCCTATGCTTTGTCTCATGCCCACAATAGAACTAAACCACTGGTTACGGTTTACAATTGTTATTGTCAATTCATATTTTTTGAGACTGGTCTTATCTGTGTTGCACTCCAGCAGTATCATGTTTTATTTATTACCACTACATGGTTAACATGACTACACATTGCATATTGAACTAATTTGCTATCGTGATGCATTATGTGAATTACCATTTAAAGATGGCCGCCAAAGTAGGCTACCTACAATGTCCTTTTTCTGTTGTGTTCACTCCCAACCCGATGTTATATACCCCTCTTTGATTGTGCACTCAGTACACGTGAGCAAGGCTGCGGACGCAGTCGAAACGCGTAGTGGAATAAACTTGGTTTGCTTCAACACTGGATTGTGTGTCTTATGATCCTGAGAGTGCACTTATTTGGATTATTGCGTGATATATATATATATATATATATATATATATATACATGCCAAGGGTTATTGAAAGATGAGTGGGTGTATGAGTGTCTGAATGGATGATTTAGTGGGTACGCGACTGACTGTATAAGTGAGTCATTGAACATGTCTTAGTGAATGCATGGGTGAAGACTAATCTGTGTGAATGTCTATCAGTTGGTGTGTAAGTGGCTGCATGGGTTGGTGAGTAGCTACATGAGTGTCTATATGGGTTGATGATTGGTTGTCTGAGTACCTGTATGGGTGCCTGAGTGTCTGTGTGTGTTGGTGGGGGGGTGACTCCCTGCATGGATGTGTGAGTGGGTGATTCACTGGGTGCATGGGTTCATGAGTGCGTGTGCAAGGGGCTGTATGCGTATGGCTGAGTTCTTGAGTGAGTGGATATCTCAGTGGTATATGTGTGAGCAACTACATATGTGAAAGGCAGTATATGTAAGTGTTGGAGTATATAAGTGACTATATGTGAGAGTGAGGATTGTGAGAGTGACTTTATGGATGAGTATGTGCTTGTGTCAGTGATTGTATAAGAGAGTAAATATGTGTTCGTATCGGTATGAATAAGTGAGGTGGTATGTGTATAACTGTATAGGTGAGTAAATGGCAATGTGATTGATTCTTTGCGTGACTGACTAGGTGTGTGAGTAACTCTATGGGTGAGTGACAGTGTGTGAGTGTCTATATGGGTATATGATTGCATATATCAGTGGCTACATAGATGAGTGACTGCGTGAATGAGTGACTGTATGGGTGAGTGAGTGGATGTGTGTACACCTATGAATTAGTGAGTGGGTATGTACTAACTGGTATTGGTGTGTCTATGGTTTCAAGAATGGTAGTCTGTATTTTAGAGTGGGTGTTACAAAGGTTATATTAGGGTGTGAAGAGATGCATCAGATATTAGGTGGATGATGTCATCAGTGATATCATCAGTGATGTCATTTGAGATGTCATCAGTGATGTCATCAGTGATGTCACTGATCATGTCATGAGTGATGTAATATGTGACATCATCAGCATTGCATTGCGGGGGCGTGAGTCATAGTAAGCTCAGCTAACTATAACGGCCGAATTTCTTTGGTTTTGTATGAGTGAAATGTCAGCCTAACTATAACGTCCCTGAAACCTCTGTTTTTTCCAGGGAAATTTCTAAGGTTTTTTAAATGCTAATACTAACTATAACGTCCCTGAAACCTCTGTTTTTAGCAGTGAATTTCTAAGGTTTTTTTAAATGCTAATTTCTAACTATGCCTACATAGGTAGGACATATGCAGAAAGAGGAAGAAAGGCGCAGAAAGAAGCAAAGAAATGCAGAAAGAAGCAACAGAAATGTAGAAAGAGGCAACAGAAGTGCAGA
Organism: Calotriton arnoldi; assembly: GCA_963921515.1. Taxonomy (NCBI): domain Eukaryota; kingdom Metazoa; phylum Chordata; class Amphibia; order Caudata; family Salamandridae; genus Calotriton; species Calotriton arnoldi. The sequence continues at coordinate 1,258,934 of CAWUFW010000292.1, read as the reverse complement.
AAGAGGCAATAGAAATGCAGCAAGAGGCAAGAGAAGTGCAGAAAGAGGAAGAAAGGTGCAGAAAGAAGCAAGATAAATGCAGAAAGAGGCAACAGACGTCCAGAAAGAGGAAGAAAGGTGCAGAAAGAAGGAAGAGATGTGCAGAAAGAACCAACAGAGGTGCAGAAAGAGGCCTACTATGACTGTACCTTACAACAGACTCATACAAAGTAGCCTAATCACTAATCCATCTCCTAAGATGTGTTAAACCTCACTTTTCTCTTGAAGGTTCACTATTAATCGACTGGTCAGAATGTTAGGGCCTACCAAATATAAAACAGCAATCCTAGGCATATCACTGTTGTAAGTCTGACCAAGTTTGTGAAGGTATGCATGCGTGTCTCTGCTTTTACCTAGAGACATGCTACATCAAAATAACCATACAAATAATTGAATACCTGTGTTTCAAACAGCATACTCTGTAAATATGTGTACAGAAAGGTGTATGTATTTCTTTCTGCTCATGATACAGGGCACATGGGTATTCAGTAGTATATTTGAGGGGCTCTATAACACTTATATACATAAGACATGTCTGCCTGTGCAACTGAATGACAGAGCAGAACTGAGAAGATTTGACCACCTATAGGAGAAGTTACCCGCTTTTTAAACTACCAACTTCAGATGCATAACACATGTGAGAATACATATACAAATAGACATATACCTCAGTCACAAGAGCATGCAGACCTTTAAACTTGACAGCTTGCACGTCCCATTTGAGTACAGAAAGAGGCAAAAGAAGTTCAGAAAGAAGCAAGAGAGTTGCAGAAACAGGCCAGAGAGGTGCAGAAAGAGGGAAGAGGGGTAGAGAAAAAGGCAAGAGGGGTGCAGAAATTCGCAAGGAAGGTGCAGAAAGAAGCAAGAGCGGTGCAGAAAGAAGCAAGTGCAGTGCAGAAAGAACTAACAGAGCGGCAGAAAGAGGCAAGAGGGGTACAGAAAGAGGCAAAAGAAGTGCAGAAAGAAGCAAAAGAGGTGGAGAAAGAGGCAAGAGGGGTGCAGACGGAGGCAAGAAAGGTGCAGAAAGAAGGAAAAGGGGTACAGAAAGACACAAGAGGGGTGCAAGCATTTGCAAGAGAGGTGCAGAAAGAAGCTAGAGCAGTGCAGAAAGAACCACCAGAGGTGCAGAAAGGGGCAAGAAGGGTGCAGAAAGAGGCAAGAGAAGTGCAGAAAGAAGCAACAGAGGTGCATAAGGAGGCAAGAGAACTGCAGAAAGAGGTAAGAGTTGCAGAAACAGGCAAGAGAGGTACGGAAAAATATAACGGGTGCAGAAAGAGGCAAGAGAGGTGCAGAAAGAGGGAAGAGGGGTGCAGAAAGAGGCAAGAGGGGTACAGAAAGAAGCAAGAGAGGTGTAGAAAGAAGCAAGAGAAGTGCAGAAAAAAGCAACAGAGGTGCAGAAAGAGGCAAGAGGGGTGCAGAAAGAGGCAAGGGAAGTGTAGAAAGAAGCAAAATAGGTGTGGAAGGAGGCAAGAGAAGTGCAGAAACAGGCAAAAGAGGTGCAGAAAGAAGCAAGAGCAGTGCAGAAAGAACCAACAGAGGTGCAGAAGGAGGCAAGAGGGGTACAGAAAGAGGGGTAGAGAAATTTGCAACAGAGGTACAGAAATAAGCAAGAGAATTGCAGAAAGAAGCAACAAAAATATAGAAAAAGGCAACAGAACTGCAGAAAGAAGCAACAGAAATGCAGAAAGAGGCAAGAGCAGTGCAGAAAGAGGAAGAAAGGTGCGGAAAGAAGCAAGATAAATGCAGAAAGAGGTAACAGAAGTCCAGAAAGAGGAAAAAAGGTGCAAAAAGAAGCAAGAGATGTGCAGAAAGAACCAACAGAGGTGCAGAAAGAGGCCTACTTTGACTGTACCTTACAACAGACTCATACAAAGAAGCCTAATCACTAATTCTTCTCCGAAGATGTCTTAAAACTCACTTTTCTCTTGAAGGTTCACTATTAATCGACTGCTCAGAATGTTAGGCCTACCAAATATAAAACAGCAATCCTAAGCATATCACTGTTGTAAGTCTGACCAAGTTTGTGAAGGTATGCATGCGTGTCTCTGCTTTTACCTAGTGACATATTACATCAAAATAAACATACAAATACTTGAATACCTGTGTTTCAAACTGCATACTCTGTAAATATGTGTACAAAAAGGTGTACGTATTTCTTTCAGCTCATAATACAGGGCACATGGGTATTCAATAGTATATTTGAGGGGCTCTATAACATCTATATACATAAGACATGTCTGCCTGTGCAACTGAATGACAGAGCAGAACTGAAAAGATTTGACCACCTATAGGAGAAGTTACCCGCTTTTTAAGCTACCATCTTCAGATGCATAACACATGTGAGAATACATATACAAGTAGACATATACCTCAGTCACAAGAGCACGCAGACCTTTAAACTTGACAGCTTGTACTTCCCATTTGAGTACAAAAAGAGGCAAGAGAAGTTCAGAAAGAAGCAAGAGAGTTGCAGAAATAGGCAAAAGAGGTGCAGAAAGAGAGAGGGGACAGGGGTGCAGACAGATGTAAGAGAGGTGCAGAAAGAGGGAAGAGTGGTACAGAAAGAGGCAAGAGGGGTGCAGAAATTTGCAAGAGAGGTGCAAAAAGAAGCAAGGGCAGTGCAGAAAGAACCAACAGATGTGCAGAAAGAGGCAAGAGGGGTGCAGAAAGAGGCAAGAGAAGTGCAGAAAGAAGCAAAAAAGAGGTAGAGAAAGAAGCAAGAGGGGTGCAGACAGAGGCAAGAAAGGTGCAGAAAGAAGGAAGAGGGGTGCAGAAAGACACTAGAGGGGTGCAAACATTTGCAAGAGAGGTGCAGAAAGAAGCAAGAGCAGTGCAGAAAGAACCAACAGAGGTGCAGAAAGGGGCAAGAGGGGTGCAGAAGGAGGCAAGAGAAGTGCAGAAAGAAGCAACAGAGGTGCAGAAGGAGGCAAGAGAATTGCAGAAAGAGGCAAGAGAGTTGCAGAAACGGGCAAGAGAGGTGCAAAAAAAGGTAACAAGGGTAACCCTGGCAGAACTCCGCTCCGCTCACGGAGTTTGCAGAGTTTTCCGCACTCCGCATTACGTGGAGATCGCGGAGTTCCGAAAAACTCCCCTTTCCATTGCGGAGCGGAGTTTTTTTCCTCGCTCGCGTTCGTCAACATCATGTTGGCGAGCGCGAGCGAGGAAAATCCACGTCCAGGTGAGATTTTTCCTCGTTCGCGATCGTCAACATCAAGTTGGCGAGCGCAAGCGTGGAAAATCAACCTACCGGCAAAATTTGCAAGAGAGGTGCAGAAAGAAGCAAGAGCAGTGCAGAAAGAAGCACCAGAGGTGCAGAAAGAGGCAGGAGAAGTACAGAAAGAGGCAAGAGAGTTGCAGAAACAGGCAAAAGAGGTGCAAAAAGTGGGAACAGGGATGCAGACAGAGGCAGGAAAGATGCAGAAAGAGGGAAGAAGAGTGCAGAAAGAGGCAAGCTAGGTGCAGAAATTTGCAAGAGAGGTGCAGAAAGAAGCAAAAGCAATGCAGAAAGAACCAACATAGGTGCAGAAAGAGGCAGGTGCATAAAGAGGCAAAAGAAGTGAAGAAAGAAGCAAGAGATGTGCAGAAAGAGGCAAGAGGGGTGCAGAAAGAGGCAAGAGAGGTACAGAAAGAGGCAAGCTAGGTGCAGAAATGTGCAAGAGAGGTGCGGAAAAAAGAATGAGAATTGCAGAAAGAAGCAAGAGAAGTGCAGAAAGAAGCAACAGAGGTACGGAAAGAGGCAAGAGGGTGCAGAAAGAGGCAAGAGAAGTGTAGAAAGAAGCAAGAGAGGTGCAGAAAGAAGCAAGAGATGTTTAGAAAGAAGCAACAGAGGTGCATAAAGAGGCAAGAGGGGTACAGAAAGAAGCAAGAGAGTTGCAGAAACAGGCAAAAGAGGTGCAGAAAGAGGCAAGAGGGGTGCAGAAAGAGGCAAGAGAGGCACAGAAAGAGGCAAGAGAGGTATACAAAGAGGGAAGAAGGGTGCATAAAGATGCAAGAGGGGTACAGAAAGAAGCAAGAGAGGTGCATAAAGAAGCAAGAGAAGTGCAGAAACAAGCAAGAGAGGTATAGAAAGAGGCAAAAGGGGTGCAAAAAGAGGCAAGAGAAGTGCAGAAAGAAGCCACAGCAGTTCAGAGAGATGCAAGAGAAGTGCTGAAAGAGGCAAGGGAGTTGCAGAAACAGGCAAAAGAAGTACAGAAGAGGGAACAGGGGTGCAGACAGAGGCAAGAGAGGTGCAGAATAAGGGAAGAGGGGTACAGAAAGAAGCAAGAGCATTGCAGAAAGAACCAACAGAGGTGCAAAAGGAGGCAAGAGGGATGCAGAAAGTGGCAAGAGGGGTGCAGAAATTTGCAAGAGAGGTGCAGAAAGAAGCAAGAGCAGTGTAGAAAGAACCAACAGAGGTGCAGAAGGAGGCAAGAGGGGTGCACAGATTTGCAAGAGAGGTGCACAGATTTGCAAGAGAGGTGCAGGAAGAAGCAACAGAGGTGCAGAAAGAAGCAACAGAGGTGCAGAAGGAGGCAACAGAACTGCAGAAAGTGGCAAGAGAGTTGCAGAAATAGGCAAGAGAGGTGCAGAAAAAGGGAACAGGGGTGCAAAAAGAGGCACAAGAAGTGCAGAAAGAGGCAAGAGAGTTGCAGAACCAGGCAAAAGATGTGCAGGAAGAAGCAAGAGAGGTGCAGAAAGAGGCAAGAGGGGTGCAGAAAGAGGCAAGAGAAGTGCTGAAAGAAGCAACAGCGGTGCAGAAGGAGGTAAGAGAGTTACAGAAACAGGCAAAAGATGTGCAGAAAGAAGCAAGAGAGGTGCAGAAAGAAGCAAGAGCAGTGCAGGAAGAACTAACAGGTGCAGAAGGAGGTAAGAGGGATGGGGATGCAGAAAGAGGCAAGAGGGGTGCAGAAATTTGCAAGAGAGGTGCAGATAGAAGCAAGAGCAGTACAGAAAGAAACACCAGAGGTGCAGAAGGAAGCAAGAGGGGTGCAGGAAGAGGCAAGCGAGGTACAGAAAAAGGCAAGAGGTGCACAAAGAAGGAAGAAGGGTGCAGAAAGAGGGAAGAAGGGTGCAGAAAGAAGCAAAAGAGATGCAGAAAGAGTCAAGAGGGGTACAGAAAGAGGCAAGAGAGGTGCAGAATGAGGCAAGAGAGGTGCACAAAGAGGGAAGAAGGGTGCAGAAAGAGGCAAGAGGGGTGCAGAAAGAAGCAAGAGAGGTGCAGAAACAACCAAGAGAAGTGCAGAAGGAGGCAAGAGGGGTGCATAAAGAGGCACGAGAGGTGCAGAAAGAGGGAAGACGGGTGCAGAAAGAGGAAAGAGAGGTACAGAAAGAAGCAAAAGAGGTGCAGAAAGAAGCAAGAGGGGTACAGAAAGAGGCAAGAGGTGCAGAAAGAGGCAAGAGGTGCAGAAAGAGGGAAGACGGGTGCAGAAAGAGGAAAGAGGGGTGCAGAAAGAAGCAAGAGAGGTACAGAAATAACCAAGAGAAGTGCAGAAAGAAGCAACAGAGGTGCAGAAAGAGGCAAGAGGAGTGTAGAAAGAGGCAAGAGAAGTGCAGAAGGAAGCAACAGAGGTGCAGAAAGAGGCAAGAAAAGTGCAGAAAGAGGCAAGAGAATTGCAGAAACAGGCAAAAGAGGTGTAGAAAGAGGGAACAGGGGTGCAGACAGAGGCAAGAGAGGTGCAGAAGGAGGCAAGAGAACTGCAGAAAGAGGCAAGAGAGTTGCATAAACAGTCAAGAGATGTGCAGAAAGAGGGAACAGGGGTGCAGAAAGAGGCAAGAGAGGTGCAGAAAGAGGGAAGAGAGGTATAGAAACAGGCAAGAGAGGTGCAGAAAGAGGGAAGAGGGGTGCAGAAAGAGGCAAGAGAAGTGCAGAAAGAGGGAAGAGGGGTGCAGAAAGAGGCAAGAGTGGTGCAGAAACAGGCAAGAGAAGTGTAGAAAGAGGCAAGAGAAGTAGTGAAAGAAGCAACAAAGGTGCAGAAAGAAGCAAGAGAAGTGATGAAAGAGACAGAGATGCAGAAAGAATGAGAGGTGCAGAAAAAAAGCAAGAGTAGTGCAGAAAGAGGCAAGTGAGGTGCAGAAAAAGGCAAGAGGTGCAGAAGGAGGCAAGAGAAGCACAGAAAGAGGGAAGAGGGTGCATAAAGAGGCAAGAGAAGTGCAGAAAGAAGCAACAGAGGTACAGAAAGTGGCAAGAGGTGCAGAATGAAGGGAGGTGCAGAAAGCGGAAGATCTGTGCAGAAAGAGGCAAGAGAAGTGCAGAAAAAGGAAGAAAGGTGCAGAAAGAAGCAAGAGAAATGCAGAAAGAGGCAAGAGAGGTGCATAAACAAGCAAGAGTGGTTTGCACACCATCAGTACCAATTTAACACCCACATTTAGCAATAAGTAAGAGCTGACCATTCTTGGTTTGCAAAGGGCCTATAACACTTGTCGCTGCATTTTTGGTAACGTTTGAGCAGTTTGAGCTAGAAACAAGGTTTGTTTTTTTCAGCAGGTTTCCTGCTCTCGCTTCCATGAAGCAAAGCAGTGTTTGCTAAGACAGGGCGGGAGCAATGCTCCAGCCCTGCCATAGCACACTGCAATGTCCCAGGGGTTGGCACCCCGGTATGTTGCTGGAGCCGGCCTGGGTGGTGGCGGTCGTCAGGGCCATAAAGGGCTCCATGAGGGGGGCCACGTGGCCCCCTCCAACAGGTTTAAGGCCCCGGGGACCTCCACCCTTAATTTAAGTTTGCCCTAGGGAGGTGGTGGCCCCCGGGGCTGTGTGGGGATGGGCAGATGCCCCTCCAAACATTTTTATAAAAATTTAAGCCACCGGGAGGTGGCGGTCCCCTGGGCTTGGGGGGGCCTGCAAGGCCCCCCACCCATTAGAAACATAATGCCCCGGGGAGATGGCTGTCCCCGGGGCAGCATGGGGGGCCGTAGCCCCCCATGCATTTTTTATTTAAAACCCCAGGGAGGTGGTGGTCCCCGGGGCTGCAGAGGAGCCACGTGCCCCCACATATTATTAACAAAGCCCTGGGGATGTGGCAGTCCCCGGGGCTGCTAGGCCCCCGCGTGCCCTGGCATGATAATTAAGGATTGTCCCTGGGACCTGGCCCACCCGGGGGCTCAAAAGAAACGAAGCGTGGGATACTGCGCTTTGTTTTTTTTATTTTTTCAGCGGGATTCTCCTACCGTACACGAATCCCGCTGAAAATGAAAAGAAAAAATGCTTTTTTTGGCCCTGGGGAGGGTCAGGGTGTTTCTACCCTGCCCCCTTTTCTTATTTTTAATTGTTTTCACCTTTTTTCTTGTGACTTGGTTCAACCGAGTCACAAGATGGCTGCTCGTCACTTCCTGGTTTGAAGAGTTAGCAGCCAATCAGAAGTCAGCTCGTGATCGGGAGGGTTCGCAAATCCAAAGCAGTCACCAGATACTAATATTTTTGTATATATAAATTGCTCAGAAACTACTGAACGGATTTACACCATTTAAAAATAAGGTCGCTTTCTGAACCCAGACCTACCTTTTTGCCAAATTTGGTGTAATTCTGTTCAGCAGTTTGGGCTGTAGCCTTGTCTAAAGTTTCCTATGGAAATTAACATGGAGAAAACGCGTTTTGGAACCCCCTTTTTTTCTCAGCCCCCGCTTGACGAATCTTTTCTCGAAGATTCTCAAACGGCGCCAAAGATATTGGTAAAAGAAAAAACGCTTTTTAAATAAAACAAGGTCCTAACTATAATTACCTACCGCTAATAGGTAATATATATATATATATATATATATATATGCCTTGTAGTTATTCATATGTTGAGTTAAAATAGTAATTCTATGCTTACCTGTATACAGATACCTTGACAATATTTTTAAAGTTGAAGTTTAGCCTTTGATAATTTTTTTGCAGGATTATTATGTTCACAATGTTGTGGCATACAAATAAGACTCCCAAGTGCCCCCACCCTGCTTAACTTCTCTTATGTCTTGAGCAATGCCAATGACTATATTTTGCCTCTGTGCATCAATAGATTTCAATAGCAATACTCCAAAATGGTTTACCTCCTGCATGTCCAACTAAAACTACCATATACTACTATCAAAACTTTGTGATACCTTCTGAGTGCGCAACTTTAATATAATTTCAAAATATCATTGTACACTAATATCAAGTAAAAAAATATTGCGATGCCAAAAAATTGGTAGGACAGAATATTGAGAGTAAAAATATATTTTTTTAAGTGAGCAATATAGTTTTTTAATATTGTTGTGCATAATATATTTAGTTGATTAGTTTGTCATGTTTTATTAATTTTTTGTTATAATGTTATAAGTTCATATTGTGGTAATGTTCATTATATGTAATTATTTTCCGTATAGTTTATTTTATTTTTGCTTTGGAAATGTGTTTAATAATTTTTTTGATTTTATTTAAATCTATTTATTTGTTGGCGGTTCACTGGATTCGTAGCGGAGTAGGGTGGGGAGATTTTTAATATATATTTTATCATTATTTCTAGATTTGTTTACTTTATGCATATTAATCTGTTTAATGATTATAGATAGGGCTCCCGGTTTTCCGTTTAAATGGATTTTTACATATAAATACAGACGGAAAACAAGTTTTCCTTTGTCTGTATTTATATTTAAAAACAGGAAAATACTACCACATTTTGCCGAGCTGCCGTGCTCCAGCAGAGTTGCCTCGCCACACCCTCTTCCTGATTCTACGGCTGTGGTTGCCTACAGTAACACGAAACACCAGCTTCAGATTTGCTGCAAATTTCTTCCAATGAGGGGTCTTTTGAGCTCCTGTCGGCCTTTTGTTTGCTGCCCCAGCCATGTCCGGGGTTCCGCTCCGCCCCTCGAGTGAGCTCTGGCCAGCCATTTAAAAACAAGGATAAGTGCTCGGGGGGGCTGGAGTCAGTGGCGTATGCAGTTTTGGGGGCGGCAAAAGCAGGAATCGGATGCCAGCTCCCTCCCTCGCCCCCCTCGTGGGGCGGCAAAGACTAGCTACATTAGCGGAGTGATTGTCGAGTTTGTGGCCGGACTGCAGAGCAGTACACTGGGTACGTGTGGCTGCAAGAACAGTCCGACCGCAAACTCAGCAAAGCCTTGCTACGCCACTGACTGGAGTGTTTGCAGTTTGTGGCCGAACTGCATAGCCCATAACCGTTGTGGCTCTTCCTTCTTGCCCGGACAAGACAAGGACAGTGACCACTTCTGCTGCCCCCCTCTTTCTTCCTCTTATTCCCTCTCTTTCTGTCGCACTCCTCCTCACTTGCACGAAACCGTGACTGATCTTCCCCCCCGTCCGTCATTCGTTCCTCAGTGAAATGGATCCAAAAAAAGAGGAAACACTTTTCTTGCATATATCTTTTTCTGACATTTTTCTATTGAAAAACGCAGCCTCAGGAGGAGAGAAAAAAGGTTTTAAAATATGAACAATAAATACATAACTAAATAACACCCAAACACATTAGCGCCACCTTACAGAGTTTGCCAGTGAAGCGCTACTTTTCTTTTCATGTCCTTAGCTTTCTGAATAATGAGTGTAAAAGCTTTGAGTTGTATTCCCTATGAGTGTTTGTTTTTTCCAGAATGTTGTTACTTTTTTCAGGCAGCAAATTACTCTCGTCTAGTGCATAGTTTGAATTGAGTTGCTTCCAGGTGTTTATAGATGGGCACAATTGGGTTGTAGCTGAAGGCAGTGTGAGTTTCTCTCAGTGGGGCAGTATGGTGTTCAGTGTTCAGTGGGGGAGAGGATGTAGCACTCTGTGCCGTTGACAGAAACTGCAAGGCTCTGAGACAAATGGCTTGTGATAGCACTTTTAAGCGTATTTGGGACATTCTGCGAATGGCAAAGTTTTCAGATGAATGTATTGTGTTGACCAATAACAACCGAGTCCATGTGTGCACTGTCAATTTAAATAAATGTGGAAAAATACTAGCTGCAGCATCGTCTTCTGCTTGTGGCAAAAATAAATGTGGATAAATACAGATAAAATGCCCAAAAAATAAATATGGATAAATACAGACGGAAATGGCAAACAAATAAATACCATAAAACCGGGAGCCCTAATTATAGATAATGATCAATATTTTATTTATAAGTCCCTTAATAGTTTTTGTAATTGGTAAATAATTATTTTAACTGTCAATTTTTTTCCAATTAGATTTTTGATTATGTAAATTATGTAAATGTTTGAAATATATTTATATTAATTTATTTGATCATGTTTTATTATTTTTTCATAATTTATAAATTGGATTGATTTTGAATTATTGTGCACTATAAGTTTTTATGTAGTATTCTTTTATTTTGTTTTTGTTGATGTTGATAGTTTCAGGTAGTAGTTTGGGAAATATTTCATGTATATATTCAGCTTTTTTATTATAAATAAATAATATTTATAATATTTATTCCTAATGCTGTAATATTAATGTTTACCAATTTATTTACATCATCCAATGGTAAAAATATTATTTTTTATTTTTATATAAATTATTTAACAATGTTAAAAATATATATTTTCAAAACTTTGGTTGAAATATATTTTATATTTCTTTTTTATCTCCATAAGTTTTTTTTATTAAACTCAAGAGTGGCGAGATTAAATCTGACCTTTTCCTGCTGTTTATGTTCTATTGGGCACAGTAAATCTGAACTCACCAAAGTCCACACTTTCCCTAATGTTGCTTATGTTGTAGTCGGAAAAGTACATGTCACTACTCCAAAGTCCAACACTTTCCCTACTGGTTCTTATCTTGGAGTGGGAATAGTAAATATGACCCCTCCAAATTCCAATACTTTCCCTACTGTTGTTCAGGCTGGGGAAGCAGAAGTAAATTACACCTCTCCAAACTGCAACGTTTTTCCTACTGTTGCTCAGGTTGGAGCAAAAATAGAAAATCTGATCACTCCAAAGCCCAACACTTTCCATACTATTATGAGGTAGGAGTGCGAATAGAAAATATTACCCCTCCAAAGTCCAATACTTTCCCGATTGTTGCGCAGGTTAAAGAGAGAAAACTAAATTGTAAACACACATTTTATGCTACGTTTTATATATATACTATATTATATTGCAATGTGCTTTAATATGCATTTCTAGCTTGCTACATTATGTTACCATTTCCTGTATTATGCTATTTTAGTACATGCAATGTTATTGCAGTACAAGGTGGCATTCTTAGTTCCTTTTTTATATTGTGTGGGTTTGCGCAGCAGGCACATAAACCCAATGAATGGCCATGTCATTTATAGGGACCAAACTTCTATTTAGGTTACCACTCCTGATCCTCTGGTTGACTGAATGACTGCAATTATACAGTGAGTACTACCAAAATAGATGGTATGACTTGGTAGAAGTACAGTGTTGGGTTATATAGGGCCTTATTTATGAGCCCATTACACTGCCGTTGCATCACTTTTTGTGACGCTGCGGCGGCATAAAATATGCGCCACAGTGCGCCATATTTACAACTTTGTAAACACCTGCACTACATTAAACCTGCATCAGGTATAATGTATGCAGGGTGGGCGCTCCCCCGCAAAAAAGACTCATAGTAGTGGAGCAGTGAAATTTATGAGATTTCACTGCGCCACTTCTAAGATGCCACTGCGTCAAATCCTTACACCTGCTTCACAGCAGGAGTAAGGAGTGACGCAGGCCCTTTCACATGGGGCTTGTCCCATGTGAAAGGACACATTGCTGGAGTTGCGTCTGTTTTAAGACACACCCGAGCAATGTGCCACTTTTGCGCCTACAAATACGTCAGGAATACTAACGTATCTGTAAATCCTTGCGACTTGGAGTGCCATACAGTAAATACGGCGCGTCCATGGTGTCGCAAGGATGGCGGACTGAAAAGTGTCACATTGATGTTTTCATGCAGCGATGCAACACTTTTCATAAATGAGGCCCATAGTGCTTAACAAGCTCAAAATGTGAAACACATTAGTACATCTAGTTTGATATTAGTTTGTGGAGTAAATGTATGTAGTATGCCACTCTTTTAATTTATTGCATTTTAGGACCTGCTTCTGGTCCTCCCATCCTGACTGATCAACACATATGACACTCTACATTTTACACTGGAACAAAACCAAGGAATTTGCCACTGCTCATGCAAAGAAAAAGTGTTACTCAGAGAGCCACAATTGAATATATTTAAAATAAAATTGCAAAATGTAATATTTTAAATGACTTGATAGTCAAGAGTGGAGGTCTGACTGAAAGCAATAATTTGGAAGTTGGTGGGTATTGACTGCTTCGGCCTTGAGGACCTAGGTGATATTTGCCAGTGGGCTTGTCTTTGATGTGGGCAAGAAAGGCCTAAGACTGGCTAGTGGCAAAGAATATTACCTGTAGTAATGGTGGGCTTGGGCCATGGGCAGTCATCCTCCACAGGAACCGTAGGTACCGTCATAAACGTATATTTTGCTTAATTAATGTAAACAAGTCATTACATTTACACACGTTCCTAAGTTTCAAACAAAGTTTATGTACATAATAATAAAAACAATGCACATAGAACTGTCTAGGGGAAACTACGTACAAACACAATTACACATGGTCGAGTAGTTCACACATACCAAACTAAACATATTTTGTCTTCCTAAATCTAAATTACATTTAGGAACCTGTGCCGTAATAATGACATCAGAAAGAGGGCCCAATTCACAAAGATGAGTAGTCAATCTGCACCTATAATAGTCCTCCTATGAACAGATGTAGAGTTGCTACTTTGGGGAATTCAAAAACATACCCAGTAGTAAGCCAGGAAGGCTTTGCCAGGTACAGTTTTGAAGTCAATCTATAAGGAATTCCATATGATATGTTCGGAACTTCCATTTCTCCAATGCATAATTGTGTTTAGTGGACATTTGTGCACTGTGTAAGTGTGGCCAGATGTGCAGGCAGGCCACAATTTGAAGCCACTCTTTGACTCTTGGCAGATAAATATTATAGCAGCTAAACGGCTCGCATTGGAACCTGGAGAAAGGATGGTATGTTTAGCACTGCATTGCCCTGTGTCTCAATTTGGTAGTAATTTGGCATATAATTCTGCAGTGTACACATTAACATCTTCCACCCCACATCTCCATCTTTTAGTTGCAATCAGGTACACCCATTCGATTTGCTCTAGTCTTGGTACAGTAAAATATTTCACTCTGAATTGTTCGGTTAATGCTCAGAGTTAGGACCACACTATGTCCACCGTTTTAAAAAGGAGAGGTTTTATTAACAGGGGTTTAGTTCTGAGTGACTAAGGGGCCAAACAAAAACTGAACTCTCTATGAGATTGCTGTTATCAAGTGCTTAGTGTTCAGATAGTTTAAGTGAGTTCTGGGTGACTTGATGCTTGGTATTATAAAATGCATGTTTCTTGCTATTGCATTTAAGTTCGGTATTGCTTCATATTTGTATCAGTTTTTACAGTGGACAACATTTGAGCTGTTACACATGTATTTTCCTACAGTGTATCCAGCGTTCCAACTGGGTAAAGATGTTTCTAATGGGGACGCAGAGATTTTTGGTGCTTCAGTGAAATAATGATTTTAGGGCATTGTTGACATTTTTTACATATGTGAACATTGCTTGGTAACACTTTTTGGAGACTGCAGTGTTTTTAGTTAGCTGTCCGAAGCCACTGGCCAGCACCCACACTCCGAACATTGTTCTATCACTAATATCTCCTATAATAGTTCAAGGTCCTCGTCCTCAATTGTCAACAAAGACATCACCTGTCACATAGAGAAGGCCATACATCAACTCTCATGTTTCTTGACCTGTCTGCTGCCAGATGGTCCTCACAGGCTGACATCAGAATTAAGATTTGGTCACATCTTTCGCATTCGGATTGCTATCTCCATGGTCGTCAGTAACTAGTGTCCCATACATGGTTCCTTAGGGCTCTTCCGTGCCCACTCATTTAGTCAATGTCTCCACTGGCCTAAATGATATCACAACACCAACTCTACATCCAGACGCATGCTGATGACACTTATGTGCATTTAATTTGGGAAATGGTTCATAACATTAGGACAAAATCTCTGGGTGTTTTATTTATATCTCTTCCAAGAAAAAGTTCATGGTTACATTATTTTAAAAAGTAGTGTGACAAAGTACGTTGCAAGAGTGAATGGAGTTTGTCCAGTTTCGAAGAGGGTTCTGCAGGGGCTGGATCAGGTTCTTCCATCAGAAAAAACCTCTGGGCCCATATGGCATTACCAAGTCTTCCTACTTTAACCGGCAGATATAAATGGGCAATTATATTATATTCTATCTGTGAGGATTTGGGCGCATTGTATGAAATGGTTGTGGGGCCTCATCATGGAATGCACTTGCAAAAACTGTCTTGGGTCCAGTCAGGCTCATTTGTATCACCTTTGCTCAACACTAAGTAGCTGTGGCTTCGAGCAGCAAGGCTTGACAAAGGAACTTAGGGTCTGATTACGATGGCGGCGAACCCGCCACTGACAGGCTGTCGGTGGCGGGTTCACCGCCATCGTAAGGCCAATTACCACCCGGCAGATTGTGATGGCCGGGGGTGTGCTGGTGGGTGGAAAACCCGACCGCCGCGGGTCCGACAGAGGCAATCGCTACGATTGCCTCTGTTGGACCTGCCCCCGCAACCTCAGAATGGTGGCGGTGCCTAGGAGGCACCGTCCGCCAGATTAGGATGCTGGATCCCAGCCAGCCTTTCCATGGCGGTTCACCTGCCATGGAAAGTCTGGCTGGGATTGACTTTGGGGGCCCATTGCGGGCCCCCCTTGGGCAGGGGCAGTTTTGATTTGCACTTATTTCCCTGCACCATGTGGCAGGAACCGTGTGGTGCCTGCCACGTAGAGCAGGGAAAAGCAAAACCTGCCTTTTTTGCATTGTGGCGGGTGCTGCAGCCAGCAGCACCCACCGCAATGTTAAAAATGCCTTTTGCGGCCGCCGTGGTGGCGGCCGCATTGTAATATCATATGTGGGACTGCCGCCTTATAGGCGGGCGGTCCCCATCACTGGGACGATGGCGGACCGACAGATGTCCGCCGCCATCGTAATCAGCCCCTAAGTCTAAATCATTTAATTAATATTAAAAAAAAAACAAAATAAGAAAGTCACACAAAAAGAAAGCAACATGACAACAATTTATAAACCTAGTGTGTATTATTATGAATTTTTAGAGATATTGATCTTCGAAATCAACCTGCGAGTTCAGGAGATACAGATTTTTTCAGATATAAATACTTTTAAATGAAATTGCAAACAATCATTAGTCAACCAAAAGTTTGACCAAAAGAGTTAGTTCAACAACTCCAGCCTTGCTTGGGTGACCAAATCTGACAGGATGGAGGTCTGGGAGGGCAGATACGATACTTTAGACAGTTACCTGGCCACCCCAGCATTTTTAAGGTAAGTTCCAAACTTTACAGAACAACTGTCATGGACTATAAGGGAGTGGAGTGGTCCTGATATTGAGGGTACAGGTGAAAAGATGCTCAAGGATGCTCTGATTAAGGTGTGGTCGATGAGGGTGTCCTTGTGATGAGTCCTCAGTCCAGGAGTGGTGTGGTGTGGGGTGATGTTGGCTAGAGAGATCAGGGTCCTCAGAAGTCCTCTTTGTAGCCAATGCTTGGCAACTGGCTTCCTTGCACTGCGGTTGGGGCAAGATCCTTTGGTGGGCGCTGGTGTCGCTCTTGTTTGACGAATCCAGACTTTGATGGCACTCCCGATCCAGCAGACTTGTGTGCAACTTTTCGCCATCAAGGATTGGTCACTTTGAAGTTCGGCAGTCGGTAGCAGCAAAACATCTGAGGTGGCTACCAACTTGTCGGTTCGGCCTTCTTCAGCTCTTGTGCCCCTGGAGCTGGTTCCTGGGGATCAGCCACCTAATCCTTGGAGTCACTGCTTTGATCTGCAGCCAGGAACAACTTTTCCCCAGGTCAGAAACCGCAGGCACAATTCAAACTTTACCTTCCCAAAGTGCAGCAGGTGCAGTCGTTCTGATGGTGCAGCCTCTCTTCGTGCAGTTTCAAGGGCAGCAGGGCAGTTCTTCTTTGGTCCTTTCTTCAATTCCAACGTGATCTGGTGGTAGGGTGCCAAGGGTGCCATATTTATCCCAGGAAAGTGCCCTGAGGGGACCATGGGGTCACTAGCCAATACGCTTGTCAGGGAAACGAGCGTTACAGCGCCTGCCATGTTCCCGAGACTACAACTCCCATGATGCCCGGCCACAGGAGGAAATGTAGCCAGGGAGGGCGCACAGGAAGTTGCGCGTAATACTGTTCTGTTCATACTCTCTCTCATGAACGAGAGAGAGCTGCCTGCTGAAGCGCCGGAGGAGTAGGATCTACGGGAAGAGTCCTGCCGCTTGCGAGAGACTGGGGGTTTCTTACCTCACTTCTGTGTAAGGTGAGTTTCGAGCAAGAACTCACGGAAGCCTGAAATTCTTCCTTCTACAAGGCGGAATATGGCGGTGCTACCGCGTATTGCCATTTGTTAGTGTTTGTTCCTTGCCCTTGTACTGAGGGCGGATTTATGGGAGACACAAGCGGAATACGGTGGTGCCACCGCGTATTGCCGTTTGTTTGGGTTTGTTCCGTGCCCTTATACTGAGGGCGGATTTATGGGAGACGCAAGCGGAATACGGCGGTGCCACCGCGTATTGCCGTTTGTTTGCGATAAGGGTATTGTTTGGCCTTTGTGATTTATTAGAGCTACACAGCGGGGTGCAGCGGTGAAGGAACCGCGTATCACCATTTGTGTGCAAGTGACTTTGCCTTTTTCAATAAGGAGACGGGACATGTTTTGAGTGCTCAACAAAGCTTTATTGCTATTTGTTTTCCTTTTGATACAGAGGTGACGTTAACCTCATGGAACTGCTGAGCTTTATTCTGTACTGGGACCTACGTATTTGCTAGGGATAGGCTGAATGCAAGCTCTGCAACTTTATCCCCTACGCTTACGCCAATATGGGGGGTATGTATGACACCTGTGTGGTTTCTAAGTAACTGGAGAAGTGTGGTGGTCCATGCAATGGTTAACGTTTCGAGAGTTCTTTGTTCTAGGGTGGAGGATTGAGCTGCATGACGTTTGACGAGTCCCGAGGATTGTACAAACAGCAGCATATATGCTCAGGTACATACTTCCCCTAGTGAGACATTACTGAGAGTATCCACTGTATTACCTGTACTTATACCTGTGTTTGTGTTCTTACAGGTTCTATTCCACTGCAGTTTCTTTTCCCTCTCCTTTTCCCTCGCCTGATCATTCGAACACCCTGTAGACCATTCGTATCAGGGTGTTGGTAAGATCTGGAGGTGGACCCTCTCTTTGCTGCAACTGGACCCTGCGGAGCCGGGCCTGACAGAATTACGCGCCCACGAAATTAGCTTTGCCCGGTTCAGTTGTAGTGGAAAATGGCCACCATGGAGGATGTGCTTCAGGCGTTAGTTATGGTTCAGCAGGAATTGGCCTCTTCCAAGGCTGAAACAGCCGCCTTGAGAGAAAAAGTGGAAAAATTGTCTAGGAACCCTTTTGATGTATCTCCCGTTGCTCCACAGATACAGGTGACTGTACCACCACCCATCCCGTTAGCAAGTCCTGAAAGATATGCCGGGGACCCGGCAAAAATACAGGTGTTTCTGACGCAGATAATGCTGCATTTCTCTTGTAAACCAGCCTCTTTCCCCAATAACCATTCACGGGTGGCGTTTGCAATTTCATACTTGGTAGGGGATGCAGCCAATTGGGCCGTTCCGTTAGTTAGAAACAATGATGCTGTGTTATCAGATTGGACAGCGTTTAGAACAGAGTTTGAGAGGGTGTTTGATCGTAGGACCACCACTTTCAGTGCTGATAAAGAATTACTGGACCTTAAACAAGGGAGAAACGATTTAGTAACGTATCTAACCACGTTTAACAGGTTAGTGGCCGAAACTGCTTGGCCAGAGGAGAAAAGAATGTCCTTGTTTTATCAGGGGCTGCGGGAGGAGCTAAAAGATATACTGGCCCAAATAGATCCACAACCCACTTCCTGCACGGACATGATCAATTTAACGTTGCGGTTGGATGGGAGACTGTCCGAGAGAGGGGACGAGAGGAAGAAGTGGAATAAGGGTTTCTATAGACCTGAGAGACCCTCACGACGACCGCATCTACCCCTGAGATGGCACCTGAACCCATGGAAATTGGGGCGGTTCGAACCCCTCTGTCCAGAGATGAAAGAGAGAGCCGAAGAGTACATGGGTTGTGTATGTACTGTGGAAAAAAGGGTCATGATGTTAGGGAATGCCCTTCTAAACCCAAGTCCTCAGAAGCCTGGTCCCGTAATAAAAAGGTAGCTGTGTCCACTTCAGTACCTGCTAAGGCTTTAGGGGATTCCCCTGGTATTGGTGAAACCAACAAGGGTTGGCAACTTCCCTCATTAGCTACCTCTGGTTTGCTGGACACAGAATCACATATCGTGCTTCCTATGATTCTTGGGCGCCATGATCCGTTCCATCAGGTGAAGGCCATGGTGGATTCCGGCGCCGCAGGGAACTTTATAGACAGTGGTTTGGTCAATCGCCTTGACTTACTGAGGGTACCTAGGTCAAATCCGGAAGAGGTGTTCGCTGTAGATGGAAAGCCTTTGAAATCTGGGTTGATTGTAGAGCAAACAGAGGTACTTCTCTTGTCCTTAGTTATGGCAGAGGAAAGACATAAGGAGGAGTTATCCTTGAATATCATCGATGCCCCCCAGTATGAGGTTATCCTGGGTATGCCTTGGCTGTGCCATCATAACCCCACCATCGATTGGAAGACTAAAACGCTTCAGTTTCAGTCAGATGAATTTCAAGGCCATTTAAGTCCAAGCAGTCCCTCACAAGCAGCCGCGTTACTGCATCCAAATGTGGTGGCAACGGCGGCTGAGAAAGAGATCATGTTACCCATGGCGTACTCTCAGTTCACGGATGTTTTCAGTGAGGTCCAGGCTGAGAAGTTGCCCCCACATCGAGAGTATGATTGTCAGATAGACCTGGTAGAGGGGGCCACGGTCCCTGCCTGTAGGGTGTATGCATTATCTGTACCAGAGACAAAACACTTGCGCGAATACCTGGACCATTACCTAGAAATAGGGTTTATTAGACCTTCGCGGTCACCGGCTGCCTCCCCGCTTTTTTTTATATCCAAGGCCAATGGTGACCTTAGGGCTTGTGTGGATTATCGCGTTTTAAACAAAAACACCGTTAGGAACAGATACCCATTACCCCTTATTTCGGTTTTGCTTGATCAGGTGAGAGATGCCAAGATATACACAAGATTAGACCTAAGGGGAGCATATCATTTAGTGCGTGTCAGGGCTGGGGATGAATGGAAGACTGCTTTTAAAACACGTTACGGTTTGTTTGAGTATACTGTCATGCCGTTTGGCCTTTGCAACGCCCGGCGGCATTTCAGTATTTCCTTAACGATGTGTTGAAAGACTTTGTGGATCTGTTTGTTGTTGTGTATATAGACGACATCCTTATCTATTCTGACACAGTGGAGGGGCATGCCAGTCAAGTTATTGAAGTACTGACCACGTTGCGGGCCCACAGGTTATTCTGTAAGCTGAGCAAATGCGAGTTTGGGGTACGCCAGGTGGAATTTTTAGGCGTTATGCTGTGCCCAGAGGGTTTACACATGGCCGAAAGAAAGGTGTTGGCAGTGCAGGAATGGCCTGTCCCAAAAACAGTGCGTGATGTGCAGTGCTTCCTGGGCTTCGCAAACTATTACCGTAGATTCATCATCCATTTCTCTCAGGTGGCAGTTCCTATTACCAGGCTCCTCAGGAAGGGCCTTCCTTTTCAATGGTCCAGGGAGGCGGAGGAGGCCTTTACCTTTTAAAGAGGGCTTTTATCACGGCTCCAGTACTTGCGCATCCCCGACCTGAACATCCTTTCGTGGTGGAGGCTGATGCCTCAGATGAGGCCATTGGGGCCATCCTGTCCCAAAGGAATCAGAGCACAGGACAACTGCATCCTGTGGCCTATTTATCCAAGAAATTGAACCCTGCGGAACGAAACTACACCGTTGCGGAGAAAGAGTTGTTGGCAATAAAAAGGGCATTTCAAGAATGGAGGCATTACCTGTGGGGGGCTAGCCATCCTATCACTGTATATACGGATCATCGGAATCTGCAGTATATGAAGTCTGCGCGTCATCTTTCTCAGCGCCAGATGAGATGGATGTTGTTCTTTGCCGAATTTGACTTCGTAGTTACTTATCGACCAGGGGTGGAGAACCGAAAAGCAGACTCCTTGTCTCGACAAGAAACCATGGAACCTGCCGCACATGAACACAACACAGGGGCTATTATTGAACCCTCTAAGGTGTTATGCGTTATTCGAGCGGACGCCTTTTTGGATGAAGTGAGACAACATAAAACCGTAGCTGAATGGGAGGCATGGGCGGCAGAGGGGACCGAGCGCTCAGTGAAACATGGATTACCGTTCCATAAAGACAAATTGTATATTCCCACTCCAGTGCTACGAAAGAAGGCCTTCCAGTGGTGTCACATGTCGCCCTTGGCGGGACATCCGGGAGTGCGGAAAACCGCGCAATTGACTCAACGTCATTTCTGGTGGGGTTCTTTAAACACCGATGTTGCTTCTTGGGTGGCAAGGTGTGAGGAATGTGCCAGAGCAAAGAACGAACAAGTAAAAACGAAGGGAAAACTCATCCCTATGCCCACTCCACACCGTCCATGGCGAAACATCAGCCTGGATTTTATCACTGGGTTACCTTTGGAGAAGGGATATTCAGCCATCCTGGTGGTGGTGGATGGACTCACGAAGATGGGACATTTCAGCCCTTGTGTGAACCTCCCTACGGCCTTCCAAACAACACAGCTGTTGTTAAATAACATCGTCAGGGCTCATGGACTGCCCGAAATCATTGTGTCTGATAGGGGGCCTCAGTTTATAGCAAGATTCTGGAAGTTATGGTGCAAGGCCCTGCACATAGACTCCTCTCTGTCAACAAGCTTCCATCCACAGACCGATGGACAGACGGAGCGACTGAACCAAACTCTCAAGAAGTACCTCAGATGTTATGCAAAGGAGGCCCAGGAGTCCTGGGTGGACATGCTATGGATGGCAGAACTGGTGTATAACAATGCCTGGCACAGTTCTGTCGGTCTCTCTCCCTTTCATGCGAATTTTGGGTACGATGCCCGCATATTGCCCATTGACATTCCAGAGGAGGTGGCGAATCAACCAATGGTGCTGACTCAGGTACGGAAGTTCCACGCTCTGCATCGTAAAGTCAGACGTCATCTGCTACAGGCAAAACAGACCTACAAGAAGTGGGAAGACCGCCACAGAATGGAGGGACCGCAGTATCAGGTGGGGGACAAGGTGTGGCTGTCCACCAAGAACATCCGGTTCAAGTTGCGTAGCATTTTTCATCCTCGATATATTGGTCCATACGTCGTAGTCAAACAACTCAACCCCGTCACCTATAACTTGAAATTGCCTGGAACCCTTCGGATCCACCCTGTGTTCCATTGTAACCTCTTGAAGCCTGCCTTGGGGGCGCGCAGGCGTGCTCCGCCCCCTGTGATCTGTGATGGGGATATGGAATACGAGGTTAAGAGCATTCGAGATTCCAAAATAAGAAGAGGGATGCTCTGGTACCTGATATCATGGAAGGGGTATTCAGCGGAAGATGATTCCTGGGAACCGTGGAGGAACGTTCATGCCCCGGCGGCTGTTCGTTCATTCCATAGAAGACATCCGACGAAGCCTGGGCCTAGGAGGCGCTAGGGAGGGGGACCTACTGTCAGGGAAACGAGCGTTACAGCGCCTGCCATGTTCCCGGGACTACAACTCCCATGATGCCCGGCCACGGGAGGAAATATAGCCAGGGAGGGCGCACAGGAAGTTGCGCGTAATACTGTTCTGTTCATACTCTCTCTCATGAACGAGAGAGAGCTGCCTGCTGAAGCGCCGGAGGAGTAGGATCTATGGGAAGAGTCCTGCCGCTTGCGAGAGACTGGGGGTTTCTTACCTCACTTCTGTGTAAGGTGAGTTTCGAGCAAGAACTCACGGAAGCCTGAAATTCTTCCTTCTACAAGGCGGAATACGGCGGTGCTACCGCGTATTGCCGTTTGTTAGTGTTTGTTCCTTGCCCTTATACTGAGGGCGGATTTATGGGAGACACAAGCGGAATACGGCGGTGCCACCGCGTATTGCCGTTTGTTTGTGTTTGTTCCGTGCCCTTATACTGAGGGCGGATTTTTGGGAGACGCAAGCGGAATACGGCGGTGCCACCGCGTATTGCCGTTTGTTTGCGATAAGTGTATTGTTTGGCCTTTGTGATTTATTAGAGCTACACAGTGGGGTGCAGCGGTGAAGGAACCGCGTATCACCGTTTGTGTGCAAGTGACTTTGCCTTTTTCAATAAGGAGACGGGACATGTTTTGAGTGCTCAACAAAGCTTTATTGCTATTTGTTTTCCTTTTGATACAGAGGTGACGTTAACCTCATGGAACTGCTGAGCTTTATTCTGTACTGGGACCTACGTATTTGCTAGGGATAGGCTGAATGCAAGCTCTGCAACTTTATCCCCTACGCTTACGCCAATATGGGGGGTATGTATGACACCTGTGTGGTTTCTAAGTAACTGGAGAAGTGTGGTGGTCCATGCAATGGTTAACGTTTCGAGAGTTCTTTGTTCTAGGGTGGAGGATTGAGCTGCATGACGTTTGACGAGTCCCGAGGATTGTACAAACAGCAGCATATATGCTCAGGTACATACTTCCCCTAGTGAGACATTACTGAGTAGCCACTGTATTACCTGTACTTATACCTGTGTTTGTGTTCTTACAGGTTCTATTCCACTGCAGTTCCTTTCCCCTCTCCTTTTCCCTTGCCTGATCATTCGAACACCCTGTAGACCATTCGTATCAGGGTGTTGGTAAGATCTGGAGGTGGACCCTCTCTTTGCTGCAACTGGACCCTGCGGAGCCGGGCCTGACAACGCTACTGGGTCCCGTCCTTCCTAGTGGCATGTTTTCTTCAATGTGTGGCATTTGGCTGTCCCAGAGTTCACTAGTCTAGCCACTCTCAAAATGTTGGGACACTTACTTGGTCGTCAGGAGATTGGTAGCCTGCCCTAGAGATTTGGCTACCTGAGAGCTACACATCCAAGGGAAAACCGGTTTGGGGACAGGCTTTCCCTCTCTGTCCCAGTCTCCAAATTGTCTGCAGGAACAAAAGACATCCTGCTCTGGACTGATGTCACAGGTGGCCTCCCAAAGGCAGCATCCCCTTTGAAGCTTGCCTTTGGGCTAACACCCTGAGTGGCCTTCCTGGGCGAGGAGGTAATACCTCACTCTGCGGTAACTGCTTTTGTTTGTAAGCCTGAGAGTTGTTCACATGCCTCCCCAGGTGGGATGAAAGTTTTCTGTGTGCTAAGGTCTTTGTGAGGCCACTGGACTAGCTGGGCACAGAGTGGCAACTTTCTAAAAGTTGCTTAATTTTCATTGTGAAAATATTTTCAACTTTGGCATCAAGTCAGATTTAATGCCACGATTAGATTGATACCTTGCAGTACCCAGTTAGGTAGTCCCATTCAGAAGTTAGCCATGCTGGGGTGGAAGGCTATAACCCTGTGTTAGCAAATGGGGCTACTGACTTTTTACCAGCAACACGTCAATTTTGAGGTGCTGCTGTTAAGACATATGAAAACATATATGTCTTACTTAACAGTATATAGCTACCTGCCATAGGGTTCCGGCCTTAACAACGCGGTCTTAAGCACATGTGCTGTTTTCCCACAAGCTGAACAGAATATATGACGTCACAATGCACACCATTACAACGCATGCTTTTTCAACGCAGTTTTTACAATGCAACTACCATTACATTGCAAGTTTTTATAACGCATGCTATTACAACGCATGTACATAGGGATACATTGAAACTAGCATTGCAACGCAGAGTAGTACAACACATGTATTTACTACGCATAATGGATAGTAATTTAGAATATTAATATCGTTTTGTCTTTTGTCACCCACCCTCTGGAAAGGGATGCAATGGAAACAGGGGTTTCGGGTGAGGGGGTGTATTAATACCCGGGTATTCATTTTAATACCCAGGTATTAATTTAAATAATCAAGCAATACTTTTAAAACCAGTGTATTAAATAATGCATATATTTTTTTAACTAAACAGAGTTACCCAAAAATAAAAATATACATTGAGGTAGATATAGAACACTTTTTCACAGAATAAAAACACTAGAGACATTTTTAAAAACAGCATCCACATACAAGGCATTGACGGCATACAAAGCAAGAGAAAAATTGTGTCCTTCAACTATATCTACAACATCAGGCAAGCCATCCTGTACTCAAAATGGATGCCATTCTAAGACGGAACGTAAAAACCAAACCTTCACACACAAAATTAAAAATATACCTCCTGTCAGGTTCTGAATCACACGGAAAAATCGTTTATGAAACATATTTTCTTTTAAATTTTCGTTTGCCCATTCTAAACGTATAAATTAAGCCGACCACCATTTTGTCCTCAGTGGTGCTCAGACTTTCCTGACAACCACACACATCTGGAGTAGGAAGAGAAAACTGCTACTTTCGACCTGCAAACACTGTCATATATTGACTAACGTAAGTGCACGTCAAACATGAAGCACAATTAGTTAGAAAACAATTAAATTGGCAAAAGAGAAATACATTTTTTTTTTTTACTTTTTCGCAGATTTTGGAAAATCATCCAGCGATATTTCCCACCTTAAATAAATAAAGTAAGTGTATATTTCAAATAAGAAATGGTTGTTAATTATATGGGGAAAAAATAAAAGTCTAATTTAAGATTTGTAATTTCTTTAATCGATTTTAAATATAGTGTATTTATAAAAATATTAAAATCCAAGAAAACATAGAGAGGCAGCTGGTCAGTGGTGGGGGGCAAAAATAGTATTCCAACTCCACAGGGTGCTTGCCTCAGGGAAGGTGCTGATCAGTGGTGGGGGGCAAAATTACTATTCTAACACCACAGGGTACCAGACTCAGCGAAGGTGCTGGTCAGTGGTGGGGGGCAAAAATACTATTCTAACTCCACAGGGTGCTTGCCTCAGGGATGGTGCTGGTCACTAGTGGGGGGCTAAATTACTATTCTAACACCACAGGGCTTGCCTCAGGAAAGGTGCTGGTCAGTGGTGTGGGGCAAAAATACTATTCTAACTCCACAGGGTACTTGCCTCAGGGAACATGCTGGTCAGTGGTGGGGGGCAAAAATATTATTATAACTCCACAGGGTGCTTGCCTCAGGGAAGGTGCTGGTCAATGGTGGGGGGCAAACTTACTATTCTAACTCCACAGGGTGCATGCCTCAGGGAAGATGCTGGTCACTGGTGGGAGGCAAAATTACTATTCTGACATCACAGAGTGCTTGCCTCAGGGAAGGTGCTGGTCAGTGGCACAATGAAATGTAAACAATTGAAAAGAAGCACATGAAGTCCTTTAATTTTTTTTCACAGGTTAAATAATTTATCTGAGAAAAACATTAGGTTGAAAACCATACACAGGACAGGAAACCATCTTCCAAACAGAGGTTAAACAAACCGAAGGCCTATCACAGGCATAATTGTTCCAAATCCTTATATTGTAATCAAAACTAAGCAAAACATTTCTTCTAACCAAGCAGGAACTGAAATGTACAGCAATCTGTTACAGAAATCGAATTTTAATTCGTCAAACTGAAGCAAAAGTGAGAATATTTTTTAAAACATCTGTATAAAAATCCACTTTACATTTTAGACCAACCCAAACTCACACCGAAGAAAAAGAATTAAAACAGCTGAATCAGTTCAAGAAAACAATCAAAATCAGCAAAAGAACAGACAAGCAAACCAAGCAAGTTTACTAAGGTGAGACCAACTACATTTGCAACTAAAAATGCCTATTTCTCTTTTCAAAGGACCCAACTACAAACCATAGCAGACAATCAAACCAAGGAAAAGTGAAAATCATGACAAAATATAATCTGCGTGTTCTTAGTGCACTCAATAGGCAGTTTTTTTTACAGGTTGTAAACAATGCCAAACTAGATAAGCTTTTCACAACAGCTATAGAAATTAAAACTTGAGTGCAGAAATGTCAACAAACAAACATATAAAAATAACAACATTTTCTTTACAGGCTAAAAATTCATTTAAAAAGCAATAACACAAAAACTATTTTTCAGTCCTCTTTACAGACAACATCATAATGGCATCAAGAAGACAAGCCAGCTATCTTATGTCCCAACGAGGAAATCGTCTCCTAAAATATGGTGGCTATCTTTATTGTAAGGAGAGACTAACTGAGCCCAGGAGTCATTGGAGGTGTGTGCAATATTACTCCTCCCATTGCACAGGCAGAGCTGTTACTCTTGGAGATACTGTTGAAAGGAGCACAGAGCATAACCACTCTGCCTCTGCAATGGAGATAGAGGTAAGAGAAAACATTAATCCAATGAAAGACCTTGAATGCACCTCCAATGAACCCAGTAGCTCAGTTTTGAGGGAGGTATCCCAAAACATTCCTATCATGTTGCTAGTTCTATGCCCACAGTCCCTAACTTAAGAAGAATTATTCAAAGGAAAAAACAGGCAAGTAACCCCCAATGTGTAACACCCCAAACATTTTCTGATATTAACATTCCTCCTGAACTATCTGTCACTGTTACTAATGAAACCTTTCTATTGCACTACAACAAACACCCTCAAAAGAGAATACTAATCTTTAGCACACCGCGTAACCTTTTGAAATTGGAGAGTAGTGATATTTGGATGATGGATGGGACGTTTAAATCCACACCCCATCCATTCACCCAAATATACACTATTCATGCCTACAATAACCCCTTCCGTGCTTCCGACGGCCAACGGCCATCGTGAGCACTACCTCGCTAGTGCTGCGCATGTCCGTTGGCCGACGCGGCCCCGCCCACTCTTTCAAACCGCCGCACCGCGGCGGAATTCGCGCCGCGGTTAAGCGGTTAATAGCACTGCAGTTCCCTTAGTATACTGTTTACTCCCTGATAAACAATCCTCAACATACAATGAACTTTTATCAGTGGTAAAATCTAAAACTCAAAACAAAAGTCCTAGAAAAGTGATAATTGACTTCGAATTATCAATGATTAACACCATTACTAAAACCTACCTGGAAACCCAAATTCCCGGATTTATTTTTACTTTTCACAGGCATATTGGCGAAAAGTTTAAAAAAAATCCTTAGTTGAGGATTACATATCAGACAGTAAATTACAAATTGAATTAAAAAAACTAACAGCATTGTGCTTTGTTCCACCTGACAGTGTGGATGAATACTACACGTCAATTACTGAATCAGAGTATTTTACTGCAAATGAAGAAAAATTGGGCACCCTACTAAATTATTTCGAGGACACATGGATTGGCCATCTAAGCAGGTCGGGTCGCAGAAGGAATCCGAGGTTTCCTGTCAAGTGGTGGAACTGTTACACGACCTGCTTAGAGGGAGGAGCACAGACCAATAATGCCATAGAGGGATGGCACAACTCCTTCAATAAATCGATTGGCCAACCTCACCCTAACTTTTATCATTTTTGGGAAATTTTGCAGAAGGAGCAAGGTTTCCAGGAAATGAGGTTAGCGCAATCAATGACTGGTAGTCTGAACCCACGAATTACAAAAAGAACAAAGGAAATGTCTGAGAGACTATTGGGACAAATTCAACAGTTTTCGTTGATGGTGGCTTCAGACTACCTAGACAATATTGCTCACATCAGTCAGTAAAACTTTATTTCGGCACTAGGCCATAAAAGTACTACATTGGGGCCGATTCCGATCTCGGTCGGAGGCGCACCCAATACCATTCGGTCGGGAAAAAAGCCATGCGAATGCCTGTTTCCCGACCGATCCGTACAGCAGACCGAACGAGTAAGTACGATGCACGACAACAGCACAGAATCCGGCCGAGCCGTACTCACCCAATCCAGGTCCTGTACTCCGACCGAGGCGAATCCGGAAACGCAGAATCGAGTCGCACGGAAGGGAAAATGCAGCTCCGTCCTGCCGACCAAGTACGATGCGATTCCCGTACGCGCCGAACCCGTCGCTACGCACGGCACGTCAAAGCATCCGGGAGAGGCGCACATAAGCTCCGATTCGCGCCACAACACAATACACGGCTACGAGACGAACACGCCAGCGACGAGGACGACGCGAAGCGACGAGGACGACGCGAAGCAACGAGAAGGACGAACGACACGAACCTACCCATGAATCCCTTCGTCCCGATCATACCAATATTCTACATTTACTACCGGAACAGGCACGGACGCGTACGGCACAGAAGGTAAGTCAGACACCAACCACAAAACAGATACAACACGTACACGACACATCACACACACACACAGAGGGATGCAGAATATACTTGCAACAGCAGCACCATAGGGGCGGGATGCCCATCACCAATGCCACATATGCACACAGGGGCCTGAATGCGCACCACCACCCCTACCCAGGGGGGCTGGATGCCTACCACTACTACCACCCTTAGCCAGGGTGGTGCTAGATGCCCACCACCACTACCACCCTTAGCCAGGGTGGTGCCAGATGCCCACCACCACTACCACCCTTAGCCATGGGGGTGCCAGATGCCTACCACTACTACCACCCTCACCCAGGGGGCTGGATGCCTACCACTACTACCACCCTCACCCAGGGGGGCTGGATGCCTACCACTACTACCACCCTCACCCAGGGGGGCTGGATGCCCACCACTACTACCACCCTCACCCAGGGGGCTGGATGCCTACCACTACTACCACCCTTAGCCAGGGTGGTGCCAGATGCCCACCACCACTACCACCCTTAGCCATGGGGGTGCCAGATGCCTACCACTACTACCACCCTCACCCAGGGGGGGGGCTGGATGCCTACCACTACTACCACCCTCACCCAGGGGGGGCTGGATGCCTACCACTACTACCACCCTCACCCAGGGGGGGCTGGATGCCTACCACTACTACCATCCTCACCCTGGGGGGGCTGGATGCCCACCACTACTACCACCCTCACCCAGGGGGGGCTGGATGCCTACCACTACTACCACCCTTAGCCAGGGTGGTGCCAGATGCCCACCACCACTACCACCCTTAGCCATGGGGGTGCCAGATGCCTACCACTACTACCACCCTCACCCAGGGGGCTGGATGCCTACCACTACTACCACCCTCACCCAGGGGGGCTGGATGCCTACCACTACTACCACCCTTAGCCAGGGGGCTGGATGCCTACCACCACTACCACCCTTAGCCAGGGGGCTGGATGCCTACCACTACTACCACCCTCACCCAGGGGGGCTGGATGCCTACCACTACTACCACCCTCACCCAGGGGGGCTGGATGCCTACCACTACTACCACCCTCACCCAGGGGGCTGGATGCCTACCACTACTACCACTCTCACCCAGGGGGGCTGGATGCCTACCACTACTACCACCCTTAGCCAGGGGGACTGGATGCCTACCACTACTACCACCCTCACCCAGGGGGCTGGATGCCTACCACTACTACCACCCTTAGCCAGGGGGCTGGATGCCTACCACCACCCTTAGCCAGGGGGCTGGATGCCTACCACTACTACCACCCTCACCCAGGGGGGCTGGATGCCTACCACTACTACCACCCTCACCCAGGGGGCTGGATGCCTACCACTACTACCACCCTTAGCCAGGGGGCTGGATGCCTACCACTACTACCACCCTCACCCAGGGGGGCTGGATGCCTACCACTACTACCACCCTCACCCAGGGGGGCTGGATGCCTACCACTACTACCACCCTTAGCCAGGGGGCTGGATGCCTACCACTACTACCACCCTCACCCAGGGGGGCTGGATGCCTACCACTACTACCACCCTCACCCAGGGGGCTGGATGCCTACCACTACTACCACCCTCACCCAGGGGGGCTAGATGCCTACCACTACTACCACCCTTAGCCAGGGGGCTGGATGCCTACCACTACTACCACCCTCACCCAGGGGGCTGGATGCCTACCACTATTACCACCTTCACCCAGGGGGGGCTGGATGCCTACCACTACTACCACCCTCACCCAGGGGGGGCTGGATTACTACCACCCTCACCCAGGGGGGGCTGGATGCCTACCACTACTACCACCCTTAGCCAGGGGGCTGGATGCCTACCACCACTACCACCCTTAGCCAGGGGGCTGGATGCCTACCACTACTACCACCCTCACCCAGGGGGGCTGGATGCCTACCACTACTACCACCCTCACCCAGGGGGGCTGGATGCCTACCACTACTACCACCCTCACCCAGGGGGACTGGATGCCTACCACTACTACCACCCTCACCCAGGGGGGCTGGATGCCTACCACCACTACCACCCCCACTCATAGGATGGACAATGCATGACACAACCAGCACACCACAACCTAGGGAATGCAAGAAAAAGACATCCCCCAACACCATGACAAGCGTGTGTAGACTGTGTCAAATGCCTACAACACTGAACATGACTTTGAACATACAATGTGACCCCCTAGCACATGTGCCACACATGTGTGTGGCCCCCACAATGCAAGCAGGCCATGACCATTGTGGCAATGGGGTCCAAACCCCCATCATCACAGTGACCAAAAGGTAAGTGTGGGGTCCATAGCTGAAGCACATTCTGAACATTGTGGCAATGGGGTCTAACGCCCCATCACCACAGTGACCAAAATGTAAGTGTGGGGTCCATAGCTGAAGCACATTCTGAACATTGTGGCAATGGGGTCTAACGCCCCATCACCACAGTGACCAAAAGGTAAGTGTTGACAAAGAAAGAGCTGCAACTGCCAAACTGCATGGATGATTCCTGGTCACAGAACAAAAAACACATCAGTGGCAAAGTAGTGTATGTGTCCCATTGCAACATAAATTGGGTGAGCCAAATACTGCAGTGCAAATAAGACATACCTTTGGCCATGTGCAGACAAACAACACCCATGGGGGCTGACACTGTCAACATTCATCAATGACACAATGACAGAAGTGACCATCAGAATGCAGACCCACATATTTGCACCAATGGGCACACAAATGCAGATACCCTGTGGAGACTGCAAATGTGAGGTGAACAGATACCATACCATGGCAGCAATGGGACACACAAACCATGATCATTGTGCTGACCGATGACCTAGGAGTCCCAGGGACAGCAGGGGAAACCCACCAAACTACATACAGCCAATGGCACACCCAAGATATGCCAATGCAGTGGTGCAGATGCACAAACACAAACAGGCAGACCCACACTGCACATCATACACAACAGGTGAGGGGGGTGCCAGTGTCCCCAGGCAACCACACAACACATGAGGAGACCTGAATACCAATCATACAGATGTGCATACAGTGCCACACAAAGGTAACTCATGGATCCAAATCCCCTATGTGGGCAAGCAGGCATTGTCAGATGAGAGGGAGCACAAATCACACATGTCACACAGGCACGTAGGAACAGCAACTGACACAGCAAGACACAGACACACCACAGCACTACCCCCAGGGCTCCCACAATGTGGGGACCCTGGGCTGCATTACAATCCCACTGTGATGACAAAGCTAAATGTCGTTCACACTGTGAACCACAGTCATGTGTCCTGAGCAACAAACTACCATCACACCTACACAAGCACAAATCAATCAGCATGGCCAGTAAGCCAAGGCCAACATGGAGGCAGGGGCCTAGCCGGGCAACAACTCTCCTCTGCACACACTCAACACCACACCCTCGACCTCCAACAATGTGCAGCAGTGAAGCACACATGCACTGGTGACATTGCACATGCACCCATGACTATTCCAGGGTGGTGGGTGGGAACCAAGGTGCAGAAACACATCACACATGGCCACTCAACAAGACTCCTGAATGTCTGACACACTGCACACTATGCTGTACATGGACATGACTGCAATACCACACCAACCAATGGGATCCCAGCCACAGTCACACACCAATGAAGAAGCCAAGGTCACCCACAAAGAACACACATAGACAACAACCAACATTGCAGCCCGGACCCTGAGGAGTGCCAGCAGTCACACACACAACGTGTCACAATCACTGAAAGATAACACAAACTGGAAATCACATGACAGGGGCAAACAACAAGTGCCAAGGGGAAACCTGACTGTGACCCATCTGCGTCTGCACACAAACTCAGCCCTGACAGCAAACACACCTATGGGTGACACCCTGATGACCAGTAATGTGCCATGCACCCACATCACAGAGAACCCAGGGAGAAGACTTTGGGGGAACATAGGTCAACTCAGCAAGCATCACAAACAGGTACAACACTAGGGATCACAGCATGCATAGCTAAACGGAAGTGAACACACAGACATGCACATACAACACACACCTTGGGCGCAGGCAATGTCACAGGAGTACACACTGCCATGAGGGGACTCCACTCCTGTGTGAGGAAAGCTGTGCCATATGTTGCCTCAGTAGGGCCCCATCATGTCAGCTGAGCACTTGGTCACACAATCAACAATTAGCACCAAATGAGGGCTCCCGTCACATCAGCCTGGTCATGGAAGTGCCAACGGAATCATCAGCACAGATCCAACACACTTGTATAGCAATGTTGCACTGACTACACGGATGAGTCCTTCCCCATTGATGCCCAAACCTGCATGTCCAGTGGAGATGGCCACACGGTCAGGGAAGTAGACGAATTGAACAATGGCAGGCACAACATATGTGCAGGGGTGGAAGCCACAGATGTGAAATAGCTAATCTAAGTAGGAAATCCCATTGCCAAATACTGAACACATGACACCCTCAGATGCTGCTATGGATGACATGGATACACCACAGGATAGGACACATTCCCCCTGGACCACATGGGTTCCTGCACAGTAACACTTCATCATCATGAGACCAAATATCACCATCACTGCAGCAAGGGCATGGTTAGCATCATCAACAACATGTACATCAGAAGCATAAGCACTAGAGAACAGAAAGTTGCTTTATTCAGCATATGTGTGGAATGAAAACAAAGTCCAGAAAAAACACAAAGGCCAATGGCCAGTCCATTGTCAAAGTCCAAACTGGGTGACAGTGGCAGATGTCACCCTACGCATGCCTGCACAAAACCAGGGACAATCCACTAGGAGGGGCAACCGGGGGGCAGGCCAGGCACCGCAGGGACAGGATCAGGGCTCACCAGGAGGAAGCAGGGAAGGGGTGGTGGGTGCTGGAGAGCCACTGACAACTGCAGTGGAGGTGTCTGACATGGTGTGTGCCGGCACAACTGGGGGCATGACTCAGATGTTGTGGGTGCCGGCACGACTGCAGTGGACCCTGCAGATGGAGTGGACAGGTCCGCCACTGCAGTGCCCAAGTCAGACAGGGTGGAAGTGGACTCCACTGCAGTGCCTACCACCAGGGGAGGAGAATGGGGAACAGGCAAGGTGGGCTGGACAGAGGGGGAGGACACCCTCACCACATCAGTGGCACAGACGAGCGCAGCGGGGGTGTGGTGCCGGGAGAGCAAGTGGCAGGGGGAGAAGGCCGGATCCTCTTGGGGATGGTATATCTGTGGGTGGGGGAACCTGGGGCAGGGTGTGGTGGGGGCACCTGTGGAGTGGGGGCCTGAGGGATGGAGGAAGGAGACCTGGTGCCTGAGCTGCAGGGCGGCGGAGGGGTCTTGCTCTTATGACTCCGGGGGGACTTGCGGGTGGGGGCCTCAGTCTGTCTGCACCTGGGGGAGGGTGTCCGGGGGCGAGGGGCACTCTGCTCCGTGTGGGTGGGCTTCCTCTTCCCCCTGAATGCTGTATCAGCTGGATCGGAGGGGAAGAGGCCGAGGTCACTGAGGAAGAGCCGCTGGGTCTTTGGGGTTGCAGGTGAGGCAAGGGAGGGTGTTTTGGAGGGAGAGGCAACTGAGGACTGCGCAGTGCTCGTGGATGCGTGTGTGTGTTCCAGGGCCCCATCCCCTGTGAGTCTGGTTTCAGTCCCCTGACTGTGCGTGCGTGTGCGTTTTGTTTGTGGCGTGTGTGTCTGTGTGCTGGATGTGTGTGTGCTGGTGTGTGCCTGTGCCGGTGTGTGTGTGCTTGGGACGGGTAAGGTGCTGGGGAGTGTGGATGGAGCAGAGGCAGGAGGGGTGAGGGACTGTCTGAGGAGGGACACTGCTGCCGTCAGGGAGGAGTCCCTGGACCTATTG
Organism: Calotriton arnoldi; assembly: GCA_963921515.1. Classification (NCBI taxonomy): domain Eukaryota; kingdom Metazoa; phylum Chordata; class Amphibia; order Caudata; family Salamandridae; genus Calotriton; species Calotriton arnoldi. The sequence continues at coordinate 1,224,679 of CAWUFW010000292.1, read as the reverse complement.
CCCCTCTGTAGGTCAGACATGCCCGATGAGATGCCCTCCATGAACGACACCAGCTGAGTCAACAGAGCGGTGTGCGCATGGAGGACACTCAGCATGGCTGTCTGCCCTACATGGAGCTGGCGAAGGAGGTACACAGACTCCTCACTCAGGGCAGCAGGGGACACAGGGGCAGGGGGTGCGGTGCCTGGCCCAAAGGAGACACGCTCCCGAACATGGGAGCCTCCACGGACCTGGGGAATGGGAGCCGATGGGAGGGCGGTGGTGGTGCTGGTGGTGGCGGGGACAGCAACACTAGCTGGGGTGTGGTGGCTGCTGACACCCGCCTCCATAAGGGAGTCATCCTCCGAGTTGCTCTGGTCCTCAGCTGAGGTGGATGGTGCTGAGGACTCCTCGGTGTGGCTCCCCTCGCCCTCCGTGCCACTGGGTCCCTCCGACCACTCCTCGGCTGCTGACCCAGTCTGGCTCTCCGGCTCCTCCTGGTCCGTGGAGCTGTCCCCTTCCATGGCCGTGGATGTATCTGCAAACAATGGGGAAACAGACAGACATCAGTCACCTGCACCAAACGCACACACCACTGTGAGCACAGCACATTACAGAGCAAGCCCTGGCATCATTAGTTGTACATTGCTAAAAGTGCCCTAACTGAACAGGAGAAGCCAATTGTCAGTCTGATGCCAACCATGGCACTCACATCCCACATGGCCTTGCACACATCTGTCTGGTGTCTGTTGGATAGCAACACCCCAGTGTGGACACATGCACCAACTACACAGTAGTTGGACAGTGCAGAGGACACGGTGTAGCATGTGGACATGCACACATCACAACTCTTGCCACTGAGTCAGTACAGGTTTCCGGATGAAAGGGACGCCCAGAGTCAAATAGGATATGCATGTGATGCATACCAGCGACAGACACCATGATGCACCCATGTCCTGATAGCCATCGCCACAATGGTGTGCATGTAGCACATGTCACTCCCCTGCAGGATCACCAATAAGTAGACACATGCCATGGCGGAGGCATGACTGCTAAGTCATACATAACTGTCTCAGTGATGTATGACTTGGCAGCCAGACAACAACACTCTGCACTGTGTCACAATAGTAGGTCATGGGGAATGCAAGTCCTGGAGCTGCACAAGTGCACATGTACATCCCCCACACAACACATCATCTTAACCCTCATCTGTCCAGGTCATACCGATTGGACATATGGGAGACCTGTGACACTACCCTCTGAACCTGAGCCCCTCACAATCTGCTGTGAATGGGGAACAGCTGCCTGAACTTCACATTAGCATACCCCAGTCTGCACGGGCAGCTGATCAAACACCTATGTGACACACAAGTATCGTCTCCTATGGTCACATCTCCAGTGGCATGCTGAGCCCCTACCAAGCAACACCCCAGCAGTCCTGGCAACTAATCCACAGCACACTGACACAGAGGCAGACACCTGAGGGGTCAAATCACTGCGCACAATGTGTCAGCTGATACACGGGAGTGGGAGTACAGAGTGCATTGCATGGCCTGGAGTAGGCATGACTGTCCTGCCCCACATGAATGAGGGATGAGCCCTGGACAGTGGATAGCTGGCTATGTATGTGTGACACACGTAATCTGCACACTCCTGGGGCCCAAACATTGTTCCCACCCGCTGCATGGGCGTGTGCCACATACCCCAGGCACATGTGGTGGCTCAGCTCAGCAAGTGGACCGCATATCAAAGCAACACGCAGATTACATGTCCGAACACAGGCGTTGTGTGAACAATGGACCCACCCATGATGCCCACAACAGAGTTAGGGAAACAGATGCTGTCCCCCACCTTTAGTGAAGCAAACTGCAAGGACAGAGTCCCAAGTGACACAATTCCCTGAATGTAAGGGCCACACCTGGGTATCAGATGAGGAGTGGGCAGTGCACAATAGAGGGACATGGCTCCTGGACAACATGACTGCTGCACTGTGGCAGTTGAACCAGGCCAGAGGAGGGCACAAAGCATGTAATACAGAGTTCACAGTGCAGTCTTTGACTCACCCCTCCTTGCTGCTGTCTGGCCTTCAGCTGCCCATCCAGGTCTGGAAACACCACCGCCAGGATCTGGGGCATGTGGGGGGTCAGGGTCCGTGTTCCGCCCCTCCTGCGAGGAGGCGACAGCTTCAGCTGGACCCGTGCAATCCTCCGGGTCCAGCCCCGAAGGTCCTGCCACCTCTTCTGGCAGTTGCGGATCCGGCGCTTGTAGACCCCCATGGACCGGACAGCCTGGACGATGTCCTTCCAGATCTCCTGCTTCCGATGGGCATTAACCTGTCAGGATGACAAAGTGAAAAGGCCATTACTACACATGCAACATATCCGTGCATGACACAGTTGTATATACATGTCTCATTCATAGGGGCACATGATGTACACAGGCAGTGCAACGCTGCCCATGGACACTTTGCCAGACGTCACTACATGGTATCATTGCATGGGAAGTAAAACCTTGTTCAAATGCATTGTCACTGCACCATACCTGTCCAGTGCATGTCACTACACACTATGGGGGGGTGACAACTACTCAGTGAGCCTGCTAGCCAGTGGCGTGCAGACTTTCAGCCTTGCTAGTCAGACAAAATGCACATTCAGAAAGGCAGTGCACAGAACACTCACCTGCTCCCCTGGTGTCCCATACAGCTTGCTGTACTGTGGAAGTAGGCTGTCCAGCAGGGCCTGGTTCTCCTCAAGGCTGAAGGCTGGGGCTCTCTCCACAGTACGTGCCATTGCAGGGTCCAAAGGGGCAGAGACAGCAGCAGTGCAGTGGCAGATGTCGTCCTGGGGCATGTAGTGCAGGCAAGTGAGCTCTCAGGGGAACAGCCAGCAATATATATGTGCTGGAGAGGCAGATACTGTCCCTTGTGTCCAAAGTGATAGGTCCAAGTCATTTGCATCTTCTGAATCTGGCCAATCCATGGAATAGCAGCACCAATACACGCCCACGGCATCCTTCAAATCTTCAACTTCATGACATACATGATTTTGCAACATTGTTGTGGGTGACCAACTGAATTTCCAGCAACCGACTCGTTCGAAATTCGAAAACGCATCCGTTGCCAGGCAAGGCCATTGTCAATGGGTGCGCACCGATCGGTCCATTGCGGTACAACGCGTACAGGGGTACAACGCGTACCCGGACACATTGAATGCAATGGGCCGGCCGGGGGCACCGATCGGTCCATTGCGGTACAACGCGTACAGGGGTACAACGCGTACCCGCACACATTGAATACAATGGGCCGGCCGGGGGCACCGATCGGTCCATTGCTGATCAACGCGTACAGGTGTACAACGCGTACCCGCACACATTGAATGCAATGGGCCGGCCGGGGGCACCGATCGGTCCATTGTGGTACAACGCGTACAGGGGTACAACGCGTACCCGCACACATTGAATGCAATGGGCCGGCCGGGGGCACCGATCGGTCCATTGCTGATCAACGCGTACAGGGGTACAACGCGTACCAACGCGTACAGGGTCACAATGCGTACCTGCACACATTGAATGCAATGGGCCGGCCGGGGGCACCGATCGGTCCATTGCAGTACAACGCGTACAGGGACACAACGCGTACCTGCACACATTGAATGCAATGGGCCGGCCGGGGGCACCGATCGGTCCATTGCGGTACAACGCGTACAGGGGTACAACGCGTACCCGCACACATTGAATGCAATGGGCCGGCCGGGGGCACCGATCGGTCCATTGCTGATCAACGCGTACAGGGGTGCAACGCGTACGAACGCGTACAGGGGCACAATGTGTACCTGCACACATTGAATGCAATGGGCCGGCCGGGGGCACCGATCGGTCCATTGCAGTACAACGCGTACAGGGGCACAACACGTACCTGCACACATTGAATGCAATGGGCCGGCCGGGGGCACCGATCGGTCCATTGCTGTTCAACGCATCCCTGTACAAGTGACTGGCATATGTCACCATGCCTGTCTCAGATGGACATATGCCAGCCACAGATAGCTCCCAGGGAGTGAGGGGCACACCTACAACACGACAGCCTGTCCAAACTGTATGATAAGGCATGTAAGGCTGCATTTCCTATTGTGTGTATGTTGGTGTACATGTTGTCCTGTGGGTGTCACCTGGGGGCAGCAACCCCCAGGCTGTGCACGTGTTCATGGGGACAGGATCCTGGGTGTTACGTGTACATGACCACTGTGATGTGCAACTGTTCATATCTGTGCATGTGCCATGGTCACATTTCACGGTGGTGTATGTGTATGTCATGTCACATACCCCGTGAGTCCCATGTGGGACGGTATGTTTGAGCCAGGGTGTCCCAGTGGCACAATAGTGATGGTCCTCCACAGTCTGTGTGCATGTAGTGTTTACAATGTCTCTGATTTCATGTGCACAATGGGAGACAGTCTCCACATCCACGTTGTGTGTGCATGGACTTTGATGTTGTGCGTGTGTGTGTCACAGACGTCCATGTCTGTCCTGCAGTGGCAAGTGGGACCACTACCTGTGGGGGTCATAGTTGTTTTGCTGTGGTGTATACATGATACTCCATGTAATGCCAGTGTCCATGTGGCAATACAGGGTCCCTGGGAATGTACCTGTCATTGAGCTGTGATGCCTGGGGCACATCTGTCCTCACATGTCACTGTGGGGGGGTGATTGTGACACGGCAGCAGGAGATGGGAACTGTGACACGGCCTCATGATATCCAATGGGCCAACCTGGGACTTATTGATGCCACTTGTTGGACCGTGATGACAGATGTTGGCCATGTAAGGACCATACATGTCCTTACGGAACTGCACACTTCATGTAGTTGTGCCTCATAATGATGTATGTTGGGATATTGAGTGTGTTCAATGCCGCATATGTGGGCTGACTGACAATCTTGCTTACTTCTCCTCTGCACTGCAGGGCTCCTGCTGTCCATCGACCATTCCCAGACCTGGCAACGATGGTGGAACGGGACAGCATCCGATGGTGCCGCTTCACCAGGCAGCTGATTGAGGATTTGGCAGTGCAGTTGGCCCCACATTTGCAGCCTGGCCGGCCGTATCCTACAGCGCTGACCCCCAAGGTGAAGGTGATGGCAGCCCTACACTTCTTTGCCACCGGTACCTTCCAACATACTGTGGCGACTGCTGGTGGGATGTCACAGACCATGTTGAGCCGTGTGCTCCGCGATGTTTTGGCGGCAATGTTGCTATTCCTGAACCGGTACATCTATTTCCCTAGACTGCGACGACTCACTGACGTGAAGAGTGACTTCTATGCCCTGGGGAGGATGCCGCATGTCATTGGCTCCATTGATGGGACATATGTGGCTTTGGTACCACCACAGGCCCAGGAGCAGGCCTACAGGAACCGCAAGCACTACCACTCGGTCAATGCACTGGTGGTGTGTCTTGCAGATATGACCATCACACATGTGTGTGCCCGTTTCCCTGGTTCAGCACACGATGCCTTTGTGATGAGGAGTAGTCGCATCCCCAGGATGATGGCACAGATGCAGAACCAGCGTGCCTGGCTTGTCGGTGTGTACTGACTTTGTGCCATTGTGTGTGATCTGATCTGTAGTATTCCGCCCACTTTTCCAAGTCAGCTAATGTGCACTTGTCTGTCCGTAGGTGACTCGGGATACCCCAACATGCCGTGGTTGCTGACACCCCTCAGGAACCCTGTGACACCAGCCCAGATGCGCTACAATGAGGCACATGGTCGGACCAGGAGAGTGATTGAGCGGACATTTGGTCTCCTGAAGAGCCGCTTCCGCTGCCTGGACAAGACCGGAGGGTCCCTCCCATATGCCCCTGCGAAAGTGTGCAAGATTATCATCGTCTGCTGCATGCTCCACAACCTGGCAGTGCGGAAGGAGTTGCCTCTCATCCAGGATGACAATGACCAACATCCGCCACCTGTGGAGGATCCTGGCCTGGACCACGATGCCAGTGATGATGATGATGATGATGAGGGTGATGTCCGCATACAGCTCATCACCAACTTCTTTAGCTCAATGTGAGTATCCTGAGGTGTCATGTCAATGATGTGAGTTTGCATGATATGTGTAGGTGGTGCTCTGGTGCTGTTGGAGTGTGTCCATGGGCTACTTGACTGGATGTGTGTTGCGATGTGTGCTTACAGGTGGGCTGTACTCCCCAACAGTGTTGACATGCTAACTTGGTTCTGGGTGGGTATCTTGTAACATGTATTGTGCATGAGTTTTGCTGTTCTGTCCTGTTCTCCATTGCTTTTGACTGTGTGTCATTTCTGTCCTTCACAGGGTACTTTCAGATTCGTTTGGTCAACTGTGTCCACCGACGACGTGATTGCACTTCCAGGGTGGTAGCTGTTGCGTCCCTACAGGTGATGTGCGCCACACCCATGGACTTCCTTCCGTCTACAGTTGTTGACTGTGTGCCCGCTGCCAGGTGGGATTACCTTGCATCTGTAGTGGTTACGACATGTTGCAACTGTGTAATAAACCTGTGCTTCACTTTGTGATGTGCGTTGTCTGTGGTCACACATTTGACTGCCATTTGCTTACTGCACCTGTGGGCTACTTGACTACAACTGGGAATGGGTGTGGTGTCTGTGCATTGCACCGTCTTCCCTGGCAACATCAGTGTAGGCAATGAGTCAGATGGCCTAGGTGTGTATGTGTTGTGTAGCCCTGGTGGTGTGTCTCTCTCATATGTGTCACGTTGCCTTTACTCACATGCCTGTGTTGTACTTGCTGTTGCAGTTCGCATACACAGTGTAATTTTGCAGTTCATCATCCCCATAACAGCACCCACGTTGGAATCACAACAGAGGCAAGTATGGTGTATTAGTGTGTTTATTGTGATACATTTGTGTGAATAGTGCATAGGATGGGTAGTGCTGTAAATAAATCTTGCAATCAGAAGTTCCTAGGTGAATTGAAAGTCCTGGTAGACAAAATCCCCAGTATCGGGGCCACAGTTGTCTGAGACATTGATCCAACTTGTACTCCCCATGCAATGTGTGGGAGTAGTGTTGCCGTCAACAGGGTGAACAGTCTGTGCACAAAGGTGAACATCCAGAACAGGTTCAGGCTTCCTGGGAGTTGCGCTTGGCCATCGGCATCTCACTTGCCCCTCCTCGGACGACCCCTCTTCTTGGGGGGGGGGGGGGCCCTCAAGTACAGGCTGCTGCGGTGCAGGGGACTCTCCGCCAGAGTCATCCTCCCTCCCTGTGGCAGTTGCAGTTTGTTCAGCACCAGATGTTGTTGGCACACAGGGAGGTGTGGACTGGTTGCTGTTCATCTGGCGGAGGCATTGTAAAATGTCCCTGTGCACCGCCGTCATCTCATGCAGTGCATCCCACTTGGACTCCACGCGGGACATGTGTGAGTCCACGCGGGACATGTGTGACTCCACGTGGGACATGTGAGAGACCAAGCGGGCATGATGGGCAGCCTGCTGCTGTTTCATGTCTCTGAGGAGCCCCACTACCTGGCTGAGGTCTCCGGGTGCTGGACTGGTACGCATCAGCTATGCGTACCAGTTGTGGGTCATCATGCACACCAGCAACCTCTGCAAGCAGCGACCTCTGTCTCCCACCCCTCCCACCACCCCTGCTGACATGTGCAGTGCGTGCAGTGGCACGCACAGATGACCCTGGTCCACCTTGTGGGTTGGTGGTGGTGGTGGTGTCCATGGCCCCAGGTTGGTCCAGGGTCCCTGTGCTGGTGTTGCTCCTTGTTCTGTCCATGTCGGCAGGGATGGTATTTGTGGTGACAGTCGTTGGAGGGGTGGGTGCAGGGGGTGCAGCTGGTGGTCCTGCTGGTGCTGCAGCTGGTGGTCCTGTTGGTGCTGCATGTAGACTTGCACCGGATGTGCCAGGTTGGTCTTCTTCGTCCGAGGAGGGCAGAGGCTGTACGACACCAGTGAGCTCCGCATCCTCTTGAGCCTGGGACTGGGACTCCTCCGCGTCTGCTGCTGTGTCCCCATCATCACCTGTTTTTGGGAGACACACACAATGTATGTTATGTTTCTGCAGGCATCAATGGTTGACACACCTGACAGTTGTGACTGACTGTGCCTCTGGGTGCGGGCCTGTACATTGCATTCTCCTAAGTCGTCACAGTCAGGGGTTGATTTTGGTGTGGCACATTGTCCTGCATTATTTGGGCATTTCTATGTATTTGTTGGTTGTATTTGGTTGACAGCCGGCCCTCCTTCCCACCCAGCCAGTCAGTTATCCCACCATGGACTGTGCTTGCATTGCAGGGAGTGGAAGTTGTCTCTCAGGATGTCAGTCAGTGGTGTCCTGCTGTTTGTTGGTGCACAGTTCCCAGCAGGGCCTTGTGCTCCCCACAGCAGTAGCCAGTGTCAGCCATCTTGTGAGTCCTTCTCCACTCCCTGTGATGTGAGCATGGTTCAGGGTGGTGTTGATGGGACAGTTGTGGGGGTGAGCTATGTCTGTGACTGTGACTCCCATCATGCTATTGCCTCCACCCCACTTGCCAGCATTCCCATACTTATTTGCTTTTGTGGGGAGTTCAGTGTGTGTGGGTGTGAGGGCAATGGCAAGATGGCTGACAGTGGTGTCCTGCTGTTGGTTGGTGTGCAGTTCCCAGCATGCCCTTGTGCTCCCCACAGCAGTAGCCAGTGTCAGCCATCTTGTGTGTCCTTCTCCACTCCCTGTGATGTGAGCATGGTTCAGGGTGGTGTTGATGGGCCAGTTGTGAGGCTGAGCAATATCTGTGACTACCACTCCCATCATGCTATTGCCTCCACCCCCTTCCCAGCATGCCCATGCTTCCTTCCTTTGACTCTGCTTCCCTGTGGGGTGGGCTGGCTGTGCTGAGAGGATGGCTGGGAGTGTTGTCCTGGCAGTTTTTTGGCTAAAAGTCCCAAGAGTGTCCCTGTGCTTCACACAACATAACCCAGGGTGGTGGTTCTTTGTGTGATCTTGAGTTAGGATGGGAGGCATTGCATTCTACCAGGTGGGTTCTGTGGTGTTTGTGTTGAGGGGGGGTGTGAGGGGAGGTGCTTGTGACTATGGTCAGTGCTGCAAGTCCTCCTTCCCACCCAGCCAGCCAGATATCCCACCATGGAACGTGCTTGCATTACAGGGAGTGGAAGTTGTCTCTCAGGATGTCAGTCAGTGGTGTCTTGCTGTTTGTTGGTGCACAGTTGCCAGCAGGGCCTTGTGCTCCCCACAGCAGTTGACAGTGTCAGCCATCTTGTGAGTCCTTCTCCACTCCCTGTGATGTGCGCATGGTTCATGGTGGTGTTGATGGGACAGTTGTGGGGGGGGCAATATGTGTGAATACGACTCCCATGATGCTATTGGCTACACTGACTTGGCCAGCATACACAGAATTCCTTCCTTTCAGTGGTCTTCACTGTGTGTTGGTGTTGTTGTGGTGGCTACATGTCTGGATGTGTTTGTTAGTTCTATTTGTGCCACTGCCTAGCTGTAGTTGTAGTTGTGTTTGTACATGTGATGGCACGGTTGAATGTAACTTTTTTGATGGCATGTGTTGTGTTTATCTGACTGACATACACATTTTGGGATGATTCTGTTCTGGTTGCTGTGTAATTGCTATGAGTGCATGGTTTGACTCTCCCCTTGACAGTGATGTGTGTGTGTGTATTGTGGCAGAATATTGTGTACATTTGTTGTGTACTCACCAGGCTCTAGGATGTTCTCTAGTCCATATACGCTCACTGGCGGAAGGATGGCCCGCACCTTCTCCTCCCAGGGCCTGAGGTATACTGGCTTGGCAGGAGGACCACTGCCGGTGTATTGGCTCAGGAGGTAGTCTTTCTTGAGCAGGTCCCGTACCCTCCTGCGCACGTCATACCACCTGTTCTGGATGTCGGTCTTTGTGCGCAGACATGGTGATTGTGCGTTCACCCTGTTGATGATCCTCTCCCACATCTTGGTTTTCTGGGAGATGGGGGTCTGTTGGACCAGTGTGCCAAACAGCTGTGGCTCTACCCTGAGGATCTCGTCTACCATGACTTCCAATTCTCAATCTAGGAACTTGTGATTCTTCTTGGGGGGCATGGTGATGGGTGGTGATGGTGAGTGATGTGTGTGTTGGTGTGCAGGTGAGGGTGTGTGAGTGTGTGTTTTGCCCGGTGTATGTGAGGTAGGTATTTGTTGGTGTGCTGATGGTGTGTGGCTTGTGTGAGGGATGAGCTGTGGGTGTGTGGTTGCTGTCTCTTGGGTGCTGGCAGTGGAATGGCATTTGCAAAGGATCATGGTTGTGATTTGTGTCCTTTATATGGGTGGAGTTGTGGGTGTGTCTTTGTTCTCTGTCCCCACCCCCCCAGTATTTATTGGCTTTGTAATTGCTTGTTTGGCTTTTTTTTGTGTGATTTTTCCTTTGTACTGTCTGTGCATGTTGGAAACGTTCTTGTGACCGAGTCGGACCCTGCATTTGTCTCGTACGGTGTTCTCCGTTTCGTTCACGCTGTGTTTGTGCAGTTTTCTATGCTGCGTACGCGTCGGTCGCGGTGTTTTGTGTTAATTCGGCTCGGTTTTGTATGCGTGTCGGTCGTACGGCTTGTCCTCCGTCCGACTCGGTCGTGGTTTTCGCGCCTTGCATCGTACTTTGCGGTTTGGAGTTCGCGTGTACATTTCGGTCGGATTTGTTCCGGGTGCGTGTCGGTCGGTTCGATTCGCGTGTTTTTCCGGCCGGATTGCTGTTTTCCGTGCGGCTCGGTCGTTCGGCTTGGGTTCTGTACGTGACGGTCGGATTTTGCACGCTTTGCATTGTACTTGGCGTGTCGGGCGCCACAGGTACGTGTCGGTCGGTATAAATTCCGGCTCCGAGTCGGTCGGTGCTTTTTCCGGCCCGAATCGGAATCGACCCCATTATTTTAAAAAGAAACACAGGTTCAAATATATTTACAGGCTGTTTACATCCTTGTGCTTCAAACATCTCTATAGCAGCAACAGTCATGGATCTTTGAAGAGACACTAGATATAAAAGAATAAGAACATCTTAAAACTATCAAAAATTAAAACCAGTATGATTTACATAATAAAGGTAGCGGACATCAAACTGAAGCTAAGCAATTGATTCCTCCTGAACAGTTATATCTTAGCGACTCGCCTGATATGCCACACGCTGTTTAGGAAGCGTGATACCGCAAATACAGTTGGTAGGCTCGTATCATATTTTAAAATTCTCAGTGCCGCTGTACATTGCTTAAAACCCAAATTTTTACAAAGTTGTGTTAACCAGCGCTTACGCTGTATCCGGTAAGCAGGGCAAAGAAAAAGAACATGAATTTCAGATTCCTCCTTATAATTACATGCGAGGCATTCCTTCTTTGAATCTTTTGCCCATCTACTCGTGTATCCGTGGATTGGGAGGGTCCCTAGTCTAAATTGCAAATATAATTTCCTAGCCCTATGGGGTTGGCTAAAATCCAAAAAGGGTTCCTTATTATATGAGTCTTTTATAAGCAAAAACTCTGATGCAAGACGCCCATGTAAAGAACTATTTTGAATATGGGCGAGTTTCATTTCTCTATATTGTCTTACTAGCTCCAATCTGGAGATCAGAGTGCATGAAGTTTCAGGAGAACTCCACAAATCTAGGTTCTTTAGTTTCAGAGTAAGATCCTTTATATGACAAAGCCAGGGAATTTCCTTGGTACGACACTGGGGCAATATCTCATTTAGCTCAGCCCTAATAACGGACAGCTCAGGAGTTACCCATAATCGCCTCCAAAACGTAAGGGGTCTCAGTGCTATCTCGTCATCCAGAGGCCTAATGCCCAGGTCCATACAAAGGGGGATAAGTGGGGTGCTGCTCGGTAGGCCTATAAGTTGCCTTATGAAATTGTTTTCCGCCTTCATTAAATTAGGTACATGGCAGTGACCCCACAGCTCCACCCCATATAGTGCAGCCCCTTTGGCTTGGGCAATATAGATTTCAAGTGCTGGGGCAATGGGTTTCAGGTCTGAGGTTCTATGTAGCTTCAGTATGCCACCCGTTGTCTGTGTTAACCTAAGGCTGGCTTTTGCCACTGATGCCTCCCAATTAAAATACTCAGCCAAAGTAACACCCAGGTACTCAAACGTCTGCACTCTCTCCAGAGGGGTGCCATGTAAAACTGTGTTGAAACGCTTCAGTTTGGGCGGGTTAAAGACCATAAACTTGGTTTTTACTAGATTTATCTCCAGTCCCCACATCTTACAAAACTCTGCGAACCCATCTAAAATCCGCTGCTCACATAATACATTTCTAAATATGAGTAACACCAATTCTATCTTACTTGCCTGTTTTGCGAATTTTTAAATTCACTTTATTTGGATTTCTTTTTTTAAAACATTTTTTTTTCATTTAGAAAATGGGATCCTACCTTCAGTCGTCTTCCTTCTTCGACTCTTGTTCCTCTCTAAAAATCCACTTTCCTGCAAGAGTCCGCAGCTCCCCAAATGTCCAAAGTGTGTAACAATAATCCACAATTCAATTCAAAGCCCGCATTTAAGTTTCAAAAAAAGACACAGATTGCCATAGCCATTTTCATTTGCAAATCAAATGCTGCAAGTTAATCTGCGTTCCCTAAAAAAAATGCATCCCAAAAAAAGATCCCCAAAATTTTAACAAAACTGGCAAAATGTAACAAGAAATCCAGCGTAGCAATCCTTTTTCCATTGATTTTCTTTCCAAGAAGTCTCCGAAATAACAGAACAAACAATAAGATGTTTCCAAATCAATCGTTTTAAAAAAAATAGAGTTTCAAAAATACTCCAAAATGTCTAAAAGTTTTATAATGGTGAACAATCCCATCTGCGTAGTCCAAAATCCACGTGGTTGAAGATCCATGAAAACGCATCTCTTTTAAAAAAGGTTTGGATGCCAAAAAATGTTTCGAAAAAAACATTACTTCTATTACACTTAGGTTTAAAAAAATAGAAATTCTTCCCAATTGAGAGTTCCCTTTCTTTAAAACCAACACTATGAAATTCACAAACAAAAACCCCATCATGAGCTTACAACTGCTACCTGAATAGGAATGAAATTGGTGTTAAAAACATAAAAAAACACAACTACATACACACATCCATCTAACTAGCTCCCTCAACTCTCCTTACAACAAAGTATGCCTGCCACAATGTCTAATAAAAAAGTAAAGTTTCACTTACCTGATCGCAGCTCTTCCTTGCATCTGATCTTGACTGTGTCGGTCCACCAACTGTAGATACACGAAAAAATGACAATTTCACCCATTGAATACAATTGGAAACCATGGGAAAAATGTTAAAAAAATGATTTAAAAATGTAAATGTACATCTTTTAATTTTTTTATTAATAAATTATTTTATAAATATATGTACGTCTATGTGTAGTGAAAAAATTGGAGTGTTCATTTTATATTTTTTAAATAAAAGATTATTAAAAATAAATTCTTTAATGTGTCCTATTTATTGTCTTTTATTACAAAAAGTATTATAAATGTTTATTCATTTTTATAAGTTAATCAATGCTTTTTACGAAATTATGTTTAATTTCTTTAAATTGTCATATATTTAAAATGTATTATTTTAATAAAACTACTGTCCCTTGTATTTAATAATTAATACAATATTTTTTAAAGTACTACATTAGTATGTTTTATTAAAATGTTTAAGCAAAACTTACATTTTAATTTTTAAATTAAAGTTTTACATATTACAGCATTTATTATAAAAGTAAAATTTAATAAATAAATACCCAAGTATTAATACACTTCCACACCCAAAACCTCTATTTCCCTGGAATCCCGTGCCATAGAAAAGGTGTCTAAACCCTTTTAAAAAAATTATTATTTATATTTTACATTTATTTTAAAAATTAATAAATGCTAAAAAATGAATACCTGGGTATTAAAATAAATACACACGTATTAATACACTCCCCCACCCAAAACCCCTATTTCCCTGGCATCCGGTGCCAGAGAAAAGATGTCAAAACCCTTTTAAAACATTAATATTGTAATTTAAATATACATTGAAAAGTAGTAAATGGTAAAACATTAATACCTGGATATTAAAAAAAATACCCAAGTATAAATACACTTCCCCACCCATTACTCCTATTTTTCAGGCATCCCATATCCCATAATAATTTTAGTGATATAATTCAATTTTTAAATAACTAAAGTAATATTTAAATTAATACACATTTTTTTTTAAATCTCTACTTTAAAATTAAATTAAACTACTTCAACAAAAAGTCAAAGACTTAAAAAATAATACATATAAATGCACATGTTATGAAGGCATTACGATGTAATGCTTGTGTTGTTATGGATGTTTCCCGCTGAACAACCCTTGCCTTAACCATGCATATGCCTTAAATATACACATGCATGGTTAAGGCAGTCGGCGTTCTAGCTGTCTTAGTGGATGGGAGTGGAACCGAAAGGCATGCGCAGAAAGTCCAGATCGGGATGTGGCTGGGTAAGATGGGCTGCGGCTGGGGCCCGGGGGGAGGTGGGGTAGGTTTTAGGGGGTGGGGCTAGTTTTAGGGCTCAGGGAGGGGGGCCGGTTGTCAAAGTAGCTTTTAGGAGGCTATGTTTTAGGGCTCAGGGCAGGGGGCAGGAAAGGGGAAGTTTTCAGGCCTAGGGGGCAGTAGGGCTGGGGCCAGGGGGAGGTGGGGGTAGCTTTTAGGGGGTGGGGGCTGGTTTAAGGGCTCAGGGAGGGGGCACTGGGGTCGGAGTAGTTTTTAGGGGGCTGAGTTTTAGAGTTCAGGGCAGGGGCAGGAAAGGGGCAGTTTTCAGGGCTAGGGCCAGTTTTAAGAGCTCAGGGCAGGGGTGCTGGAGTAATTTTCTGGGGCTAAGGGTTGGGTTTTAAGGCTCAGGATAGGGGTTGGGTAGTTTTTAAGGCTGGGGTGGGTACAAACACCTCAGGAGGACCTAATTTTAGATTTCAGGACAGAAGGGCAGGGGTGTGAGCTTTACTGCACATTACCCTTTACCAATCATGTCTTTACCACGAAATTGTGTGGTAAAGGCATGCGTGGTAAAGGCATGCATGGTAAAGATGCGATTGTGGTTGAGACCGCGGGGTTCAGGCATGCGTTGTTGAGGAGTGTGTTGTTCCATCACACAACCCTTCCTTAGGGGAGACTTACATATATGGTTAAGGGAGTTGTGGCTTTGCCATTGGTTTTAAATGTCAAAGTCGAACTAGCAGTGTAAACAATGATCTTCCAGTCTGCAGTGGCAAGCTGGGAGCCATTTTGTCCTTTGTCACACACAAGGTGACACAAACAGTGCTGCAGTCCTGGGTGGACACTCTGCCTTACATGCCCTGGGTGCCACATACTAGGGACTTATGAGTAGGACAGTACTTGCCAAATTGGGTATAGTTAATTCGACATCCACTTTGTAAGGGTCAGAACACTGGGACTAAGATCTGGTTAGCAGGCCTCAGTGCCCTCTCAGAGGCAAAAAACCAGCAGCATCAATCCAAAAATGTGGGGGTGAACATGCAATTTCCTTACACCATCCAGTTCAAATAATCTAGGCAAACAATTTAGCAGGTCTCCTCTCATTTCTCAGGCTGTAGAAAATACCTTCCTTTAACTGTCCCTTTCACATCTTTTCACTTTCCTAGCCCCACATTACCGCAAGATTTTCTCTGATATAGTCAGTAGGGGCTGCTATGGGGCCGTGGTGGTAGGGCAGGCGGGGAAGGGGGGTTAAGAAAAGAAAATTGGACTTCCCTGGCCACTGCCTCTCCTCCGGTCTTCTTACTTTGAGGCAGGAACAAGAAGCACCCAGGCTCCCTAGTCAATCACGACGCTGCTGATTGCAGCATCGTGATTGGTCTGAGTGCTGTGGCTCAGCACTCAGAGAGGGTGTGGGAGCCTGGGCATGTTCTCCACCCAGGCTGTAATGCAGCCTGGGTGGAGAACATGCAAAGTGCACATGAAGGTTTGGCCGGCTCGAGACGACCGGCCAAATCGTCATGTGCACTTAAGCGCACATACCACTCTTCCCCTTGCTGGCTGACAGCCCAGCCCCGCACCGCCCCTTAATCAAAACTATGCCAGCCCAGTACCGTAAAAATAAAATGATAATAATGTTATGTTATTAACATTTTATTTTTCATGTGGGGCGACGCTCCTCCGCCTTAGCGGAGTAACCACCACTGGATATAGTCTGACTGAGAATCTACTTGGAAGTGGAAGGATGGAAATGTAACAACGTTAATAGATCTAACTACTTCAAGCCTTAATCAGGGCTGCATAGCAGAATACCAAGGACAGGAAGCTCGACATGCAAAAACATTGTGGCCTAAATATTGAGACTGAAAATATTGTGAAGGTGAGTGCGTAGAGATAATTATAGATTTCCTATTGTTAGTTGCATTTCCACATATTTTTAAGATACATATTGATAAGATAAGTACAGTAAACCTACTTAGCTACATTTATTTCCTTCTCAATATTTCGGTATTTGATAATCTGGCCATGATATATTTTGTATGGCGGTATTTTGTTCATGATATTCTGGTATATACCATTAATCAGAAGAATAGAGAGACGAGTCTAGAGCTAAAAAGTCCTCAACACAACCACAACATCAGAAAGGAAGTGCCTCCTATGGTCAAGAATCATTGCAAATATATCCAAATACACACAACGTATTTCTCAAATAGCAGCTTGAAAGATAATATAAGTACACCATTTTTTACCAAGATTTCACCTTGCCATTTTCAATGAGTAATCTAAATTTGTCATGAGCTCAAACTCCTGAATATCATTTTGCATTACATTTACTTTCATTTTGCCACGGATACCAATACTCCTTTTTTGTTGATACATATGTGTCATTATGTGCTCTGAGCCTCAAAACATGTCAGTCTCTCCATCATGTGCCCATATAACTCCTGTAAATAAATGCCATTATGCGGTTAGTGTCCCTCAAAATATCGAGGTAATTTCCATGATCCCATAATCCTGTATGAGATTCAATGCTATAATGTGTCACAAGTTTCACACCATTTGCTAGTCATTATATGCCAGGTCATCTCTTGTGGACCAGTCAGTGACAGGTACTGCCCCAAATGCCTGCCCATATGGGAAACATCATTTACCCTGCAGTCTCAACAACCACCAGCTTTTACAATGCAGTCACTACCCCGACTGCGACATTAACATGTGTTACTTTAACCCGCAAGTAGTTACAATGACTTGCTGAAGGGGGCTTGTTGTTGGACTGGAGTTGAAATTTTAAGTCCAACACCTTCCCTTCTGTTGAGTAGACTGGAGTTGGAATACTAATTTATACTATTCCAAAGTCCAGCGCTCTCTAAAGCAAGTCATTTTAATGACTTGCATGCTATGGTAAAGCGTGGTAACGTCACAGTCGGGTAGTGACTGAGTTGTAAAGGCATGCAGGATAAATGCATGCGGGGTTCCGTCATACAACCTGCCCACATGACTGTTAATGCTATGATATCAGAACAGACGTCCCATCAAGGTGCAGTCAGCACCACAATGTCCCACAAGGTGCCACATGTGAACCCCCATAGACGAGCCAACAATATTATGTACCCACGTCATCTCATGCCTGGTATGTCAATGACACTATGTGCACCAGCACCCCACCCTAAACATTAGTAAATGCCATGCTGTGTCTAAGACGTCCCACATAGGACAATCAATGCGTGATCAACCACATACATCTCCAAAAAGATAGTTAATTTTATATCGACACACATTTACACACACCACACAAACACACATGCAGGCACACCCACATACACACACAACCTCATGTACCATATACTCACTTCACTAGTTGGTGGTAGTACTGTTTCTCTTTGTGAAGTGGGTCACTGGTATTGCAGGCACCCCACCCCATCTGTTAATCAGTGCCCATGTCATTCAATGCTACAATGTGCACTAGGGATTCTCCTATATGACACAAATAAAGGCAAAATGAGGGGCTTCTCAAACTAACATGCACCGCATCATTATGATGACTATAGGGTTACCAATACTAGAAGCACATGCTCCTCTGAGAAGTGTTGGATTGTTTACTGGACTTTTAGCATGCAGAGCCTCTGGGTGAAAGACTCCAGATCTGAAGAGTTTTTGTAGATTTCGTAAATCCTACGGTGCTGGTAAGTCAGGTCACTCGTAATGATTGCCGCAGTGTCTTTGCACCAACATGGCCACATGCCTTTTGGGCAAACTACATTATGTAAGGAGAAAAGACGGTGTGATAGAATGGTACATATACATTTCAATCCAACACAGATCTTTACTATTTAAACCATGCTGTGTTGTCCGGGTTGGATTGGGAGGTCGGGAATTCGCACACTGGGCGATGGGCCGGTATCTCTCGGGTTTCAAGCATCTCACAGTGGTAGTATGGCTGATGCCAAGGGTTTATATCGGGCGGGTCCAGTTAAAAACAGGAATGGATCCCTATCAAATCCTATATTCATATCCTTAACGTTACAAGTAAAAACACTTTTTCTTGACAATATGTGCATGAACTCTAAAAGTAATGCAAGTCAACCATGCAGTCCCAATTACTTTCGCCCTTTTGATTACATGTTTTATGCCATATGTTTCCTAAGAGTATTTCATTTTTCCACATGTGTTTTACTAATTTATTTTCTTATGCATCTTGGGTATTGCACAGCACATCAGGCAACCTGAGCTGCTTCTAAGTGTTTTGGGGAGTTCAGAGTGTGGAAGGGGCTCATGACGGGGCAAAATTGAGCTCTCCAACCTTGAGTCTGAAAGCAGTACGAGTTTCTCCCTCTGCCTTTCACCGTATCAAAAAGTTGTTCTGACAACAGGCTCATCCAATCTTTGGCCTCTCAGCAGACCCCACGGTGAAGGTCACATTTGTACCGTATAGAATTACGATTATAGGTGAGGGTGACTGAAGCGCTTAGTCAGAAGTATATGTTCCTCCCATTAATTCAGAATCGGGGCTGCCACATGTCAAAGTTCAGATACCGTAGCAGACTTGTGTTTAGTGCCTTGGCACAGCTGAGTGCGACCGCCTGTACTCGTATAGCAGGAGGTGCTGATGCTGGTTCAATACTGGATTATAGGCAGGACTTTAGTGAGATGCTCTGGTAAAGGTATTTGAAGGTCAGACCACTGGAACAAGAGTCTGTAAAACCAGACCATGAAGGCAGCTGGAATGTGGAGACGGAGGTCAGGAACAAGTCAGAAACTATTTGCTTATTTGCCAGTCTCATATAGAGCACCCACACCGGTTGAAAATAATGGGCTTTGCAGCAAATCATACTTTTTCTCTAGAAAAGGTTATACATCTGAACCAGGGCAAAAACAGAATAATATGCAAAGCTGAAAAAAACTCGGACACTGAAAAGTCATTCATAAGCATCACTTTTTGGCATACCTTCATTTTACGCAATGTGCGCAGGGTGTGGACAGCTTACGCTAACTGGGGCAACAACTAACTGCACTATGTAAATACTCTGTGAGATGGGCCATGTATTTTGCCTTGGGCTGCATCATACAATTCCATCAAGACGTGATACATCGTCTTTTTCTATAATGGATGCAGAAAATGCATGCCTGCAATTGGGGAATGTGCATTAGGTCGAGGCCTGCCCTTGGAGAGAGTCCAGGAAACGCACATCAGCTCCTGGGAATGTTGCAGAAAATGGTTCTCCTAGTCTGAAGGATGCAGGAAGCAAAACCTTGTAAAATAGGACATTCAAAAAGCACAGTCATGCCAGGAGTGAAGGGCGCAGAAGAAACAAGTCTACTCGTCGCCAGTGGGTGTACAGGAAGCATTTGCCTTTTCTATGGACGGTGGAGAAGGCACAAACCTGCTCTACGGAGATATTATAGGTATGTGAAGGGGTATGCTGTTCTTGTGTATAAACAGGCAGTCCTTTCTACTTAAATGCTTTCATTTTCAATTATTTTCCTGGAAAACATTACCTGGAGGTGATAGACCCTGCAAGCTTTAAAACACTGAGGGGGAGATTTACTAAGCTTTTGCGCTGTGTTTGCGTCACAAAAGGGACGCAAAATCTTTTTTTTCGATTTTACTTTTCAGCGCTAAACTTGTTTAGCGCTGGAAATAACGTAAAAGTAATGCGAAGCAGCGAATTGCGCTGCTTTGCATTACTTTGCACCATGGGGGCGTATCAAGGATGGTGCATGGCCGTTCCCAGGTAACCACCCAAGGTTTCTCACGCTAAACCCAATTTACTAAATGCTGTAGATTGGGTTTAGCGTGAGAAAACTGCGCCCTTTTCAACTAGGCACAAGGAAGGAGAAATGCTTTCATTTCTCCTTCCTTTTCCGACTTTGCATGCGTGCTGCACTGGGCAGCACGCATACAAAGTGGGAAAAACTTTCCCTTGTGTGGAGCATAGTATTTTGTACAGGAAGGGTACCCTTCCTGTGTAAAACCTATGCTGTACTCATGCACACACCCCAGCGCTGCAGCGCTAAGGTGTGTGCATGACGCACGGCAGCTGTAATCAGCGCCGGCACAAGGGAAAGGGGAGGAGATAGCCATATCTTTGAAGATATGGCGCTCTCCTGCTCCCTCCCTGTTGCGCAACGCGGCGCAGCCTCGCGGGGGGCTGCTCTGCGTTGCGCGACTTTTTCGTAAATCTCCCCCTGAATTTACCATAAATGTCTACAAAACTTAGCCCCCTAATTCTAATAGCGCAATGTTTCACGATAGGCCATGATCCGCAAACATGGCCGCTTTTTTGTGGGGTGCCTGTGCCTATTTTTGGTTCCAATCCGACCCTGTCTATTTTGATTAGATCTGAGTATTTTAAACTAGCATCTTAAATGAAGCCATTTTACAACTGTTTAACAATGGTAATTTACGCACTCACGATATCTCATTTGTCAGAGTAGTTTTATGGCAGGATAAATACAAGGTGCATCTGACAGTGAATTCTTTTCAAGCGCAGGTCTAAACAGAGCACAAGACGGCCATCAAGCACAGAGGTGACAAGAACAAGGGTGAGACATTGTACCGCTGTGCATGGATATCAATCACACCTGTTTCCTTCATGGCACACAAAATGGTGTCAACAGTGAATGACCCTGAGCGTCTCGGCGACTGAAAGACTGTTTTGTGTAAATCAGGTAATTCATGGTGGGCAACCAACACAAAATCGTGGTTTATTGAGCTCCTTGCTAGCAAAATGCAGTGACAAAATTGCTTTTCACAGCCTCTGGCACCTACGTTTCGCTCGTCAGCCCTCGATTCCATCACATGATCATTCACTTATAAAAAAATAATAACATGAACAATCGGCTTATATGTATCTTTATTTCTTGAAGTAATTGTACATAAAAAATAACGGTGTAGGTTTTTCTGTCGCTTGATATAAGATTGAATCTGTATTTTATAAACTATCTTGATCTTCCGTCCACTTGAATCCGGAAGGTTTTTATCAGCACGCGCTCAAAGCTCCTTGTCATTTTGTTCACAGAGGAGACCGAGGTTGCTGCGGACTTCATTCATTTTGATTGTTGAGTGTCATTGATCTACACACGGAGGTATTTTCTGACAGCGCGCAGGTAATAATCATCCTTTAATAATCAGTGGCACTCTACTGAACTGTGATATGACATATATTGTCTTTTTGTCTGGAGGAGAAAGTTAGATGCGCAGGGTTATCAGATGACTCCATGTTAGCAGGACACCATGAAATGTATGCAAGTGCCTACTAGGTTGAGAACAAGGTAGTAGTGGGCACAAAAGACAGAGGGGCCCTACCGGCACTATTGCGCCACCGGAACGTCACTTTTTTGTGGGTTCTGTGGCACAATGTGCCACTGGTATATTTATAAGGCTCAACAGTATACACCAAGAAATTTGTTAAGACTGAACCATGTGTTATCGTCGACGTTTCGACGCTGATAATGCGTTAGCATGGTGTCATATCTGGTCTTCTTCAGGACAAGAAGGACAGCCCAGCAAGTGGAGGTATCCCTAGGCATCCCTCGCTGAGTGGAGGCTGCCAGAAAGAGCTGCACTTGTCAGGAAGGCTCAGGTAAGGCGAATCTCTTGAGATGAGGTTAAATGAATAATTCGTCTTAAAGTAACACAGCAATGTTGTGCCCTATGTCGAGTTTGTAGGGAATCAATGAAACTGGAGATAATTCGAAGAAAATCCAGGCAAAACATCCGTGGATGTCTGCGCTTCTCAGTCAGCAGTCCAGTTCCTGTCCTGAAGAAGACCAGCTATGACACCATACTACCGTATTATCAGGGTCGAAACGTCGACGATAACACATGGTTCAGTCTTAACAAATCTCTTGGTGTATACAATTGAGTGGCCCTGCCACAACCAGAGATATTGTCTTCATTGCTGTTCTGACGATTCATCATCTTGTACATACTTGTATATAGCTTCACTCTTGTATATATGCACTGCACTACCAGCACTGAGCACCCATTGTCACTTTAAAACACTGGTCACTTCACAATTGCGCCTCACCTTGACAGCCCTTGAAAAATGTGTTTTTAGAAATGTTTTGTGAAAACTCGAAAATAACAAATAATAATAATTTTTGCAAGCAATTTGGAGTTTCTTGTTGTATTGTTGTGTTCCAATATTCATGTTGTTGCGCGCTGTGATTTAGCCCACTTGTACTCTGGCATATTGGTTACGCAGAGAGGTTTATAAAGTAATCGTAACAAGATTCGTCTTTATTAGCAATGTAATTGTTGTCTCCCCGACAGAACCATTGTAGCTCTACTTATACTTACCCAGGTTCTGAGGGACACAGGGTTCCCCCATTGTATTTATACAATTTTTAAGGATCACAGCGTTACTCAATATGATGAGGGTCAAATGTGATGTGGAAAATATTTTTGTCTCTTGACCAGGGTACTACTAACAATATGTCCTCCTTAATACTACCTTTGAAAGACACTGGATACATTCTTTAATTAACTTAGTAGGATATTCTTGAGTGAGATCTAACGAGATTTTATCAGGGTGCTACACATATAATAGGGATGAGCACATCACACAGGGATAGTGGAAACTGCAGGAGACGACAATAATAAGGTCAGGATAAAACCACTTTGGGCTACAACTAGTCATTTATTAGTAACTAACTAAATTGATGCAATGACAGTTCTTGTCAAAGGTGCATTCTTGAGCTTTGCAAAATAGCACGACAATGACTAATTTAATTTTGTAGCTTTATCAATCGGTATTTTAACAAGAGTCTAAACTGTATTTCTCATGATACATGAGTCAACAGCTATCTTGGCTTTCTCCTGAAGGTATGCTAGCTGGTCAAGGGGAATTGTCTGTTTAAGATACAGATGTCTTAAAAAACTGTTCTTGTTTTCAGGCGAAACTACAGCTTGTGGATAGGATAAATAGTCCTATGCGTGTGTTGTTACTTTGAAGGAAAAAGCTTCCATCCAGTTTTCTACTGGTGACACTATCATTTCGGTCTACACTGAAGGTAACAGGGACAAAGCTTCAGCCTTACTGAGTTATCTTCTTCTCATCACCATTTCTCATGCCCTGCTTAATTGTTTGCTTTACTCCTACCCTTCCCCTCTCACCATAGGTTTATCTTATTTGAACTGGAATATTTACATAGAGGATGGCTATTACAAAGAATTGCTATGAAACTCTCATGTAAAGGGATGGAGATGAAGTGAAGAGCTTGTTCTTCTCTTATTCTTAAGTTATATTAAATCAGCCTGACGTTTCAGTTGAATCATTCATATTTATTACTCCAGTGGATGAGTTAGCACTTACCTGCAACAGTACTTTCAGTCCATCTCACGGATACCAGTACTCTGTTTCAGCTCATATTATATTACTTCTCAAGATGATAAACTGTCTTCTCCTAAAGTTGTACTGAATTCGCCATCCTTCTTTGTGCTGTGTGCCTTTATATCTGGTAAATGGTGATTTTCATTAAAGCTTGCTTGATGAGATTCCTGTTATACTGAATTCGATAACCTCCCCCGCGAACAATGCACAATGCTCTTGAGGGTATCTCTTGACACTCTTCTGACACCATTCTGAATGATGTGTGATTGTACAGACTGGGACACATCTGCTCTACCCTGGAATGTTCTTACATCATCCAAGATGGTGAATGACTGGCTTTTTCTGATTGTATAAGTCTGGAACTATGCCAGACCTCCTGCCTTCACCAATGGAATCAGCACTGATGGGCTTATTGCCTTCCATCATTTGCCAATCTGTTGCTTGCTCCTCCCAGTATTTGTCCTGTATTGTGGTCTGATCTCAGCTGTTGCGGCCAGAGGTGAACATTCCCTGAGCAATTATCCCTATGTTATTGAATGTCTTCCTGGAGGTAGATTTCCAGGATCAGCGCTGCCCCTCTGTTGCGAGGAGTACCTATACATTTACTCAATCAATCAGATTTGTAGAGCCAACTGCATCCCCTGTGCGAGTCTGTAGGGGCTGGGAGAGTGATGTGCTGGTTCTTCAATTGGTTGAACATCCAGGTCTTGAGGTCTTCCTGTACTGCTGGAGCCAATGAGATGCTCTGGAGGTTGTTCCAAGTCTTGGCCGCCAGGTTGGAGAAGGAGCGGCCTCCGCTGTTTGTTCGGCGGATGCGACAGACGGCGATACATTCAGCACACATTCAAGTAAACTATGGTAATACATATAACAGGCTGCCATATTACCATACTTA